>OZ036001.1:4101106-4196106 GCA_964035015.1 Corallium rubrum
TCTTTCAACCGTAGCCGATTAGCCCTGACAAGTGGGATAGGGTAAAACATGGACTGGGCTATTTTTTGGACTATTTTTTTTACCTTTTTTTAACTATTTTTTGGGATTTGTCTTATTTTTCATCTTAATTTTTTGGGTGAAAACTCTACATTGTTGTAAGGCTATAGTATAGTCTATTAATGACCAAATCTGCAGAATTTTTATCTCTTGACTTGTAACGTGTGTCTCGCGATACTTGTATCGACTTATTTTACTACCAAATTCAGTACACTGTAAAAACTGACTGCATGGATGAGTCTGAGAGAACCAATTTAAAATGGGTTGTTTCAACCAAAATCATTTTGGTAGAAAAGACCAATATTTGACTGGTTGAAACAACCAATATTATTGGTTATTTCATGCGTATTTAGGTATAGATATAAAGTTTTAAACGTATAGGGATATTTAAGCTAAACAAATGTTGTAATGTTGTATTATATTTAAAAGATGTGTTTTATTATTACTACCAAAGCGTTTGTTATTACCACCGAAAGTATTCTATTTGAACAGTGAATTATTTCAAAAGATGTGCTATGTTTTTCGAAAGGTGTATTCCTCATAAAGATGTGTCACTCAAAAGGTGTCAGAAGGTGTGTTATTGGGAAAGGTGTGTTTTTTATAAGATGTGTTAGTCAAATGGTGTGTTCTTCTTAAAGTGCCACTAACCCCAAAAAATTTTTTTCGCAAATCTAAAAGCCCTTATTGAGTGGATTAGTCCAGTGAATAAATTATTGGTATTGGACATTTCTTTGGTCTTCTGTAGACCGCCAAAGTTGCAAAAATTGGCATATGCATGTCCCATGGCGGAGAAGGAAAGGGAATGGGAATATTCCTGGTGTGACGTCAGACAAGCCAAACAAGGAGCTCATTTGAGCTCTGTCTGCTGAATGCATAGAATTTTTACATTGAGTTAGTTGGGAAAATGAATTTTCAACTCAAAAAATTCCATGTATTCACCAGACAGAGCTCAAAGAGTTCCTTGTTTGACTTGTGTGACGTAACACCAGGAATATACCCATTCCCTTTCCTACTCCGCCATGGGACACGCAGATGCAACTTTGGACGTCAACAGAAGATCAACGAAACGTCCAATACCAATAATTTATTAACTGGCCTAATCCACTCAATAAGGGCTCTTAGATTTGCGAGAAAAAGTTTTTGGGGTTAGTGGCACTTTAAGAAGGTGTGTTAGTGTGAACGGTGTGTTTTTTGAAAGGTGTGTTTTTTTTATAAGATGTGTTGGTCAACCAATTAATATTTGGTTGAAATAACCATTCCATATGGGTCGCTACCAATTTAGAATGGTTATTTTGACAAAGTAGTTTTAATACCTCAATTTCAACCAATTCACAATTGGTTAAAATAACCATTTGTAAAGGTTGCAACCAATTTTATTTGGTTAACATAACCATTCTTAATGGTTGGACCCAATTGTAATTGGTTAAAATAACCATTTTTAATGGTTACAACCAATTAATAATTGGTTGTACTAACCATTCCATATTGGTCGCAACCAAAAAAAAAGGTTATTTTAACCAGTCAGTTTTTACAGTGTAGAATTTAGTAGTGCAAGCAGTTTTAAATTTCTGTTGAACTCTGCATGGCTCTGCAATGTAAATTAGGTATCGACTATCGTCGTTCTGTTGTATTTTGCCACGCGTGCGCGTGAAATCTCAGCGTACGAAAGAAAAGATTCTAACCCAGAGGCTAACTAATCTTGTTAGTAAACGTATAACAAAGCATGTAGCAGAGAAGAGATATCTCGAAATGCATGGCCTGCCAGCGGCTCACCTATAGGAAATGCATGTAGACCCAATTCGGGACCGGTCTCGAATTCGTCTGGTTCCGCGCCTGTTTACACGGAAGAAAAAGTCTGAAGCGGTCTCGAATTCGTCTGGTTCCGCCTGTTTACACGGCGAAATAGGACGAATTCAAGACCGGTCTCGAATTCGTCCGGTGCCGTGCAAACGTAGCCTTAGTTTCTTATCACGGGGACGTAGCCGCCAGGATTTTGAAAGGGGCGGAGAGCTGAAATCAAAATAAATTTTTAGGGGGGTCCGGCGGCATGCTCTCCCGGGAAATTTTGAAATCGAGAGTCTCTGAAATGCCATTTCCTGGCTTTTGGAGGAAGATTTTACAGACTCTAAAGGTTAAAAAACGTCATATAAAATACTCAAAACACACAAACGTCGCATACATACTCAAAATGCATACACTCAGTAGATTGAATACACTGTTTACAATTTATTTCCTTACACAATTCATATTGCATCAGTTTTGTAGTTACATGTCTCTTGTTTTATATCAGGGGGGAGCCGCGGCTGCCCCGGCTCCCCCCTGGCTACGTCCCTGCTGCTACATGCTTAGCCGCTGACAGAGAGCAGCGGCACAAATGACCAAAATTTCTGGTGATGAGTAGTGTTAAACTTTATGCTACTCTGGCGGTTAACTGAACTATGTCGCATAACATAACAAATTTATTTATCGAAGTTATATGTAAAACACATGACAGTCAAAATACGGCTGATAAACTTGTCAGGGGCATACGGTAAAACATGGACTGGACTATTTTTTGGACTATTTTTTGGACCGTTTTTTTGAATATTTTTGGACTATTTTTTGCCTCTCATTTTTCATCTCGATATTTTGGGTGAAAACTCTACATTGTTTTTGGGCTTTAGTATAGTCTAATAACAATGACCAAAGCCGCAGAATTTTTATCTCTGATTTGTAACTTTATCCGCGTATATCTAAGAGCGTGTGACCAAATTCAACAGCATTTATGTTCGCCTTCATAATATAACTATGTATTTTAGAATTTCTAATCGTGTGATTCTGCTGTATTCTAGTGTTTCTCAGTATTCATGCAGGTCATTGAGTTCTTTAGTATTTGCCGAAATTAATCGAGCATGTATGTAATATATAAACAACCTGTAAACGACCACAAGGACTGTGAAATCAAGTAAGTTCAAACACTTTTGGTACTATGCTAGTGACAAATGAGGACCTTTATGTGCTCTCGAAGTAGACATCGCCCGTAACGTTGTTGGTCAATTTGGCCAATTTCTAGCACTTGTTTACAAAGATTACTATGGCTAACACTATGGATAGTGGCACTTTCAGTGCAAAAATAAGACGAGCTAGGGAAGTACTTTGTCGTCGAAGTAAGCAAATGTTTTTTAGTTATAACTGTTCCTTAGTCCATGCTGAAGTCAGTGGAGTCGGACAAAGAAGAAATATGTCACCGTTTAAGCAAAATTTGAATTATTATGTGCTCTCACACAATAAGAGAATCTCCATTATTATGGTCCTTAATACGCACGCGAGCCACCATCTTGTCCCAAATTTCTGGTAACGTCTGGCTTAAAAGTGTTTTTGAACGTCGCTTAAGAAGTTACTGTTCATGACCAACGTTTCGACACTCCGGGGGTGATCGTTGTGAAGCATATATTACCAGAAATTAATGACAAAATGGCCACCGCTAGAAAACGTATATTCCTTAGAGGATGGCGTCCCATTTTGAACTATTGCGTCCCCTTTTCGAAATATATTTGCCGACAGTGGCGGCGCCACGGGGTGGACTGGGGTGGACATGGCAGTTCTTTTCCAGATCGATTTCTTAATTTTTCCAAATCCGTGGAGAAAACATTGGGGGGGGGGGGGGGGGGATGGCGAGGCTATATTATTTGTCAGTGGCACTCACGGCTGATAATCACTCCGGCGTTTGGTAGGAGAACCGAGAACGGTCGGCAGTACTATTACATTTCATGAAGGGTTACATAAAGTACGCCTGATCGCATCCCCTCCGCTGATACGAAGTAGTTAGGGCTCGGGCGAACCTCATCGAGATAATATGGAATTAATATATTCAAAGTCCTAAAAATGTGGGGTTTTTGTGCATTTTTTATGACGTTTTATAACCTTCAGAATTCTGTAAAATCACCCCTCAAAGTGCAGGAAATGGCGTTTCAGGTACTCTAGATTCCAAAATTTTCCGGCGGACTATTTTCCGCGGGACTTCCCTGGAGGTTTCTCGCGCCTTCGGCGCTCGGTTTGTCCACCCCAGTTGTATCACCCTCGCGCCGCCATGCTGTTTGCCGACCTCCTGATCTAAACAACAACTATTATCCATCATTCAGTCACTTATTGATTTCCATCAGGTATATCTACGATCCGCCAAATTGCGTTGAAATAGTAAACAAATATAATCAGGTCATGCACCACTGGATTTCGGTAGGATTTTGTTTGATACTTTCAAAATCATCTTTGGTCAAATACTCGAGAGTTATAGAGGAACCTTTATCTTGCATGTAATAGATTACATAATGAACAAATTGGTTGAAGTTGTATACCACCAATTCAACAACTATACCCAACTTGTAAGTGACAACAAGACAATATGCATTTTGAACTCACCATGATTGATGGAAGTTCAAACATTGACAAACGATAGCTCGAGAGATACAACTAGGCATTTGACGGATCGTTGGTGTACCTGATTTAAACATGTAAGGAAGTAAATGATTTGAAAGTCGCTCGAGGTCGGCAAATAGTAGGCGAGACACCCAATAATTAGCAGAATTTTCGTTTTAATATTTCCCCTCTATATATTTACTGTTCTACTGTAAATATTATTTAATAAGCGGTACAGGATTATACCAGCTGTTTATACAAATCAAAACAGTCACTCCTGTGTAAAACGTGCATAAATTATATTGTATAACAATGCTTATTGATACAGGCCGTAGCTATGGCCTCTCCTTTGCAATAAGATTGGACATCATGATAAGCTAATGTCTTGTAAATTTGAAATCCCGATTTTAAAATAGTAAGAATCACGATTATATAGACGTATTGTATACAATCTCAATCTGAAATTTGAATATACATCACGCTGGGAAATTTTGTTCAGGAAAATGGCCACCAATCTGTCCTTAGGACCCAGTCTCCGTTTGGAAAAAATGGCGCGACTTTAATGAGCTGTATAAATTATGCAATAGCTTGGCCGCCTGTTGTGTTCTTTAAAGGTATTGGTGTCTAGTTTGTTATTTTCCCGCCCCCGAAGTGAAATCTGCAATTTTCAAGCTTTATTTTGATACCAAGATCTCAATATATTTGTCGAATTTCGTGGCATAGCAGATTACTGCAATACCGTACCCGGCCGTGGATTTTCACATTTGTAAAGGTAAGATCCTCTGATTTAGGCAAGCATTTCTTGGTTTGTTTTCTAGCAAATCGAAAAAGTAAAACCATAGAACCACAGCACTTCCTTCAGAGCTTTTGTTTGTGGCCATTTAGACACTGCACATATTTATTCAACAAGTGAAAATTTGTCACAAAGATATGCTTATTTATACCCTGTTTATGATAGGCTCTCGGACACACTGGCCATGGGCAGCAAGAAACGGAGAGCTGTCCGTCGCACAGTAAACAGTTTCCAGAAGCTTCGATATCCACTTGGGGAGCTTTCTGAGAGAAGGCACGATTTAAAAGAGAACTATCTTTCCAAATCCAAGGAATTGAAAGCCTTGCAAAAGAAACTTAACCGTCTAAAAGAAAAGGTAGGCTTCTTTGGCTCATGCTTTGGTAATTTTCTCAATGGTCTGACTGACGTGTATATATAGTTTATAATTATAAGCACCTGTTTTGATTTTATTTATATGGTATGGTTCTTCATAAGCCTGGGGCTAGGAGTTACATAATTTATTACAAAATTAGTGGTTATTTTCCAACTTCCCATTCTTCATGTTTTATCTTCATATTATTGTGTGAATGTTGGTATGTTGTGATGTTAAAACTGTATAACTGTGTTTATTAAAGTTTAATATTGACATTTTATTACACTCGATTAAACGTTGAGTGTAGATTTAAGCTTACATGTACATTTGTAAGATCTGACCGAGACCAGTTGTGAAAAATGTAACGACCAGGCCTTTCGGTGAGAATTTAACTGCTAACCCTGAGAAACTAATCCAGCCTTTACCGACTGGGTTACAAGAGCTGTAGCCGATGGCAGTGAATATCGAAGATTATTATTGACATTTACACTCAGTAGTTGCATTTTTTAAACTGGTCTCATTTGGGTCTTACAAATAATCAACACTCGTAATTTATACAACTATGTGTAAGTATATATAACATAAATTATGCTTTTCTTTTTCTTTTGAAATGTCCTAGATAAAAATGGTAAACAATGGGATTGGGAGAGAGAAGCAAGCTGGCACTTCATTACCAGCATTTGAAGTGTCCGAGAAGACATCATTTTCAAGAAAGCAATCCCCTACCGAGTTAAAGCCGAAAGAAAACGAAGCCATCCCCCAAAGAAGCATGTATAGACGAATGCAGGAGACACTTAAAGCTGCTTCAGAAATCCATGGGGGGTCACAAGAAAATAGACAGCCAGCACTGAATGGCATGTTTTGCACTCTTGAAAAATATGCCAGTGCTGAATGTTTCAAGGAATATATGAGTAGTTCTAAAAAATTATTAGATGCTAGTACTGCTATTTCTAAGGATGATGTTACTAAATTTGAAGGAAGTCGAGAAAATATCACTCGATCTTTCTCTCTACTATATGCGGGCGGTCTTTTAAGTAAGAGAAAATATGCACATATAAAGTCATCATTGAGTACCACCTGTATTGGTACCAAAACAACAAAGGGATATCTCAAAAGAAAGAGAATACAAATAGGTGGAGGAATACCACTACCTAAAGTTCTTTCCTACAAAGAACTTATTTCAAATGTAAATGATATAGATGTAGGTGAGCTACTTTCTGTAAGGGACACACTATGCTGTGACTTACCTGTAGAAAAGAAGGTTGATGGGGTCTATAGGAATTTGGAAAACTTGCTTGTTTCTCTTGCAGAGTTTTACTTAACTGTAGATTCATACAGAAAGGATGAAGATAGATTGACATGGTTTGGGGGAGATAAGGGAGAATTTAAAGTTGCTGTTGGTGGTGATGGGGCCCCATTTGGTAAGTGGGATGAGTCGGTGTCCTGGTTGATCAGCTTCTTGAATGTTGGCCCCCGCGTTGCAAGCCCCAATGACAATTTTCTTTTATTTGGGGCAAATTGCAAGGAGACACATGAGGTTGTTGTCAAGTTTTCAAAACTCCTTAGTGAGCAGTGTGCTGCTATTGAAAAGAAGACCTATTCTATATGTGATGTAACAGCTAAATTCACTTTTGATTTAGTCCCTTCAGACATGAAATTTCTTGCTTTTATAAATGGTGAGCTTTCAAACTCTGCAAAATATTTTTCTAGTTTTGCAGATGTCTGCACCAATGATCTTACATGCTTAAAAGGTAAATTTGGCACAATGTCAGATTGTAAATGGAAACCTTGGCATTATGATGAAAGAGTAAAAAAAGCACAGAAGGTCTCTGCCTTTAAAGTAAAATTATCAAAGAATCTTTCAGATACAACAAAGAGAAATAAGGTGACACAATTTATTGCTAGCCAAAAGTCTCGGCAAGAGTTTGAACCCCTTATTGGTTCACTTTGTGACAAGGCAGTTCTAGAGCCATTGCATCTAAAGAATAATGCTGTCCAAAAACTGCATAACCAAATGTTGAAGTTAGCCCTTGCTAAGAGCAACCTCCCAAACAACATTACTTCTATGGCAGAAATGCCACAGTGCAGTGTCACGAGGTATCTTGAATCTCTGGATGCTGAAGTTAAGGCAACGAGGCTTAAAAAGCAGTTAATTAAGTGGCTACTGGAAGACAAAACAAAGGATAAGGATTTTACTTATCGGTTTACTGGCAAAGATTCAAGGCTGATCTTGCATGGTTTCATGTATTTAATTAATGCTATCAGAGGCAACAGCACTGACCTTAAGTTAATCACTAAACTTTTGGTAATAGTCTTCACTGCTGTTAGGCTGAGAGATTCTGTCTCACTTTTCTCTATGTATCATTTCTCTGAAGAAAAATGTCAGAAACTATTCTCTTGCACCTCAGACTATTTGGTTGCTCTAACCCTTTTTGGTTATTCACCATCTCCTAGTGAATGGAGTATTGGTAGGGTGGCTGCTGTACATGCCCAGTGGATGTTCGAAAGGTACGGAACAGGGCTGGGAATTAACACCATGCAGGGACGAGAGGCTAAGCATGTCCACATTGCCAGTTATGCCAGGCACAGTCACATTAGAAATAGGTGGTTAATGATATTCAGGCATGATTACATTAGAAATATCTGGCTGCCACTCCAGCAACCATCACTCTTAGTATACCACCGTGCAAAGGAAAGTCTTGTTCCTGATAGAATTGAGGATAGTTTGCTTCATTGCTCTTCATGTGGTTTCTTAAAAAGTGGTTCATCTGATAAATGCTATTACTGCGGTCATGAAATTATGGCTGAAATTGTTAAGTCTGTTGCATCTTGTAAAGTAACTGCAAAGCTTTCATCCATTCTTTTGTAATGGAACTACCTTTGTTAATTAGATTTTATCTTCACTAACATTTATTAACATATTCATGAACTAGATATTTATAAAATAAAATATTTATGAAATATTTATAAAATAAAATATTTATGAAAACATGTATGCACATTTTATTCTGGTTGATGGCAGACAATCTTAGGGTGCTTCCATTTACACGGTCAGACCGATAAATTTTAAAATGAAATATGGCAGTTTTGAAGATCATGGCCAGTCGAACTAGACAACTAGGGTCTAAATACTAATGTAATTCACTTTGGCATTAAACCCAAATTTTATAGTCCGACTGGTCCCAATTCTCAAAATTACTGTGTTTCATTTTCAAATTGATTGGTCAGACCATGTAAATGGAAGCTCCCTTATTCTACATGTAAGTATCAATCTGGAAGAGTACACCCTTCAATTTTCAATTTTCAAAAATGAAAGGAATTCAAAATATATAAACCCCTATTTCCCAATATAATACACTTATCAATGTTAAACCACAGGGGGAGGTTGGACATATGTTGGGCATTTCATCATCCGTTCCCACCCTTCGGAATTAGATTGCCATTTTGTGTCTGAGCCGTGAGGGTAAGGCCATTTGAACCACATAAGTTCTATAACCCATAATAAACATATACTATTTATTGCTCGACAGTGGGATACTTGATTACATTTGACCAATTCGTATTGCCGCTGACCATGGGGCATTTGATGAGAAATTTGCATAAAAGATCAAATGCCCCACAATACATGATGGTACCAACCTCCCCCTGGGGGATTAACATTGATAAGTGCATGAAAATATCATATAGCACTGTGATAAAATATCAGCATTACTTGTGTTGATGAGTCATTAACCATGAATGCATGACAGTTTTCAAGCAATCAATGTTATACTGTCAGTCATCCCCAACAATTGCCATTCGAAGATTGTACGTACCATGTATCACATTTAAACAAGAACTTTTAATTTAAACAAGTAATTTTACATTATAAGGAATCTTCACGGAACTAATATGATCCATAATTTGTTTTATTACAAATGCTGAGGAAATCCATGGTCATTCCAAAAGCCATAGGAAAAATCAAAGCAAATCATTTCTTTGTTGTAGTTATACAACAAACCAAATTGTTTCTCTTCACTGATAATAACTCCAATCCGTTTCTGACTTTTGAACTTTTTCTGAAGAAAATCCTCTTTAGGCATGTCGGATTCCATTAATCTCAAAAAAAGATTTGCTACTCGTAATCGGGATGTGAAAGCCATCACACATTTCTTGCACTTCGATTTCGTCTCGTGAGTATATACACCAAAATTTGTCTCGTAAACAATGTCCTTAAAAATGCCAAAGATCTCAAAAGGAACGCTTACTTCCAGCACAACCTTCCACGGATTCTTCACACTACATCGCGTTGTCATGCGCCGCATAAATTGCTTGTACCATTGACATGCCATACGATGTAAAATGGGAAATAAATCGCCAACACTGTAATTTAGCCTGGACTGTAACTCGCCAAAATGATTCCTCGCCACAGGGTTAAGTAATCTTCGAAGCTCTTTCAACGCTTTATTTAATTCATTCCCATCAACATCATCTGATTTTAGCTTTCTTTCTGCCACTGCAAAAGCTCCGAGCATGCTATTCACAAATTTATCCTTTTGGTCCGCCATATTGTATTCCTTTCATAACAATTTTCGAAGACCGCTGACCATCAAGGGTCGCGGGGAACAGATGGCCAGTATCGCCTTTCAATTTTCCCAGCGTGCATAGTATTTTTGGAACATAAACTTAGAAAACATATCCCCATGGGTCCACGACAATGACGACATGTTCTCCGATCCTACCTGATGTATGCCTTGTGTGGTTTGGTGTTTTCATATATTTGGGTATTTTGTTTGCTAATTTATATCCTTCAAAACTCTTTCAAATCCTGTTCAAAATGCAAGAAATGCTACTTCAGAGACTCTAAAATTCAAGCATGGGGGAGCATGCCCCCGGACACTCTGGAAGTTTGTCACACCTTCGGCGCTCCCCTGCCCCCAGGTAGTAAGTATTGCCTGTTTTGCCTCCCCACCCCCCCCCACCCCCCCCCCTCCCCCCCACCACCATATCCTTGCAAAAATCCTGTATCCGCCACTGTTATTTATTCCACTGATCTCTAAATAAACTGGATGGTCCCTTCCCTATGGCCAGCAGTCAAACATTTCGTGGCAGTCGCCGCCATCTTACATAGTGGAACATATGACGCATTGCGGCCTTAGAACTTGTTCCCAATCTTAAAGTTGACTAGCATAAGTAATCTTTACGTCAGCACGGTCAGACTATACGGGGGTAGGAGTATTTTGTGTGCGGTGCCAGGGGAGTCGGAAAAGCCGTAAAGCAAACAACAGATGCCGGTTCGTTTAGTTTTCACTGTTTAACAACAAATACAGTCAAACGATGGCAAGCACACAACACGAAATATTGTTAAGGCATTAAGATTACTATAAAAGACTTGAATTTGAATTCTTCGTTGATTCTGTAGCCTGTTTTTCAGTTTATATTATCGTGAACTTTCCTCGTTGTGGGCACTGAAGAAAAACAGCGAAATGTAAAAGTTTTATAGCTCAGTAACAGAAACAAATGCAAGAAATTGACGTCTTAAACCTTATTAAGTACTTTTTGTATCCTTACATTCGTTTAAATTTTCTTAAAATAACTCTTTTTGTCTGTTTTCAATCTACGAAAGCTATGAACTTCAGTAGCAGCCATCTTGGGTAGTGGTCACGTCATCATACAACTGGCACGCAAAATCCGGCCCAATGGCCCATCCAGTTTATATAGAGATCAGTTATTTAAACTCTCATAGATCGCATAGAACGTTACCTATGGGCGTTTTTGATGTGTCAAGCTTCCAAACAATGTCTTTGGTGATACCGTGGATTGGTAGTGATAATTTTGGAAGTATCCCACGCAATCTCGTGGTTAGTTTTGCACGCGTGCTCCAACAAAGCAGAATTTTCCTTTCTTGAAAAGAAAAGCTTTTTGGTGCTCTTTTAAACGCATGCAATCTCGTTCCCAGAGCCCACGTTCCCCACCCGGGAAACGAGAGACTCTGGGATAATCCGTTTCACATCGATATTTCATTGGCTGATGAACATGATTAACTCTTCTTCCGGATAACAAGAATCCTGTGATGGCGTGAACGGATTATCCCAGAGTCTCTCGTTTCCCGGGTGGGGAACGTGGGCTGGGCTTCTGGGAACGAGATTGAAACGCATGCCAAACTGACGTTGTCTCTGGCCAATGCACTCCTGATTACAGTCATTGCACGACATGGAATAAATAGCATCTTTTCTCTGTTCTTTCACAATACGATCCTTAGGTTTTGCAAAAATATGACCTGACGTTAAGAAAGGTTTTTGAGCAACTTTTACGTTGAAACTAATAATAATCATTATCATTCATTTCGTTTCTACCCCGCATTCTGATTGGTTAATTTACCTGCAAATAACTGAGTGCAAATAATTTTCTGCTGCAAATAATTTTATGAGCATGCGCACTAGCGATAACGCTGCTGACGGCAAATAATTTTCGTAAACATGGCGGCTAGTTCTTCAGCTATCCGAGGAAATAATCGAGAGTATTTGGAAGCATCCTTAACGACAATGTACTTCAGAAAAGAAATAGTGAAAAGGAAGTTTTAGTGAGATAAAAAGCAAGACTCGTGCCAACAAAAAGTAAGTTTTACGAAGATTTTAGTATGCCGAAGACAGAGAGAAGAGTGGCGATCTCTTACTTCAGGCATTTCAAATTTTTAACTATTTTATGAATGATAAATCAATTATTGAACTCGTCTATCGCAAAATATCATGATTTGTCAGTGTCTCGCTACTAGTTATTTGCCTCTGCCTTCGGCATCGGCAAATAACTAGTGGCTCACCACTGACAAATCATGATATTTTGCTCCGACTCGTCCAATAATTGATAATTACTTTGCAGCCATAGTCTGAATTACGTAATGTTACATATTTATGAATTAGCTAACTAATTTATAGGTAGTAGTTAAAATATGAGTGGGCCATGAAATATAGATGCCCATAAAGATCGGACGCGAATATTTTAACCTACTTATCAAATTCTAAGTGTACATGATGAATACCTTGTTTAAGAGTTGTAAGAAACGTTGGATAAAATCATTTTGAGCCGCTATAGTGTCTAATAACTCTGATAAAATATTGATGTTTTATTAATCAAAGTTTTAATTAAGAAATAAAAGACGTGTCGCGTGCGATTATCGGGTTATATATGCACGAGAGATGCGTGTAAAGCACGAGGCGATAGCCGAGTGTTTTACTAGCTTCTCGAGTGCATTATAATTCGATAATCGCACAGCGACTAAGTTTTTTATTTCTTTTATAAAATAATGACTTTAAATTGTCAATAAACCCAATAAAAGTAAGCAAAAAAACAGATTACCTGTCTCAGGATGAGTTTGTTACCATTTAGTGCCACCCGTGGCCCCGTACAACACGTCGGAGATTTTAGCGATGAAAATGCACTTAAAGTTGCACTGAAAACATTCTGCTGTAATTACGTGATTAGACACATATCCAAGTCATTTTTGACTTTCGTTGATGATTAAATCCACATAAAATTTATCAAAAACGACAAAATCGTCGCGAAGTATCTCGTGTGCCGTGCCGTTATGGAGTTATAATGGCACGCTTGTTTGACTCAATAGCCAATCAGAGTGCGTGTTGTCGTTCATTTACTTCCGGTTATTTTATAACAGTATTTACAAACACCTGATGAAACATTCTTTTGAATTTTCCTTATGAATTATTAATGAATTTGATAAGAACTAATAAAATAGGAGGGAAAGTTATAAATTACATTATTAAAATATCTAGTACTCAACTACGATCGAGAATTAATTTTAAGAATATTTGCTGGAATAAAACTGTTTTTATACCTAAGATTCTTTTGATTGGTTTCGCCTGAATATACGGAACAAGCGCAAAACCCATCATCGAATTTTCATCCTCAATGTTTATGCGTGGTGGTGGTGTAACTGGTTTTAAAGAATTTTTTAACAAATCATTAGGATAGTTATTATTATTATTATTATTATTATTATTATTATTATTATTATTATTATTATTATTATTATTATTATTCTTCAAAAATTTACACATAGAATAGCTACATAAAAGCTAATTTGGAATGCGTATTACATATAGTTATAGAAATATTAAAATATGCGTACAATTCTACTAATTTACAATAATACTATAGTTCAAAATTCAATTACTTTACATAAACATTTAATTCAAGTTACAAATAGAAAATTTTAAACTATATATCTTTTAGTTGCTTCAGGGACATAGTGTTGAGTTAAACTTATCAATGGCGTAGGCGATTGGGCTCCTCATAAAACGTTCAGTTTTTCCAGTAAAATTATAATACTTTTGGCTATTTGACCTCGTGTTCCTTTAATTCCCTAACTTTACCAAACTTTTTTGGCAATAGGTGGTGCAGTTTATGATTCGGGTTTGACATTCTTGAAGATCTATACAAATTTGGTCTCGACAATCCTTCAGAGTTTTAAGTTTTGCCTGGTTATTCGCTTTTAAAACGTCAAATACATATTGTTGCCCACTTTCCCTCGACTCGACACTACATGGTATGCCCTGGGCTCTTAAAAACAAAGGTCTTGAAACGTACTTCTTATGGCATATAGGATGATGCATGGGAGTCAAATGGGAGGTATTTGTCAGTGTGTGGGGGTTTTCGGTATACCGAACAGCTTAAGATCGGGTCTTTTATCATAAGCGGTCCTGATCTCCCAAGATGCTTTATCCAACCTCGTCCCCAGGGCCATTTGTGGGGGCTGGACCAAGATGGAGGCCAAAAACAAAATGGCGGGAAGAAATGGCCCTGGCACCAACACCGCTTCCAAACGTTTTGCGCTTGTGCGACGTCCGAGCTCGTCCTCGGAAAAAGAGTGGGAAAACACTGAAATATTTGGACTGGTCCGAGAGTCCGACACAAAAGTTAAAATTGTAAGCATACTACCAAAAAGATAAAGTAGGTAATTTGTGCATGGCTTCCTTATATTTAACAATTATTCACCGAAGTGGAGGTGAATAGTGCTGGATATTCACCGAGCCACTTCGGCGAGGAGAACATATCCACACTATTCACCGACACTGAGGCGAATAATTGTTTTAGTATATACCTCAATAAAATAACAAATTTATCATTCTTATATTTTTCGGTATTTTATGCAAGACACGGCCGCTAGCAACTTGGGCACTAACGGCACTTGGCGTACTCGATATTTGTCGATAAAACAGTTTTTACAACTTTTGAATATATTAATGGCTAGAAAATTGTAAAGAAACATACCTGTGGACACTCTTCTACTTAATTTTGTTGACTTCTCTCGTTATTCTACAACATCAGCCTTGTTTATCAACAAAACCTCCTGCTTCGGTAAACAAAGCAAAACTGTCCGCCATTTTGTTTTGCCCGCAGATGAATAGTATAACTTATTGGATTAATCTAAGTCCAATATGGCAAAATATTTAAGTCGAAAATTCAATATTGGGCGAGACCGAAGGTCGAGCCTAATATTAAAATTCGAGACTTAAATATTTTCCATATCGGGCGAGGATGAATCCAATAGGTGTTTTATTATATCGAACAAATAATAGTGCAATTGGCAAGTAAATATACCTTGTGCACCTGTCCAAAGTTTGCTGCCCAATATGTGGTTGTCCTAAATCGTAAAATATTGGGCAGGCACGTGACGCTAATGTAGACATTTGATTGGACGCTTAATTGTGAGGGTATAATAATGCAGGATATCCCGAGCTAGAGGAACCAGTCAGATTGCTTGAAAAGCACTATTCACCTGCGAGGTATATGCTAATGTAACATATTCTGAATTTACCCCTTCGTAATTTTTTTACCCTTTTATTAAAACACAATTGCAAATGAATAGTCGAGTGTTACTTAGTCTTCACTGTCTGGTTGTTGTCGCCACGGCTAGTTCCATTTCTCTTGCAATGTTTACTCAGTGAATTCACGCATGCGCAAACCTTTGGCAGTGGTGTTCCTGGCAACATAATATGGCGCATTTTTTACTCGGACCCAGTCTTCACTAAGTTTAACGCGCCTAGTCAGGCTCAATTTTCGGCTTGACTGACCCAAACCGTGAAAACAATCAAAACATTCATTTCCAAATACATTGTCGAATTTATATTAAAATAAAGAGACTTTTAATAAATATCTGTAAATGCTTAGTAATTATCATTTGCTTCACCGTTGTATCAAATTCGCCAGAAACTGGGTTGCCGTTGTCTGACTTGTTTGGCCGCGGCCGCTTTGTTTTCGTGAGTTTTCGGCAGATTCAATTCAGCGTTTTGAAAAACATTTAGGCTTCGTTTAGTCGAGAATTATTGGGTTTGTTTGAAAAAAGACTTCTTTTCAATGACCAAAGGCAAACACGCAAATTCTTCCCAGTGGTGTACTTTCCTTTCGCAGCCAAAATACTTTTTGACTTCGTCCAACAAATCTCGAATTAGAAAACATTTTGAATTGTCGTCCCATGGACTTCGTTGTTTGGCAGGACACAGAGCCCATCATTCATTACATATTCTTCCGACGTTTTTACGGCCAATTACGGGTTATGGTTTCGCCAGCTTTTCTCACATTTTCATTCATTTTGCAGTTGCATGTTTTCTTATATATTATATGCATGACAAAATTACTACATTCTGATTGGTTGGGAGGAGTACAATTATTTTATTAATTCTCACTGCAGTACAATTTTTTATTAATTGTACTGCTCCCAAGGCCCTGGGAACGATGTTGACAATAAAATTCAAAATGGTGGCCAATTCTGCAATGGAAAGTATTCACATTTCCAACAACTTGTGGTACACTATGAACTAAAAATTCCATGTAAATATTTTGAAATAAAAGGCGTGAATAAGCTAGTACGAAGCGTACTCATATGACTCAGTAATCATATGATTTTGCTCGTACAAATTAGACCAAATTACAATTAAAGATTTACACTACTCGTGATATTTGAAAATTATGCCAAATTACACTCGCTTAACGGCTCGTGCAATTTTGGCAATATTTTCAAATATTACTTGTAGTGTAAATCTTTAATTGTACTCGCTATCATATGATTACCTATACTTATAATTATAATTTGAGCCTATAATATAATATCCTCTCGAGTTAGCCTGCGCCTGCGGGCCTGCCTTGTTGCCACCAATCAGAATACCTAAAACATCCAATGTTATCTCGACCAATCAGATGTGGTGATAGCAGGGCCATTTGTTCCCGCCATTTTGTTTTTGGCCGACATAATGGCCCTTGTTACGAGGCTGCTAATTTCTCGCCCAATAGGCGAGTTTCAGGGTACGGTGTTGCGTGTGCATCATTTTTCAAAGAAACTGGCAAGCTCCACTCAAAGTAAACTACTGTTTAAAATAAACAAAGTATAGATACAGTTTCTGGATACAAAACATTGTTATTCTGCTGTTGTTCGCTCGCTGGCAAGTCTGTTTGTCATTGCTTACTTTGTGGGGAGCCCGCCAAGAGCCCGCCAAGAGCCCGCCAATTCCTTTCCAAAACGATGCGCACGCCACACCCTGAAACTCGCCTATTTCCGGAATTTCCATATTGTTTAACTTGCCCGCGCGGCCGGGCATATTTGGCTTGGGGACGAGATTGTATTATTTGTTGGTAAAAAAATTCCGCCATAATTTGGCGGTTTGTTTTGAAATACAAATCTAGTTCAATGGTTTTGTATTTATGAATCTTCGCTGTTTTCGACTTTCATCTTCACGAAGTTGATGATCCAGATTAACGATGGTACCAGGCAGACCTGAGGTGATCGGTTTTGATGACTATGGCTTTGCTATCTTTGCCGAAGATTCGTTGCACCGAAGTGAAGATCAGAGATGTCATGAATACCAGTAAGTATCGATTGTTATGTTTGATGGAGAACGCGTGAGTGAATACTGGAAGAAAGGTTATTTTTTACAGAGTATCTTAAGTTTATGTAAATGTCACTGTTGATGCCATTTACGCCAACAAGATGGCAAGGCACTATATACAGTCAATCAGTCATTTATACAGACTGTAATGTTAATATATATTTAATTTTGTTATTACGGCAGCAAAGAACTATTGGGCCTCCAGTCGATAAAATTATTCTGATTTGCGTTTTCGGATATTTCTCATATATATATATATATATATATATATATATATATATATATATATATATATATATATATATATATGTAATGTTTACAACACGAGCGGCCATGTTGTATTGAATATACAATCACGAGCCGAAGGCGAGTGATCGTATATTCAATACAACAAGGACGCGAGTGTTGTAAACAACTTGTGAAATGAATAAATAGTAAAAATCCCTTTGGGATATTGAGATGCTAATTAGTTACAAGCACTAGTGGTTGTATCAGAAGAGTATACATCCACTAGTGGTTGTAACTAATTAGCATCAATGGTTTTAGTTTGTATGGGGTTTACAGGGGTATACATGTGATGTAATTTCTGAAATTGGATTGGCTGCAAAACTCATGAATTATTAATGAATTTCACAAATATATATATATATATATATACAGAAGACGCAGAATGGGGGGGGGGGGGGGGCACTTTTTTGAAAATTGGAAAATGTGCCCTGAAAAAAAGAATTAGTGTATGAATGAGTGATGGTGCCATTGCCTGAGGGGTGACATAAAAGAGATGATATAACGTACGTTTCCAGCACATTGGCGTGCTGCTTGAAGTATTCTGTTTCTAAAAGGTATGCCACTGACCAAGAAATTAAGTTAAAATTTAAAAACAAAATGGTGGTGATGAAATTACAACCGTACAACATTTTAAATTATATATACAATTTATTTTGAAAATAACCAAGGTTCCCTTTTTTGGTGGTGCCCCCCCCCCCCCCCAATTTTCAGGTGCTTTCGCGACCTCTGTATATATATATATATATATATATATATATATATATATATATATATACATATATACAAAAGAGCATGTGTGATTTTGTTCATGGAATGTCATTCAGAAAGTGCTCTGCAATACCATAAAGGTAGAGCACCTGAAGATTACCCCGCGTGAAACTGACAGTTTCGACACTAGTCAACATTTTGAGGTAAGCCCACTTAACTATACTATATATATATATATATATATATATATATATATATATATATATATATTCCGCTCTACTTTTTTATCAGTACTCTTTTAGTTTTGGTATATATATATATATATATATATATATGTATAAAATAATAATAATAAAAGTAGCATGCTGCGTAGGCATGTGTATATATATATATATATATATATATATATATATATATATATATATATATATATATAAATATTACCAGGGTTAAGTCACGTTGGCCTGAAAAAAAGAGAAAAATCTTCTTGACGTTTCGAGCGAAGGCCCTTCGTCAGGAGAAATTAGTAAACAACTCACATGTGGTCACGCGTATTTATAGCAGAGCTACAATGGGAATCACGTGGACACATGTAAGCCAATAAAAACAAAGTAAACAAATAAATTAATATGTAATTTTAGCCTGTGTGCAGGTGCTGACCCAATTGTGGGTCAGCTACCTGCAAATAGGCAAAGAAACAGGTTATAAATTACTATTTAAATCATCGGAAAAAGGTTAAGGAAAAGGTGTGGAATATGGTGGTGGAGTGAGCTAAATGAAAGAGAATCGCTCATTGAGGCCGTGAGGGTGAATGGTACCAAGTTTGTAAATGAGACGCATTTCTTGTTTACGACGAGTATCATTACAACCTGTAATGGGCTGAATGGCACAGATTTTCATGTTGGAAAAGGAGTGGTTGGCACTGTTGAAGTGCCTGGCAACAGGTTTGTTTTGCACATTGTATTTGACATCACGGAGGTGTTCAACAAACCTGTCACCTAAACGTCTTCCAGTTTCTCCGATGTAAAGCATGGGACATTTACTGCAAGAGATACAGTAAATGAGGTTGGAGGAAGTGCAAGTGAAACTGTGGGTTATGTTGAACCTACATTTTGGAGCCGAAATTGAAATTGAGGAGTCTAAATATTTACAGGTGTTGCACCTACCACGACAGCAAGAGCTGGTGCCAACATGTGATACCAAGGCTTGCTGCAGTGAGCTGTGAACAACGTTTTCCCGGATGTTTTTGCTATGCCGAAAAGATACTAGGGGTTTCTCAGAGAAAATAGAAGATGTTTCTGGGTCATTTTTAATGAGGTCGAAATTGCGGTTAATGATGTCCCTTACTTTGAAATTGTTGGATTTTCATTTGATGGTGAGCATTACCAACAAGTTAGTGGTGTAGCCATGGGTACCAAAATGGGCCCTAACTATGCCAACTTATTTGTTGGTTATGTGGAAAAACAAATCTTTGAACAATACACTGGTTTTCTACCTGACTACTATGGTCGGTTCATTGATGATTGCTTAGGCACTGCATCATGTACGCGCGCTGACCTGGTTTGCTTCATTAACTATGTTAATGACTTCCACCCAGCACTCCAGTTCACATGGGAGATCAGTGAGACTAGTGTGTCGTTCTTAGATATTCTTGTCTCCATTAATGGTAATAAGCTGAGCACTTCTGTCTTTTACAAGACCACTGACTCTCATAGCTACCTCCTCTTCTCCTCTCATCATCCTAAACACACCAAAACTTCCATTCCTTTCTCTCAATTTCTTCGTCTTCGCCGCCTCTGCAGTGAAGATGACGATTTCAATGCCAACTGTTTGGAAATGAGAAACTTTTTTGTTAATCGCGGTTATCCTTCCCACCTCTTAGACACTGCCTTACACAAGGTCTCCAACATTTCCCGTTCAGACACCTTAAGCGAACCTTTGGCTACCATTTCTAATGAAAAAGTACCTCTAGTTCTCACTTTTCATCCCTTCAATTTCAACCCTTGGTAGAAATCCTGATCAGGATCCTGGTAGGATCCTAACAGGATCCTAACAGGATCCTACAGGATCCTAAATTTTCTTAAACTAGGATCCTACTAGGATCCTGTCAGGATCCTATAGGATCCTATAGGATCCTGAGTAGGATCCTACAGGATCCTACAGCATCCTGAGTAGGATCCTACAGGATCCTGTAGGATCATATAGGATCTTCCTGTTGGATCCTGAGTAGGATCCTACAAGATCCTGAGTAGGATCCTACAAGATCCTGAGTAGGATCCTACAAGATCCTGTAGGATCTTGTACAAGAACTTATAGGATCCTACTTAGGATCCTACAGGATCTTATACTGGATCCTATAGGATCTGTAGATCCTACTGGCTACAACTTATACAATATCCTACAGGATCCTACAGGATCTTGTATAGGATCCTACAGGATCTTGTACAGCATCCTACAGGATCTTGTATAGGATCCTGTGCAAGATACATGAAATCCTGTAGGATTTCCTAGAATATGTGAAATCCTCTAATTAGATCTTGTGGCATGAGGATTATAATATATGAAATCCTCTAGAATAATGTGCAGGTAAAATGTACAGTAAAACACAAAATATTGTACTGCTAGAACAATTTATTTGTCATTATTAATTGTCAATACACTGTATATCTGAGGGACTACTGTACAAGTACAAATTTACAGTACTAGTGTATATAATACATTAGCTAGTAAATAATAAATTGTGGATACTTCCATATTTAATTCTTTGAAAGTTTTCATGGTGATAATGTAAAATATAAATAAGTTTGTGGAAACACCATGTAAACTATTTCTTTGCTAAGCTTTTGGCCTGTTGACTCAGGCCTTCATCAGAGCAATGACAACAAGTTGTTGGCTCGCGTCATTTATAAACTTCGCAACTGATCAATTAAATCACATAAGAATACAATGGTGTATCACATTAATTTTATTTTATTAATTCTATTTTCAGAGAACATTCTTGATTTTGTTTTCTAATTAATAAAATTAACGTGATACGCCATTGTATTCTTACATGATTTAATTAATCAGTTGCGAAGTTTATAAATGATGTGAGCGAACAACTTGTTGTCATTGCTCTGATGAAGGCCTGAGTCAACAGGCTGAAAGCTTGGTGTTTCCACAAAACTTATTTATACTTCCATATTTTCCAATTATTATCTACTGTAACTACATTAACAATTTCAATGCAATACCAATTGTTATAAGCCCTTAGAAAGTCATGGCTATATAAAACAAAAGCTGGTAAAAAATAAAAAGAATTGAAATATGGAAGGATGCACACACAATAAGTTAAAATTAATAAACATGCAAAATTTTACATTGACCATCCAACAATTAAGCTGCAGTAGAGTGAGGCAGTGATCAGACACAATTTTATTTATCCACACCTCACAGTAATGAGAAAGTCCACTGTTTTCACTTTTTTGAGTATATCCAGGTTTGATTGGCTTAAAAATAACGTTTATTCAAAACTTTGTTAGGTGGCCATGGTACAGGGCATTTTACTGTAACCCATTCCTCCCCTGAGCTATTATATTACTTTATTTTATTAATACTGTATTCATAGTAATTTTACTCTGTATAATTCCAGACAATTGTACATGTACTTGTCAAAGGAAGCTCCATCAGCAAACTTAGAGTCCTAGACAGCAACAAATAAACAATTAATAACCCCATTTCTACTGTTGCCCAATGCCAGACTATTACACTCATCAGTTCCATCAGATGGACAAACTTCAGCAAACCTATAGGCACCAATTAGGTTACCTGTAGGCTGGAACTACAAAAGACTAGTCAAATCTAATTTTTCTCAGTTACAAACTGAATTATATTGTACACTACGTCGCTATCAAGCGGCGACATCCTGAGAACATTCGAACAACATCTGTGACTGGTTTTAAACTAGATTTTTAGTTACAATTTATCTTGAAATTGAAGTCTATGTGAAGCTATTGGCTATATTAGCTATCAAGCACCAAAAATAAGCCGCATCTAGCACATGCAGTCAAAGAAATGACACTAAATCTCGGGAATAAAATAAGTTTAACCTTACCTGAGTATAATCGTCGGTTTATATTTATACTAATCTGCGGCACTGCGCTGAATGATATTCATTATGGCACGTCTTAGTCCAAATTTCGAGTATATATACACTGAAAAGCGGTGATATTTGTTAGTCATCTCATCAACCAAGTCGACAAAGCTAATTCGTTGTAAAAGTTTGATCCAATTGTAAGAAACTTTGCCTCTCCAGCATCTAAACGTCGCTAACGACCATTCTTACTGCTTCACAATTTAAATTTTGATGCGCTAGTGTCATGTGACAATTACGTGACTCATTACCAGGTCTCGCGTAATGCGCCGATAGATCGATAAATTGTCAGACGTAATATTGTATTCTACAAGATTTTTGGCGGGATTTTACAAGATTTTTAATACAAGATTCTGTAAGTTCTTAGTAATTCTTTCTTGAGCCGACCAAAATGGCCCTTTCATTACATTACTCTGTCTGATTTTATTTGTCAAAGACTCGAAGAGAGAAGTTTGAGAGTCCAAAACAGGTGATTAAACATGTACAATTCGGAAAAAGACAATCAAATAAATAGCAACAGTTGTTGCTATGGCAACAATTACGTTTCAAAATGGCTGCCAATTACCCTTCAAAGTAGTTTAATTCGAAAAAAACTTTGGTGACCCCCAATTTTTCTTTCGTTAAAACTTTTCTTATAGTATGAGTAATCAATGGGCTGATTTTAAAAAAATTCTGTAGAACGATATTTTTTAAAAATATTTTTCCGGAAAAAAAAATTACTCGTTCTACAGAATTTTTCTAAAATCGGCCTATTGATTACTCGTTTTTTTCGAATTAAACTAGTTTGAAGGGTAATTGGCAAGGGTAATTGTAACAGTTTTTGATTGTCAGACTGTTTAACTATGCACACCATTTAGTTTTATTCTTTTCCCGAATTGTTTATGCACATGTTTTGGACTCTCAAACTTGTATTTTCCATTTTTCAAGAAGCTGTGTGGAGTCACCTTAACTGGGAATGACTGATCAGTTTCTTTGTTATTAACGTCATTTATGTTAGGATCCTACAGTATATTTTCCCAGGAAGATCCAGCCCAGGGTGCTGCTATTAATTGTCAGGATCCTAGATTTTCCTGGTAGGATCTAGAGTTGCTCCTGCTGAGTGCCGACCTTTCCTCCCACCCACCTGCCTCTCTCCCAGCAGAAAGAGGCGGACTTGGAGCAAGGATCCTTCTCAGGATCCTAGATTTCTTGGTAGGATCATACTCATGTTCCTAGATTTCTTGGTAGGATCCTACGCAGGATCTTAGATTTTGTTGGTAGGATCTTACTCAGGATCCTAGATTTTCCTGCTAGGATCCTACTCAGGATCCTAGATTTTCCTGCTAGGATCCTACTCAGGATCCTAGATTTTCCTAGTAGGATCCTACTCAGGATCCTAGATTTTCCTGGCAGGATACTACTCAGGTTCGTAGGTTTTCTTGGTAGGATCCTACTCAGGAACCTAGATTTTCTTGGTAGGATCCTACTCAGGATCCTAGAATGTCTAGTTTTAAATAATGGTATCCTTCTAAAAAGATCTTCGTATTGATTTCAGGATGTTCCCTAACAAAGATTCTGAGTTCCCTAACCAAGATTCTGATTATAGGCTTCTGTAAATTAGAATCCTGTCAGGATCCTGGTTAGGATCATGTTAAGTTTAGGATCCTGTCAGGATATTGATTAGGATCCTGCATAGCTTCCTCCTGTAGTAACACTGAACCAATAAGAGATACTCCTTAATACCTGTACTTGACTTCCAGAGAGAACAGCTTAAATATGACTGCTAAGGCTATTCAGTATAAATAAAGCTAATTTAGTTTACTCTAGTTTCTTCCTCTAGTAACACTGTTCAGGATGCTGTCAGGATCCTGGTTAGAATCGTGCCGCGAAGTTAAGGATCCTAGGTTAGGATCCTGTTAAGTTTAGGATCCTGTCAGGATCCTGGTTAGGATCCTGCTAAGTTCAGGATCCAGTCAGGATCCTGGTTAGGATCCTGCTAAGTTCAGGATCCTGTCAGGATCCTGGTTAGGATCCTGCTAAGTTCAGGATCCTGTCAGGATCCTGGTTAGGATCCTGTTATATTTAGGATCCTGACAGGATCCTACAGGATCCTGTAGGATCCTATAGGATCCTGTTTAGGATTTCTACCAGGGAAAGTAAGGGACATCATTAACCGCAATTTCGACCTCATTAAAAATGACCCAGAAACATCTTCCATTTTCTCTGAGAAACCCCTAGTATCTTTTCGGCATAGCAAAAACATCCGGGAAAACGTTGTTCACAGCTCACTGCAGCAAGCCTTGGTATCACATGTTGGCACCAGCTCTTGCTGTCGTGGTAGGTGCAACACCTGTAAATATTTAGACTCCTCAATTTCAATTTCGGCTCGAAAATGTAGGTTCAACATAACCCACAGTTTCACTTGCACTTCCTCCAACCTCATTTACTGTATCTCTTGCAGTAAATGTCCCATGCTTTACATCGGAGAAACTGGAAGACGTTTAGGTGACAGGTTTGTTGAACACCTCCGTGATGTCAAATACAATGTGCAAAACAAACCTGTTGCCAGGCACTTCAACAGTGCCAACCACTCCTTTTCCAACATGAAAATCTGTGCCATTCAGCCCATTACAGGTTCTAACGATACTCGTCGTAAACAAGAAATGCGTCTCATTTACAAACTTGGTACCATTCACCCTCACGGCCTCAATGAGCGATTCTCTTTCATTTAGCTCACTCCACCACCATATTCCACACCTTTTCCTTAACCTTTTTCCGATGATTTAAATAGTAATTTATAACCTGTTTCTTTGCCTATTTGCAGGTAGCTGACCCACAATTGGGTCAGCACCTGCACACAGGCTAAAATTACATATTAATTTATTTGTTTACTTTGTTTTTATTGGCTTACATGTGTTCACGTGATTCCCATTGTAGCTCTGCTATAAATACGCGTGACCACATGTGAGTTGTTTACTAATTTCTCCTGACGAAGGGCCTTCGCTCGAAACGTCGAGAAGATTTTTCTCTTTTTTTCAGGCCAACGTGACTTAACCCTGGTAATATTTGGATTTCAACCGTGGCCGACGCTGTCCTAGAAGCTTTTAATTATATATATATATATATATATATATATATATATATATATATATATATATATATTGTTGTTCTGAAGCTTTTGTATTATGCGTACAATACAGATAAAATAGTGATGTTATGAAGTGATGTTGATAAACTGGAGTTTAATGCAAAAACTACAGCCACTTGACCAAAAACTAAATTTTATAAAACACAAATTAAAAATACAATGACAATCAAAATTACAATAGATAATTAGTGATTGCATGCAGGTATTGATTGATTGATTGATTGATTGCAATTGATGAGATTTGTTCTGACTTGTGAGTTGTGAGCTACATTGTATTATCAATTGGGTTACTGTATGTCTTACGTATTTCACTTCAGTCAACACTGTGGTCATCCCTCTAGTTTTCGTCATTTGAGTGCCAACAATTGGATAGAAGTTAAAGGGAACTGGAAAAGGGGCTGGAATTAGGTGCAAAGAAATAGGCAGCTTTCACTCAGTTTTAAAATTTTACTCAGGATGTGATAATAATAATAATAATAATAATAATAATAATAATAATAATAATAATAATAATAATAATAATAATAATAATAATGATAATAATAATAATAATAATAATAGACTTTATTTAAAGAAGGTATACACCAGTTTAGCGAAGCTAATAGTGAAGCTAATCTTACACTGGGCCTTCTGATTGTGTACAAATGTCAAGCATGTAATAATATTCAAGAACATGAGACTTTAAAATACTCATTTACTTATATTCGATTTATTGTTGTTGTAATATATGGCAAAGCTATTAAAATATTAAAAAAATAGAATATTAAAAAAAAATTTATTTTAATTATTGAGATTAATAATAACATTGGTTGTCCCAGAAAAGATCCATACTCCCCCCCGCCGAGGAAATTTGTGCCATCCGAAGGGGAAGGGAGTGAAATTATATAACCACTGTACAGATTTACTTAAATTATTGTAGAATGTCCAAAAAAAAGAAGGGGACCCATTTGCCATTTCAATCACAGGGGAGTATGGATATTTTCTGGAATGATCCAATGTAATTATGTATTAGCGTAATTACCCTGGATGTACAATTTGTACGTACAATGTACATACTCTGTAATATATTATTATAAATTTATAATAATAAATTAAGCAATTTAACAATATTAGTGTCTCAAGGGGCAATTGGCTCAAGATACTGTACTGTACAATTACTAACTGTGCAAACATATGCAGTGGCTTATTATGAATGAAATATGCTGTTGTACATCATTTTGTAGTTTTAATGAACAATCCAATTCTGACATTTTGTCATTACAAACAATGTGGGATAAACTGGAGAAGAATTTTGATCAGAAATGCTCAGTTTCCCCCCAAAAGGTCTGTTAACTTACAGTGAAACTACAATAAAGTATATAGTTAAGATTTGTATATACCGTAGAATTCCGAAAGTAACGGCCCCCGGAAAGAAACGGCCCCCCGACAGTAACGTTGAATTTGTGACACTTCTAAAATTTCCCGAAAGTAGCGCCCTCCCCCCCCGAAAGTAGCGCCCCCCCCCCCGAATGTAGCGGCCCCTTCGAATGTGGCGGATTTTTTTAATGTTTCAAATACATGCATGTTTATCCAACAAAAAAGTAATGTTCGTATTAAAATTTAACAATCATCTTAAAACTAGTATTACCATAGTTAGTGGAGGGGGATGGTTTCCATTGTCTTTCAAGATTATGCAATGGACATGCTGATGAACACAATAGTTCATGTTGGAGGAAGGCAATTGGTTGAGGAAAGGAAATTCTATGGACACGTGACGACGAAGGACTGCACAACGAAAAAGAACTTACAACACGTGACGACGAAGGACT
Source organism: Corallium rubrum (assembly GCA_964035015.1). Lineage (NCBI taxonomy): Eukaryota > Metazoa > Cnidaria > Anthozoa > Scleralcyonacea > Coralliidae > Corallium > Corallium rubrum. Next base: position 4,128,646 of record OZ036001.1, read on the forward strand.
GCACAACGAACAAAGAACTTACAACACGTGATGACGAAGGACTACACCAATTAAACCCGAACGCTGGTATTGGATGACTGCTTCATTATACAGAAAATACAATACGTTCAGTGACCGTGAAATTAAGCAAATTAAACAAAAGCATGGAACGATGACTTTTGCCGAGTTTCCAAACCACCCGATGATGCGCGGCATGGCTCAAAATAAACATGTCATGTTTTCCACCAAAACATTAACAAATCCGTCTGCATTCCTTAGCCTTTGAAAATTGACACCGTGAGATCACTGAAATATGATTGGTCCATTTGCTACTTTTGAATGCTCCAGCCAAAAACGTTTAGGAATGCAGACGGGTTCGTGATTCGTCAATGTTTTGGACAGAAATCATGACGTGTTTTTTGGGGGCCATGCCGCGCATCATCGGTTTTGGTAATAATATATGGGTTTTTTCGATTATCGACATTTCTGTTCGATGAAAGCACGTGTTCGTCTTTAATTTTTCAATATTTACAACATGTTCTCTCTTTATAAGTTGCCACCATCGCCGCCGACAATCATGTCAAGGTCATCATCGCTTCTGTCGTAAAACCTTACGTCCTCTGCATAAGATTGACCGATAATTAAGTCAATTCAGTAGGTAGTTGTTAATTACAGAATCATCCTCAGAAAAAGTTACATGAAAATAGGACTAATGTAGTTAATAAATAGTTACTGCATGATGAACCGAGACTTTTTATATTTCTTCCTAACATATTTCAACCATCCGAAAGTAGCGACCCCCCGAAAGTAGCGGCCCCCAGGCCTGAAAGTAGCGGCCCTCATTTCGGAATTCTACGGTATACAATAGTATAATAAAAGTAGCGTGCTGCGTAGGCAGTGTAGAAACAACAATCGAAATATAGTAAGGTTAGATATACTGCCGAAACAGAGAACGTAGGAGTCTAACGTTTCGAGCGAAGGCCCTACGTCAGAGAGAAACGTTAGACTCCTACGTTCTCTGTTTCGGCAGTACATCTAACCTTACTATATTTCGATACAATAGTATATATGGTTTCGAGTGCAATTTAAGAAAATATGCACCCGAATAAGTTTTTCAATAGACTGTACCCAGTCCCTCCTGAAGACGGCGCGCGGGAGAGAAAAGGAGGGACCTAGGCTCCGCCCAGTAATTTTTTAAAATTTATTATATATTAAAATTTCTCAATATTATTCGTTAGATTGAGTTTATAATTTTACTTAACGTAGAACCATGCAGTCCCATATAACCAAATTATATATATGTCAACATGATCGTTTGAATATGACAAAAATATTGATTCAAACAATGTGAAGATCGGATGTCTGTGAGAAAAAGTATAAGCGATCGAAGTCTGTCATATTCCCTATTTATATTCGACAACTGAAATTATATTTCACTACTCAATGCGTCCTGGAGTTTTTGACTCTTTGAAATTTAATGAAACCGTTATAATTTTGTAACAAAAATGTTTCCAGTACTTCGCGGTTTATTTTGATATGAAATTTGTTACAGACGTGTCGTCGGATGAAGAGATATTCGAACGCGGCTTTCTTGTTTACGCGGTGTTTATGTTCGTCGAGACAAAAGTTCGTTACGTTGTCCCTTGGCGAAATCAGAAACGTATTATCTGATATCAGATAAAAGTCGTGAAATGGTCAGCAAATCGAAGTAGGTTGACTTCAAGTAGCAAACAAACCGTATATACAACCAGGATACAACCAGACAGGACCGTTCGTGTTCTCGGCTTCTCCGTTAGAGAATACAATTTACTTTTCCTTTCAACTAAGAAATAATTGCCAACCTATTAATTCCTGTTGTAAAATTAAAACAAATATCACAGCGATAATGCGATATAGATCGTAGATCTGTAAAGTACATTCGTCCAGACGTCGACGATCGATTATTCTTGAATTTTAATTAGGCTTGACCTGTCAATCAACGATTTCAGCCAATGGGAATTTTGCGTTTGTCTATAGGCACGGGAAATGAACTTCAACGACAATGTCCCTCCTTTTCTCTCCCGCACGCCGTCTTCAGGAGGGACTGGGTACAGTCTAGTTTTTCAAAGACTATCTCAAAATGGCACGAGTCTAAACTAAAACTAAAAACTAAACTAATCTTATTTATACTGGATATCTCTATCAGTTAAAAGCTAACAGTTCTCCCTAGAGGTCCAGTAAGGGCCATCCCTCATTGGAACGAATGCTATTTGAGGTCTTTGAAGAACTCATAAAGGCACGTTTTTCCAAACTGCAAGAAAACCCATGCTTATTACTGCAATAAGATACATAAAACTGTTCAAATCAACTGTACTTACGACATTAATAATATACATGGAAAAAAATTTCAATTTTGATTGGCTAAGAGCAGTGCAGTTTTAAGGATTGGAAATTCAGCGCAGAAGAAAGGAAATATACAGTGCAAATTTTTGAAGCGAATAAGCCAATCAAAATAACAATCAAAATAAACAATAAAAACTGAAGAGCCAATCACGTTCCATACAACATCACCGCTGCCAAACGTTTTGCGCCTGCGCGACATCCGAGCTCGTACCTCAAAAAAGAGCGGGAAAAGACTGGAATATTTGGACTGGTCCGAGAGTCCGTGCACAATAGTTTAAATTATAAAAATACAGTAACTACGAAAAAGATAAGGTAGGTAATTTGTACATGGCTTTTTTGTCAATATTGTAATTACATATTCTGAAATGACCCCTTCGTAATTTTCATGATCTGTTTTTTTTAAACACAAATGAATAGTCTCGTCTCAGTAGAGTCTTTCTTAGTCTTCACTGTCTGGTTGTTGTTGCCAAAGCTAGTTCCCACTCTATGTTCCCACTTCTCTTGCAATGTTTACTCTAGCAAATTCACGCATGTGCAAACGTTTGGCAGCGGTGTTTTCTACAACGAATTTTGATGGATGGCATTTTCCAACCTTGTGTCCGCGGCCAAGATTTGAAACGGAGAAGAACAATTCGTTCAAATTTGAGGCTAATTATTCCTTATTGTTGTCAAGTAAAGTACCTGCAAGAAAACTAGAAGATTCTTAGTGCTTTTAGTAAACTTTCTCGAGTAGTGATAGAAGAAGCAAAGCGTTTTTAAACAACCAAATATACGAGGAGTGGACACTGCCGAAAGGGAACTGTACGTAAATCAATAAATGTAAGTGCAGTTGACTTGGGCATTTTTTCATGTATATTATTAATAAGTAATAGCATGGTTTTCGTGCAATTCGGAAAAACATGACCTCGTGAGTTTTTCAAAGACTTCAAATAGCACTCGTCCTTCGGACTCGTGCAATTTTGATAGTCTTTGAAAAACTCACTCGTGCATGTTTTTTCCAAAAGTTTGCACTCAAAACCATGCTATTACCTATTCTAATAAAGTCATGCCCTTTTAAATAAAGTCATCCGCACTTCCACAGTTCTAGCTAGTAATCCTCGTATATTTTAATTGGTTGTTTCTATTTGTGTATATTTGGTTCTTGAGAAAGTTTACTTAAAGCCTTAAAGATCTTCTAGTCTTCTTGCAGGTACTTTACTTGACAATAATAAACAATAATTATAGCTTTAAATTTAGACGAATTGTCCTCCACAGCACCGATTTGCGGCCGCCATCTTTGTCTATTTTGTGCAGGAAGAGCTTGGGCACCAGGTTGCAAAATGGTAACACGATCGGAAATTGCGGCTGTCGACGGGGATCTATAATCCAGGCTGACCTGTTTTAGCTGCGCATGCGTAGCACGAATATCTTGCGTGTAAACGTCATCAATACACGGCCGACAGCAACCTCGTACCCAGGGTTTTCTCTCTAGCGAGAGAAAGACCCTGGTAGGAGCTGCTGACGCCACCACCCAGATTCTGGGTGGTAACAATTTTTTTTTTCTGAGAGGGGAGGCAAAGTATAATATTGTGTTCCGAGTCGGCTGGCGTCAGCGTTATAATTTTCCTGCTTTTATTATAAATATTATCACTCGCAATATTTCTCATTGAATGTAAAAACATATTATGTTATTTCTGAAAGCCAAGCCACTTTTACTAGAGTTAAAAGATGGAGCTTATACTTCCACTCCTCAACGGCATTTGAAAAAGATTTTGGTTTTCACTCGGGAAAACTTTTCTCAGTGCAGGAACAGGATAGGAAAGTTTCTTTTGTCTTATGAGCTTGCGTACGGAACTAATGATTTTAGGACAATAAAAACTTTTCTATCCGTTCCTGTCAGATGAAATATATCCTGAGTGGTAGCCAGCTTTTAATTTGTTAAATTATTGATGTTTTTATATGTTTTTGCGACCGATTTTGACAAAAGTAAAACCCACTATCCTTTCCGACAATAATCGACAGAAACTCATCAAAATGAAAAACTCCTGAAACTCACAATATAAACTATCTGTTTATTAGTTAATTCATGTTTCCGGCTCTCCCCTTCTTGAATCGCAGATATCATTAAAATTATACAAAACAGCAGTTAGTTTTGCTGTGTAACTATATCTTGGCGTTTGAGGCTTAAGCATATTTGAATTTTGTAAGAAATGTTATTATAAACGAAGCGTACAAACGCTTATTAAAACAGAACTGAAAAACTCTTCTGCATACTTCTTCGACAAAACTTAACTTCCTTATATAAACGAACTTGTGTTTTAACGATAATATAAAAGTAAACAATCTTGTGCTGTATACTCAACAGCCAACACTTTTTACCTGAGAATCTTGTTTCACAGTAAACTTCAACAAGCTAGCCTAGAGATATTTTGAACGACCTTGCATGATACAACAAAAAAGTAAATAAAACCACAAGTCGTAGCCTAGTAATTATTTTAGACAATTCAATCAATTATTTCAGTCAGAAAATCTTTTCCGTTAGGCCAAGCATGCAAAAAATGGCAAATAACTTAAGTTTTTTGGTACCAAATGAAGATCCCAGACTTCAAACTGTTTGATATCGACCTGCCACTGTAAAAAAAAAACAAAGTGCGAAAACTAACCTGCTTTTTAAATATTCCAAAGCGATAAATCGAAGACAATGTTTTAGGCATGAAATCTCCAATATGAGTAATCTTCAATTGATGTCTCCATTTTTAAATAAGTAATTATTGACCAGTATTAAGTGTTTGCAATAATAATCGACAACCAGGTAGAAACATTTCAGTTTTTAACAACTAGATTAGCCGGCACGTCCGAAGTGATAACAATTGCACACAAAGAACCCCCCCTCCCGTATTAAATTTTTTGCTCGGTGCAACGTCAGCAAATCGTCAGCAGCTCCTACCAGGGTCTTTCTCTCGCTAGAGAGAAAACCCTGGGTACGAGGTTAGGCCGACAGGAGCGAGGACACCCCGAGCTCAAAGTCAAACATCCGCTCAAAATCGTCGCTCGACCATAATTCTTCCACGAGCGCATAGCACGAAGGTTGGGCTTGCCATAGAATACGGTTTGTTGACAGCTCGTGGAATTTTCGCGATGTACGAACCCATTATAAAAATTACCTAGCTGTAATTGGCTAATCGCTGTTGCGGATCCCCTGCCATCGTTTCTAAGTAACTTTTCTATGTTATCTGTACATAAACATTTTTTATCTGGCAAAGCTAATAAAATAAAATAAAAAATTAAAAAAAAATTCATTAGTTTCAAAGTTTCAAATGTCCTCAGAACTCACTTGAGCCAGCACGCACGTGGACTGCGAACTGCCCCATGAAAGTGGCCGATTTTCTGTGCGATTTCCGATCGTGAATACCATCCTTCAAAATCCGCTGTAGAACGTGATTGGCTCATTTCAGTTGTTATTCACTGTATATATTTGGGGTTTTTTTTCAAAATTGAGAAATTTTTTGATGTATGTGAACTTATAATAAATCAACTACACTTAGCATAATAATACAAACTACATATTTTTTGACCATTTTTGAAAGAAATTTATTTACAAATATGTACTAATCTGTTTTTAGCTTAGACATTTTATCAAGAAAGGCATTCCTGCAACATTGCGAGGTGAATTCTGGCAACTGCTGGTCGGTAGTAAAACACTGAAAAACAACGCCACGTTTGATTATCAGGTTTTTATTCTTTTATTTTGTTTCAAGTAAGGCCCAGGCATGATAATTTTGCCGTAAAGATCTGCCGCTTATTCAATAAGTTTTTAATTATACTTCAAAAACTCATTAATAATTCACGAGGAAAACACAAAGGAAATCAGTACCATGTCCGTGGTTTTACTGGAAGAAAAAGGTTTTCATGATGTTACTGCTGCCGTGTATGCGGCGCTTACGGAACTTCAGACAGAAATCTATTACGGCTTGCTTGGAGGTAAATATACACACAGAAAACCGCTGAAAATTCACTCTGAATTTTCAGCGGTTTTCCGTATTCCTCATTATTACCCTCTAGCGCATCCATTTCCGGCCCAATATAATAAAATATATTACAATTTGATTTGCCATGTATGGGATTTTTTCAATGAAGACCCCTCTGAAAAGATCTATGCACTATGTACGAAATGTAAAGAGCGCATAAAGCGAGGAGTATCTCTTGAATCGTGTTCATCCACACCATTACACAACCACTTACGGAGTAAACATGCTAATGAGCTAGGCGAAGCGCGGAAGAGTAATGAGACAGAGTAACGAAAGTGGCAGTAGTCTTCGATCAATGGAGGTTACTTTGGATATGTACTGTGCAGAAGAAGTAATCCCATTGAGAGGAGATGGCTCTAACCCCTTTCAATATTGGCAAACTAAGAAAGTGTTATGGCCTAAGCTCGCTGAAATTGCTGCCAAATACTTGAGTGTTACACCAGGCTCAGGAGAGGCTGTTTTCAAGTGCTGGTCTCATTGACACTCCAAACAGATCAAGACTAACTGGTGAACACTTGGAACACCTTACACAACTTAAAGTTAATCATAAAATATGGCCTTGGAAAAGATCAAAGAGACTGTTATACTGTAGTTTATACCCATTGGACAATGGACATGTTAACCAAGTGACATTGTGTTTTTTTATTTTCTACTACAAATAGATGGTTTTTCAGATTTTATGGGAATTGGGAAAAAGTAGTAAAGTATTGTCTAAGTTCCACCATGAATATCCGGTATCCGGTTATTATCCGGTATCCGGTTTCTTTGAATCCCTGACCGGTATCCGGTAAAGCAGTATCCAGCATATCCCTAAATTTTATATAAAGAATACTAAATAAATGAACATACAATTTTATATAAAGAATACTAATGAACATAACATCCAATAACGAATCGTTTTTGAAGCCATTCAAAACACTCGCTGCACGTGTTTTATCAGATCTAAAACACTCGGGCTGCGCCCTCGTGGTTTTAAATCTGATAAAACACTCCTGCTCGTGTTTTAAATATTACATATAATACCATGTACTGTTTAATAAACGAGCAGGAGTGTTTTATCAGATATAAAGACACGAGGCGAAGCCGAGTGTTTTTATATCTGATAAAACACGAACTGCGAGTTTATTGAACGGCTTCAAAAACGAACCACTTGGTAAGTTCATTGGCGTAGTAAGTTTGAAAAATAACCTTGTCTAAGCCGAGAAAATCAAAGCTAAAGTTTATGTAAATCAAGAGGTATCTTTATCACATATAAAGACACTGATTAAACTTTAATTTCTTTTGAATTTTCCTCATGAATTATTAATGTATTTTTGAAATATAATGTAATATATCATACACGGGAAGCCGTTTATTATCTGATTTGAAAACACTGAGAAGTGTGTTGAAAAACGAGGCGAATAGTCGAGTTTTTTAACTCACTTCGAGGTGTTTTTAAATCAGAAAAAACGGCTTTCGAGTGTATGGTATACCTTTTCAAACAAATCAGTATTTAAAGTGCCTATGAAGCGAAAATTATTATTGTCTTAAATGAAAGAACTCTCAAAACGACAAAGTAACATCTTTTGCAGATCTTCGTTTCCGTGCCTCGTTGTTGAGATATTTCAATTTTTTTGATATGCAAATTAAACACTTTGACTTCACACGTGTATAATGAGTTATCAGAGAAGGTTTGGTATCTTTGCTATTATCAAACGAAATCAATTAAGAATATGTATGTCTAATGCTGTATGCGAAATAGACGCACATGATCGGCTTCGCAGTGATTTCGTTTGATAATAGCAAAGATATAGAACTTTCTCCGATAACTCATTATACACGTGTGATGTCAAAGTGTTTAATTTGAATATCAAAGAAACTGAAATGTCTCAACAACGAAGCACGGAAACGAAGATCTGCAAAAGATGTTACGTTGTAGTTTTAAGAGTTCTTTCATTTAAGACAATAATAATTTGCGCTTCATAGGCACTTTAAAGAGAAATTTGAGGTAAAACTTGTCTTAATTTATGGGCGTTTATTGCCACATTTCACAACAACGTCTCGGTGGCTGATTCTATTATGTTTTAATGAGTTTGAGAAGTACTATATAATACCCATTGTATTTAGGAAAAGCTCACAGAAGTTCGTAATATTATGGTGGATCATGGAGTGACGGAGTACGATGGAAAAAAGACTGCAATGTTAATAAGTAAATTAATATTAGGTTAGTACATCACCAGCTAGATTATAAGCTTGAGCTACAGATAATATATTAGCAATTGTTATATAGCTATCGAGATTCACTGGATGCAACGATGACTGTCATTGGTTGGTTTGTGGTCACATGACCTTAGCTAAATTTCAATGTCTACCGAGCGGGCAATAATTGAGAACTTATTGCCTGCTCGGTCAATAAGTTTTCAATTGTTGCCCGCTAGAACTTTGAACTCTTCTCGGCATCCTATAAACAAAAGCTTGTTTGGTACGAAAAAAAGAATATTTATAGGTCTTCAAAGCATGTGCGAAGATTAACTGGAGAAATGTATTGCTGTTCTTTTGTTCTGAGACTCATATTTGTTTGGTTGAAGTGAAATTACGAAGCCAGGCGAAATGTTTTTGTAAGTCTTAATAGCGTTTGTCTTTTGTGCACTTTCCCTTGATAAATGTCGAAATTATTCAGCGAAACTCATATAACAAAACACTTAAGGTGGCTCCATACAGTTTCTTGAAAAATGGAAAATACAAGTTTGAGAGTCCAAAATACGTGATTAAACAATTCGGGAAAAGAATAAAACTAAATGTTATACATAGTTAAACAGTCTGACAATCAAAAACTGTTACCAAATAAATAGCAATAGTTGTTGCTATGGCAACAATGACTTTTCAAAATGGCTGCCAATTACCCTTCAAACTAATTTAATTCGAAAAAAACTTTGGTGACCCCCAATTTTTTTTTCATTAAAACTTTTCTTGAACTATGAGTGATCAATTGGCCGATTTAAAAAAAAAAATTCAGTATCAACCATAAACAACTTTTCTTCAATGTAAAGAAGTCTTATCAAACATTGTTTAAATTTTCAGTTAGTTTTACCTTTTTGTTTGCAGAAGTCTCCCCATAGAAAATGTTAAATATAGAGCAGTTCGGCAGTTCGATGGCATGTAAACAATTGCTCACAAAACACGAGATTGTAATTTCTTTGCTTCAAATTTGGTGTATATATAATCCATAGGCATAAGCGAATTCATTTTCTTATTCGAAAATATCAAACTGAATAAATTTCCATTACTTTCGACCCAATGTTTTCATCACTCGTACGAAAATTTTAGCGGACGCCATGTTTGGTTTTTAGCCTAGTTCCCAGGTTTTGCTTGCGGCGTGAATATATCGTTACTTCTGATTGGTCAGAATAGGAGTATTCCAGTTATAAGAAGGTTTATCATTGGATAACGCTACTAATGGTCTATCACCAATAGACCACTAGTAGCTCGACCAATCAGAAAGCCGGATTTGTAATGATCCATCCACTAGTTCGTTGATATTAAATACAGATGTACAGTGAAAATAAAAATTTATCATCTTAGGATCATTTAGCGATGAAGAAATTACTGATGAAGATGAAAGTCCGACGATTGATGAAGAAACACAAAAGAAACTGAAAGGTTTCAGACAAATTCTTTTGGATGCAGGTAACTTGATGTTTCAATTCAATCTCGTTCCCAGAGTCCACGTTCCCCTTACCCAGCGGGCGGGAAACGAGAGGCTCTGGGATAATCCGTTCACGCCATCACAGGATTCTTGTTATCCGGAAGAAGAGTAATCATGTTCATCAGCCAATGATTATCGATGTGAAACGGATTATCCCAGAGTCTCTCGTATCCCGGGTGGGGAACGTGGGCTCTGGGAACGAGATTGGTTTCAATTTTGAAATGATTTCTAATTAGTTCCAGCCGAGAGCTCATAAGACAAAAGAATAATGTCGATTCGCGCGAAAAAATTCGCAAGTGGAAAATCGGCTATTCTCGGGAAATATAATTATGCACAGTTTTGTGCCTGAGTTATGATCAAATCGCTTCAACGGGACTGCCAACCGGACCAATGGGTCTTCTCCCACGGGCTTCATTACTCCGAATGATTTTGCATACCAAACTAAATTGCTAATTTATAGACCTTATTCATAAATGGCCCACGATTTAAAATCATTTTATGTGCATATAAATTAGCCCCTCTGACCTCGATTTAGATTTGGGGGCTGTTCATATGATCCCGGTAAGCGGGATGGCCCGGTAAGCAAAACGAAGTCTGTTTTGTGTTCATATGGTAGTTTTCATCCCGCCTACCGTGGAGAAATCATGACTAAAATTAGCTTGTCTGATGATCCGTGACTAGACATCAGCCATCAAAGATCGCAATTTTGTCGTATTGCACATGTTTATATGCTTCATAATCAATCCTTTTATTATACAATTGTGATTTATGTGCCAATGAACAATAAAATCTTCAACTATCCTTAATTCCATAAAAAAGAACTAAGTTTTGTCCTTAATGACTTCATCCCGGTAAGCGGGACGATGTATTCATATGGGAAAATTTCATCCCGCCTACTTATGATCTCGGCACACGCTGCCGAGATCTCGGTAAGCGGGCCAGCCCGCTTTCTCATATGAACGCAAAGCAAATTTTTATAGGAAAATAACTACGAGGAGAGATCCCCACTAAGCGGGCCAGCCCGGTAACCGGGATCATATGAACACCCCCTAAGACTATGTGCACACGGTAACGTTTCCGAGCGTTTTCGTATTGTTTCAAGTAATGAGCTGATTGTTCTCGATTCCCTTGAGAACAATAAACAATACGAAAACGCTCGGAAACGTTACCGTGTGCATGCACAGGCTCTGAGTTTCGCATATGAAAACGAGTTCAGAAGGGCTAATTTATATGCACATAAAAGAATATTGATTCTACGGCCATTTATGAATATGGTCTATTACACCCAGTATTTCTGGGTACTCCAGGGCACTGACCTCTGTATAACTGGATTGCTCACCCGGCTCCAAAAATAAAGCCAGCGGAGATGACGAATTTAGAGTACGAAGATGGCCGCCACGGAAAATTGTATGTTTTCGTAGCACGAAAAGAGACGAAAAAAATCACATAAAAAATATTTCTGCCATTTATATCAAACAAAGAACACTGTTAAAGCTTTAGAAGCCTAGTTTTGGCATTTGTTGGTATTAAGTAGTAAAACGTTTATATTTCGTAGTTTTATACTCTTCTCGTTAATCGATAAACTTACCAGCTACAGTATATCACAAAACTCGGAAAAACCAACGAAATCAGTCAATAACTTCATTATAAAACTATATATGTATATACCTTTGGTATTAATGCATAAATCTTTACAAAGCCTTGAAGTATGTACTGTAGTTGACAATTTCGGACTGTATTTGTTTGTATTTCCCTTCTGTTTTTCGGTAGTAACAGTAGTAGCAGTAAATGGCCATTTGAGAATTGTTTTACGGCTTTTACGACTCCCCCGCTAAACTCTTACTTACTACTTACTCTTAAGCCCACAAGGTACACTGGACGGCAACCACTGATCTCTATATAAACTGGATGGGCCATTTGGCCGGATTTTGCGTGCCAGTTGTATGATGACGTGACCACTACCCAAGATGGCTGCCACTGAAGTTCATAGCTTTCGTAGATTGAAAACAGGCAAAAGGAGTTATTTTAAGAACATTTAAACGAATGTAAGGACACAAGAAGTACTTAATAAGGTTTAAGACGTTAATTTCTTGTATTTGTTTCTGTTACTGAGCTATAAAACCTTTAAATTTCGTTGTTTTTCTTTAGTGCCAAAACGAAGAAACTTCACAATAATATAAACTGAAAAACAGACTATAAAATCTACAAAGAACTCAATTTCAAGTCTTAAATTGTACCTTTTATAGTAATCTTAATGCCTTTAGTTAACAATATTTCGTGTTGTGTACTTGACATCTTTTGACTGTATTTGTTGTTAAACAGTGAAAACTAAACGAACCGGCATCTGTTGTTTGCTTTACGGCTTTTTCGACTCCCCCGGCCAGAGTACTTAATATTCCTTCCCCCAGATATTCTGACCGTGCTGACGTCAAGATTGCTTAATATGCTAGTCAACTTTAGGATTGGGAACAAGTTCTAAGGCCGCAATGCGTCATATGTTCCACTACGTAAGATGGCGGCGGCTGGCACGAAATGTTTGACTGCTGGCCATAGGGAATGGCCTATCCAGTTTATTTAGAGATCAGTGATGGGGCCTTTTCCCGCACTCCCAATTTCAAAAAGGCCCTGGGAACGAGGTTGTTTCCGCGCTTGTTAGTATAGAAAGTACTATAAGATACACCGCCAAAATACCACCAAAACCAATATGATGTCTAAAAATATTAACTTGATAAAACACTGTTTCTGTTCCAAACATTTAACAACTGGACAGGTAATTTTTTTTTAAGATCGATCTTTTCCATCACACCAAATGTTTATGGAAGGAACAAGTAAAGGCAAGGAAGGAAGAGCTGCGTTATTTCGTATTCTGGCTGTTTACACATTGTACAATCCTCAAGTATCTTACTGTCAAGGTAATCTGAAACCAAACATCATGATCTTATATTATAACCTCTCAAGACGCCAAGTTACCCCCGGACTCATCCTCGTTCCCAGTGTCTCCTCGGTACACTGGGAAATCGGAGGCCCTGGTCAGATGAAAACGATTGAAGCGTGTGATTGGCTGGACGAAGGCTATTGTCGAAAACAGGAAGTGGACAAATATATTTTCAACTGTCAAACAACGGTGTGAATAGAGTGATGATTATCGCTCAGATAACACTGGAAAAGTCTACAAATAAAGCCAACAAAGTAGCATTCCTAAAGCGAGTTGGAACTGCGATGAGTTTCATCATTTAACTCTCAAAATCGAACGATTTTAGACAAAGCGTGACTCAGTGATTCATTCGTCGGCGACGGCAAATTATGTTCGTAAACAACCTACCTTTGAATAGCATTTCGGTAGGCGAAATTGTATTATTTTGTCCAGCGGGAAGAACAGTAAACACCAAACCTTTCGGACGTCATAATAAAGCAGCTTTTCTTCAAATAACTGAGTTTATCTCGTTCGTTTCGTTATATTATGTCCATGCTCGCACCCAGAGCGATGTGATATTGAATGACTCGATGTCCTAGAATCTAGGACATCCGGTTTTCATCTGACCAGGGCCTCCGATTTCCCAGTGTACCGAGGAGGCGCTGGGAACGAGGATGCCCCCAGACTATATACTGTACTACTTTTGAAGAATTTTGACTCGAAATGTCACTACTTTGTTTTCTAAAATCTCTGCTATTTACTATTACATTTCAGTCGAACCGGATGTTCTTTTCCGCGCGACCTTGCAATATTGATACTTAGTAAGTTGCTAAAAATTCGCATTTTAAATATTGAACTTCACATAATATGAAGTGCTAAACTTCATGTTATGTAAAGTTCGATATTTAAAATGCGAATTTTTAGCAACTTGCCAAGGAGTCGCCATGTATCGTTAGCTCGTCAACATTGCAATGTTGCTGTCAATATTGCACGGTCGCGCGGCCAAGAACATCCGGTTTGACGACTGTAAAAGATTTTCTCACATATCAAAGGGGTTAGGATAAAACGCGGATCCGGATTGGCGGAATGGCGGATTTGGGGATAAAACGCGCATTAGGGGATAAAACGCGGATTAGGGGATAAAACGCGGATTGGGGGATAAAACGCGGGTTTGGGGATAAAACGCGGATTAGGGGATAAAACGCGGATTGGGGGATATATATTATTATACATACCGTAAAACTACTTTCGGGGCGGGGGGGGGGGGGGGGAGGTCGTTACTTTCGGGGGTATCGTTATTTTCGGGATTTATCAGCAAACACTGAATTTTATCATAAGTGTAATAAAAGTAGCGTGCTGCGTAGGCAGTGTGGAAACAACAATCGAAATATAGTAAGGTTAGATATACTGCCGAAACAGAGAACGTAGGAGTCTAACGTTTCAGCGACGAGGGCCTTCGTCGCTCGAAACGTTAGACTCCTACGTTCTCTGCTTCGGCAGTATATCTAACCTTACTATATTTCGACTGAATTTTATCATTACTTTCGGGGGGTCGCTACTTTTGGGGGGTCGTTACTTTGGGAACTTTACGGTATATGCCCTAATCCACGTTTTATCCCTTAATCCGCGTTTTATCCCCTAATCCGCGTTTTATTCCCCAATCCGCGTTTTATCCCCTAATCCGCCATTCGGCCAATCCGGATCCGCGTTTTATCCTAACCCATATCAAAGATCCAAAGACTCTTCATTGGAAAATCTCCAAAATCTCGGTATATTGGGATGACTGCCGATTGTATGCAAACATACCGGTAAAACCAATAATGTGATTTAATACCGGTATCATTTATATACCAGTGCATGTACTGACTATCTCTAGTTGAGTGCCTAGTTCCATCTCTAGTTAGTTCCACGCTCTATTCCTTTCATTCCGGACTATAAAATTATGTAACGTAACAACGATAGTACGATGCCGGTACGAAATGAAACCGTAACGAAATCGTTACGGTTAGGCCTTGCGTTCACACGATATCAGCATGAAATTACATGAAACCGTAATGCCAACCGTAACGATTTGAAACCGTAATGATAACCGTAACGAAATTATTCCTTTATCGGCATCGTGTGAACACCTTACCGTAATGATTTCATCACGGTTTTACGAAACTTTTTTTCTCTGCTTAAAAAATACGGGGTAAAAGAAGCGTGATGGTGGGAATTTAATAAAAATGGAGTTAACTAAACTGTAAAAATAGTAACGGATTGAAATGATACCGGTACCGTGTAAACAGTTTCTTACCGTGATGATTTGATACCGGCACGATTTCGTACCAGCATCGTGTGAACGGGATCTAAAAATCTGTTCACATAATTTTTGTTACTCTTCAGGCATGTCTTACATTGCTGGAATGTTATTAATGAATATGTGTGAGGAAGTGAGTATTTGTTTAAAGGTTTTATATTGTTTCTGTTCAATTTTATACAATACACTGGTTGCTATGCGTGTTTTCATTGGGTGTTGGCCATGTTCTATTAGAGGACTGAGGACAGACACATGGAAACGTCAGATTACGCAGCTGACTTCTTTTTTCCTTCGTCATGCCCCAAATTCCGTCAAGAGTTTCGATAAAAACCTTTAAAATTTTTGTATTGTATAAAACAAATATATTCCATTTTTTGTTGTCTGTTAGATGCACAGAAGACGTAACAACGCGTGGTAAGAATATCATTCAGTGACCCACTCGTCTCGACTGGGTTGTGATGTCATCTGTGCATCTATAACTTATAAAATAAGGTGTCCTCTACGCACGCTCTGATTGGCTCCGCCCTGTGCATTTATAAGAGTATGTGAGATCGTGAATGACGTAAAATGGCGTGGAGTGGCGTAGAATGGTGTCAGCTGGCGGGGAAAAACTAGCGAACTTTCAAAACGATGCCACTTTTAGTTTGGTTTTCTCTTCTTCATATTTTATAAAACAAATAAAACATGCCGCTCCTGTGCATATGTACTCTTATAAACGTACCTTTGACGTCATTTGAACACGAAAGACGTGTAAAGGCACTCGGTTATCGCCTCGTGCCTTACTCAACGTCTTTCGTGTTCAAATGCATGGAGCTTTGTGTTTTATTTGTTAATTACACAATACCCTGGTTGCTATGCGTGTTTTCATTGGTTGTTGCCCATGATCTATTAGAGGACATACACATAGACACGTCGGATCACGTCAGCTGACTTGCTTTTTCCCTTCTTCATGGAAAGAGTTTCGATAAAAACCTTTTAAATTTTTGCATTGTATAAAACAAAGAGATTCCATTTTTTATTGTCTATCCAGTTATAGATGTACAGAAGACGACTAACAACGCGTGGTGAGAATACAGTATCATTCAGCGAACTACTCGTTTCGACTGCATCTCGTGGGCCACTTTGCTCTTACCACGTTCTGACGTTATCTGTGCATCTATAACTGCATGAACAGACAACGTATCATTTGATAAGATTAGTTGAATACCACCTGTTTTGAATTCTGTTTTGAATTTGATTGGTGTTTGGCAAATAATCCTGTTTCTTATTGGTTGTTTAAAAACCAGAAACCAATCAAATTCAAAACAGGAAGTTAGCAATAATTTTCATCAAATGAATTGGTCAAACATAGCAAATGAATTGCAAAAATATTTTAGGAACGCTTCACCTGTGTTTTTCATATTTTAGGATGCATTTTGGATGCTGGTTTCTCTTTTTGAAAGACCAAAGTACTTGTCGGGCTATTTCGACTCATCTCTTTCCAAGTACAGTATTTGTTGTTTCCCTCTTTTAAATTTTTATTTCCGATTTGAATATTAGTCTTTTAAAAAAAGTAAAACTAAACTAATCTTATTTATACTG
Source organism: Corallium rubrum (assembly GCA_964035015.1). Taxonomy (NCBI): domain Eukaryota; kingdom Metazoa; phylum Cnidaria; class Anthozoa; order Scleralcyonacea; family Coralliidae; genus Corallium; species Corallium rubrum. Next base: position 4,145,493 of record OZ036001.1, read on the forward strand.
GATATCTCTATCAGTTAATAGCTAACTGTTCTCCCTAGAGGTCCAGTAAGGGCCATCCCTCAGTACCCGGAGGAAGCCTGCGATGTTTGGTAGAGTCAAACTGGAAGCACTCTTCTCACATGCGGCCAAGGTGAAATTTTAATCAGATAACTGCTGAGAGCAGGAATTGAACCCGGGTCGCAGCGGTGACGTGAAAGGCACGTGCGCTAACCACTGTGCCACCAACACCCCTGATCGCCTGAATATTGTGATTTTTTCTGAGTAAAGCTAGATTTCCACTTGAATACCGTAGAATTCCGAAAGTAACGCTCCTCCCCCCCCCCCCCCCCCCGAAAGTAACGTTGAATTTGTGACAGTTCTAAAATTTCCTGAAAGTAGCGGTCGCCCCGAATGTAGCGGCCCCTTCGAATGTGGCGCATTTTTTTAATGTTTCAAATACATGTTTATCCATGTTATAGATTATAACAATATTTTAATAATATTTCGCATAAATTAGCAGAATTTGCAAAATGGGTTGTCTGACAAGACCCAAAACCCAAAATTTGCATAGTAGAGGTAAAAACGATTCAAATGATATATTGTGGTATTGGTAGGTTAATACTGCCGAAACAGAGAACGTAAGTGATCTAAATACGTTCTCTGTTTCGGCAGTATTAACCTACTATACCATATTTCGATTGTTGTTTCAACACTGCCTACGCAGCACACTACTTTTATTACACTATTGTGGTATTATTTTTGTGTTATTATGCCATGTTAATTCACAATTTTCCATGACCACCTGCTGTGACTGGTTTTCGAACCGGACAAGAATGAGTTAAAGCTAGTAATATATGTTTTTTCGATTATCGACATTTCTGTTCGATGAAAGCACGTGTTCCCCTTTAATTTTTCAATATTTACAACATGTTCTCTCGTTATAAGTTGCCACCATCGCCGCCGACAATCATGTCAAGGTCATCATCGCTTCTGTCGTAAAACATTACGTCCTCTACATCATAAGATTGACCGATAATTAAGTCAATTCAGTAGGTAGTTGTTAATTACAGAATCATCTTCAGAAAAAGTTACATGAAAATAGGACTAATGTAGTATAAATAAATAGTTACTGGTGAATGGGGACTTTTGATATTTCTTCCTAACGTATTTCAACCATCCGAAAGTAGCGGACCCCCGAAAGTAGGGGCCCAAATCCGAAAGTAACGAGGACCGTTACTTTCGGAATTCTACGGTAATATATAATGCAAAAAGTTTACGATATATTGATTCTATTTTTAGAATACAAAGACATTCTAAGGTGTTTGAAAGATTCTTGCGTCAAAAAATGCCCAAACTCTACAATCATTTGGTATATTACAGTCTTGTTTATGATGAGATAGTAACACCTCATTTTTAAGTAGTTTTTACTTGCATTTTGTTTTATGAATTCTAATTTAAGTAATAACAAGGAGCAAGTGAATGAAACTAAGACCCCGTTTACACGGTACCGGACGAATTCGAGAACGGGCTCGAATTCGTCCTATTTCGCCGTGTAAACATGCGGAACTGTACTAATTCGAGACCGGTTCCGAATTTTTCTTCCGTGTAAACAGGCGGAACTGTACTAATTCGAGACCGGTTCCGAATTTTTGTTCCGTGTAAACAGGCGGAACTGTACTAATTCGAGACCGGTTCCGAATTTTTGAACATTCCGTGTAAACAGGCGGAACTGTACTAATTCGAGACCGGTTCCGAATTTTTCTTCCATGTAAACAGGCGGAACTGTACTAATTCGAGACCGGTTCCGAATTCGATCCTGTTTCGCCGTGTAAACAGACGGAACTGTACTAATTCCAGACCGGTTCCGAATTTTTCTTCCGTGTAAACAGGCGGAACTGTACTAATTCGAGACCGGTTCCGAATTCGTCCGGTATCGTGTAAACGGGCTTTAAAGTCACCCTTTAAAGTGAAAAATTCGTTGGCATTTTTGTTGTTTTATTGTAGAGAGGAGCATGACAGGAGCACTCACTGAAAATTTCAAGAGAATCTGATGCGTAGTTTTCGCGCTATCAACTCTCAAAATTTGCCGTGGATAGTTTGTTTTGGCGAAATTTGAGCTTCTTGGTAACAATGCCTTACGTACGCAGATGGATCATTAATAGTGAAATCTATTGTTCTTATGCATAGTTGTCCATCTGCGTACGTCATAAGCATTGTTTCCGAAAGCCCAATTTTTCTCCAAGAACGACTAGCCATGGCAAACTTTGAGAGTTTATAGCGCGAAAACTACGCATCAGATTCTCTTGAAATTTTCAGTGAGTGCTCCTGCCACGCTCCTCTGTACAATAAAACAACAAAAATGCCAACGAATTTTTCATTTCATAGACACTTTAACATGAACGACAAGAACGAACTAGCCTCGTACCTATATACGAAGAAAGTGACAAATTATTGTCTATCACCAATAGACCACTATAGTAGCTTGCTCCGTCCTTTACAAACCTCGTCATAAAAAATGAAATTCCATGACTTTTTATTCACATTTTTCAACAAAAAAATTAGTGACTACCGAAATACAGTAATACACAACAAACTATACAGAAACGGAAGTGGAAAGGTATTTCCATTTTGACTGTGATACCATTACATTTTTGTTTCACTAGAAATCCAACGGCATTGAACCTTTATTATATATTACACCGTGGTTTATGGCACTGTTTACCAGTCTTCCATGTTGGGACAGCGTGCTGACTATTTGGGATTTGCTCTTCCTAGATGGCAAGTACAGATAGTTATACAATCTCGTTCCCAGAACCTTCGCCAGCACGTAAACGAAGGCTATATATGGGATAATCCATTGCCGGAAACAGAAGTTTTTCTGTTTCCGGCACTGCATTATCGGTTTGTTTGTCGGTTGCTTTATTATTTTCTGGGCGTGAGAACTACAATATCGAGATCTTTGCAAAGGCATTGCCAGAAATTTGGGGCAAGATGGTGGCGCGCGTGCGCATTAACGACCATAATAATGGCGATTCTCAACAGCAAGCAAGGAGAGCACACAACAATTCAAATTTTGATTAAACGGTGATATATTTCTTCTTTGCGCAGCTCCATCTGACTTCAGCATGGACTAAGCAACAGTTATAACTAAGAAATATTTGCTTACGTCGACGACAAAGTACTTCCCTAGCTCGTCTTATTTTTGCACTAAAAGCGCCACTATCCATAGTGTTAGCCATAGTAATCTTTGCAAACAGGTGCTAGAAATTGACCAACAACGTTACGAGCGATGCGAAGTGCCAAGCTCGCGATGCATTCGGCATGAGTCAGTCTACTTCCTGGGCACATAAAGATCCTGATTTGTCCCTAGCATAGTACTTCCAAAAGCGTTTGAACTTGCTTGATTTCACAGTTCTTATAGCCGTTTGCAGGTTGTTTACATATACATACATGCACGATTTAGGCAACTTCTAAAGAACTCAAGACCTGAATAACGAGAATACACTAGAATACAATAGAATCGAACGCATTAAAATACATAATTATATTATTAGGCGACCGAGAGCAGCGGCACAAATGACCCAAATTTCTGGTGATGTGTTAGGAACCGATGTCTTTTGGGTTGCGCTGGTTGGTTAAGTCTTTACAGAAACTAAACAGAGGAGGTCTACAAATTAAAGATAAACTGTTGTAGACATTATTATTATTAATATTTAAAGTGCATATCATGGTTGGGGATTTTACATATTTAAGATATTTGGAAAATATCAAGTGATTTTACTTGAGACTTGAATATAATGTTTTGTAAATAGAATAATAAAGCCTACTCATATAGTTTTGCTAGTTACGAGTTTTGTTAGTTACGAATTGCAATAGTTTTATGTTTAAAATTTATGATAATAAACAGTATTAAGGGTCGATTTAAGTCAGTCCTTAGCTACAGCCAATCAAAACGCTTCCCGATATGGATTATCGCAGAGCCTTCGTTTGCGTGCCAGCGAAGGATCTGGGAACGAGATTGATAGTTATCTTATACACTTAATGTCTGCTCCCGAGGGAAACAGTTAGTTTTGTTTTCCCGAGAGTCTTGATATTTCCCGAGACGAAGTCGAGGGAAACATCGAACTCGAGGGAAAACAAAACTAACTGTTTCCCGAGAGATCAGACATTAAGTGTTTTGTTATATAGCTTGAGTTTCGCTGAATAATTTCGACGTTTATCAAGGGAAGTACACAAAAGACAAACCCTAAGACTTACCAAAACATTTCGCCTGGCTCGTAATTTCACATCAAACAAACAAATATGAGTCTCAGAACAAAAGAACAGCAATACATTTCTCCAGTTAATCTTCACACATGCTTTGAAAACCTATAAATATTCTTTTTTCCGTACAAAACAAGCTTTTGTTTATAGGATGCCGTGAAGAGTTCAAAGTTCTAGCGGGCAACAATTGAAAACTTATTGACCGAGTAGGCAATAAGTTCTCAATTGTTGCCCGCTCGGTAGATATTGAAATTTAGCTAAGGTCATGTGACCACAAACCAACCAATGACAGTCATCGTTGCATCCAGTGAAACTCTAGCTATATAACAAAGGCTATTATCCTACAACCTTTAAAATGATGAGTGGTGCACAACTGCGGTAACTTATAGTTAAACCGGATGTTCTCTTGCGTACGACTTTGCAATATTGATACGCAACATTGCAATTTTCATTGGCGGATTCAATCAGGGTTGCTTAAAATATTGGTTTTAAACATCGAACAACACATAAATGTGATGTTGTACTTGAAGGTAATGACTCTAACTTTATGTAGAATTTCGCATTATCCAAAGTTTAGGGCAACCCATCGAGGAATCGTGATAAAGCGTTTCCAAGCTGATTGAGTAGTGATGATTTAATAATTTTAATTGCTGATTAAAATAAAGTTAAACAATGAAATTAAACGTTTCACAGTCATTTGCAACTCACTTTTCGAACAAATCTTCCCGTGGCGAGAAATGGTGGACATAGAGAGGCGGAGCTAAAGCCCTATTAAACTAGTACCTATGTCGTGCGGTCGTCACAGTTCCGCGGCTCAGAAGAAAAGAGAACAACTAATTTATGCAATGTTGGATGAAATCTTCATTCGATGATCAGAAAATACTGAAGCTTTGAGATTGAAAACCGCAACAACGACAAATACAGGCTAGAAATGAAGAATATCATCGAAAAGACGGATCTTTATAGTAGCCGAATCAGATCGAAACTTGTACGGAAAGAGTACACCTCTGTTTGATTTTCGATAACGTGAGCAGCAAGGTTGGTACAATTTGCGTATTCGCCATATTGGCTTATGTTAGACTTGTGCTCAAAATAGTATATCAAAAACCGCAACGGATTTAATATCTGTGGCATATCGCTCATGATATTTATATCGCAGATGTGTTGCACTATACGATTCAGATTGAAACATTTGAAATAATTTAAAATTTGACACTGCTACGACGATTGTTTCACTCATCCTCTATGTAAGTCCTATTAATCTTGCAGAACTTTTCTAGTCAAAATTTTTGTAAGTGGGCATGCATTACGCGCATGCGTGACCATTATTTCTCGCCATGCAAAGTTCGTTCCGAAGTTCGCAAGTTCGCTGGGAAGTTCAAAGTTCGTCTTGAATTACGCATTTGATTGGCTGCTAGGAACCAAGTTCAAAACGAACTACGAACTTCCCAGCGAAGTTTTTTTTTCATTGCTGATAATTTTTTTTGCTGATATAATAATTTTAATTCCATCAATTAAAATTGCAATGTCGCCTATCAATATTGCAAAGTCGCATGCAAGAGAACATCCGGTTTGATTATAAGCTTGTTTGAATAATGCAAGTCGCTATTCTTGCATGATTTACCTAAAATAAGTTACCTTTTAATTTTAATTTTAGGAATTTCAGTCATTTTTCAGGCCTCTCTTGCCATCCTCCATGTCCTCTCGGGTAAGTTTTTACTGAAAAGGCTTAAATAATGCAATCACAAAACATTTATTAATTATTCGGGCTATCTGTGGTAGACCGAGCCTAAGGTTTCGGCTCGGTTCCCGCCATTCTTTGGGGGTGTCACGATTTTGCATTTTTGCACTTTTTACTTCCGCTACTATTCATACTTCCGGTGAGTTGTTAGTCTTTGTTCCTATTGCCTTTGGACTTGGACAAAAAGTTGAACAGCTTTGCCTTTTGATCAAGGTGTTATTATTACACATTATTGGTAGATTTCGAAATAGACTAACTGACTTTGTAGTTTAACAGTGCTCAGATGTGGCTGACAACTCTCTTAATCGTAAATATGTTCACCAATGTGAAATGCACCACATTCAGCCTTCTACACGCGTAAGAACGCACAACTTGTTCACGGTTGTCAGCAGGCGTGAACAATGTTGTGCTGCTTGCCGTGAACAATGTTGTGCTGCTCGCCGTGAACAAGTTGTCAACAAGTTGTTCACTTATGGTTCGAACAACTTGTTCACGGATAAATCAACAGTCATGAACAAGTTGTACCAACAGCACATTTTTTATAGCCAACGACGTTGTTCGCACATGATACAACATGTTGTAACAGCATGATGAAATAACAACAATGTTACAACAATGGTGAACATGGTTGATGTATCAACACGTTCTTCGGTTGTTACAACTTGCGTGAACAACGGTTGTTGTTTCATCAAGCAGTAACAACTTGTTGAAACAATGATGAACAATGTTGTCCATTTATCAATGTTGTTCACATATGTCAACAAGTTGTTACAGCATTATTGCAAGTTGTTACAGCATTATTGCAAGTTGTTACAGCATTATTGCAAGTTGTTACAGCATTGTTCAGGCAGCAATGCTGTAACAACTTGCGAGATTTTTACGCGTGTATATCTGATCTTTCTCGGTCCACTCCCACCTTAGTTTGCTTGCGTGCTATAGAGCCAATGCGGAGGAGACCACCGCACTTTGCCAGTAGCCCGAGTGAACGTCTGACGACGCAGGCGTCTTGTCTTTTTAAATAAAGTAGCTAAAATTAGTTCTATTAGGTGCATTGGACGTTGAAACTGTAAATCAAAATTCGGTGGGACTACGAAAACATTTTGAAAAAATTGGATGAGCTATGAAACCTTTTTAGTTAATATCAGAAATAATCAATATCCTTTTTTCTATTGTTCTTCTTTTTCTGCATTTCCTCTTCTAACTATTTATTAATTTCTTCTGTTTCTTTGTTTATCTGCCATATGTCTTCCATTCCTCCCGAATATGGACACGTATGCATGTATCCTTCTTTGTTACAGTCATTTGCAACTCTCTTTTTATCCAAATCGTCAGAAGACATTCCAAAGTTCGTTGGGAAGTTCGTATTTCGTTTTGAACTACGCATTTGATTGGTTTCTTGGTTCCTAGCAGCCAATCAAATGCGTAATTCAAAACGAACTTGCGAACTTCAGAACGAACTTTCGAAGATTTGGGTGAAAAGTGAGTTGCAAATGATTGTAAAGCGTTTAATTTCATTTCTTTTCAGACCAACTTCTTGCTCTCAATGACATGTCATCGATACTTCCCAAGCTGCTCCATCTACCTCCAGAGAGGTTTGTTTGACAGTATAAATTAAAGTACCTATAAAACGAAATTTCCAAGTTGGAGATAATAACATTAAAGTAATGTTTGATATCGCTTCATTTGACCGTGAAAGTTTTAGGACGAACAATTAAAAGGAAGTATGTTTATTTTAGCGTTTGAAGACCGTGCTTTCCCCCCCTAAAAATTGAGACACTAAAATAGTCGTCACATAGTTGCACAACTATAATGTCATCACTCGACCCAGACCCCAAATTCTGATTGCCTTCTAAACTCTTGCCGCAATGGAGTGTCATAACGAGATAAATAAAGGGATTTTGTTGTTCATTTTGTGGTTAGAAACTTCGAATTTCATAAGTGAACTATTCACGAACATGTTTTAGTTGTCGATATAGTATATTCTTAATTACTCATAAGACGACTAAGTTGGATACGGCTTCGACTATGTATATTTTAAAAGAAAAAAACTCGGTTGAATTAATTTTACACACCTTTGTGAACAATTTGCCACGAGAGTTTAGTTTTCTAAAGAGTGTTTTGAACAGTCTGTTCGATAACAATAAGAATTCATGTAGATCCTAGTGATGTCATTAGTTGTGGAATATAATATATCTCAACTTTTTGTGCCAAAAGCCCGTTTTTCAAACGCAAAACAAACACACTTTCTTTAATTATTCGCCCTGAAACTTTCACAGTCTAAAGAAGTAATCTCAAACTTTTAATGTTATTTTCTCCAACTTGAAAATAAATTAATCGAGTTTGCAAGAGAATCCAAATCGCAGTGTCAGTGCATGTGACATGGCCATGATTTTTGTTGCGTGCACCCAGACATGTTAATTACTCGAATTACTTGAAGTAACTTCGTCAAACGGATTTCTAAGTTGAACTAGATTTTGTTTTCACTTGTATTAATAACTAACAAAGAATGCCTTCTAGGATCAAAAGACCTCGTTTGATCCCAGAGATTTGGCGTTGGACAGTATACAGTTGGGAAGTCGATGCCGTTTTGGCCATTATCAGTGATTCAAATACCAACAGTCGTGTTGACTCCGGTGAGAACACAAGACTGCATGTTTTACCCTAATCTTCACTTGTTTTTGTTTTTGAGTTTTGCTTTTGTTTGTTTTGAATGAATGAATGAATGAATGAATGAATGAATGAATGAATGAATGAATGAATGAATGAATGAATGAATGGATGGATGGATGGATGGATGGATGGATGGATGGATGGATGGATGGATGGATGGATGGATGGATGGATGGATGGATGGATGGATGGATGGATGGATGAATGAATGATAGAGTAACATATTTTGCAGTTTTTGGTTTCCTTGCTTCGTTCTTGAGATATTTCAGTTTGTTTGATAAACAAATTTAACTTATAAGGTAACCTTACATCACGCTTTGCATATTAATGACTTATCGCAAAAGATTATATATCTTTGTTATTGTCAAACAAATACGCTTAAAATTTACAGACTCTGTTGTAGGAGAAACACTTACACATGGTTCCTAATTCGCCAAGTGCTTTTGTTCAATAGTAACAAAAATATTGAACATTTTGCGGTAAGTCATTATGCAAACGGTGACGTAAAGTTGTCTTATAAGTCAAATTTCCATATCAAACAAACTGAAATATCTCAAGAACGAAGTAAGGAAACGAAAATCTGCAAAAGATGTTAGTCTACCATTTTAAGAGTTCCTTCAAGTAAGACAAACGTTTTAATTTTCATTTCATGGGCACTTTAACAGGGAACCTGCAAATGACGTTTTTGTTTCTTTGTTTTCGTTTTTTTTCTTTTGATCTTTAATTTTGTTCTTTATTCTTTTGCGGTTTCTAATTTTTAGAGATAAAAAGAAAAGCTCTCCACGATGACAACGATAGCGCCAAAAAGAAACCAAGGCTTGGCAAAGAAAATGGTAAGACGGTCATGGATCAAGCTCCTGCAGGGGCGGATCTAGACTGTATCAACTGTATCGTATGATACAGTCAGATTTTCACTTAATAATTAAATTAAATTAAAACAAATTAAAATTCGGATAATTACATTTCACAAGTAGCTTTTTCAGCAACATCATTTTCAAATTCTTTTCGGTTCCATGCATTCTCTAAGAAAAGCATGTCAACATTTCCTGTTTCCCCAACGACTTTTCTCAATCTTAAACCTGATGCTTAAGGTTACATTAGATAATGAAAGCATGTTTTTCATTGTTTTGGGAAATTGTCCGTTGTGCACCAAATTTTAGGGTTATATATCTCAAATTTTCGGTCAAGGAAGCCAAATGGTTGCTGATTATGAAAATATAAATTTAGTGAGAATTTATGTTAAACTTCCCTCGTTAATAACGAGTTCTCCACCATCGATGTTTCCACAAAATTGGTGCACAAAACTGATTTTCTAAATCTCGGGTTTTACTAGCTTTTGATTTTGTCACAGTATTAGTTTTGTTATGAACCACTCTGTGTTAGTAGGTCGTCATATGATTTTTCAATACTTTGTCGTTAAAAGGGAATTTTGGTCTCTTTGTCATTTCAACCAACGCAGATCTGAAAAGAATGCCGTGTGTCTAAATAACCACTAAAAAGTATGAAACAAGCGCACACGGTTTTGTGCGGTTAATATTCAAGATTGAAAATATGGAATGCAGGAAAATTTTTAGTTAAACGGTAAATATTTTTTTTTGAATTTTCTTGGAGTGTGGGTATTTTCGTGAACTCGTTAAAAATAGGGAAAGTTTAAAATGAATACTCATGATTTATATTTTCACAATCAGCAATTATTTATCTTTTTTAACTGGAAATTTGAGATACATCCCGCGAAAATTCGCAACACACTAATCAATCTCGCAAAACATACCATAATTACAATTTTATGGTAAACATGAATATTTTTACAAGTTAATTAATGTATACAGACTAAATATAAAGTTTGATATACGTTTGAGCATAGAGGCTAAGTGAACCAAAAGGTTTTCGAGTTAGCCTCTAGCCGTTGTTTTAAAGTTATTTGAATTTAGAAAAAAGGAACAAGGAGAATCGGATTTTAAGATAGTAATGTTTACCATCTGCATTGAAAATAATGAATTTGGATAAATTTCTGGGTTTAAGTTTACTTAGAGCGTTGTTCTGACATTAAATAATGTTTTATTTCTTTGGAAAAGGAAAATGTACTGAGATCTTTCAATTGGCAAGGGATATTACACCAAAGTTCTGCTGCCTGGAAGGCGAACATTTGTTTTCCTGTATTAGTCCGAACACGTGGTTTGGTAATTGTGCAAAGTTCTATTTCGAACTTCTCCAAAACGAAGTTGTATTTTACGTGCGAAGTTTTTATTTTGGAGCGCCGCCATTAAAGTGGCCGAGTTTGAGAAGAATGAGTCCAGGGAGCTTATGACGTCATAGGCTCAACAAAAACAAAAGATCATTGTTGTTGTCAACAAAATTGTCGCTGTCAGCATTGTTGTTGTGGTCATTGTTGTTATTGAGTCTATGACGTAATAAGCTTTCTCGACTCATTCTTCTCAAGCTCGGTCACTTTCATGGCGGCGCTCCAAAATACAAATTTCACACGTAAAATACCACCTTTTCTTCAACGAATTTTGAAACGAAACTTTGTTATTTTACTAACTACCATAACATCTTTAAGATTATGCAAAAACATTGCCCACGATATTTTCATCAGATTATTTGAAAGAACACTTAAAATGGTAGAGTAGCATCTTTTGCAGTTTTTTGTTTCCTTGCTTCGATACAAAATGGTTAGAATGGAAATTATTAATGGTAAGATCGTTAAATTGTTTATCTGTGTTCGTTTAAAACGAAATAATTGCAAACAAAACACATTTCAAAATTACGCTTGCTGTTGACAAGATTGTCGTGGTGTGAACTATATGCTAAATTGAATGTTTCTTTCAACTTTTTGTCACTTTTACAAATCAAATGAGTGGATATATATTGTTTCTATATTGTATATGAAAATCCATGCTGAATTGTGCGAAAAAACTTTACTTTTCCATCAGTTACTGCACGATCCAGGGAAATGTCCGAAATGGCTGTTGAACATTTGTTGTTGGCGGTTAAAAAATGTATTAAACGAGCCTCAAAGAATATGTTATGGTCGAGAATTTATTTAACTTTTGTTGGTAAATTTATACTAAAAAATTTATACTACTTTTAACAATTAGACAACTCGCCCTCGTTTTCTATGAGCGATAGTCAACTCGGCTTCGCCTCGTTGACTATTCGCTCATAGAAAACTCGGGCTCGTTGTCTAATTGTTAAATATAGCAAAGATATATAACGTTTTTCAATAACTCATTATGCACGTGTGACGTAATTTGCATATCAAACAAACTGAAATATCTCAAGAGCCGTTTTTGTTTTCTGTAGACCGTATTGCTTCGCCTAAATGTTCAATTTCTTCTTTCATTTGCCCACTCCGTTATAATTTCGGCGCCATTGTTGCTTAACAGAACAACGGCTGACTCTAATGATCATTGTTCGTGTTATACTACGCATTTTGTCATTGGTCAATTTTTTTAAAAGAATGACTTTCATTGGTTTATCCCAGAGGTTCACCAATTATAAACTCCTGCAATAGCCAATGAAATTCAAGGATTTGCATTATAAACTTTGCATTATATACTATGTCAAATATAATCACTTGAAAATCTACATGTTTGGTGTTCTGGGCGAAACACGCACATGCTTTATTCGCGTTATTTTGATTTGATAATAGCAAAGATGTATAGTTTTTTTCAATAACTCATAAAAAATGCACATGTCACGTCAAAATATTTAATTTGCATATCAAACAAACTGAAATATCTCAAGAACCGAAGCAAGGAAACGAAAAAGTTCAAAATATGTTACTCTATAATTTGAAGTGTTCTTTCAAATAAGACTGACTTAATTTCCGTTTCATTGGCACTTTATATAAGCTTTCTAAATTTTTTAATTTATGACAGCACTTTTCGTTTCTCTGTTTTTAGTAATAGCTCTTCAACGAAAGAATCCGCCATCTTTATTTCAAAAGTTTACTCAATACGTTGTGAATTTACTGCCCAATTCCCTAAAGGAAAATGCCTCAACCAATCTTCATATAAATAGCCAACGAGAAGGGGGGAGTTCCAGTTCTTGTTTTTCTTTTACTGGTAGTGCCGGTAGCACATCAACTGCTAAAGGTAAGTGTCTTGTGGTGGTGGACGTAAAACCTGAACTTTATACATCTTATTCTGGCTTAAAAGTTTTTTGAAAAAGTTATTGCTTTTGATCCAACGTTTCGGCACTCTGATGAGGGGGGTAATGGGGGTATTTTCGTGCTCCGTATTGGGGCAATTTAATTATTCGTTTTTCCTTCAGTCATCTTTTTAATAAACGTTTTTCGATCCTGTCATGGATGGCGTGCATTGTGCTTGTGGTGTATTTAATATCCGTTTCCCGTTTTCAACAGTATTTTAAGTCTGTTATTTATCGTTACTGGACTTACTGGATGACATATTCCATTATTTAACTTATTTGTGTCTGGTTTCATCTGGATTTCATCCCCATAAGTGTCATAAAGGACCATAAGGGATAATAATTTACATTGCTAGACGTCATCAGCATAGTCACAGAATCACATTGGCTCCCATGCAATATGGCGGACATTCCGGGACTAATAAATTTGTTATTTTACGCAGTGGCGTAACCCCCCCCCCCCCCCCCCCCCAATGGTCTCCAAGACCGTTCTCGTGAAAAGTTTAAATCCGTTGAGAAACTTGAAGAGGGGGGGGGGTACATTGTTTTAAGGCCAAGTGAATAGACTAGTAATGTGTTATATATTTAGCAGGCATGCATATGCTATAAATTACAATACTAAGGTTTATACAAAATGCCTCCAACTTGTTTTTACATTTACGACTTGTTTATAAATAAATCTAAAGATATTCTGACGTGTATCATTCTATGTTCTGGTTTGATTTCAACAAAATTATGTAATTTATGGCTTTTGGATTACTCTTAAATACTTGCCTCAAAATGCAGGAAATCGTGTTTCAGAGACCCTAGAAATCAAAAATTTTCCGGGGGACCATCCCCCCCGACCCCCCTAGGAGACGAGGTTCTTCCCCCCCCCCCAAACTCAAGACCCTGGCTATGCCACTGATTTTACGTGCTTCAGGACTTCCTTCTTTTATTTTTCATCCTTCAAGATCACTGGATATTATTTATCATGCTTCAGGATTGGTACCCCCCATTACCCCCCTCTCCGATCTAGTGTCTTCATCAGGGCTGATTGTTGTGAAGAAAGGTTCCTTATTTATACTTAACAATTTAATTTTGAAGGTGTGCCACGATCCAGTCCTCGCAAACGTCGTCATCGTGTTGCTACTGGCAACGAGAATACCCAAATGTTTCAAAAGTTGCAAATCGTATCACCAGTGCGCCGAAGTCCAAGAATTGCAAGACTTCAGTCAGCCGCAAAGGTAACATATACCTTTAGAGCAATATTCTGATTTTTATAAATACGCTGCTTTGCTGCCGATGACCGTGCTGTCGGCCATTAGTTCAAAGAGGTAATTTTAGTAATTTGGAAAATCTTCGTGAAAATCATGAATTTAAAGACTTTTTATTATTTTACCTGTCACTTTATACTGTACAAACAAGTGCAATACACCTTTTCGGTAATTACGTCACGCTGCATGAAAACGAGGCTCCCAGGCCAAAGTTTCACAATTTTGATTATCGTAGTAACCTGCCATATTTGTTTATGGAAGAAGATGGCTAATAACGTCCAAACTATTATGGCAGAAATACATCGTGTACGTATGTTGTTAGGCATTTCATAAGCTTTCATTTGATGCATATTTTAAGTTTCTGTGTTGTGTGTAACTTTTTAAAATGTCCAAAATGTTCGCACCATTGCTCGTCAAGTAATAAATATTGATATGGATTTCTCACAACTGTTGTAGAATTTCGAATACCGTTGTTAAAATATTTAACATACAACTTTGAAACATATATCAAACAGAAGATACTGTAAAATGCTATTTGTGGTAGAACTTTCAAGTTTCTAGCTTAAGGGGAAGTATTTTAAAAATGAGAAAAATTAATGTTATCTTGGTCTGATGGATTAATTGTTAAGTTTGTTTTGTTTACAACTCAGACCAAGATAATAGTACGTTTTCCCATCAGTTTTAAAATACTTTCTCTTAAACTAAAAACTTGAAAGTTCTACCGCAAATAGCATTTTACAGTATCTTCTGTTTGATATATGTTTCAAAGTTGTGCGTTATGTATTTTAAAAACATTATCCGAAATTCTACAACAGTTGTGGGACTTCATTATTACTACTTGACGAGCAATGGTGCGAACATTTTGGACATTTTAAAAAGTTACACACGTCACAGAAACTTAAAATATACATCAAATGAAAGCCTATGAAATACCTAACAACATACGTACACGATGTGTTTCTACCATATATAGTTTGGACGTTATTAGCCATCTTCCATAAACAAATATGGCAGACTACTATGATAATCAAATTGTGAAACTTTGGCCTGGGAGCCTCGTTTTCATGCAGCGTGACGTAATTATCGAAAAGGTCCATTACTTACTTATACATATGCAACCATTTTATCCATTTGTTTGTTTGTTAATATTTTTTGTCTACCTTGTTTCTTTAGTCTTTCAATTGTCCGTCTACGAATGAAGTGATCAGCAGGTACGTTGTGGCCAGTACTTCATGTACAATAATTGGACATAATATTTCCGGGAACTGTAAATTCCAGAGCTTTATGCTATTGTGGAAATAATAAACGGACAAGGTATTTATCTTGGAGCATATTGCGTCGTGGTCGCTGTCCAAGCACTTTATTCTTCCTCTTTTCAACGTAACTAGTTTGGTTTGTTTTAAGGTCTTC
Source organism: Corallium rubrum (assembly GCA_964035015.1). Classification (NCBI taxonomy): domain Eukaryota; kingdom Metazoa; phylum Cnidaria; class Anthozoa; order Scleralcyonacea; family Coralliidae; genus Corallium; species Corallium rubrum. Next base: position 4,160,964 of record OZ036001.1, read on the forward strand.
GTATAGGTTTTCAGGGTCATTTCTGTATAGCGCTCTCAATTCGTCAGAATTTATGCCACAAAAATAAAGTAGATATCGTTAGAAAGCTATTAATTTGTAGAATACAATGGTGTCTTTGGTTTCGCAATAAACACAAACCGTTAATAGTTGTGAATTATTTAATTAAAACCAGAGGGCTTCACTCGGGGCGACTCGAGTAAAAAGCGTTTTATTTTGTTCAAAATCTTTTTTCGTAGTTTGATTCCAAGATAAATTTCCAGCAAAACGGTTTCAGCGTTTTTTGATATGTCGAGTTTTGCCGATTTTATTGACGACCAAAGTTAAAAATGCTGTTTTTCGACCAACATTCGGACAATATAAGTCATAAATTCGAACCAGGCAATAAATAAAAAAAAATGCTGACACCCTTTTGCTAGACATTTATCTTGGAATCGAACTGCGAAAAATTTTTTTGAACAAAATGAAACGCTTTGTTCTTAAGTTGCCCCGAGTGAAGCCCTCTGGTTTTAATTTAAATATTCACAACTATTAACGGTTTGTGTTTATCGCGAAACCAAAGACACCATTGTACTCTACAATTTCATGGCATAAATTCTGACGAATTGAGAGGCCTTTGCAGAAATGACCCTGCAAACCTTAACGAAGACCTTAACATGACTATATTTGTATATAGTTGCTACTGTACATTCTATCTATACCTTATACGTTACGTTATCATACAGCTGGTGCACGTACTCTGTGCGAGTCTCTCCTTCCGCACCACGCGGGGAAGCTAGGCCTAGAAAACCTAAATCTAAAAAGCTGTCAGGCAAAAACCTCGGTAGGAAACAAGGTTATTCTTTAAATTTTTGATTGTTTGAAGAAAAGTGATATTTTACGTGTGAAGTTTGCATTTTGGAGCACCGCCAGAGTCGAGGAAGCTTATGACGTCATAAACTCAACGAAAGCAAAGATCATTGTTATATACCAAAGACTTTCGTTTGCCAAAGATGAAATCCTATTGGTCAAATCATGGTCACGTGTTGTTCAACAAACTCAATGTTTCTTTCTGCCGAGGGAAACATTGAACATTGCACTGTTTCCCTCTGACGTCAACAATGAAGAAGGAAACAATGCAATGTTTCCCTCTGACGTCAACTTTAATCATGCGTTGTTCACGTGAATACACAATGATTATTGCATCCGATCAAGAACTTTGGACTTTTCGGAACATTTTGAAAGCAAGAGCTGTTTCGAGCTTGTTTGGTACGAAATAGTCCATTTTCCAAAGGAAAGAATATCTATACATATCTTCAAAGAAGGACTGAAGAAAACCTAGATAAATTTATAGCTGTTCTTTGTACTTGTTGAGTCCGGTGTATTTGTTTAGTTGAATTGAAATTACGAAGACAAAGTCAAAGTGTTTTGGTAAATGTTTTTGCCTTTTGCAAGTTCCGAGTCAACTTGGTATTTTGTATTTTAAAAGTCTTTGGTATATAACAAAACGCTTGTTGACTTTTTCCTCGAGAAACATCGAGTTTTACGGTCCCTCAGGCTTCAATGTCACCCTCGGGTTAAAGCCCTCGGGTGACATTGAAGCCTTCGGGTCCGTAAAACGCGATGTTTCCCTCGGCGCCAGTCAACAAGTGTATATTGTTGTTGTCAACAAATGGGTCATTATTGTTATCGAATCTATGACGTCATAAGCTTCCTTGCCTCATTCTCCACAAGCTCGGCCACTTTAATGGCGGCGCTCCAAAATACAAACTTCACACGTAAAATTATCACCTTTTCTTCAAAGAATTTTGAAATGAAACTTTGCAATTTTACTAACTACCATATCCTCTTCAGGATTATGTAAAAACATTGCCCCACAATATTTTCATCAGAGAACCACTTTAAAGTGCCTATGAAGCGAAAATTATTATTGTCTTAAATGAAAGAACTCTCAAAACGACAAAGTAACATCTTTTGCAGATCTTCGTTTCCGTGCCTCGTTGTTGAGATATTTCAATTTTTTTGATATGCAAATAAAACACTTTGACGTCACAGGTGTATAATGAGTTATCGGAGAAGGTTCTGTATCTTTGCTATTATCAAACGAAATCAATTAAAAATCTGTATGTCTAATGCTGTATGCGAAATAGACGCATAGGATCGGCTTCGAAGTGATTTCGTTTGATGATAGCAAAGATATAGAACTTTCTCCGATAACTCATTATACACGTGTGATGTCAAAGTGTTTAATTTGCATATCAAAGGAACTGAAATATCTCAACAACGAAACACGGAAACGAAGATCTGCAAAAGATGTTACGTTGTATAACGAAAACGAAGATCTGCAAAAGATGTTACGTTTGATAATAGCAAAGATATAGAACTTTCTCCAATAACTCATTATACACGTGTGATGTCAAAGTGTTTAATTTGCATATCAAAGAAATTGAAATATCTCAACAACGAAACACGGAAACGAAGATCTGCAAAAGATGTTACGTTGTAGTTTTAAGAGTTCTTTCATTTAAGACAATAATAATTTTCGCTTCATAGGCACTTTAATACAATATAACATATCGCATGGAAAACGATTCTCTTCTATAATGCTATGCAACTGCAGAGAATCGTATAGTCTCGGGCTATAAGGTTAGAATTAATATGGTTTCCTCATTTCTTCATTTAGTTCTCCAAATGCAAAGCACGCGTTCAAGCTGTTTAATACGCCCACACCGATGAGAATTTCGCAAGTAAGTGTATTTCACTTCAATGTTTGTCACAATAAAAATGTATATTCGAAAATCCATACTAAAAAGTAAAATATATAAAGTAAACAAGTTGTTGGGGCAACCTGCTGCAACTTGTTACACTGATGGCTGTGAGTATGGCTGTTAGCAGATTTGATTTAAGTATGTGTGTAACTAATATGGAGGCGAGCCAGCCAAGGTACCCGGCTAGCCGGCTTTGCCGAGATCGTGCTTGTGTAAGTTGTGTTATTATTTCTTATTATCTTATTATCTTATTTCTCTGGTTTAAAATATTTAGTTAGTTTACAAGCTTTCGACTGCCAGTCTGCAGTCTTCGACGGGTGAATTACAATGAAAATTGAAAAAAGTGATATGTCAGTGGTTTATAATTACATATAGAGACAAACAGATATTTAGTATAGTGACATGCAAGTGACAGTTCCGCCCGATAGTTGCCCTTATCAAGGATTTTACAGTTTTTAAAGTCTATTTGATGATTGTCTATTTGATAAGGGCAACTATCGGCATAGAACAACATTTGAATCATGGCACACCGCAAGCACAAACAATTGGGATAATAATTCTAAACATTTTCCCGAACAATACCGCTTCCTTATTAAAAAACTCTAAATACCATAAACATTTAAATTTAGTTGTTAACCTTATATGTAGGCGGAACTGTCACTTGCATGTCATTATACTATCTGTTTGTCTCTATATGTAATTGTAAACCACTGACATCACTTTTTTCATTGTAATTCACCCATCGAAGACTGCAGACTGGCAGTCGAAAGCTTGTAAACTAACTAAATATTTTAAACCAGAGAACGTCTAAAAACCTAATATGAATAATCCTGGTTTCGCTTCAAACATCTTTAAATTATTATTTCTTGTTAATTTTCATCTTGTGTTTATATGAGAGCCGAGCCATGCAGCCCGCCTAGCCGCGAGATCTCGCTTTGTGAGACCGAGATCTCAGTTACCCGGGCTGGTTTTCCCCAATGTAAACACGATTGACCATCTGGCTCGCCTACCCAGGCTGGCATTAAAAGCTTCGTACACGCGACAAAATTTGTTTTTATCAGCCTTTTTCAACATATATTAACAATTCAGAAGTTCTGCTTGTTCATGTACAGTTCATATTTAAAAGAATGAGACTTCGTGTCTTACCAGAACTGATAAATTAGAACAACAAACAAGCAAACCAGCCCGGCTACACGCGTAAAAATGCACAAATTGTTCACGGTTGTTAACAGGCGTGAACAATGTTGTGCTGCACTCCGTGAACAATGTTGTGCTGCACCCCTTGAACAAGTTGTTCACTTATAGTTCGAACAACTTGTTCATGGATAAATCAACGGTCATGAACAAGTTGTTCTAGCAGCACATTTTTCTAGTCAACAACGTTGTTCGCACATGATACAACATGTTGTAACAGCATGATGAAGAAACAACGTTGGACAACAATGTTACAACAATTGTGAACATGACTGGTGTATCAACACGTCTTAGGTTGTTTTAACATGCGTGAACAACTGCTGTTGTTTCATCAAGCTGTAACGGAGTTTGGGTTTTGGTCGAGGGTCGAGTGTTGCTAGTCGAGGGTAGTTGGTCGAGGGTCGTAAAATATGCTAAAAATATTTTTGAAATATATAATATTATGAATTAACTTATTTTGTGTTTCAAGTAAAAAAACTCTTGCCGCGGCATTTATGCAAAGTGGACGATGCTTCAATGTTTTGGAAGACGGTCTGATTAAAGATTTCCTGCATGGCTTTCGAAGTCGTCTTTTTCCGGACGAGTAAAGTTGTTTCATAAACCACCATAAACCAAGAATTTGTACGATTACGATTTACGACCTGTTTCCAAAATCTGTACATTTAATATAAGCCTCCTCCGCAGGCAACTCTCTGTTGATTTTATACAAAAATAGCGCGGAAGGTTTGCTTCTATTTGTCCCTTGAGTTGCTCATACCGCTTGCGAAATGGTAAAGGATCGGAATACATGAAGATAATACACGAACAAAAATGCGAAAACATGGCTAATAGGTTACCAGTTTTCTAGACAAATTTACCAAATATTTCCTGTCAGTAAAACACCTTGCCGCGTGCGTATCGAATGTCCAAAAAATATATATCTTCCGCCGCAATTGTTTTTGTCTAGCCTATACGTCTATGTTTTATTTGTGCCACTAGAAGGAAATTATGTGCGTAAATTTTAGCGTATTTTACGACCCTCGACCAACTACCCTCGACCCTCGACTTGCAACCCTCGACACTCGACCCTCGACCAAAACCCAAACTCGCTGTAACGACATGATAAAACAATGATGAACAATATTGTTAATTCATCAAGGTTGTTCGCACATGATAACAACTTGTGAGATTTTTACGCGTGTAGGTGAGCTAGCCCTTCTCATGTAAACACAATAAAAATCATCTCGGCAAAGCGGGCTAGCTCGGGTAGCCGGGCTGGCTCGCCTCCATATAAACGCCCTCTAAAATCATTTCCAATTGGGTTTTTTCCTTAGATTTCCAAGACTCCACGAGGACGGGATAGTTTGGACTCAGCTAGTCAACCTCACTTCTCGCTTTCACCAGACGTAGAACTACATAATCTTTGAAAACTGTATGTTCATTTTATAGACATAATATTAAAATAAATATGAGAATAAGAACACAACTGCTTGTCATATGACAAAAAAATGATAACGCTTAGAGTTGTTTTCCCACTGATCTCTACATAACTGGATTGCTCATCCGGCTCCAAAAATGAAGCCAGCGGAGATGATGAATTTAGAGTACCAAGATGGCCGTCACGGCAAATTGTATGTTTTCGTAGCACGAAGAGAGACGAGAGAAGCCACATTTAAAATATTTCTGTCATTAGTAAGTCTTTACAAAGCCTTTGAAGTATGTATCATATGTACCACCATATATATATACAGAACTCGCGATCAAGCTCTCGGCAACGCCCTCCGTGGCTCAGTGGTCAGAGCATTGCACTAGAATCGCAAGATCGTGGGTTCAATTCCTGCCGGAAGGCCTGTGTAGTTGCATTTTTCGCAACTGGTCCCGGTTTGGTCTTAAAATGTATATATTCTACACTCGAATTTTCCTTCACCCAAAATCATTAGAACATGCTATGTAATCGAGTGAAATGCCCAATATCACTTTTGAAGTATGTAGTTTGACAATTTCGGACTGTATTTGCTTGTATTTCCCTTCTGTTTTTCAGTCGCTAAGTTGACATTTGACAATTGTTTTACGGCTTTTCCGACTCCCCTGGTAAACTCTTGCTACTCTTAAGCCCGCAATGTACACTGGACCTGGAGTACCAATATGGTCGCCAGTGGCTTACTGCTGACCATAAAGGATTAGACGTGCTCCAAGACCGCCTCTTGGCGCTAGCTAGTTTTTGGGGCCAGCGGAAAGGCGGAAGAGCGGAAAAGCGGGAGGAAAGAGGCGGACTTGTTTCGCTTGCAGGTTTTTGAATCTAATTAAATATTCTGGCGGGAAATCGCTGAAATGTAGAACGCCCTGTTTTGACGTGTTTCGGGTTGTCGTACATGCAATGGAAAGTGGTTCTACCACTACTAAAATATTTTCAAGAGTCTGTTTAACTCCAACTTCCAAAGATGAGCAAAGATAGCACTTGCATAGCAATTTAGAATATAGTTACTTCCCGAATTACGTCACCGGTCGAAAAATTCACCGGTGAATTTTGGCGCGCTGCAGTTGGGAAAAGTCCTTTTCAACGAGGAAGCGGAAGGTCAAAAATGTCGAAAGGTCAAAAATGTTTGCAAAGGACTTTGAGAAAGTCTAATAAAGGATGAGCAATCCAGTTGTGTAGAGATCAATGTGTTTTTCTCTGTAACTTTTAAAACAATTACTGTGTAGATAAAATAGTAAATCTTTAATATAAGCATATTTCTTCACTTGTAAAAGCAGAATATCTAATATCCATAGTAATAACATGGCAATAAAACATTTTCCCTTTGTTGAGTTTGCGCCATGGTGAAGGGACTTTCTTTTCTGATTCTGGAACAACATTATTGACAACTGAGATTGAACAGCTGAATTTTACAAACGTCTTTTCTATATAGCTACATCGCGCCTTCGGTTCTCACATCTCGGTCACTCAGTCTCACGACTCCTCGCTTCTGACCTAATACATCGAGTTGCTGTGTTTATATATTTTACATTTCAGCAACAGTCAGCTTGCTGAATCACGGTCATCACGTCAGTCCTTGCATAGAAACAAACCGCGTGGTTATTCACCAATACCTTCTTTGCCAAATACGGTATACAAACATTATCTATACTTCTCAAACTCATTAATAATTCATAAGAGGAAAACAAAGGAAATCAGTACCGAGACGGTGAAGTGGAAACCCGGTCTTAATTAGTATAGAATTTTACCAACTTTCAACCTGATTTTTTCATAAAATACTGATTTGTTTGAGAAGCTATATCAAACACTCGAAAGAGTGTTTCATTCTCTATCCAGTCACCTCGAAGTTGGTTAAAAATTCGGCCTACGGTATCGTTTTTCAATTGCAACCACTTCTCGGTGACTGGATATCGCATGAAACACTCTTCCTCGTGTTTGATCTATTATACGTCAATTGGGTCTTATTGGGAGGAGGTGAAAAAAACTCGGGTGGAGTGCAGGGCAAACTTGGAGGAACTGGGATGGAGGAACTCTGCTAGATTGGGCAAACTCTGGTGGAGTGGGCAAACTCGGGTGGAGTTGGCAAACTCGGTTGGTGTGGTTCGACTTGGGTGGAGTGTCAAACTCAGGTGGAGCGGGCAATGGGGGATGTTATATACGTTGTCCACAAACTGCACAAAGTTGTCTGAAAACTATGCTAAAGGTTTTCGTCCCATTTAAGGCAGCACTTCACTTGCGACAGTAACTTCTAGTACGTAAAACTAAGACAGCTAATGATCTGGAATGATCTGGAAACCTACTTTAATACAAGAATGCGGATACAAACCCACGCTAGAGATTAAACATTTTAATGCTTTAGTAAAGTTAAATTATAATAACCGCTACAGTGGGGGTGGGGTTATTAACTAAAAGGGACTCTTCTGGGAGGATCCAAGGGGAAAATTTTCTCGGAAATGCTATTTCCTGCATTCTGAGGGGTGATTTTCAGGAACACTGGAGGTTACAAAATGTCATAAAAACCAGTTAAAACAGCACATTAATTTCTGGTGCATACTTCACATTGGTGAACATATTTACGATCAGTACAGTTGTCAGTCACATCTGATCACTGTCGTCAGTCAGTCTATTTCGAAATCTACCAACAATACCGTATTTACTCGTTTAAGCGCTGCCCCGTATAAGCGCCGCACTTATTCACAACAATGCGGCGCTTAATCGAAGCACCGTCGGACAGAATTGTTCGAGGAGCCAAACTAAGAAACAACTACAGTATATCTCAATCTTAAATTAGCCTCAGAAATTTATTCTCCTGTATTACAGTGTTTTAAGTTCAAAGTGAGTATATTTCAGTGCTCTCCCATTTAACTCTCTCTTGAAACATGTTTATTTTGTTGTTAACATTTCTTGTTATCGTTTATAAAATAATTTTTAAAGAGCGCCGCCCTCAAATAAGCGCTGCATCCGAAACACTAAAAATTTAAAGAGCCCCGCGGCGCTTAAACGAGTAATTAATACGGTATGCAAGAACACCTTGATCAAAAGGCAAAGTTATTCAACTTTTTGTCCAACTCCAGAAGCAAAAGGATTAAAGGAGCAAAGAACTTACAACATGCCTCACGGACCCTACCGACCCACGGAACCGGGGGGGGGGGCCTGGGGGGCTTTAGCCACCCAATAATTTTTCTAAGTAAATTCATATCGTGCATCCAAAAAGTATTTTATTGCAATAGACAGAAAAATTATTCAATCAGTCACTCTAGCCCACCCAGCGGTCTGCACTTGAACATTATATCAACAATACAAAGCAAGGGAGCATACCAGAAATAAGTCACGGTCTACAATGAACACTGAACACGAGTTGCATCAGCAGAATTTCGGACTGTTAATGGCAACAAACAAACAAAGTGTAGTCTTTTGAGAGTTTTCTGACCTTCAGAATTCTTCCCCCAAAATGCAGGAAATGGCATTTCCGAGACTCTAGATTTCAAAAATTTCCGGGGGGCATGCCCCCAGACATCCCTAGAAGACTTCCTTTTGTGAACAGCCCGCCTACGGCTAACAACTCACCGGAAGTATGAATAGTAGCGGAAGTCAAAATAGGTACGCAATGCATACATGTGACTACAGCTGTTAAACACAGCAAGAAGTATAGAGAGACTTAAGAAGCACGCATAAAATGTGTGAAAAGCACAGACACACAAAGAAATTGATAGTTATTTTAAATCATCTTATACATGTATTGCTAATTTGAACAATACATGGCACATTATACAAACATCTTTACTGGCTGCTTCCAAAACATAACATAAACATGCCCCCAAGTTTCACTTGAAGTGAACTAGTCTTGTAAAATTCAGATTTTTGCACATGCGAATAAAACATCTGGGGCTATAGTTGTACGATGCCCGGATACGCCCTAATCTGGTGGATAAGTCTTAGCTGGAGAACCACAACCCAATTTAACTTATTCACTGAACAGCACTATCAAGTCGGTACTCAGTGGATAAAATTTAACTTCAAAGCACAATTAATGCTGTTCTTTAGCTGAATTATTCACCAGATAAGCTATCCGATCATCACTAATATTTTATGATTCTTCTAGTATATTTTAAATAAGACAGGCTTTTAATAATACTCAGTAGTTTCAACAGATATATTTTTCCAGGATTATTCAAAGCTTTCAACATATTCAAGTCTTCAACTTTCACAATAGAGAGCTTAAGCATACAGACGTTTTAGAGCCACGGACGGCGATTGAATTCAATAGCATTTTGCATTCAAGACAATGATAATGAGCAATTTAAAATCCCAAGAGCAAAGAGAACGCCGTCGTCGTTCTACACAAGACGTCATTGAGAGCATTTTCACGTTCTTGATGTTTTCGGCAATGAAATATATTTTCGGTAGTGAAAGATGTTTTCGGCAATGAAATATATTTTCGGCGGTAAAATATATTTTCAGCAATGAAATATGTCCTCTGCGGAACAGGAATGCATGACATGTATACGTGGGCCGAGTGCTGGGCCGAGATGGCATGCACCTGGGCCGGCAACATGTCCTCTCACTTCGAAATGATGATTATCGTCATTTCTTCACAAAGTCGAATATGATGATTATCATGATACTCAAGTGAGATTCTGTCCCACATGCGGGATGTTAAACTAAATTGCATATAACAAAAGAACCATTAGGGGTGTTGTGGTCGGGGTCTGAGAGGCGGGACTCTTTTTTCCGGAGGGTTGTGGTTAGGGTTAGGTCCAACGGGGGGTTGTGGTTAGGGTTAGGGTTGTCAGGGGGGTTGTGGTTAGGGTTAGGGTCAGGTTTAGAGGTGGGGTTAGGGTTGGGGGTTTGGGGGCAGGGAATTCTTTTTTTAAAATGATGATTATTGTTAATTCAACGACATCTCACAAATGACGATAATCATCATTTCGAAATGAGAGGATATGCTGGGGCCGGGTTGGTATGGGCCGAGTTGGTTAATGGGCCGAGTTGACCGGCTTCCCTTGAGACGACGGGAACTTCTAGAACGTTGAGGCCTGTCATCGTTGTTTTACTACAATGAGACATGCTTTTAAAGTAGAAAACTTGTATTTTAAGGGGGATAATTTCATTACATTACAATATAAAATAAAGGATCTGTATTTTTATACAAAGATGAAATTTAAGCTGATGAGCTAACAGTTTAGATATGTGGTTATTCATAGCCTTTGTTTTGGGTGAAATAGTCTTTTCAAAGAATACGCGGTTCAGTAGTTCTGTATTGTATTCCTGTTCTTCCGGTCACCGTCCGTGTCTCAAAAACGCCTAATATGCTTAAGCTCTCTAATAGCTTCTCAACAATTTATCACCAAATCATTGATTGTATCTATGTTTTATATATGAGTGTATTCAATATTCATAGTTTCATAGTAAATGCGTCAGAACCATAGATATTTCTATGGCCAGAACACACCATTTAAAATCAGTGTTTGATATACAAATTGACAAAAAAATTATTTAAAATCTTTCCCCAAAATGCACAAAATGGCATTTCAGAGATTCCAGATTTCAAAATTTTTCTGGGGGGCCCTAGACGTTGGTCGAGGGATCATTACTACAAAGTGGGGGATAGCTAGGGATAATTAATCGTCATTGCAAATGGAGGATCTTGTTCTGATTTACTTCGATACGATAAAAGTTCAGTTTAATAAAGCTTCGATTGAACTTATTCTGGTCATGTAGAAGTGAATGGGAATAGTTTATGGTATACCATGGATAAACAGTCTAAAAAAGAACTGTTGGTAGTTGTTCAAAGACAAAATGAACAACTCAAGAGATATGAAGCAAGACTTCGAGGTACACTATATTGCACACGTTATACATTGTATAATAAATATATATACACTTAATGTCTGCTCCCGAGGGAAACAGTTAGTTTTGTTTTCCCTTAAGTCTTGATATTTCCCGAGACGAAGTCGAGGGAAAACAAAACTAGCTGTTTCCCGAGGGATCAGACATTAATTAAGTGTTTTGTTAAGTTATATAGCTTGAGTTTCGCTGCAGGGGCGGATACAAGGGGGGGGGGGGGGGTGACTGGGTGACTAGTCACCCCCCTTCTCTGCCCCAACCAATACAGGATTATACAGCGATACACTAGCAGCTGTTTATACAAATCACAACAGTTACTCCTGTGTAAAACGTGCATAAATTATATTGTATAACAATGCTTATTGATACAGGCCATAGCTATGGCCTCTACTTTGCAAGAAGATTGGACATCATGATATGCTAATATCTTGTAAATTTGAAACCCCAATTTTAAAACAGTAAGAATCACGATTATATAGATGTATTCTATACAATCTCAATCTGAAATCTGAATATACATAGTAATTTTGGAACATAAACGTATAAAACATATCCCCATGAGTCCACGACAATGACGACATACGGTGTATTCATATATTTGGATATTTTGTTTGGTAATTTATATCCTTCAAAAGTCTTTCAAATCCCCCTCAAAATGCAGGAAATGCTATTTCAGAGACTCTAAAATTCAAAATTTTTCCGGGGCAGCATGCCCCCAGACACCTCTGGAAGTTTGTCACATCTTCGGCGCCACCCTGCCCCCACGTAGTAAGTATTGCCTGTTTTGCCACCCCCCGCTCCCTTGTTAAATATTCTGAAAGAAACAACTGAGCACCTTATAGTCACCCCCCTTGCAAAAATCCTGTATCTGCCACTGCGCTGACTAATTTCAACGTTTATCAAGGGAAAGTACACAAACGAAAAGACAAACTGAAAGACTTACCAAAACATTTCACCTGGCTCTGTGAGTCTCAGAACAAAAGAACAGCAATACATTTCTCCAGTTAATCTTCACACATGCTTTGAGGACCTATAAATATTCTTTTTTTCGTACCAAACAAGCTTTTGTTTATAGGGCAATGCCGTGAAGAGTTCAAAGTTCTAGCAGGCAACAATTGAGAACTTATTGACCAAGCAGGCAATAAGTTCTCAATTATTTCCTGCTCGGTAGACATTGAAATTTAGCTAAGGTCATGTGACCACAAACCAACCAATGACAGTCATCATTGTATCAAGCAAAACTCTAGCTATATAACAATGTATATTACTATATTGTAGACTGCTTATAATATACTATAGAGAGCTATTTAATTATCAAATTAGACTTGTTTTTAGTATTAACGAATGATAAAACAACTTTTCTTTAAAAGAAGTAGGGTGGCAAGTTTTGTTAGGTTTTTTTTTTGACTTTGTATTTTCTTTCTTGTTTAATATTTGTATAATTCTATTTGTATATTGGGTCATTCCAGAAAAGATACATACCTCCCCCACAGAGGAAATTTGTGCCATCCGGTGGAGGGGTAAATCTACTTCTGATAATAGTAAAATGTACTAGGACATCCGAAGGGGGGAGGGGGTCAACTTCACATTTCCTCTGTGGGGGAGGTGTGGATGTTTTCTGGAATGACCCATTTTATTAATAGTTTTTTTTATCTTAAAGGGTATTGGCAATAAAAAATAAGTTTGTCCCATTTGAAAGAATTTGTTAAATGATATAAGAAGACCTTTTACAATTTTTCCGTATTTGTTTTGGTTTTGGAAATATTTTGACCAAAGACAGCGTGCTGTCCATCATCTTGTTGTAATATTGGGTCTAATTAACTAGGAAATTGGTGACGTCACACCAGGGTAAACCTGATGAAACTACTCCGTGGGTGACCAGATTTCTACGGAAGGCTTTTTAAATGTTGTGGGTCAATTTAAAATGGAAATAACACAACAAAAAAATCGAGTTTCTAGCTTATAATGTCATAAGGTTGGCAAGATAGATCACATGCATAATTTTGCATATCGAAAATTATTCCAAGATGGTGGACAGCACGCTGTCTTTAGTCAAAATATTTCCAAAACCAAAACAGATATGGAAAAATTGTAAAAGGTCTTCTTATACCATTTGATGAGTTCTTTCAAATGAGATAAACTTAATGTTTATTGCAAATACCTTTTAAGCCTTAATCAAATGAGAATGAAAGTCATCACAAGTTTTAGCTTGTGCTTGCTTGTGTCTCGTTTGATCACCAGCTTGCAGTGACTTTTGAGCTTGCCACTAATTTGATCTTGTTCAAATTTCACTGCAAGTTTTCTTCAACTTGCGAGAGCTTGCAAAACATTTGAACACAAAACACACGTTGATGCAAGTTTTTTGTGCTCCACTGCCATAGAAATTACCATGAGAACTAGCGAAAAGGAGTGGGAACTGCCAATGTTTGACTGGTAGCATTGCAAGTCATCGTAAGCTAACTTGCGATGACTTGCGTTCTCGTTTGATTTATAGGGCTTTAATATATACAGTACTTATAATATATACATTTTAGTCATGTATCCAGGGGTTGCACCATGAATTCCCCTACACAGGGGCTAAGGTCCCCAACAGGGGGGCTAGTACTTGAACACAGAATGTCGTCATAATTAACCTTCGCCATTTTCGTCCAATATTGCAGACAGAAAATGGCATTTTGTGTGTTGTAATTATTACTTTTGGCTTCAACACAATATACTCTGTATCTGGTGTTTCTAAAAGGGTTTCATTTTACTATAAAGCATTAATTAGGCCTAAAAAAAAATTATTTGGTTCCTATTTCATGTCCTCAAAAGAAGTAGGGTAGGTATAGGTCAGATAAAAGTTTTGTTTTTAAAATTTTTTTGGGGATTGACGTTGGTCAGCAATGGCCATGGGTGTGATCAGTTGGCCATTGCTATGATGACATCACACCAAGTGATGACATCACACCAAAACAACACAAAAATATTTCAAGAAGAAGCTAAATGTTAACAGTTTATTCATGTAGAACTGTCACTGTTATAATTTACATAAATAATGTACTCATGAAATAAGACTTTGACAACTACTAAATATAGTTCATATATACCAAAAGCCCAGTTTGACACTATCTTGTTACAGTAAATGGTATTACTTCTCCCAGTTAAATTTCAACCATAAAAGTAGCAAAGTGTTATAAGTGTTTCTGTGACAACAGACACCATCTTGGCGTTGTTGTATGTGTGCAACCCGCAATGACTCGGAAAAAAAAATAGGGTCAGTAGGTAGGTAGGCCTTACTGACTTGTCTGGCTTAATCAGTTAAAAAGTTCTTTACCAATTGTTAAAAATTCAATTTTTCTTCCAGGTCATTCCACAACAAATCTGTAAATTTTCCCCGATGAAGAAGCTAGGGTTCCGTAACAGGGGGGTATAGCTCCCTCTGCAGGTTTTCCCCTCATGCAGGCTTTTAGTCAGAATGGCGTCCGGTGTCACAGCAGATTTGGACCCCCTTTAGCGGATTTGGACCCAAAACAACCCAGAAAACAATGAATATGTTACATTCATTAATTTTCAGATCCAAAGCCACTTATAAACCTCACATATAGTTGAGCTTATCAGTTGTGTTGCAATAGCGAATAGAAAACATTGTTGGGCGACATTTTCATGCATCAAATAAAATTCTATTGCCAGTAACATTATCTAAATTCAAAAATCTCAACACTATTATTAAACTGAGTAAGTACAACAAAAAAACTAGAAAGTTACCAAATGGAAAATAATGTATACAACTACAAGGAAAAATAAACATTGCTAAGAAATGTATATACATAATTAATAAGTTCTGTTAAGAAAGTTTCACCTGGTATAATCGTTTATGACCAAATATGTAAAAGATAAAAAAACCCCACATTATTGGTTACTGAAAAATGTATATCACAACATTAGTTCTTACGTTTTCCGCCTGGTATATCCATTGCAACTGAATTATATCTTATTTGTGCTATACAGTATACGCTGTTAGCTCGATCGTATAAATCACCAGTGTTCTTTACCATGCTATGGAGAGCGTGGAGATCGCTTTCACTAACTCTGGTAGTGGTTTCTATTTTACGGTTTGTGTTCTTTATCACTAATATAAAGTGACAAAAAACTTCAGACTGTTCGCTATTATGAATTTCGTTTATATTATTGTGTTCACAATACATATATTTTAACTTTTGGAGGGGGGTCCAAATCCACCGACGGGGGTCCATATTTACTAGTAGATTTGGACCCCCGGGGGTCCGAATCTACTAGGAGATTTGGACCGGGAGTCCAAATTTAGGGGGGTCCAAATTAACTGGGACACCGGGCATCCTGGGATGCCCTAGAATGAAAAGTGGACGGCTTTGGACACCCAATTTATTTAAAAGATGAAAGGAAATTACTCTCAATGATTTGCCTAGAATATACATTTTTACGAAAAGTAGCTTATCAATATCGTCAAATCAAGAGTCATTGCAATTTAATGCACTTTAGTGCGCCTCACAGACGCTGAATTAATAGCACTTTATTATATGGTTGGGTTTGATTTCCAGTCCGTACGCAAAACGACGCACGCTGATTGGTTCCTGAGAGGTCGGGATTTTACGATATTGACCGACCGGTCAATACGCTTTTTTCTCGGCCCTGTAAGTTTTGGCGGGATCATTTCTGAGTTGATTTGAATACAAATAAAAGAGAAATAGATCTTTATTCAAATATTCTGAACAATAAAATGTGTTGGAACATCACTGCTGGTTTTCTTTAAAGCTGTTTATCTAAAAATACGACAGATAAAAGCCGAACTGGTGTAAATAAGAAGGCCAAGAAGCGACACGAAAAAGTCAACAGGTAAGGTAAACAGCATGCTCCGAAGACGAAAACAACGCTCGAAGCTTAAAAATAGAATGAACTAATAGCCATATAATAAATTCCTTATTAACCTCGTTTGCTCGGTCTGTACTGGAAAGTATTTTCCCTCGGTTTTATCGCACAAACCTCGCTCCTTCGTCGCTCGGTCTGTACGAAAACCTCAGGCAAATATTTTCCCGTACAGACCTCGCACTCGGTTAATAAGTCTTTAATGCTAAATTTTGTGAGGTCGTCTCACGGTGACGTTCGGACTTTTAAATTTCTGGACATTTTTGGTAGAGGGGAGTTTGGGGGATTATCATGCACCATGGAAATTGGACACCCTCTCTCAAAATCCTGGCTTAACAGACCTGGAAAAAGTGTTCAAGGTTCCTCGGATCCTGAATTTTCCGTAACAAATGTTCCTGAAAAGTGTGCAAACATTTCTCTATTAAATCTATATTGAGATGCTATGGCAGTCAATATGGTCATTCTTCACGATCAATGCATAATTGCATTAGTAAGAACACAAGTTGAGTTGCAATTTCATGCTGCATTTCCTGATTTCTATGTTCCTGACTGCACAATTAAATAAGGTTTAATATTACACAAATACGTTTCCTCACTCCGAAGAAATAATATTTTGGCTAAGGAACATCTGAAACTCAATGTTGGTTGGGAACACTTGCCTGTTATTACGAGGCTATTCCGAAGCGATTTCGACTACGTTCACACTGGAGCTGGAACGGCACAAAAAGCTATCCGATACAAGATGCACCTCTTTCGAGATCGGAGCGCCGCTCCGACACAGAAATTGTGCCGAAACAGGCGTTTTGTGTGTGAACAAAAGGCCTATCCGATGTGGTTTTCGTGCCGGCACAAAAACTATCCGGTGTAGTGTGAACGGGGCCTAAGACTTCAGATTATATAATAATAATAATAATAATATCTTTATTTAAACTGTTAAAAATCCATTCATTAAATATGCGCATTGAACAAATTCAATGTTGCCATTATTTGTGACCAAAGCTTTGTTGGACAAGATTGTCATACATGTATCTTTTTGTTATGTTCTAAGGATTTTTGGTGAAGGAAAATTCGAGTGTAGAATATATACATTTTAAGACCAAACCGGGACCAGTTGCGAAAAATGCAACTACACAGGCCTTCTAGCATTGCACTAGAATCGCAAGGACGTGGGTTCAATTCCTGCCGGAAGGCCTGTGTAGTTGCATTTTTCGCAACTGGTCCCGGTTTGGTCTTAAAATGTATATATTCTACACTCGAATTTTCCTTCACCCAAAATCCTTAGAACACGCTATGTTATCGAGTGAAATGCCCAATATTACTTATAATATACCCAATTCTCTCCTGGCATTACCACCTTATTATATACATGCAGAACTCGCGATCAAGCTCTCGGCAACGCCCTCCGTGGCTCAGTGGTCAGAGCATTGCACTAGAATCGCAAAGACGTGGGTTCAATTCCTGCCGGAAGGTCTGTGTAGTTGCATTTTTCGCAACTGGTCCCGGTTTGGCCTTAAAATGTATATATTCTACACTCGAATTTTCCTTCACCAAATATCCTTAGAACATGCTATGTAATCGAGTGAAATGCCCAATATTACTTATTTTTTTGTTATTCTGACTTTCCAGCCGGAGCAGGAATAAAACACCCCAATTCCAACTCCGGCTGACCAAAAAACGCCGTAGCTGCGGCAGATCTCCAGCCTCCAGCGCTCTGGCGCACAGCACTACGTTGCAGCCGGACATGTTTTGAAACACTGCTGTGACTTCAGAGTAAAGCACTGTAGCCTAAAACCACCTGGAATGGTAATGTTACTCTTGTTCGTTCAGGTACTTTATACCAGGATTACCAACGTAAACCAAAGACAAAGTAGACTCCAGCTTATACTCTATTTTCCGAGTTTAACCCAAATATTTACACGTCGTTCTTACACTTCTATTATTTACACGTGTGTCGATCTCGACACTGATCTGACTTCTGAAACACTAGACCTATTAATTGAGTTAGAAACCATGCGCTCTGTTTTCGACTGTCAATCATGATGAGCCTTACGCAACATTTCCGCTGAGTTAAATTAACTATTATTTCGGTCTATTTATTCTCTAACATTTATAATCACAGCCTAACACTAACGCGTAAACCAAAAGTGAGGCAAAAAGTTCCAGGCCCCTGCGCGGTTTGCAGGTAGGATTCAGTCTCCCACAAAATGTTTTTTACACGGCCGCCCGTCTTGAGCGAACTGCGAAGGCTCGAAAAAAGGCTTGAAATAATTATTTATCAGACTAAACGTGCATTTAATGTTTCCCATTGTTGTGCAGTGCTGTTGTTGTTTTATTTACTGTATAGCAGTACGAAACTATACAATAAATTAAGCTAGAGATGAAAATAGACTAAGAAAACAGACGTCTTTTTGCTGGCTAGGATGCACGATCGGAAATTGCGGCTGTCGACGGGGACCTAATCCAGGTTGACCTGTTTTAGCTGCGCATGCGTAGAACGAATATCTTGCGTGTAAACGTCATCAATACACGGCCGACAGGAGCGAGGACACCCCGAGCTCAAAGTCAAACATCTCCGCTCAAAATCGTCACTCGACCATAATTCTTCCACGAGCGCATAGCACGAAGGTTGGGCTTGCCATAGAATACGGTTTTTTTGACAACTCGTGGAATTTTCGCGATGTACGAACCCAAATACCCTTCTCAAATTCATCAGTTTCAAATGTCCTCAGAACTCACTTGAGCCAGCATGCACGTGGACTGCGAACTGCCCCATGAAAGTGGCCGATTTTCTATGCGATTTCCGATCGTGAAAACAGCCAGCTGAAAAGGTGAGAAGAGGAGTAAGAAAGCTATTCTTGTACGAGTTTGAAGACGTATTGATACTTGATATTTCATAATATACATCTAATGTCATTTTCTTATATCTGCTCCTTTAATTTTTTGTTCGAATGTGTTAAACGGCATTTTGTAACTAATGATATTTTAAGAAATAACTGACAACTAGATTATTTATTTTTCACGTTTACTCTTGGCTAGTTATTGTTTTCGGTACGAATGCGGAATGCTTTTTAAACAAAACGACACATGAAACTGGTACTAACGGCATATTCTATATTAAGTTTGTGTTGATTTTTTGTATCCTCTTTGGAGTAACGAAATTCTAATATATGGTTTACATTATAACGAAAAGTTTGTCTAATTTCTTGACTGACAAACTTCGTGCACGTTTTGTAAAGACAATGACCCTTACTATAGCAACAAATAAACAATTACTGCATAATTAGTTCGGCAGCATAGCACAACCATTTAAAATTTAAAATGTACGTTTAGCAAAGCGTGATAAAATGGTTCAATAAATAATTTTTCAAACCTTTTTGAGCCTTCGCGGTTCGCTCAAGACCGGCGGCCGTGTGAAAAAACATTTTGTGGGGGACTGAAATCTACCTACATACCGCGCAGAGGCCTGGAACTTTTTGCCTCACTTTTTGCCCCACGAATGACTGGACGTTAGCGTTCCAGGTATCAGATTTTAACTTACATCGAGTTCACTGCCTAAAACACACTCGTAAAGGCCTGGCCAAACGCTTTCAAACATCGTTTAACATTGTTGAATTCAACATGTTGAAAGCGTTTGGCCACCCCTGTTGAATGATGTTTAACATAAGATGACCAATTCCACTAAGTTATCTTTTTACTCCACTTTTAAAACAGAATAAAAATTAGAACAATACCTCACAATTATAAAAAATAGGCATGTCCAGACATGCATGTATCTACTGCATTCAATCACGCCTATAGCTACTATGGTAAAACAATGTTGTAATTACTGTATGTACTTGTAGTGACCTTGTATTCAGAGCTGAACAAGATTTTTGTCAAGATTGTCAATGCTAGCCATGCTGTGTTTTTAAGAAAGGAACTCAGAGTAAAGCCATTAAAGCACAGGAGGCTGAGCACTAACAGCTCTACTCATATCATGTGCATGGTCACCCATTCAAATACTAACTCAATCAAATTGGGCTTTACTTCGGTCCTCGTCGTGAGAGGCAGTGTGATCATAGCTTGACTATTAAAGCTATGGTACTATTTAAAACCTATGGTAATAAAGTATGGTTGTTGTAAAGTTTAGTAGGCCAATCAAATTTTAATACAGTACATCAACAACAGCTCACAAAATTTGACTAATAAAGTATTTAAATAACTTTGTTACAACAATTTGTCAAATAATTATAATGCAATCCAGTTGGTATCTGAAGTAGGACTGCTGTAAAGTTTAGAAATAATGAAGTTGTGAACGAAGATCTCCAGCAATTGTCATCAAAATTATGAAAGCAACTATACATTAATTGTTCTTCAAGATCGAGTAGACATATACTGTATATGCATGCATGCAGTAAAAGGTAGAATAAATGTTTGGCATTCATGACATAAATTTTTGCATGACATTGACATTACTGCAGCATACAATTTAATTACCCTATTATTATTCATTATAAATATAAAGGCTTGCCGTTTCGCACTCTACATAGCCTGTCACTGACATTTGACTATTGTACAATATGTTATTTAATAGCATAATAATTTCGCTCATGAACCACCACAGGTTTTTCACATTGTTGCTTGATCATGAAGCTAGTTTTGTTTTCTTAGAAGAAAATCCCATTTCTGTTCAGCAATGCACAGCTTTGTCAGTTTACAAAGCTCGATCTGACTGCTGAATACATGTAAACATGTTGGTCATATAAATTGCCTCGTCTGAATATGAAATTGTCCAAAGAAAAACGTATTATTCCAACGTCTATAGTACATCACATTTAAAAATTGACAACGATTCATACTTAAAATACTTACTAAGCTTGTAAAACTTCTATTCTTGAAATAAATATCTCGCTCCCTGAATATCTCACTCTCAAGCCTTTAGTATAAACTCCATGCTGCCAGGGCTTTGACTTACATGAAGTACAACATTTACAATTTTGGCTTCGGCGGTTTGTCGTGAGTCAATCGTTGAATTCTATGTTTTGATTGGCTCCGAGGGCATTCTATTCTTAACTTAACTTAACTTAACTTAACTTAACTTAACTTAACTTAACTTAACTTAACTTAACTTAACTTAACTTAACTTAACTTAACTTAACTTACGCAGACGATAGCATAGTATCTACTCGCTCATGCGCAGTAGATACAAAAATCCAACACAAAGGAAAATATTCACAAAATTTCGTATAAATAAGTAACCATAAACTCCTAATAGAATATGGTCGCTATCAAAACATGTCTAGAGAAAAACGCCTTTGCGGGATATGCAAATCAAATCAAATCAAATGAAATAGAAGACGAATACCACTTTGTTTTATCATGTCAATGTTATCAATCGTTAAGGAACAGCTCTCCTAACATATTAAAAAAAACATTCTTGATATGAACCTAAGTAACCAAACGAAACACAATTTGTTGCAATATATATTACCAAAACCGATGATGCGCGGCATGGCCCCAAAAAAACACGTCATGATTTCTGTTCAAAACATTGACGAATCCGTCTGCATTCCTAAACGTTTTTGGCTAGAGAATACCAAAGTGGCAAATGGACCAATCATATTGCAGTGATCTCACGGTGTCAATTTCAAAGGCTAAGGAATGCAATCGGATTCGTCAATGTTTTGGTGGAAAACATGACATGTTTATTTTGGGCCATGCCAGGCATCATCGGTTTTGGTAATAATATCATCAACTGACACAGTACTAATTACTTTATTTTCAAAATTCATATCACTGTGTTTTGCGGAGAGAGACAAATGTCTTGAAACCAGAGATGTTACCAACACATGACTTCATGAAAATTCAATGAACTATTTAAATAACATCTGAAAATAATTAACAATAATGCCCCTCTTTTTCATACTAAATAGCTATGTTAGTGATGCAAGTCGAAATATGGTGGGGTTGATATGATATACCAAAAACAAGGTATTTTGTATTGACCTTGCCATGTTTCGATTTGTATTTATACAGTATTCTGGTTGCTATGCGTGTTTTCATTGGTTGTTGACCATGATCTATTAGAGGACAGACACATGGATCACGTCAGCTGACTTGTTTTTTTCTTTCTCCATGCCCCAAAATCCGGCAAGAAGTATTGTGTAATTTTTATATTGTATAAAACAAATAGATTCCATTTTTTTGTTGTCTGTTCAGTTATAGATGCACAGAAGACGTCACAACGTGGTAAGAACATCAGTGCGTCTCGAACTCGACTGCGTCTCGTGGGCCACTTTTTTGTTCTTACCACGTTGTGACGTCATCTGTGCATCTATAACTGAACAGACAACGGCAAAATGGAATCGATTTGTTAAATATTACTCTTTTTATAACGCTGCCTACGCAGCACAACTACTTCAATATATACTTAGCGATAATTATAATCATTTTTAGTCTATACTGTAGAAACAATTTAACCATAATTGTAACAGATCATCTCCTTTTTCTGTAAATAATTTTAGATATTTTTAGATACTTTTTAAGTATATTACACTATTATTGTAAAACTAATTTGCTTTGGCAATACTTGTAAAAGGTCATGCTAATAAAGCTATTATTTACGTTACGTTACGAACGTTGTTGAATGATGTTGAACGAAATTTGAACATGTTCAAATTTTGTTTGAACATGTTCAGATTTTCGTTCAACACGCGTTCAACATTTCTATTGTTCTCAAAATGTTGAAAGGTGTTGAACGCATTTGGCCACATTTCATTCAACTTTGTTGAACAGAGACATGCGCCATGCGCCATGCGCCATGCGGGATATTGTCGATTCCAGGTTTTGTGGTAGCCCGCGTTCAATTAATTGTCATTCATGAATGTTGAACGATGTTGAATTCATTTGGCCACTCGTGCTTTCAACATTATTCAACATCGTTCAACAATTTTGAATGATGTTGAATGCGATGTTGAAAGCGTTTGGCCAGGCCGTAACACACTGTCTGACTGTCACATAGAACGCTACAGTTGCAGTGGAAACCAAGCTCTAATCCTTTTTTTGTTATCGCTTTAGATGTTGTACAGGCCTACAAGGATTTACAGAAAGAAAAAGTCGCATTGGAAAAAAGCTTGAAGGTACTCAGTCCTAGCCGTAAAAGCGTTGTTGAAAGTGAGTCATTGGGGGAGGGAGACAAAAGCCCGTTGGTTGTGAAGCAAACTAGGGATGAAGATACACCTACACGCCATGGCGAGGAAACTGAAGGACACG
Organism: Corallium rubrum; assembly: GCA_964035015.1. Classification (NCBI taxonomy): domain Eukaryota; kingdom Metazoa; phylum Cnidaria; class Anthozoa; order Scleralcyonacea; family Coralliidae; genus Corallium; species Corallium rubrum. Next base: position 4,184,340 of record OZ036001.1, read on the forward strand.
ACTCAAGTGATGACTCCACAGACAAAACTGGACTATCTTGCGCAGACCCTGAAATGCAACAGAGAAAGGTAATAATTAAATTTGTTATATAGCTAGAGTTTCACTGGATGCAACGATGACTGTCATTGGTTGGTTTGTGGTCACATGACCTTAGCTAAATCTCAATGTCTACCGAGCGGGCAACAATTGAGAACTTATTGCCTGCTCGGTCAATAAGTTTTCAATTGTTGCCGGCTAGAACTTTGAACTCTTCACGGCATCCTATAAACAAAAGCTTGTTTGGTAAGAAAAGAAGAATATTTATAGGTCTTCAAACCATGTGTGAAGATTAACTGGAGAAATGTATTGCTGTTCTTTTGTTCTGGGACTCATATTTGTTTGGTTGAAGTGAAATTACGGAGCCAGGCGAAATGTTTTGGTAAATCTTAGCGTTTGTCTTTTGTGTACTTTGCCTTGATAAACGTCGAAATTATTCAGCGAAACTCAAGCTATATGACAGAACACTTAATGTCTGATCACTCAGGAAACAGTTAGTTTTGTTTTCCCTCGAGTCTCGATGTTTCCCTCGACTTCGTCTCGGGAAATATCAAGACTCAAGGGAAAACAAAACTGTTTCCCTCGGGAGCAGACATTAAGTGCATAGTGTAAAGATGTTGTACGTGTATTGTGCTGCCATTTGATAACTTATCAGTCAACTTATAAATATATATGACAAAATTACTGCATTCTGATTGGTTGAGAGGAGAGTGCAAATTAATGTTACCATAGTAACAATGTTAAAAATTCAAAATGGCGGTCTATTTTGGAGTGGACAGATGGCAGGTATTATTTTCATTTTTTCAACGACTTGTGGTACACTATGGATTAAGAATACCATTTAATATTTTCAAATTTATTTAATAAGTTTGGTGATGTTTGTGGTTTCTTCCAGTTGCTTGCAAAAAAAATCTTGTTGGAAAATTAACGGAATTTAATTCAGACGAATTTAATTCGCCGAATTAACTTCCTCGGTAATGCAACGTAAATGCGACGTCAAGTTAAACGTCGAATTTCGGTCGAATTTAATTGTTTTTACTTGGACTCGTGGAGCCTGAAAACGACTTCTTGAAAACATGGCGCCGAATTGTCACAGACAGAAGCGAAACATTTAATTGGACGCGACGATAATTCGTCGTATAGCTCGAACACGCATTGTCGTCGCATTAACCGTCTGACCAGTGCTGGGAAATGTCTGGCAACGCCGCTGCCAGGAAATTTTTTGTAAAAGTTGTTCGCAGGAAATTTTTTGTATCTTGCAGGAACTATTTGTCAGTTTTTTTTAATCCAAGTCAAAGTTTAAAGATAAATTTCCTATTCTTCAAAAAATCGAAAAGGTCACGGTCACACAATCGCACAATTTTGATGGGCATCACTTTTGATCCGATATCAAGATGACTCATCTTTCTAAGCAATTCGAAAGTGTTTTGAATGTTTATTACATGACCTTAAAGGAGCAGTGTCACCATTTGCGCATCTTTTTTGCGCACATAGAAATAACTTCAGAAAATGCCAGAAATAGCTTTAAATTGGACAAGAAACCAGAGAAATGAATCAAATGATATATACCTTCTACGGTATTCCAATGAAAGCAGATTGGCTGCGAAGTCGCTACCGCTACATGAACCATATCCAGCTACGATTTTAGCATCTTTCCATCACCCAAATATAGTCAGTGATAAGTAAATACGTTTGTACTGACTATTCCAGGCTTTCTGTGAACTATTTGATCCATCGTATTTTCTCTTTCGGCCTGAATTATCGCGTCTTCCACCATGCACCCCGCCAGGTGCGGCTGCCATCTTGGATCAACAAACTTGAAAACCTACAGGCTGTAGTTTTTCAAGTTGGCGCGTGATTATTGCGTGGGCTTTGCGAGTGACACTGCTCCTTTAACCTGTCCAAGTTTCGTATATCCTTGCGCAAATGACGCAACGATTTGTTCTAGAAGACAATGAAATGTTTATCATTTCAGTATAGTGTTGCTGTTGCAGGCTGCAGCTGTATTGTTCATTTGCAAGAATGCAAGCTTTTATCTTATTCAACTGTTTCAGCATTTCGATTTTTGACGCTAGTACTTGTATTACGTAGTATTCCATTGAAAAAGTTCGCTATTTCAAAGTATGTATAGATACCACATTCAGATAAATTATGGTTTTGAGATACAAACTTGCAAGTCTGGTGGTATCACAACTTATAAAATTGAAAAATTCTATCAGACAGGAAATCGTTAGTTTAGCAGGAAATATTTAATTTTGGATTTTGCTGCCAGGAGTGCGTCTGACTCAGACGAATTTAATTGCCGAGACGAATTTAATTCGTGTGTGGAATTTAATTGAATTACACGTCGCAGTTTCGTCGAATAAAATTCAAACAATTAAGTTCGTCGGAATTAAATTCGTCTATTGTGCGACGTTTAGCGCAGGACTTAGAGACCCGCAGTTGATTGTATATAGTGGCTATCATTAATGGCAATGGAGGCTCTCATAATACACTGCATTCTCGTCCTCAGGGCCGCTCTGGGGGAATCCAAAAACATCACTATCTAAGGATTTGGGGTGAAGGAAAATTCGAGTGTAGAATATATACATTTTAAGACCAAACCGGGACCAGTTGCGAAAAATGCAACTACACAGGCCTTCCGGCAGGAATTGAACCCACGACCTTGCGATTCTGACTGATCACTGAGCCGCGGAGGGCGTTGCCGAGAGCTTGATCGTGAGTTCTGTATATATGTTAGGGTGGTAATGCCAGGAGAAAATTGAAAATTTGGTATATTATAAGTAATATTGGGCATTTCTCTCGATTACATAGCATGTTCTAGGGATTTTAGGTGAAGGAAAATTCGAGTGTGGAATATATATTTTAAGACCAGACCGGGATACAGGCCTTCCGGCAAGAATTGAACCCACGACCTTGCGAATTCAAAGGCCTAATTAACGGAGTTTAGTGAATGTTTATAAATAAACAGTATTTGAAACACGAAAACTGACAACGAAGCAACACAGTTCAAACCACGGATCACAGCTAGGAAGATGTCAGATGCACAGGAGAGATCAGCTATAGCTGGACTCACACGACTTCCAAGCTCGATAATGGGGTTTTTCCCAAGCGGTCACTCAACCAAGTACTAACCCGGTCCCCTTTATATTAATTTAATCGAAGGCTGAATGTGGTGGATACTTCACACTGGTGAACATATTTATGATCAAGACAGTTGTCAGCCACATCTGATCACTGTTAAACTACAAACTCAGTCAGTCAGTTTCGAAATCTACCAACAACGTGCAAGAACACCTTGATCAAAAGGCTAAGCTGTTCAACTTTTTGTCCAACTCCAAAAGCGAAATGAGCAAAGAACTTGCGATATGCCTCACGGCCTCGGTCACACGGCTAATAACCCATCGCAAGCAACTGGAAGCATGAATAACAAGACGCCTGGTCAGGCGTTCACTCGGGCTACTGCAAAATCACAGTGCTATATATAGTAGGTGAAGGTGTTTTGGGTAAAAGGTACTGAAGTGTTATCGAAGCTGCAATCATATACATACGCAAGTTGTCACATGCAGTGCTAAGAACTAAAGTCTATTAAACACATTGGTCACAGACAAAAGTCAAAACACAATCCCATTCTCCGATAGAAAACACAATTTGCAATAACAAAACACGATTGCCTGTATTTAACGTATTTCCACACATGTACACAGCGTTCATATGTCGAGTCTCTTCGGGTATTAAATATCAACACAGCTATTAACGGCGTGTGCGATTGTAAGCGTATATAGTATCAGGATACTTGCCAGCGACATTACTAACCAATAACTATGTCTATGAGAAAGACTTGATCAGACATCAGGAAAGCAAAGAAAGAAAGTATTATTTCCACACATGTACAGCGTTCAATATGTCAAGTCTCTTCGCCGTATTACACAGCTTCATGTTTACCTAGAAAGTGTCACCTGCAAGTTCACTTAATCAACGTCGTGTGCAATTGTAAGCGTATATAATATCAAGATACTTGCCAGCGACATTACTGCCCAATAACTATGTCGGTGAACACACAAAACACATCCGAGACGAGAAAGACTTGATCAGACATCAGGAAAGCAAAGAAAGAAAGCATTTGGCATACACGCATCAGTTTCGCAAAGCCTGATGGGATGACGTAATGGTTGCCATTTCGAAACATCAACAAATAATAACGGAACCGAAACCTAGACTCGTTCTACCATAGGTAGCCCGACTCGTTGTACCATAGGTAGCCCGAGTAAAATCATGCAAAATCGCGACACCCAAAAAAAACAACCGAGCCGAAACCTAGATTCGGCCTACCACAGGTAGCCCGAGTAAAAACTGAAGTGAAATTTCGTTCCATAGGCTCTTTAATGACTTATATTTAAGAACAAAAGAAATTGAGTTAAACATGGTATTATATTCTATATCTATATTTTCCAGCCTGACGACGACTCGCCTAGTCAGACCAACCTGCAGGCTCAGGTGGAAACTCTTCGGGAAACCTTGAAGACTGTGATGGAACAGAAGTCGAAAATGGAAAGCTCTTTTCAAGCTGATAGAAAGAAGTACTTGGTGAGTGCTCTTTTTATTGTCATCCTATTTTTTGTTTTCATAACGTTCAGGGCATCAAGTACTGTTAATTTATATACAGTTTTTCAGCAGTTGGTATGACGTTCTAAATCGCTCGGAGTTGCTCAGAGCCTCGGTTTCTTGGCGGTGACCACTGACCTCTATATAACTGGACTGCGGGTCCACCATACTTTTGTATTGCACGAAGTGTCCCCGATTGAAAGGCGCCATCTTTGATTTTCTGGTTTGCTGATTGGTTAATTTTAGACCAGACCTAACAAGATGCCGTCCTGTCGGTCATCTGTGATTGGTCAATTTCGCGGCTCAGTCCAAACAAGATGGCGCCTGATGGCGTGTAATCGGGCCATTTTTTCGTGGGGCACCCGCAGTCCAGTTATATAGAGGTCAGTGGTCAGGAACTGTTTTACTAAATCAAAAACGGCAAAATAACTCATTAACTGATTTTTCTGCTCTATTTAAATACGTTAAAACCCCACAAGTGATATAAGCACTTTAAATATACGCGTTTCCGGACCGCAGTCCCGGATGTTCATTTTTCTGGTGTGACTTTCTAAGGTTTTCACACTAATTTTGATATATACATTAACTATCAAAAAAGTGAAATAGCCATATAATAAACGGTTTATTAACCTTATTTACTCGCCCTGTACGGGAAAATATTGCCTGGGGCTCACCCGTACAGTAGTGCGGTACTGTACTGTACTATCCTGTACTTTGTATTGTATTGTATTGTATTGTATTGTATTGTATTGTATTGTATTGTATTGTATTGTATTGTATTGTACTGTAACAACACTGCTATATTTTTGGCGTGATTAGGCACAGTCACTGTGCTGTTAGTACAGTGATGTACAATACGGTCTAAGACCTTGGTCAAATATTATCCCGTACAGACTTTGTTCTCGGTTGATAATAAAATCATACGTACATTTAAAGGTAAAGGTCTTAATTAGAATACATCTCAAACTGGTTAATAATTCATGAGGAAAACACAAAGAAAATCAGTACCGTGTCGGTGGTTTGGATATCGGAGGAAGAAATTACATAAATTAAGCAAACTTTTACTTCGATTTTCTCTTAAAATACTGATTTGTTTGAGATGCTATGCCATACACTCGGAGGAGTGTTTCATCAGGATATGCAAATATCAGGATATAGAGGTCAGTGGCGGTGACCGAAAGGATTGCAGGATCTGGGACCAAGGACCCTCCCAGTCTTTCCGCGGCTTTTCCCAAATATGTCGTCAAATATGTTTTTTCGCAAATAGCTATGCAAATAAACCAGATTTCTGAGTAGGGTTAGGAATTTTTTTTTTAGTTAGGTTATCCAGAAGATTCATCCTAAAATCTTGAGACTTTCCGCCTGAACTGTTTCAAGATGGTCTGTCGTGCTCACGTCATGACACTTTCCTTTTCATTTACAGCAAGAGCTTGAAAAAAAAGAGGAGACGTTTGCAGATGAACGAGACGGCTTCTCTAAGATGAAGGAAAATATGCAGCAGGAAATTCAAGATGTAAGTGTATTTGGAAATTGGAATGCATTTTACTGTGAGTGATATTTGACATTTCACCCGATTGGACCACAGGTTCCAGAAACTTTTTGGTAATACGAAAATAATGCACCTATCAATGTTAAACCCTAGGGAGGGGAGGGGGTGGGGGTTCGATAAATATATGTCAAATGTAATTAAATTGCTCTATACCTCATTCCTCCATATACAAATGTTGACCTTGATTCATTCAAAACAAAATATCTTTGGTATAATGGGCGTGTTTATACGAGGCCGACTTTAGGTTGGATGCATTGTTCTTGTATCTACTGCGCATGCGAGTAGATACTATGTCGGCTTGCAAGGTTTTCCGATGTTAGTTACGTAATAACATGATCGCCTCGGATTCTTTTGTTCTCCAAGGGGATGTAAACCTCGTATTTCCCTCATCGCTCATGCAAGAGGGAAATTTGTCCTTTCTCTTCTAATTTTCACGTGCATGTTGATGAGGGAAAATTAGAAGATAAAGAAATTCTTCTAATTTTCCCGTGCATGTTGATGAGGGAAAATTAGAAGACAAAGAAATCCTTTGTCTTCTTCTAAATTTCCCGCTTGCATATATTTTCCCTCATCAACATGCAAGGGAAAATTAGATACAACTTCTCTTATCAACCGTGTAAATTTTCTGTCGGTAAGATTCTCAAAGTTTTCCTCGGCGATCATAATATTACAAACTAATAACATGACTCGAGGGAAATTAGCTCGCTAATTTCCCTCAAGTCATGTTATTACTTATAATAACAATAAAGTATTATAACATAGATGTAATATAACGGCGTTTCTGATTGACTACCGTGCGTGCTCCATATCTCGATGGAGCACGGTAATTTCAAACGTAATGACAAACTCGTCTTTAAGGTTACAGGATACCCTAGGAAGCCATTTCAAGAAATTTGTTACCGCTCGCTCAATTTTTTTCCGATTTGTCTCAAATTCGCACCAAATGTAGTTAAGGTGGCTCCACACAGTTTCTTGAAAAATGGAAAATACAAGTTTGAGAGTCCAAAATACGTGATTAAACAATTCGGAAAAATAATAAAACTAAATGTTGTGCATAGTTAAACAGTCTGACAATCAAAAACTGTTACCAAATAAATAGCAACAGTTGTTTCTATGGCAACAATGACTTTTCAAAATGGCTGCCAATTACCCTTCAAACTAATTTAATTCGAGAAACACTTTGGTGACCCCCCATTTTTTTTAATTAAAACTTTTCTGTAGAACGATATTTTTTAAAAATTAACAAACAGGATTTTTCCGGAAAAAAATTATTCGTTCTACAGATGTTTTTTAAAACCGCGCAATATCACTCATACTTCAAGAAAAGGTTCAATGAAAGAAAAATTGGGGGTCACCAAAGTTCTTTTCGAATTAAATTAGTTTGAAGGGTAATTGGCAGCCATTTTGAAAAGTCATTGTTGCCATAGCAACAACTGTTGCTATTTATTTGGTAGCAGTTTTTGATTGTCAGACTGTTTAACTATGTATAACATTTAATTTTATTCTTTTCCCGAATTGTTTAATCACGTGTTTTGGACTCACAAACTTGTATTTTTCATTTTTCAAGAAACTGTATGGAGTCACCTTAAGTATGTGACGGACACTATCGTATTATACAGTAAATAAGAAAGAAAATATTGTTGCAGATATACTCATCAGTTTAAAATCACAGTACCTTCGCGCTGCGGTTTAAGGCGGTCTTTGGTTTTACCAAAAAGCTCTCAATTTATCATATTTACACTTCTCAATGTTTGTACTAAAAAAGCATGTTCGCGCATTTTATTTATGTAAAAATTACCTGAGTTACAAGCTTTTATTTGTCAATTGCTTGTGCCACAACATAGGTAGAGAAATAAAATATCCTAGCTGCTAAACCACTACATTAATAAAAAAAATGTGAACACACTTTTTTAGAACAAACATTGAGAAGTGTAAATATGATAAATTGAGAGCTTTTTGGTAAAACCAAAGACCGCCTTAAACCGCGGTGCGAAGGTACTGTGATTTTAAACTGATGAGTATATCTGCAACAATATTTTATTTCTTATTTACTGTACTAGAAATACATCAACGCAACAACCCCTCGCCCACTTTTTTAAACACCCCCCAAACACCCACTCACCCACCCACCCCCTGATTGAAATAAGCACCCTTGATATACAGCCAATATAAAAACAAACAGATATAAACCTCAGGATAATTACAAAATTTATATATAGGATATCAAAGCAAAACTTAGATTTCATTAAATTCTTGTTGTAAAAAATATATTGTTTTTAGGAGGTTTCAAAAGGGTTTAATATTTTTAGCAAGCCTTTAAATGGCTTCCGTATCCATACATGTTTTGCAAAGGCAGAATTAAACGTTAATAGCTCAAAAATAACATTTTTAACAGAGTCAGTAGAATCGGATTCCAGAAAGAAGTATTGAACAGACAACGTTTCAGTCGAAAATTTGGAAATACCGCCAAGAAAATCGGCAAAGCCCATGATTATTTTTAATAATAGTGCATGCAAAGTCAATGAAAAACCTCACGTCCACTTAAGCTTAAGGTAGTGTTTTAAGTTAGCTTTAGTTAAGCTGACATATGGTTTGGACGAGCACGAAAACGTGAACCTGTATATTGTTTAGGTAAGTGAAAACTTGAAAACAACATATAAAGGACAAGCCCAAGGTATACTGAAACTTTAAACTGATCTTGGCGTTTACAGAATATATAAATACCGATTCCAATCAGCAAAATAAATAAATACAAATACCCTACCGTTAACTTGATTTTGAGACCACTGATGTTGGTGTTTGGTTTCTTCAGGTTCTCTGGTTTCTCTTCAACATATATTAAACCGGCTGTTTGTCTTCTTCTTTTCTTCGCTGTTCCCTTTTAAGCTAAGTAGCTCCGGCTTCATTTCGTTTCGTTAAACGAAACCATTTTGTTTCGCAAAATATGGAGATTTAGTTTTCTTCATAGCTAGTCACCAGTGTCCAACTATTCTTACCGCGTGACACCGTACCAAACATATATATATATATATATAAATATATAAACTATTTACAGATTTCGTCTCCCTCGCTTTTTCTACACGCGTGTAAAGTGGAATCCACGCATGTCGAGATTAGCACCCTCACCGGGCTCCGGGCCTTCGGCCCTACGCCCGGCTCGGGGATAATACGATAGTGCCTGTCACATACTTAACTACATTTGGTGCAAATTTGAGACAAATCGGGGGGAAATTGAGCGAGCGGTAACAAATTTCTTGAAATGGCTTCCTTGGGTATCCTGTAACCTTAATCAGCGAAATAAATATTGTTTTTTCGGCTACGCCTCCACTAACTCTTACGCTTTTTTCCTGCTCTCCGAACGTCCCGCGTGCATCCATAACTCAATGGACCAATCAAATTTCAAAAGGTTTTTCCGATCACATCCCGACTAGCAGTCTAACGCCAGTAGATACATGTACGCCCAAGCGTGCCTATTTTTACTGTAGGTGGTTTTGTTTGTAATATCATTAATAATTTATGAGAAATACAAAAGAAATGAGTGTTTAATCCCTAGTTGTATATCTGATACAAAATCTGGCTGATTTACATAAACTTTTCGCTCGGTTTTCTCACCAAAAACCATTCCTATATCTTTAAGATTATTGACGAACACCAACGTTTACATCCATTCCAGTTCGTATCACAAATACTTTAGAAGATTCGAGTCCGTGTTGAATCGGACACACAACCTTTAAATATATTTCTAAAACTCATTAATAATTCATTAGGACAACACAAAGAAAATCCATGTTTAATGAGGGTCCATATATGTGATATAGATTCTTCTTGATTTACATAAACTTTAGCTTTGATTTTCTCGACGTAGACAACGTTTTTTTTAGAAAAATTACTACGCCAATGAACTTACAAATAGATCGTTTTAGAAGTAATTTACAGAATTCGTGGCCGTTCTGTATCGGGATACAGGCACTCGGTTTCGCCTCGTGTCTGTATACTCCGATACAGCACGGCCACTCATTCTGTAGATAGTACATATAAAATAGATATACGGCTTTCAACCAATCTCGCACCTGATTGGTCAGATCCTTTCCCGCCTAGCAACGGGGTAGCAACCGGGAAAATCAAATTGGAAAAAATAATTTTCATCTTAGATGTTGACATCCCTAGTTTGTTTTTGTCAAGAACTCAATCGAAAACGTAAGAAAATATGTTTTATCAAGACTGAGTACAGGTCATTTGACCTTTACTCTGGTTTCTGGCCTTTCTATGCCACCGTCCAAGAAAAGGTTTACTGTTTTAACACCATAACATGGAGGGAAAAGAACCAGTGGAGGTCATAACATTGAGCAGGATGTTAAAATTTTTCAAAGACGACCAAAACAGTATGGAAAAGGGGGAATAAAAATTCAAGTCTGGTTTTGTTCTTGAAGTTAAAATGAGAGAACATACGGAAATTTTACAGTTTACCATACCCGAGTAATTCAGCGATTCCTGTGCCACCAAGCGAGATGACCTAACCCAAACAAAAAACCTAACCCTAATCAGTAACTGTGTTTACCCTTATTTTATTTGCTTACCGACCCACTAACATGTTTCTTGCCTAGCTTTATACGCTAACGTCAGCGAGACGTTCTATTTTTGCACTGTTTTTTTTTCCTTCTCGTTTTTCATAGCTGCGAAACCGCACACGTCAAGAACAGCAGGCTCGTGAAGTGGAGCAAAACGATCACGTGATGATGTTACGAGAGATGCAACTAGTCGTATCGAAGGAGAGATCGAGCAAAGAAGAACTTCTGTCCAAACTGGACCAGCTCAATGAATTGTTGGCTACTAAAGAAGCACAGAGTTCCAATGTTTCACCTCAAGAACCAAACGAATCTAAAGAAAACACTACAGGTAGGCCTAGCCACAAGTTGCTTGGCAACGTTTTGGCAACTTTCCATTATTTTGGTAACTTTTTTATTATTTTGGCAACTTTCTATTATTTTGGCAACTTTTTATTATTTTGGCATTTTTTTATTATTTTGGCAGCTTTCTATTATTTTGGCATTTTTTTTGTTATTTGGCATTTTTTTATTATTTTGGTAACTTTTTATTATTTTCGCATTTTTCATTATTTTGGAAGCTTTCTATTATTTTGGCATTTTTTTATTATTTTGGGAACTTTTTATTATTTTGGCTTTTTTTTATTATTTTGGAAGCTTTCTATTATTTTAGAATTTTTTATTATTTTAGCAAGTGTCTATTGTTTTGGCATTTTTGTATTATTTTGGCAACTTTCTATTATTTTGACCAATGTTTTTATTTTTTTGATAACTTTTTCTTATTTTGGCATTTTTTATTATTTTGGAAGTTTTGTATTATTTTGGCATTTTTTTATTATTTTGGTAACTTTTTATTATTTTGGCATTTTTTAATTATTTTGGCAGCTTTCTATTACTTTGGCATTTTTTTATTATTTTGGCAACTTTCTATTATTTTGGCATTTTTTTATTATTTTGGAAGCTTTCTATTATTTTAGCATTTTTTATTATTTTGGCAGCTTTCTATTATTTTGGCATTTTTTGTTATTTGGCA
>OZ036001.1:4201106-4476106 GCA_964035015.1 Corallium rubrum
AACGTCGAATTGGAAAATGAGAGAACTGTTTATAGCGCAAAGTTACAAGAACTTGAGAGTCAAGTACGGAATCAGCGTAGTAGAACTTTAGCTTTGATTGCTGAGAAAGATTGTGAGATAGAGAGACTGAAGGGAAAGCTGGCTGAGTGCTCGCCTTCATCGTCAATAGACACAAGGAAGAAGTCTGGCGTATACAAGAGAAGTAATAGCTCGGATGCCGCCGTCAACGAACTGCTTTCGCAGCCAAGTCCGGTAAGTGCCGCCTCGGGGGTGCCGCATATCTTCTCACCTAGTCCTAGGACATAATCTAGGGTCGGCGTTAGATCATATTGAGTTAACGTACAGTGACGTCAGAATTTTTATAGCAGCGGAAGTATTGAGATATGATACTTTGGAGTTAGCCTGCCTTGCAGTTTGGAGTTTGGAGTTCAACTTGCACTTTAAAAACGGCGGAGGAAGGCAAACCGATTTTTCATGTTTAGGTGCATTTGCCTAATATATGTTAAAAGTAATTTAATTGTCAAGTCCGTCAAGATACGTCTCGAAATACGCGTATACTCTTTCGCTGGTTGATCAATTGTTGGAAAGAAGATTGACAAACAAAATATTAAATGTCTGATGACAAACAGAAAGTCGAAGTGTGCCCGGCATAGCAACCTTTTTTGGGGGATTCTTGTCGAACTTCCACCGATTCGCCGCCTCGCAACGTCATTACTGCATGTCAGTAGTAATTTCGCAATTGGTAATTTCGGTGATTGGCTGATTGCGTCTTTACCAAAATTCGATTCCTTGTAAACACATCGCCATCCGGTGCAAGTTTCTTTCTTAAAATCTTCGAAAGCATGCGCATTGAGTAATTCCTCCCTTGAAAGAAACAATAACTGCCCTTCGCTGTCATCCACCTCCTCCATTCTTGTTTTTTGACTATGAAAGTTCCGACGTCTAATCTAGTGTATAGCAGCATCATGATACTTCCACTGCTGTAAAACTCTGACGTCACTGTACGTTATCTCAATATGATCTAACGCCGACCATAATCTAGGCTCGATTATCAGCCGTCTTCTGGGTTGGACCACTGGACTGGACTGCGGCTTCCGTCTAAAAAATGACCGAACAGCGATAGCGGAAATACGCACTGATCTCTATACTAACTGCATAGGCGGGAACCTTACCGGTGTCCAAATGAAATTAATTTGCTTCGATCGAAGACTGCAATATTCCACCAGGTTGGTCCAGATAGCTAGCTCAAGTTTCAAAGTTGGTTTTGCAATGATTATGCAATTTCTGGTGCTTAAAATCCTGGCTGAATTCGAGATTTCGGCCATTTCACTCCTCCATCTTGTATTAAGACAATAATTATATTTATAATATGCATGACAAAATTACTGCATTTTGATTGGTTGAGAGGATCTTTTGGGTGTACCAACATGGCTGCCGGTGGGGTCAAACCTGGTTAGTATAGAGATCAGTGAACCGAACAGAGATAGCAGAATACGAATCGTCTTCTTGTGGTAGCAACCGCTGACCGTATTCTAGCCCACTATCACCACCACCATCACCACAACCACCACTATTAGTATGTGTACTTGACCGTGGGCGCAACAGCGCCCGCAGGCCGATCAATGCAGTTATAAATTCATTTATGAGAAAAAGGTCAGCGGTTACTACTATGGGAGAAAAAAATCATAACCACTGACCTAAATATAACTGGACTGCGGGACATTTCATGAATATCTGAAAGTACTTCTAAAACGACAGAGTAACATATTTTTCAGTTTTTTGTTTCCTTGTTTCGTTCTTGAGATATTTCAGTTTGTTTAATATGTGAAACTAACCAGTAACATCACAACGTGCATAATGACTTACTGGGAAAGGTTATATATCTTTGCTATTATTAAACGGAATCAGTTGAGAATGTACATTTTGTTGTAAGGGGAAAACACACATATACTTGCTTCGAAGTGATTCCGTCTGATAATAGCAAAGATATATAACCTTTCCCGGTAAGTCATTATGCTCGTTGTGGCGTCACTGGTTAGTTTCGCTTATAAAACAAACTGTGATATCTTAAAAACAAAGCAAGGAAACAAAAAAACTGCAAAAGATGTTACTTTGTCATTTTTAAAAGTACTTTCAAATAAGACAAACTTAATTTTCGTCCCATAAGCACTTTAAAATGCTAATTTTTAGCATCGCAGTGTACCATCTTTTGCAGTTTTTCGTTTCCTTGCTTCGTTCTTGAGATATTTCAGTTTGTTTGATATGCAAATTAAGCATTTTGACATCACGTGCATATAATGACTTATCGAAAAAGTTATCCCCGAGCCGGGCGACGGGCCGAAGGCCCGGAGCCCGGTGAGGGTGCTAATCTCGACACGCGTGGAGTCCATTTTACACGCGTGTAGAAAAAGCGAGGGAGACGAAATCTGTGAAATAGTTTATTTGTATATATATATGTTTGGTACGGTGTCACGCGGTAAGAATAGTTGGACACTGGTGACTAGCGACGAAGAAAACTAATAAATCTGTCAGTATTTCGGCTTTATGGAGCCTGTTCTACTTAAATAATAAAAGAGAACAACGAAGAAAAGGATACAAACAGCCGGTTTAATATATCTTGAAGTGAAACCAGAGAACCTGAAGAAACCAGACGCTGTATGGTAAGCAAAACTCGATCTGAATTGCATTGGTTGTGGTCACTCAGTGGTCAAATAATTTTAAAGTTATAAACGGTAGGATTGTTGTTGTCTTATAACCTAAACAATATACAGCTTCACGTTTTCGTGCTTTCCCTTTGCTCGTCCAAACCATAAGTCAGCTTAACTAAAGCTAACTTAAAACACTTCCTTTATAAGCTTATGTTTATGTTATTCATTGACTTTGCATGGGCTTTGGCGATTTTTTTTGCTGTATTTCCAAATTTTCGACTGAAACGTGGGCTGTTTAATACTTCTTTCTGGGATCCGATTCTACTGAATTGTTTTTATCTCAGACTCTATTATAAATGTAATTTTGAGCTGTTAACTGTTAATTCTGCCTTTACAAAACATGTATACAAAGCCACATAGGGAAGCCATAAGCCATTAAGTGCTTGCTAAAAATAATCCCTTTTGAATCCTCCTATAAAAACAATATATTTTTTACAACCAGAGCTAAATTTTGCTTTGATATGTTCAACTTTCATTAAATCAGTTAGTCGTCCTATCCATAAATTCTATAATTATCTCGAGGATTATCGTTTGCTTTAAATCTGTTTGTTTTTATATTGGTTGTATATCAGGAGTGCTTATTTTAAATCAGGGTGGGTGGGTGGGGGGTGTTTCAAAAAACCATTTAATAAAAGTGGGCGAGGGGTTGTTGCATTCATGTATTTCTTTTTAGTATATCTTTGCCATTATCAAACATAATTACTTGAAAAGTCTACATGTTTACTGTTGTAGGAGAAACACAGCCACATGCTTCATTCAAGTTAAGTTATAGTTTGATAATAACAAAGGTATTATATATAACCTTTTCCAATAAATCATTATGCACATGTACGTTGTAGCAATATCTCAACAACGAAGCGAGGAAACCCCAAACTACGAAAGATATTACTTTGTCATTTTAAGAATCTTTTCAAATGAGACAAACTTTAAATTTCGCTTCCTATACACACTTTAATTATTGTTCCTATATATTGTTACTTTATGATTGAGTTGGTTCCTTTGTTATTCATGATTTTATTTCCCATAAATAACATGACAATAGACGAATTTCGCACAATAGACGAATTTAATTCAGACGAATTTAAATGTTTGAATTTTATTCGACGAAACTGCGACGTATAACTCGATTAAATTCGACACACGAATTAAACTCGTCTGAGTCAGACGGATAATGCGACGATAATGCGTGTTCGAGTTACACGACGAATTATCGTCACGTCGAATTAAATGTTTCTCTTCTGTTTGTGACAAGTCGGCGTCATGTTTTCAAGAAGTCGTTTTCAGGCTCCACGAGTCCAAGTAAAAACAATTAAATTCGACTAAAATTCGACGTTTAACTCGACGTCGCATTACCGAGTTAGTTAATTCGAATTAAATTCGTCTGAATTAAATTCGTCTATTGTGCGACGTTTAGCGCAGGCCTAAATCATTAATACCTCAAACGTCGGTATTCAGCCATATCCCTATATGTTTGCATACCTTCGTTCTCGGTATTTCTCTCTTATTTAAACATACCTATCAAAAACGCGCAATAGACTGTCTTCCTACTCTCTTACACTGTGATTGTTGTCTTTTCCAGTCTTCTCTCGTTCACTACGTTCAGGAGCAAGCATTTTGTGAAGCTGAATTAGAGTTATTAAGGAAACAACGTTCAGAACTGGAAGACACCATTCGTGATGTACACCACAGGTAATGAAGAAAACGAACGTCCCTGTTGTTTCTTCAGAAGTTGAAGAAATGCAAGTTTCAACACTCATTCAAGTGCTCATGAATATTTTCGAAAAGAGTTAAGTTAACGTTATGCATAGAATAACGTTCAAGACATTAAGTATTGTTAACAGATAATGTGTTTCAACTGTTGCTATGACAACAGTGACGTTTCAAAATGGCCGTAAATTTACATTTAATTCAATTTATTTCAAAAACGAGTTCGGTGACCCCCAAATGTTTTTGCACTAAAACATTTCGGTAAGTTTAACGAATCAATAGTCAATAGATCCAATTTTTTTGAAAAATAGAAAACCGTAATTTTTTTTCGATAAAAAACTGGATCAACAGAATGTTTTCAAAATCTTCCTCTTGATTACTTAAATTTAAAGAACTGTTTTAATGCAAAAAAATTTGGGGGTCACCGAACCCGTTTTTGAAATAAATTGGATTAAATGTAAATTTACGGCCATTTTGAAATGTCACTGTTGTCATAGAAACGCCTAAAACACATTATCTGTTAACAGTATTTAATGTCTTGGACGTTATTCTATGCATAACATTAGTTTTACTCTTTTCCAGAATATTCATGGGCACTTTCTGAGGTTGAAACTTGCATTTCTTCAACTTTTGAAGAAACAGTAGGAAGCCACCTTAAATCTGCTGTCGTATAGCAACAAATGTAGTTTACATAGTTGGCACTGAGTGTCATCCGTGAGCCATATTATTAATAATCTCACCAGAGTCAGTCTAAATATAGTATGCATGCTTGGCAAACTTCAAAGTGCCTATAATGATCTGTGATTTTATGTTGAGTCGACGCTCCTCATCGCGCCCAAATATTTTGGGGTTTTTTTGCTAATTACTCGGGCTACACTGTGGTAGGCCGAGTCTAACTTTCGCCTCGGTTTCTGTGTTTGTATTATTATTATCATTTTTCTATGTCATAAAATTGCATTTTTGCACATTCTACTTCCGCTGTACAGTCAACTGATCAGGCTTAAGCAATCATAATGGGTGCTCACTAGCATGCTCGTTCTTTACTTCTTTCTGTTCGACAGCTTGCCGTTTGACCTGGTTTGACGAAGTGCTCTCGAGGCTTTTAGAAGATCACAAGTGACTTACTGAACACTGTTGTTGATCAGTCATGTAGTTGACAACTGTGTTATTGTTAAATATGCTCACTACGCTTACAACAGCAGACATTGATGGCGGTAAATCTACACGTGCTGAGCTATTATTTCGATCTGGGTTAATATTCCGCCGTCTCGACCAAGACAAACTGATTATAAACGATTTATATGATTTATTGAATTTTAATGCTGAAAAGTACTACTCATGCTCACAATCTGATAACCTGCTGACTGTTGGAAGATGAGCGAGATGAGCGAGACATAAACAATGTTGAATTGACAACTTGCAATGGTTGAAACTGTTTGCACGTCTAGATTAACGCCATGAAGTTAGCTGCCAGTTCGCCAGCTGCACTAATGGTTTGCTGGTCTTGTAACTCGTTCAATCCAACAATATCACCAAACTGCCGAACTAGCAGCTAACTTACAATACCATACAATACAACACAACACAACACAACACAACACAACACAACACAACACAACACAACACAACACAACACAACACAACACAACACAACACAACACAACACAACACAACACAACACAACACAACACAACACAACACAACAACACAACAACACAACAACACAACAACACAACAACACAACAACACAACGCAACACAATACAATACAATACAATACAGTACTTTAAATTTGTATAAATATATGTTGCATAACGAGGTACTATGAATTATAAATAATTAGAATCATTAAAGAAATTGAAAACAAAAAGTCAATGGCAAAATTAAGAACAAGTTTCTACAAGATGTCTTCGAAGTTTAGTTTTTAAAATATGTATTGACGCGCTAGCTTTAATGTTCACTGGAAGAGCGTTCCAGAGTGAAACGGCGCGATAATAAAACGTCTTTGGCCGGTTGCACTTTTGTATAAAGGAATGTTCAAGGATTGCGAATTTCGGGTACAGCGTCCACTTATACTGCCTCTCTCTCACAAATTGCTTAAAAAATAAATAAATAAATAAACAACAACAACAACAACAACAACAACAACAACAACAACAACAACAACAACAACAACAACAACAACAACAACAACAACAACAACAACGTTTATTTGTATCTATCTTTAAAATTATTTGTATAGGTAATAGCGTGCTTTTGAGTGCAATTTGGGGAAAAAACATACACGAGTGAATTTTTCAAAAACTATCAACTGTACTTACATTTACTGATTTACGTAAGTTCCCTTTCGACAGTGTTCACTCCTCGTATATTTGGTTGTTTAAAAACTCTTTGCTTCTTCGACCACTACCCGAGAAAGTTTACTAAAAGCACTAAGAATCTTCTAGTTTTCTTGCAGGTACTTTACTTGACAATAATAAGGAATAGTTAGTTTCAAATTTTAACAAATTGTTCTTCTCCGTTTCAAATCTTGGCCGCCATATTTGTTTATTTTGTGCAGAAAGAGCCTGGGCATAAAGTTGGAAAATGCCATCCGTCAAAATCCGTTGTAGAACGTGATTGGCTCTTTTCAGTTTTTATTGTTTTTGATTGGCTTATTCGCTTCAAACATTTGCACTGTATTTCCTTTTTTCTGCACTGTATATCCTTAAAACTGCACTGCTCTTTGCCAATCAAAATTGAGAATTTTTTTCATGTATATTATTAACAATGAAATAGTGAACGAAATATTTATATAAATTATACATGACAAAAACTCATTAATAATTCATGAGGAAAATTCAAAAGAAAGTAAAGTTTAATCAGTGTCTTTATATGTGATAAAGATACCTCTTGATTTACATAAATTTTAGCTTTGATTTTCTCGACTTAGACAAGGTTATTTTTCAAACTTACTACGCTAATGAACTTACCAAGTGGTTCGTTTTTGAAGCCGTTCAACAAACTCGCAGTTCGTGTTTTATCAGATATAAAAACACTCGGCTTCGCCTCGTGTCTTCATATCTGATAAAACACTCCTACTCGTTTATTAAACAGTACTTCTCAAACTCATTAATAATTCATGAACCAAAAACAGAAGAAATTAATGTTTAATCAGTGCTTTGAAATAAGGAAATTATATTACGTTTCAGAGGTATCTTCGGAGTTTTGAGTTTGAGAAGTCAGTTCAAATACTCGACGTCGGACTTTACCGGGATTACAAAGCCCTCGTGCATTAAAAAGGCTCGCCTTTTCAAAAAGCACTCGGACTTTGAAATCCCGGTAAAGTTCTCCGTCTCGTATTTGAACTATTACATAAAGAGCTAAATAAAGAGCTAAATAATTTAGTTGGACACTCATGTAGAACTGTGAACCATGTCAGTCTTCTCATATATATATTTTTTCCAATCTTGCATAGGGAAGAACAATCTGCCGAACAAATCCAATTGCTTAAAGAGGAGATTCGGAAGCTGGAACGGAATAGGTATGTTATAGCTTGTTCAGGGGAAAGGGTCTTTTTCCCAGTTCATTTAGGCCCCATTAACACCATACCAGATAGCTTTTGTGCCGGCACGAAAGCCATACCGGATAGGCCTTCTGCATGTATACACACAAAACGCCTGTTCCGGCACAATTTCTATGCCGGCATGCCGCTGCGCCGCTCCGATCTCGAAAGAGGTACATCTTGTATCGGATAGCTTTTTGTGCCGTTCCAGCTCCTGTGTGAGCGGAGTTCGAAAACGTTTCGGAAGTAAAATAATAGAATAGGGCGTGGTGATCAGGGCCGTCCTCAGAAAATTTTGCAGGGGGGGGGTGTACGCTCAATTTTGCCGACTGCCACATAATCGTCACTCGTCCGTACTAGTACTAGTACTCGCCGAGTCTGGCCGCTGGCGAGTGCCGACCTCTTGCCGCCGACTATAGAACAAAGAAAGCAATTCTTGGGGGTTAAATCACGCTCGCAAAACCTGGGCGACTTCAAGCGTTATTTAAAGTTGTCTAGTTGTAAGTATATGTGTGAATTTTCCCTCTTACATGGTATATTAAGTAAGCAGTTAGTCTGAACAGTAAATTTGATTTTCCTGTATATTTTACGGTAAAAATAGTAATATAACAATGTTTATCCGACGGTTAAGCGAGGTGAACACAGCAGGGGGTAATGTAGATTTAAATGTATATTTATTTATATTATTAAAACACTGCTCAATTTTATGGTCAATGAACAAGTCATATAGATACATATTGATCTTATGAAAGAGCATATGAACAGTTACATGCTTATTAAACAGTATGCATTTCTATGCCTTACAAAATAAATCAATTATAAAATAGAATCACACATTTTGCTTGGGCTACCTATGGTACCAATCGTACGGAATGTAAATAGGAAACGACGATCCGTGAAATGAATAAATTACCCATCCGACATATCAAACAGACGAATATTATTATGTTGTTGCGTAGACGAATATTATGTTGTTGTCTCGTTCTTTCAACAGAATATAATATTATTACATTAGCTTCTTGCTTCGTTTAACGCGCGGTCTTATGAAAACTAACCAACATCACGGATATTATGTTGTTGCCTCGTTCTTTAAAAAACTGCACAACAGTCCAACATTATAATATAATATTATCAAATTATCTTCTTGCTTCATTTAACGCGTGCTGCTATAAAAACTAAGCAACACACCAATATTATTATATTGTTGCGTAGACGGATATTATGTTGTTGCCTCGTTCTTTAAAAAACTCCGCAACTGTCCAAGATTATAATATAATATTATTATATTATCTTCTTCCTGAGTTCCTTCGTTTAACGCGCGATCCTATAAAAAACTAACCAACACACGAATATTATGTTGTTGCCTCGTTCTTCAAAAAACTCCGCAACTGTCCAAGATTATATATAATATTATTATATTATCTTCTTGCTGAATTCCTTCGTTTAACGTGCGATCCTATAAAAACTAACCAACACACGAATATTATGTTGTTGCGTAGACGAATATTATGTTGTTGCCTCGTTCTTCAAAAAACAACGCAACAGTCCAAGATTATAATATAATATTATTATATTACTTTCTTGCTTCATTTAACGCGCGCTCCTATAAAAACTAAGCAACACACCAATATTATATTATTGCGTAGACGAATATGGGTGTCCCGAAAAAATGCCCCCCATCCATTTTTGTACTGCATCTTCTTTAATTTGAGTACAAGAAGTAAATTTTTATATCACGCCGAAAGCCCATCACTCCTTCTTTGTTGTCTGAAATTTTCATAGCTAAATAGTTATCTACTCGCTTCGTGGAGTCATTTAAAGAGGCAACATCAAAATTTGAACTTGTCCAAATTATGCAAATGATCTATGCTACCTACAGATTTGGAAAAATACAGGGTGTCCCAAACGAATGTCGCCCATCCCGTTTTTGACCACAGTTTTGTTTGAGTGCGGAATACAAGTTTGAATACATATGCATGTGAAAACTGACCACAGAGGAATAAAGTTTGATTCCAAATGAAGCAATGAGCCATAATTGATTTAGCAACTGATCTCTGTATTTCTACAGTGCATTTGCATGATTTTATGCGAAGACAAAATTACAAATGAAGCTGAGATTTGGGCTGTTAATAGTGTTCAAATGATGGACACTATTGCTCGCATCTCCGGCAAATGTCCTGTCTGACAAATGAAAGCATTTGGTGGAGCTTTTCGAACTACCATGGTTATTGCAGGCTAATACATTGTTGATACTCCCAAGAGATCCTTCACTGAGTTACCTTTTTCATTGTTTGTCTTATGTGCAATACCTGCTTATACAGTAGTATTATGATTTAATGCTGCATGACCATGATGATCGTGATTAGAATTCTAGATATAGATACACAAATTATCCACATTGCAATTGATTTCCTTAGTTTTGGAATCTGTATTATATCCATATTTTTAGTTATTTCTAGAAAGAAAAGATAAAGAAAAACAAGTAATGTACACTTTACTATAAAAATGAAGAAGTACAACAAGCCCCCCCCCCCCCCCTCCAATTATATTTATGTACATATCTAGTGAAAATTATACCCTTGCTATTAAGTGCACTTGGCTTTTGTATTGTTAGGTTCCATTCTACCTCAGCTAACTCACCATATATAATAAAGACTTATTAACCGAGTACGAGGTCTGTACGGGAAAGTATTTGCCTGAGGTTTTCGTATACAGACCGAGCGACGAAGGAGCGAGTTTTGTGCGATAAAAAGGAAGGCAAATACTTTCCCGTACAGACTGAGCAAACGAGGTTAATAAGGAATTTATTATATGGCTATTGGTTCATTTTATTTTTAAGTTTCGGGCGTTGTTTTTGTCTTCGGAGTATGCTGTTTACCTTAAGCTATTAACTTTTTCATGTCGCTTCTTGACCTTCTTGTTTACACCAGTTCGGCTTTAATTTGTCATGTTTTTAGTTAAACATGCAGCTTTAAAGAAAACCAGCAGTAGTGTTCCAACACATTTTTTGTTCAGAATATTTGAATAACTACCTAGACATTTTCTCGCTAAAACTTACGTACAGGGTCGAGAAAAAAGCGTATGGACCGGTCGGTCAATATCGTAAAATCCCGACCTGTCGGGAACCAATCATGGTGCGTCGCTTTGCGTACGGACCGGAAATCAAACCCAGCCATATAATAAATAAACTTTACTGGCTCATGTCTGACGATAATAATATAAAGATATTCAGTTGGTCTATATATTCAGAAATATGTAAATAATCAAAATTTTGACCACCCAAAAATCCGTTTAAACCCCAAGACAAGACAATATAAAAAGACAAGATACATGTAAGTTATAACTTATAAAGCACCTACAGTTTGTAGCCAAAATATATGTAGTTTACGATCAAGGATTTAGCAGTATTTTTTGCCAAAATCGGCAAATTATACCAACTTTTTAACACTTTAAATCGTGTAAATACATACATCATCTTTATCTTAATAGTACGCTGGCCTCACACAACTTATAATAGAAGTTGATTTCCAGGAGGGGCGTATATTTAAACTTATCTACCTAAAAACTAACTAAATAACAAACTAACTAACTAACTAACTAACTAACTAACTAACTAACTAACTAACTAACTAACTAACTAACTAACTAACTAACTAACTAACTAACTAACTAACTAACTAACTAACTAACCAACTAAACTAACTAAACTAACTAAACTAGCTAAACTAGCTAAACTAACTAAACTAACTAAACTAACTAAACTAACTAAACTAACTAAACTAACTAAACTAACTAAACTAACTAAACTAACTAAACTAACTAAACTAACTAAACTAACTAAACTAACTAAACTAACTAACTAAACTAACTAAACTAACTAAACTAACTAAACTAACTAAACTAAACTAAACTAACTAAACTAACTAAACTAAACTAACTAAACTAACTAAACTAACTAAACTAACTAACTAACTCCAGCTGAGCTGACTGAGCTGACTGAGCTGACTGAGCCTGAGCTGGCTGAGGCTGACTGAGCCCCAGCTGAGCTGACTGAGCTGACTGAGCCTGACTGAGCTGACTGAGCTGAGCTGAGCTGCTGAGCCTGACTGAGCCCCGGCTGAGCTGACTGAGCCTGACTGAGCCTGACTGAGCCTGACTGAGCTGAGCCCCAGCTGAGCCCAGCTGAGCTGACTGAGCCCCAGCTGAGCTGGCTGAGCGCTGAGCTGACTGGCCCCAGCTGAGCTGACTGAGCCCAGCTGGCCCCGAGCTGAGCTGGCTGAGCTGACTGAGCTGACTGAGCTGACTGAGCTGACTGAGCCCGGCTGAGCTGACTGAGCTGACTGAGCCACTGAGCTGACTGAGCTGACTGAGCTGACTGAGCCTGACTGGTGACTGAGCTGAGCTGAGCCCAGCTGAGCTGACTGAGCCCAGGCTGAGCTGACTGAGGCTGACTGGCTGGGGCTGAGCTGAGCTGACTGGGCCCAGCTGAGCTGACTGAGCCCCGACTGAGCCCCAGCTGAGCTGACTGAGCTGATTGAGCTGGCTGACTGGCTGACTGAGCCCTGACTGAGCTGACTGAGCCTGACTGAGCTGACTGAGCCCCAGAGCTGAGCTGACTGAGCTGGCTGAGCTGACTGGGCTGACTGCTGACTGAGCCACTGAGCTGAGCTGAGCTGACTCGGCCCCAGCTGAGCTGAGCTGAGCTGGAGGCTGAGGCTGACTGAGCCCCAGCTGAGCTGACTGAGCCTGACTGGGCCTGAGCTGACTGAGCTGACTGAGCCCCAGCTGGGAGCCCCAGCTGGAGCTGACTGAGCTGACTGAGCCCCAGCTGAGCTGACTGAGCTGACTGAGCCCCAGCTGGAGCTGACTGGGCTGACTGAGCTGACTGAGCTGACTGAGCCCTGACTGGGCTGACTGGGCCCCAGCTGAGGCTGAGCTGGGCCTGACTGAGCTGGCTGAGCTGACTGAGCCCCAGCTGAGCTGACATGAGCTGGCTGAGCTGACTGAGCCCCAGCTGAGCTGACTGAGCTGACTGAGCTGACTGAGCTGGCTGAGCCCCAGCTGGAGCCTGAGCTGAGCTGACTGAGGCTGACTGAGCCCCAGCTGGGCTGACTGAGCTGACTGAGCTGAGCTGAGCTGACTGAGCCCCAGCTGAGCCCCAGCTGAGCTGAGCTGAAGCTGACTGAGCCCTGACTGAGCTGAGCTGAGCCCCGGCTGGGCTGAGCTGACTGGCCCACTGAGCTGACTGAGCCCCAGCTGAGCTGACTGAGCTGACTGAGCCCCAGCTGGGCTGACTGAGGCCAGCTGAGCTGAGCCTGAGCTGAGCTGGGCTGAGCCAGGCTGACTGAGGCCTGGCTGAGCTGACTGGGCCAGCTGACTGAGCTGACTGAGCTGACTGAGCTGACTGAGCTGACTGAGCTGGCCTGAGCTGACTGAGCCCTGACTGAGCTGACTGAGCTGACTGAGCTGGCCAGGCTGAGCTGACTGAAGCCTGACACAAGCTGACTGAGCCCCAGCTGAGCTGACTGAGCTGACTGAGGCCTGACTGAGCTGGCTGAGCCCCTGAGCTGACTGAGCTGGCTGATGCTGAGCTGACTGAGCCCCAGCTGAGCTGACTGAGCCCCAGCTGAGCTGAGCTGAGCTGACTGAGCTGGCTGAGCCCCAGCTGAGGCTGAGGCCCAGGCTGGCTGGGCTGGCTGAGCCCCAGCTGGGCCTGAGCTGAGCCTGGCTGAGCCCTGACTGAGCCCCAGCTGAGCTGACTGAAGCTGAGCTGAGCTGAGCTGACTGAGCTGACTGAGCCCCAGCTGAGCTGACTGAGCTGACTGAGCTGACTGGGCCTGACTGGGCTGACTGAGCTGACTGAGCTGGCTGAGCTGACTGAGCTGACTGGGCTGAGCTGAGCCCCAGCTGAGCTGACTGAGCCCTGACTGAGCTGACTGACTGACTGAGCTGACTGGCTAAGCTGACTGAGCTGACTGAGCTGACTGAGCTGACTGGGCTGACTGAGCCTGACTGAGCCCAGGCTGAGCCTGACTGAGCTGGCTGAGCTGGCTGAGCCCACTGAGCTGAGCCCAGCTGGGCTGACTGGGCCAGCTGAAGCTGACTGGGCTGACTGGAACCTAGCAGCTGGCTGAGCTGAGCTGACTGAGCTGACTGAGCTGGCTGAGCCCCAGCTGAGCTGACTGAGCCCTGACTGAGCCCTGAGCTGACTGAGCTGACTGAGCTGACTGAGCCCCGGCTGAGCTGAGCTGAGCTGAGCTGACTGAGCTGACTGAGCTGGCCAGCTGGAGCTGACTGAGCTGACTGAGCCCTGACTGAGCCCCGGCTGGTGAGCTGACTGAGCCCTGACTGGGCCTGACTGAGCTGACTGAGCTGACTGAGCCTGACTGGGCCACAGCTGAGCCTGACTGGCCTGAGCTGACTGAGCCTGACTGAGCTGACTGAGCCCCAGCTGACTGAGCCCCAGCTGAGCTGACTGAGCTGACTGAGCCCTGACTGAGCCCCAGCTGAGCTGGCCTGGCTGACTGGGCCTGAGCTGAGCTGGCCCAGCTGAGCTGACTGAGCTGACTGGGCCCCAAGCTGGGCCCCAGCTGAGCTGACTGAGCTGACTGAGCTGACTGAGCCCTGACTGAGCCCTGACTGAGCCCCAGCTGGAGCTGACTGAGCTGGTGACTGGGCCCCAGCTGAGCTGAGCTGACAGCAGGCCTGACTGAGCTGACTGAGCCTGACTGAGCTGACTGGAGAGCCTGACTGAGCTGACTGAGCCCTGAGCTGGCTGAGCTGACTGAGCTGACTGAGGTCCAGCTGAGCCCCAGCTGGGCCTTGACTGAGCTGACTGAGCCTGGCTGGTGACTGAGCTGACTGAGCCCCAGCCAGGCCCCTGGCCTGAGCTGACTGAGCTGGCCTGAGCTGGGCACTGAGCTGAGCTGAAGCTGACTGAGCTGACTGGGCCTGAGCTGGCTGGGCCAGCTGAGCTGACTGGAGCTGACTGAGCTGACTGAGCTGGCTGAGCTCCGGCTGAGCTGACTGAGCTGACTGAGCTGACTGAGCCCCAGCTGGGCCAGCTGAGCTGGCCTGAGCCCCAGCTGGGCTGACTGGGCCAGCTGAGCTGCACAGGCCCCAGCTGAGCTGGCTGAGCTGACTGAGCCCCTGAGCTGAGAGCCCAGCTGGAAGCTGACTGAGCTGACTGAGCTGAGCTGAGCTGACTGAGCCCCAGCTGAGCCCCGGCTGAGCTGACTGGGCCCAGCTGAGCTGAGCTGAGCTGACTGAGCCCCAGCTGACTGAGCCCCAGCTGAGCCCCAGCTGAGCCTGAGCTGAGCCCCAGCTGAGCTGACTGAGCTGACTGAGCCCGAGCTGACTGAGCCAGCTGAGCTGACTGGGCCAGCTGGGATGGCCCTGAGCCCTGACTGGGCCAGCTGAGCTGACTGACTGAGCTGAGCCCCTGAAGCTGAGCCCCAGCTGAGCTGGCTGAGCTGGCCTGAGCTGAGCTGAGCCCCGGCTGAGCCCCAGCTGAGCCCTGACTGAGCCTGACTGACTGAGCTGACTGCCAGCTGGGCCAGCCTGAGCTGGGCTGAGCTGACTGAGCTGACTGGGCCCCAGCTGAGCCCCAGCTGAGCTGACTGAGCCTGACTGAGCCCCAGCTGGTGCTGCTGAGCCCAGACTGGCCTGAGCTGAGCTGACTGAGCCCCAGGAGCTGACTGGCTGAGCTGAGCCTGACCTGAGCTGACTGAGCCCCAGCTGAGCCTGGCTGAGCTGGCCTGACTGAGCTGACTGAGCCCTAGCTGAGCTGACTGAGCCCCGCTGAGCTGACTGAGCCCCAGCTGGGCTGACTGAGCCCTGACTGAGCCCAGCTGAGCTGACTGGAGCCCGGCTGGGCCCCAGCTGAAGCTGACTGACTGGAAGCCCCAGCTGGGCCAGCTGAGCCCCTGACTGGGCCTGACTGAGCTGACTGAGCTGGGCCCTGACTGAGCCCCAGCTGAGCTGAGCCCCAGCTGAGCCCCAGCTGAGCTGACTGAGCCTGAGCCTGAGCTGACTGACTGGGCCAGCTGGGCTGAAGCTGAGCTGACTGAGCTGGCTGAGCTGACTGGGCCAGCTGAGCTGGCCTGAGCCCCGGCTGAGCTGACTGGCCTGACTGAGCCCTGGGCTGAGCTGGCCAGCTGAGCTGACTGAGCTGACTGACTGAGCCTGACTGAGCCCCAGCTGAGCCCCAGCTGAGCCTGACTGAGCTGACTGAGCTGGCCTGACTGAGCCTGACTGAGGCCCTGACTGAGCCCCAGCTGAGCTGAGCTGACTGAGCCCCAGCTGAGCTGACTGAGCCCAGACTGAGCTGACTGAGCTGACACAAGGCCCAGCTGAGCTGACTGAGCCTGGCTGAGCTGACTGAGCCCCAGCTGGAAGCCCCAGCTGAGCCCCAGCTGGGCCTGACTGAGCTGACGGCTGGAGCTTCAGCTGAGCTGACTGAGCTGACTGAGCCCCAGCTGAGCCCAGGCTGGGCTTCAGCTGACAGGCCTGGCTGAGCTGACTGAGCTGAGCTGAGCCCCAGCTGGGCCAGCTGACTGGGCCCCAGCTGAGCTGACTGAGCTGACTGAGCTGACTGAGCTGAGCTGGGCTGACTGAGCCTGACTGAGCTGACTGAGCTGACTGGGCTGACTGAGCCCTGACTGAGCTGACTGAGCCCCAGCTGGGCTGACTGAGCCTGGCTGAGCTGACTGAGCTGACTGAGCTGAGCTGAGCTGACCTGACTGAGCTGGCTGAGCCTGAGCCCCAGCTGAGCTGACTGAGCTGACTGGCTAGGCCTGGCTGAGCTGGCTGGGCCAGCTGAGGCTGACTGAGCCAGCTGAGCTGACTGAGCTGGCTGATGCCCAGCTGAGCTGACTGAGCTGACTGAGCTGACTGAGCCCTGGCTTCAGCCTGACTGGAAGCCCCAGCTGAGCCCTGACTGAGCCCCAGCTGAGCTGGGCCTGAGCTGAGCTGACTGAGCTGACTGAGCCCCAGCTGAGTGACTGAGTGGCTGAGCTTCACGCAGCTGGAGGCTGACTGAGCTGGCTGAGCCAAGCTGAGCTGACTGAGCTGACTGAGCTGACTGGAGCTGAGCTGACTGAGCTGACTGAGCTGGCCTGGGCCAAGCTGACTGAGCCCCAGCTGAGCTGGCTGGGCCCTGACTGAGCTGACTGACTGAGCCCCTGGCTTGAGCCCAGCTGGAAGCTGACTGAGCCCCGGCCTGAGCTGAGCTGGGCTTCAGCTGAGCCCCAGCTGAGCTGGCTGAGGCTGGGCCCAGCTGAGGCCCAGCTGGCTGAGCTGTGACTGAGCCCTGACTGAGCCCCGGCTGAGCTGACTGAGCTGACTGAGCTGACTGGAGCTGGCTGAGCTGACTGAGCCACAGCTGAGCCCAGGCTGAGCTGAGCTGAGCTGACTGAGCAGACTGAGCTGACTGGGCAAGGCCAGCTGAGCTACAGCTGAGCTGGCTGAGCACAGGCTGACCTGAGCTGACTGAGCCCCGGCTGAGCCCAGCTGTTGACTGAGCTGACTGAGCTGACTGAGCCCCAGCTGAGCCCCAGCTGAGCTGACTGAGCTGACTGAGCCCCAGCTGAGCTGACTGAGCTGAGCTGAGACTGAGCCCCAGCTGAGCTGACTGAGCTGACTGAGCTGACTGAGCTGGCCTGACTGAGCTGAGCTGACTGAGCCCTGACTGAGCTGAGCTGGAAGCAGACTGACTGAGCTGACTGAGCCCAAATGACTGAGCCCTGACTGAGCTGACTGAGCTGGCTGAGCTGACTGAGCTGGCTGAGCTGGCTGAGCTGAGCTGAGCCCCAGCTGAGCTGACTGAGCTGACTGAGCCCCAGCTGAGCTGACTGAGCTGACTGAGCTGACTGAGCTGACTGAGCTGACTGAGCTGACTGAGCTGAGCTGACTGAGCCCAGCTGACTGAGCTGACTGAGCTGACTGAGCCCCAGCTGAGCTGACTGAGCCTGGCTGAGCTGACTGGGCCTGACTGAGCTGACTGAGCCCTGACTGAGCCCCAGGCTGAGCCTGACTGAGCTGACTGAGCCCCAGACTGAGCCCAGCTGAGCTGACTGGGCTGACTGCTGACTGAGCCCTGGCTGAGCTGGCTGAGCTGGCTGGACTGAGCTGACTGACTGGCTGAGCTGAGCTGAGCTGAGCTGACTGAGCTGGCTGGAGCCTGGCTGGGCCCCAGCTGAGCCCCAGCTGGGCCCCAGCTGAGCTGACTGAGCCCCAGCTGACTGAGCTGACTGAGCTGACTGAGCTACAGGCCCCAGCTGAGCTGACTGAGCTGACTGAGCTGACTGAGCCCTGACTGAGCTGACTGAGCTGAGCTGAGCTGAAGCTGGCCAGCTGGGCTGAGCCCTGACTGGGCCCCAGCTGAGCTGACTGAGCTGACTGACTGGCTGAGCTGACAGGCCCCAGCTGAGCCCTGACTGAGCTGACTGAGCCCTGACTGAGCTGACTGAGCTGAGCTGAAGCTGAGCTGACTGAGCTGAGCTGACTGAGCCCTGACTGAGCTGACTGAGCCCCGGCTGGCTGGAGCTGACTGAGCTGACCCCGAGCTGAGCTGACTGAGCTGGCTCTGAGCCCTGACTGAGCTGACTGAGCCCCAGCTGAGCCTGGCTGAGCTGGCTGAGCCTGACTGAGCCCAGCTGAGCTGACTGAGCTGACAGAGCTGAGCCTAGGCCAGCTGAGCTGACTGAGCTGGCCTGAGCTGAGCCTGACTGGGCCCTGACTGAGCTGACTGAGCCTGACTGAGCCCCAGCTGGAGCTGACTGAGCCCAGCTGAGCCCCAGCTGAGCTGGCTGAACTAACTGACTGACTGAGGCCTGACTGACTGAGCCCCAGCTGGCCTGAGCTGAGCTGAGCTGAGCTGACTGAGCTAGACTGACTGACTGGCCAGCTGCTGGCTGAGCTGAGCTGAGCTGAGGCAGCTGAGCTGACTGAGCTGACTGAGCTGAACTGAAGGCTGAACTAACTGAACTAACTGAACTAACTGAACTAACTGAACTAACTGAACTAACTGAACTAACTGAACTAACTGAACTAACTGACTGAGCTGAGCTGAGCTGACTGACTGACTGGGCAGCTGAGCTGAGCTGACTGAGCTGACTGGGCTGAGCTGGCTGAGCTGGCCTGAGCTGACTGAGCCCAGCTGGGCCCCTGAGCTGAGCTGACTGAGCTGACTGAGCTGACACAGGCTGAGCTGGGCCTGAGCTGGCCTGAGCTGAGCTGACTGGCCCCAGCTGAGCTGAGCTGACTGAGCTGGCTGAGCTGACTGAGCCCAGCTGAGCTGAAGCTGACTGAGCTGACTGAGCTGGCTGAGCTGACCCTGAAGCTGAGCCCCGGCTGAGCCCAGCTGAGCTGACTGAGCTGAGCTCAAGCTGAGCTGACTGAGCCCCAGCTGAGCCTGACTGAGCCCCAGCTGAGCTGACTGAGCTGACTGAGCTGACTGAAGCTGACTGAGCCAGCTGACTGAGCTGACTGAGGCTGACTGAGCCCCAGCTGAGGCCTGACTGGAGCTGGCTGAGCTGGCTGAGCTGGGCCAGCTGAAGCTGACTGAGCTGACTGAGCTGACTGAAAGCTGACTGAGCCCCACTGAGCCCAGCTGAGCCTGACTGAGCCCCAGCTGAGCTGACTGAGCTGACTGAGCTGACTGAGCTGAGCCAGCTGAGAGCTGGCTGAGCTGACTGGGCTGAACCCAGCTGGAAACTGACTGAGCCCCTGGACTGAGCCCCAGCTGAGCCTGCCAGCTGAGCTGAGCTGAGCTGAGCTGACTGAGCTGACTGAGCCCCGGCTGAGCTGACTGAGCTGACTGAGCCCCAGCTGAGCCCCAGCTGAGCTGACTGAGCTGACTGAGCTGACTGAGCAGACTGAGCCCCAGCTGAGCTGACTGAGCTGACTGAGCTGACTGAGCAAGCTGACTGAGCCCCAGGCTGAGGCTGACTGAGCTGACTGAGCCCCGGCTGAGCTGACTGGGCCCCACTGAGCTGACTGAGCCACAGCTGAGCCCCAGCTGAGCTGAGCTGGGCTGACTGAGCTGACTGAGCTGGCTGGGCCCAGCAGCTGAGGCCCCAGCTGGAGCTGACTGAGGCCTGACTGAGCCCAGCTGGAGCTGACTGGGCTGACTGAGCTGACTGAGCCCCAGCTGAGCTGACTGGCCCCAGCTGAGCTGACTGAGCCTGACTGAGCCTGAGCTGGCTGAGCCTGACTGAGCTGACTGAGCTGACTGAGCTGACTGAAGCTGGCTGGGCACTGAGCCTGAGCTGAGCCTGAGCTGGGCTGACTGAGCTGAGCCTGAGCTGGGCTGGCTGAGCCTGGACTGGGCCCCAGCTGGCTGAGCTGACTGAGCTGACTGAGCTGACTGAGCCCAGCTGAGCCCAGCTGAGCTGACTGAGCTGAGCTGGGCCCCAGCTGAGCTGACTACAGGCCTGACTGAGCTGAGCCCCAGCTGAGCTGACTGAGCCCTGACTGAGCTGACTGGCCCAGCTGAGCTGACTGAGCTGACTGAGCCCTGACTGGGCTGAAGCCCAGCTGAGCTGACTGAGCCCCAGCTGAGCTGACTGAGCTGACTGAGCTGACTGAGCTGACTGGGCCGAGCTGAGCTGACTGACTGCTGACTGAGCTGACTGAGCTGACTGACACAGGCCCAGCTGGGCTGACTGGGCCCCAATGCTGAGCTGAGGCTGAGCTGACTGAGCTGGCTGAGCTGCTGGCTGAGCTGGGCTGAGCTGACTGAGCTGACTGAGCCTGACTGAGCTGAGCTGAGCCCCAGCCCTGAGCCCCAGCTGACTGAGCCCCAGCTGAGCTGAGCTGAGCCCCAGCTGGAGCTGAGCCCCAGCTGAGCTGACTGAGCTGACTGAGCTGAGCTGACTGAGCTGACTGAGCTGACTGAGCTGACTGAGCTGACTGAGCCCCAGCTGAGCTGACTGAGCTGACTGAGCTGACTGAGCTGACTGAGCTGACTGAGCTGACTGAGCTGACCTGAGCCCAGACTGAGCTGACTGAGCTGACTGGGCTGAGCTGAGCTGAGCCCAGGCTGAGCCCCAGACTGGGCTGACTGGGCTGACTGAGCTGACTGAGCTGACTGAGCTGACTGGGCTGACTGAAGCCTGACTGAGCTGACTGAGCTGACTGAGCCCAGCTGGCCCTGACTGAGCTGACTGAGCTGACTGAGCTGACTGAGCTGGCCCCAGCTGAGCACTGAGCCCCAGCTGAGCCTGGCTGAGCTGACTGGGCCTGGCTGAGCTGACTGAGCCCCAGCTGAGCTGACTGAGCTGACTGAGCCCCAGCTGACCCCGGCTGAGCTGACTGAGCCAGCTGAGCTGACTGAGCTGACTGAGCTGACTGAGCCCCAGCTGAGCTGACTGAGCCCCAGCTGAGCCCTGACTGAGCTGACTGAGCTGACTGAGCTAAGCTGAGCTGACTGAGCTGAGCTGGCTGAGCTGACTGAGCCCCAGCTGAGCCTGACTGACTGAGCTGGCCTGAGCTGAGCTGGCTGAGCTGAGCTGACTGAGCTGACTGAGCTGACTGAGGCCAGCTGAGCCTGACTGAGCTGACTGGTAGCTGACTGAGCTGGCTGAGCCAGCTGGGAGCTGGCTGGGCTGACTGAGCTGACTGAAGCTGACTGAGCCCCAGCTGAGCTGACTGAGCCCCAGCTGAGCTGCTGAGCCCCAGCTGGAAGCCCAGACTGAGCTGCGCTGAGCTGAGCTGAGCTGAGCCTGACTGGGCCCCTGAGCTGAGGCTGAGCCCAGCCTGACCTGAGGCTGACTGAGCCTGACTGAGCCCAGACTGAGCCTGCAGCTGGGCACAGCCTGACGCTGGACTGGCTGAGCTGAACTGACTGGCCTACCCAGCCTACTAGCTAGCTGACTGAGCCCCAGCTGGGCCAAGCTGACTGGCTGACTGAGCTGAGCTGACTGACCTGGCAGCTGACTGAGCTGAGCTGACTGAGCTGACTGAGCTGACTGAGGCTGGAAGCAGGCTGAGCTGACTGAGCTGACTGAGCTGACTGAGCTGATAGGCTGAGCTGAGAACAGCTGACAGCTGACCCCAGCTGGGCTGACTGAGCCCCAGCTGAGCCTGACTGAGCTGGCTGAGCTGACTGAGCTGGCTGAGCTGACTGAGCCCCAGCTGAGCTGAGCTGACTGAGCTGAGCTGGAGCTGAGCTGACCCCAGCTGAGCCCAGCTGAGCTGAGCTGACTGAAGCCCAGCTGACTGAGCTGGCTGAGCCCCAGCTGGGCTGAGCTGAGCCCAGCTGAGCTGACTGAGCTGGCTGAGCTGACTGAGCTGACTGAGCTGACTGAGCTGACTGAGCCCCAGCTGAGCCCCAGCTGAGCTGAGCTGACTGGGCTGGCTGGGCCAGCTGAGCTGACTGAGCCCCAGCTGAGCTGACTGAGGCTGGCTGAGCCCCAGCTGGGCTGGCTGAGCTGACTGAGCTGGCTGGGCCCCAGCTGAGCCGCTGAGCTGGCTGACTGAGCTGGCTGAGCCTGACTGAGCTGACAGCTGAGCCCTGACTGAGCTGACTGAGCTGACTGGCTGGCCTGAGCTGAGCTGACTGAGCCCCAGCTGGGCCTGACTGACTGAGCTGAGCTGAGCCTGAGCTGAGCTGGCTGACTGAGCCTGACTGAGCCCCTGAGCTGACTGAGCTGACTGAGCTGACTGAAGCCCAGCTGGGCTGACTGGGCTGAGCTGAGCTGACTGAGCTGACTGAGCCCCAGCTGAGCCTGACTGAGCTGACTGAGCTGAGCTGACTGAGCCAGCTGAGCTGGCTGAAGCTGGGCTAACTAAACTAACTAAACTAACTAAACTAACTAAACTAACTAAACTAACTAAACTAACTAAACTAACTAAACTAACTAAACTAACTAAACTAACTAAACTAACTAAACTAACTAAACTAACTAACTAAACTAACTAAACTAACTAAACTAACTAAACTAACTAAACTAACTAAACTAACTAAACTAACTAAACTAACTAAACTAACTAAACTAACTAAACTAACTAAACTAACTAAACTAACTAAACTAACTAAACTAACTAAACTAACTAAACTAACTAAACTAACTAAACTAACTAAACTAACTAAACTAACTAAACTAACTAAACTAACTAAACTAACTAAACTAACTAAACTAACTAAACTAACTAAACTAACTAAACTAACTAAACTAACTAAACTAACTAAACTAACTAAACTAACTAAACTAACTAAACTAACTAAACTAACTAACTAAACTAACTAAACTAACTAACTAACTAACTAACTAACTAACTAACTAACTAACTAACTAACTAACTAACTAACTAACTAACTAACTAACTAACTAACTAACTAACTAACAAGTAATGTAGCGTAATGTAAGTCTGAAATATAATCTAAAAACTAAGTATTAAAGCAACCGGGTCAGCATGTTTCAGCAAATGGCAAGGTGGAAAGTCTGTTCTTAAATTCATAAAGTGATGTTGCCTTTTTTGCCTCAGTTGGTAAATTATTCCACAGCATTGCACCACTATATTTAGTAAAAGATAAAAATAGTAAAAGATAAAATGCCAACCTGTTTCAATAATATAGGGAATTACGAAGTACGATGGCAACTTCAACGACGACGTCTTCTAAACCAAAGAATTCTAGTTATGAAACAAAGAAAATGAATAATTTTTAGTCCCTAGAGTAATCTCAACAGCCTCCTTGTACGCCACGTAGAGCATTTTCACGTCTTCAGGACGACGTCAACGGCCAAAAGATAAGAACTGTTTCGTAAGATTGACAGGAGACCGAATCAAATTTGTTTCTGCACTTTCTTTTTCCGTCTATAACTGTGTTGCAAGAAATATTTCAAATTTTTAACGTCGCTATGAAGCGAAAATTATATTAGTCTGTCTTATTTGATAGAATTACACTTAAAATGACGAAGTCACATATCTTCTGAAGAGTTTTGTTTAGTTGTTGAGATCTTTAATAAGTTTGTTTGACATGCAACTTGAACATCTTGAACATCTTGACGTCACATGTGCAAATGAGATATCGAATATTGACATATTGTAGTATATCGTTGCTATTGTGAAACACAATTTATTTGATAGAAGCATGTGCGTGTGTTTCGCTCACAACACCAAACACGTAGAATTTTCAAGTGATTAGGTTTAATAATAGAAAAGATTTATAACCTTACTCACGAACGTTGCCAAGATGTTTAATTTACATACTAATCAATTCTTTGAATGTTTGCATACATGGCGAAGATCTGAGGTGGTGGTTTACATGAGGCCGGACTGCCGAATTTTGCATTTTGGGTTTTCTTTACATGGGGCCGGTCTTGAAATTATATGGCCTTGATCCCTAATCCCTATTACGTCGGTTAAAACGCTTTTTTTTGCAGTCCAAATCGGTTCGAATTAGACTTCTATTTAATAGATTCTGTTTTGTACCGAAACTTCTACTCCTTCAAGCTGAAAACACCATACTAACCTTATTATATATTACAGGAATTAAAAATATTGAGGTATCAAATATTGGTGAAAAAATAAAAGACCCATTAAAGTAGAGTGCAATAATGCCACGACAAGCAGCGCCACCTGGGCGATGTGTTTTACGGCGACACTGAATTAACTGAATTTAAATAATTATGGAGTCGGTTTTCTTTGTTCTTCCGAGGGCTTTATTTTCGCGTAAAGACCTTGAATACTAATTAGAAAAGAAATGAAGAAAAAAAGTAGGAAAATCTTTGTCCAAGGTAGAAAAAATAGACAAAACTTTGTTGGAAAACCTCCTCAATAATCCCCGAGCCCGGGCGTAGGGCCGAAGGCCCGGAGCCCGGGTGAGGGTACTAATCTCGGCACGCGTGGAGTTCACTTACACGCGAAATTATACGCAAGTGGGAAAGAAATTCTGCGAGATGTTTGTATATATATCAACAAATCCGCAACTTTCGCAGTTCGGATAGCAGGGTACTGGTAACTGTTACGACGAAGACCCTGGCCAAAGCCTGTAAAGAATTCTGCTCTGGTGTATTCTACTTAACTCGAGGGAAAACGATGAAGAAATCAGTTTGAAACAAACGGCTTTTTAGACCTTGAAGAGAACTGAATGATGCCTGGTCATGGAAAAAGTAAGAAGGCGAAGGAGAAAAACAATCTGAGTTCTGAAAAGAGTATAGAATGAATTGGCAATGTTTATGGTTGACAAAAGCAGAAGAAAGTTTATAAGGGTAGGAGATTCATGTTTACCAGTTTAGCTGAGTCTTGAAAAAGAAAATCATGCAGTATAAATAATATTCTTGTCCACAGTTGCCTTTGTACGCTAGGACGTGGCATTGCGTCTTTTCTTGGCCACAATTGTCTATTTTAAATGAAAATTTGTTATTTGGTTCATCTCATGGTTTCTTTTTTAATATTGACTTTGTATGCTCTTTCGGTGTGTACATGCAGACTACAGATGAACTTTGCCAATGAATTTTCTTTGATGTTATACTGGTTTGTTTCTCTCTTTCTATTCAAAAATTTTCAGGCTGTTAAATTATTACATACTATTAAAAATTACAATAGACTAAATATAAAAATATAAAAACTATAATAGACTTAAATACATAAAAATTATAATAGACTAAATATAAAAACTATAATAGACTTAAGTGCAAAAAAAAACAAAAACAAAAAAACCCAACCAGAAAGTGTGTGTGTGGTGGTGGTTGGTGGTGGGGGTGGTTTACAAAAATGTATATATTAAAAGTGGGCAAGGGGTTGTTGCGATCATGTATTTCTAGTTATTTAAGTCAGATAAATCCCTCGAACGTCGGGATTTATGCTATAAATAACGTTTCCATCTTACGGCATGGTTTCGCAATGTTTATATTTCATGTCTGTCACGAGGCACTGAAAAAATGATCATTAACGACGCAACACAAGTTTAAAGTACCTATGAAACGAAAATTATGTTTGTCTTACTTGAAAGAACGCTTAAAATGTCAATATTTAACAATTATTCACCGAAGTGGAAGTGAATATCCACACGATTCACCGACACTGAGGTGAATAATTGTTTTAGCATATACCTCATAAATGATTAACAAGTTTAACATTCTTATATTTTTCGGTATATTTTATACAAGACACGGCCGCTAGCAACTTGGACGCTAACGGCACTTGGCGTACTCGATATTTGTCGACAAAACAGTATTTACAACTTTTGAATATATTAATGGCTAGAAAATTGTAAAGAAACATACCTGTGGACACTTTTCTACTTAATTTTGTTGACTTTTCTCGTTATTCTACAACATCAGCCTTGTTTATCAACAAAATCTCCTGCTTCGGTAAACAAAGCAAAACTGTCCGCCATTTTGTTCAGCCCGCAGGTGAATAGTGCAGGATATCCCGAGCTAGAGGAACCAATCAGATTGCTTGAAAAGCACTATCCACCTGCGAGGTATATGCTAAAACATATTTTGTAGATTTTCGTTTCCTTGCTTCGTTTTTGAGATATTTAATTTTGTTTGATATGTAAATTTGACGTATAAGATAACTTTACGTCACCGTTTGTATAATAACTTATCGCAAGGTGTTCTATATCTTTGTTATTATCGAACAATAGCACTTGGCAAATTAGGAACCATGCATGTGCAAGTGTATCCTACAACAGAGTCTGTAAATTGTAAGTGTTTTTGTTTGACAAAGATATATAATGTTTTGCGATAAGGCATTATGCAAATTATCTTATAAGTTAAATTTGCATATCAAAGAAACTGAAATATCTCAAAAACGAAGCAAGGAAACCAAAAACTGCAAAATATGTTACTCTAGTCTCTTTGATTTTAAGTGTTCTTTTAAATAAGACAAACTTTTCGTTTCATAGGCACTTTAAGTAGTTGACTTTAAGTAATTGTCTTGCATAATGACTTATCGAGAAAGTTAGAGATCCTTGCTATTATCAATGATCCTTACTTGCAGCCAGCGGCTGAATTGCGAAGGACGCAGATCAACGTGGCCGTGTCGAGGCATATCAAAGGCGCTCCAGGCAGCCGCCATGCGACACAGTTCAGACCACGTATCACAGCAAAGATCTCGGTGTTGATTTTATGGAGGAGGAAAACCGGAGAACCCGGCGAAAAACCGTCGAAGCACAGGAGAGTTCAACTAGCCTACAACTCTACTCACATAAGTTCTAAGCCCGACAACGGGGTGATTCCCAAGCGGTCACTCATCCATGCAAGTTCTAACCCCGTCTAACCGGGCTTAACTTTTGGTGAGAGACAACGCGCTAACAGCACACGCCACCCGTGCTCCCCAAGCCAAACTAATTCGAAGGAAGCGTGTGCGCAATGAGATAATTGCTTATTTGCATTTCACGGGTGTGTTTCTCCCTCAACACGATGCAACATGTAGATTTTGAAGTGATTGTGTTTGATCATAGGTAACTAATAAGATATACATTTGCATGTCAATCGATATCAACCTGAAATATCCCAACAACGAAGGAAACGAAAAACTACAAAAGATGTTACTCGTTCATTTAATTAAAGTGTTCTTTCAAATAAGACAGACTTAATTTAGGCACTTTCGTACAGGAAAGAATCCGTTAAACTGTATTTATAAATACACGTATAATATTAGACTTACCGCGTTAGTCTTATATACAGAATTTACTACATTGTTTAAGCTGGAACAACTTTAACTTCATCAAAAGATTTAAAAAGAAATGAAAAGTAAGAATAGTTCATTGTTAAAATAAAATATCTATTAGTTTTCCATGATATCTATGATCAAGTCGTTCTCTCGTCGTTTTTTCCCGGTTGTCTTAGAACAAGCATCGGGCTTAGGACTTCCTTGGTACGTATCACAGATTAGTTTTTTGAGATCTTTTGAAGCTTCGCTTTGGATTTTTTTGGTGTGAACTCCATTAAGTGTAACCCAAGGAACATATTTGCGAGGAGGTTGTAAAGATTCTGTCTTTAAGCCCATCTGGTGTTCTAGTGTGTTGCCAAGTGGTCCGTCTGCGCAGTTCTTTATTTGGGAATAATCAAGACCAAGTCTTTTGGCACATCCCGGAGCAGATTCTCTGGGATTCGACTGTGATTTTTCAATGCAGTGAATAAATGGAAAATAGTCTGTTGTACTTGGATGATAATGGATAGCACAGGTCTCTATTAGATTACC
Source organism: Corallium rubrum (assembly GCA_964035015.1). Taxonomy (NCBI): domain Eukaryota; kingdom Metazoa; phylum Cnidaria; class Anthozoa; order Scleralcyonacea; family Coralliidae; genus Corallium; species Corallium rubrum. Next base: position 4,229,225 of record OZ036001.1, read on the forward strand.
ATAACATTCTTCTTTGCCATGTTGACAAGTGAATTGCCATTTATTACCAACTTGCTTTTCTCTGGCATTTCCATACGGAACTAAGGCCAGATTCATAATGTCACCGATTGCCTTGAAAGTCGGGTATAGCTGAGATGTAATGAAGTATTTACAGAAAGGACACAAGCTTTCGAAGTACAATGTAAAATGGACAAGAGGAGCTTTTTTGTTTGGTTTCAGGAATGGTTCACGTTGTCTTTCAACGTCGTATCTTTTTGCCACTTTTCGCGATGAACACCATAACCGTGGTTTTAGGCGACAGTCTTCGGCAGACAGTGCAGGCGAGAATGCAAGGAAAGTACAAAACAGAACGACAGAGAACATTTTAGCGAGTGGCGAGTTGGCGTTCAGAAGTCACAATGGCTTAAATGAAGATATTCAAATTATATAACTGAAGTGTGTGTCATGGATGAATTGATGCATGGCCAGCTGGAAGAATATGCCGGAAAGTATACGTCATCATTTTAAAGGCAAATTATTGCTGTATCCAAAACAACTTAGAGGTGATATAGGGGTAGGAATAAAACGCGGATGCGGATTTTCGGATATGAGGATAAAACGCGGATTTGCAGATATGGGGATAAAACGCGGATGATGCGGATTTTCGGATATGGGGATAAAACGCTGATGATCCCGGACCCCCTTAGAGGTTTCTCTTGAAATCCCGCCCCCCCCCCCCCCCCTACCAAACCTATCTTCCGCCGCCTATGTCTCACTGTCATATACTCTCATAACAAAAAATATACATAAACGTGTATCGCTTGAAGCGTTCTACAAGTTGTTGAACTATACGTGGACCTATTTGGCTAATTCTATGTTGCGCTTGTACAAATAAGCGCAATACAGAAATGTCATATGCTTTAATCTGATTGTTCATTTTTTCAATAAGTCGGGTGCTCTTGATGTGCTCTTGTTTTCACACTCAGCATCTTGGTTTCTGCTCAGGCAATATGGCAGTCTCATTGTCTCATACTCTAATAATGACACTGCGGATGAGCACATTTACAGCAAAATACGAGCATGCGTAAACGTGTCTAATTCCGTTTTGTGCTTATTTAAACATAACACCCGTATCCGCGTTCTATCCCCATATCCGCGTTCTATCCCCATATCCGCGTTTTATCCCCATATCCGCGTTCTATCCCCATATCCACGTTTTATCCCCATATCCGCAAATCCACATTCCCCTTTTACCCTTATCCGGTGATAAAGATTATTTAAACTGATCAAGTCGAGAGACCCCACGGGCATGTTCTTTAAGACCGCGGAGTCTCCGACTAGATTTTATATATCACGCTATTTTTAACAATTCTGTCACAAAGCAAATTGTCTTAAAATCACAAAATAACGGTTTTATAAGATATAAGAACACAATGCTGCTAGAAAGTTGCATAGAAGTATGGATGGTCAAAATAGAGCAAGATTGAGAAGGGCTGCAAATATCGACATCTTGATTTCTGTTTGGCAAAACACAGATCACTGTTTAGGTCAATTTGCGAACTCCTTCATTGCTGTTACTGTTAGAGGTGAGCCGATCATCGGCAAAACATCAGCAGAGCCGATTAATGGCTAGTTTTTCTCACAATCGGCCATCGGCCGATTGTCTTTCACCATCGGATCGGCTGTCTCGTGACTCTCGTCCTCGTATTTCTGCTCTCTCGTCCTCATTTATCATAGCCTGTGTACAGCCGCAACCCTGCCGTCAAAATCGGGGAGCGAGCGTCTGTGGTACGGCGTCAATAATCGCGTCAATAAATTGTTTTGTTGCGCTCAAAATACGAGAATTGCCTTGATGACTTCCTCTCATTGCGAAAATTGAGATGAATAAAACGACAAAACGGGAGGACTGAGCATCAGGTTAGCAAACATTGGTATTGCCGATTAATCGGCCGATGGTGGGGAAATATTGGCTCTTAACAATCGGTATCGGCAATCGGCTTTTTTTAACATAGGTTCACCTCTAGTTACTGTAACTTGTATTTCATAATTGAATATTTGAGTCAATGTTCAGTTCTATGCTAGATGTAATATATCATACACGAGGAGGAGTGTTTCATCAGGATATCCAAACACTGAGACGTTTGATGAAAACCGAGGCGAAGCCGAGGTGTTTGAACAAACTTCGAGGTGTTTGGACATCCTGATGAAACACTCTTCCGAGTGTATGATATCGCATCTCAAACAAATCAGTATTTTAAGAGAAAATCGGGGTAAAAGTTTGCTTAATTTATGTAATTTCTTCCTCCAATATCCAAACCACCGACACGGTACTGATTTTCTTTGTGTTTTGAATTATTAATGAGTTTGAGATATTTGTATAACCAACGGTTTTCATTTTTGCATGTACGGCTTATCAAATTTCGTTTCAGATTAAACATATAGTTAATAGAAACTAAACATGGTTTGGAAGCTCAACAAAAGTCATTGTTTTATGTTTTTGTTCAGGTTTATGGAAATTTGTGCACTTTCACGGTTACTGAACATATTGTGTTTTCTGTATAACGAAGCAAACCATCGAATAGCAACGTTTGGGTTCAATCACTCAACCGTACTGTTGAACCTAAAACAAAGAATTTGTCCACCTTCATGGACCTTCCAACATGAATTGTAGCTTGATTGTTAACCGCTTTGAAGTTTGCCGGGTTTCCAAACCTTTGTTTAGTTTATATTAACTATGGATTAAACAAATGTTTGTTGACAATATAGTTTTCGTGTAGGTAATAATATGGTTTCGAACACTGATCTCTATATAACTGGATTGCTCATCCTTTATGGCCAGCAGTGAACATTTTGAAGCCAATGCGTCCATTGCAAGTAAATTCGACTGAAATAAGTAAATTCGACTGAAATTCGACGTTTAACTCGACGTCGCACTTACATCGCATTACCGACGAAGTTAATTCGAATTAAATTTGTCTGAATTAAATTCGTCTATTGTGCGACGTTTAGCGCAGGCCTAATAACTAAACGTGTTGATGAGGGAAATACGATATTAATCGTCCCCTTGAGACAAAGGATTTCGAGGTGACCATCAGGGCCGTAGGCAGGATTTTTTAGTCAGGGGGGCAGTAAGAGTGGCCACTTTCCAGGGGGGTCCGGGGCTATGCTCCCCTGGAAAATTTTTGAAATTTGAGTCTCTGAAATGGCATTTCCCGCGATCTGACATCATATTTGAACATTTTATACAGTATTACATATTTACAGGTACAAAGACAACTACAGTCATTTGCAACTCACTTGTCACTTTTCACCAAAATGTTCAGAAGTTCCGAGTTCGTTACGAAGTTTGTGGTAAAATGAGCTTTGAACTTCCCAACGAACTTCCCAATGAACTTGTGAACTTCGGAGCGAACTTCCGAACATTTTCGTGAAAAGTGAAATGACTGTAAAATAATAGTTAGGGATAAAGCGCGAACGCAACGCGAAAACTCATTGTCAGAGTTATGATATTAAACGACCATAGTTAGTTCTTTATTCTGTGACCCTGTGAACAAATGTGATGTGTGACATAAAAATCATATTTTGGATTTTCTTTGGGGGGGGGGGGGGGGGGCAGTTGCCCCTGGTGACCATACAATTACACTTGACAGCTCAAGAAAACAGTGTGTTTTCCTCTGTGCCAAGTATGTGTTATTATTATTTATTTAAAGGACATTGGCAATAGAAAATAAGTTTTTCAAATTTCAAAGAACTCGTAAAATTGTAATAGAAGAGCTTTTACAACGTTTTTGTATCTTTCTTCGTTTTTGAAATATTTCAGTTTGTTTGATATGTAAATTAGATGATTTCTGCCGTCAGCAGCAGGGTACAGTATTTTCATACCTTAGCAAAATCACTTACACCTCAATGACTGCTCAACATAAAATGTTTAGTGTCACAAGGCGTTTTTATGTGCACAGTTTCAAGTTATTTCGTTAAACAAATTTAGAGATATAACTGATTTTTTTAATTAATTCTTTGAACGTTTTCATGGCGATAATGTAATATAAGTAAGTTTTGTGGAAACACCACGTAAAATATTTCTTTGCTAAAAATGAAGGCCTGATGAAGGCCTGAGTCAACAGGCCGAAAGCTTAGCAAAGAAATATTTTACGTGGTGTTTCCACAAAACTTATTTATATTATATAACTGATTTTGCTAGGTGTGAAATACTGTACCTTGCTCCTGACGTCAGAGACCATCTAATTCCCATATCAAACAAACTGGAATATATTGAAAACGAAGAAAGATTCAAATAAGTTGTAAAAGGTCTTGTATTACATTTTTACGAGTTCTTTCAAATTAAAATCTCATTATTATTGCCCATGTCCTTTAAAGTGTCTATGAAGTGAAAAATTCGTTGGCATTTTTGTTGTTTTATTGTACAGAGGAGCATGACAGGAGCACTCACTGATGCGTAGTTTTCGCGCTATCAACTCTCAAAATTTGCCATGGATAGTTTGTTTTGGCGAAATTTGGGCTTCTTAGTAACAATGCCTTATGACGTATGCAGATGGATCATTAACAGTGAAATCTATTGTTCCTATGCATAGTTGTCCATCTGCGTACGTCAAAAGCATTGTTTCCGACAGCCCAATTTTTCTCCAAGAACGACTAGCCATGGCAAACGTTGAGAGTTAATAACGAAAAAACTACGCATCAGATTCTCTTGAAATTTTCAGTGAGTGCTCCTGCCATGCTCCTCTGTACAATAAAACAACAAAAATGCCAACGAATTTTTCATTTCTTAGACACTTTAATGATAATATTTATTCTATTTTCTCAGGTCCCGCGAGAGTGCAAACTTGGAATACGTAAAGAATGTTATTTTACGATATTTGTTAACCGACAGCGATTCTGTTCGCCAACAAATGGTTGCCGCCATCTCTACGATTTTAGAGTTTAGTCCGCAAGAGGTAAGCGTGTAAAATTTGGGAAATGTTGAAGACTCATTAAAGTGCAAATGAAACAAAAATTAAGTCAGTCTTATTTGAAAGAACACTTAAAATGATAGAGTAACATCTTTTGCAGTTTTTCGTTTCCTTGCTTTGTTCTAAAGATATTTCAGTTTGTTCGATATGCAAATTAAACATTTTGAAGTCATGACCAGTGCTGCCACTTTTTATTTGCATAGCCCAGTGACTATGGGGGAGGGTTTAGATAAACAAGAGAAACAAAGAACTTTTGCAAAGAAGGCTAATAATATCTGACCCCTCCCCCCATGGTGACAGGCCCATGGAAGGAAATTTCCTTGCAAAGTGGAAGCACTGGTCATGACGTGCCTAATGAGTTATCGACAAATGTTATACAGCTTTGCCATTATCAAACCAAATTAATTCAAAGGAAGCATGTGGGTGTGTTTCGTCCATAACACTAAACATGTAGATTTTCAAGTAATTATATTTGACAATATCAAAGATATATAACCTTTTTCGATAACTCATTATGCACGTCAGGACGTCAAAATGTTTAATTTGCATGTCAAACAAACTGAAATCTATCAACAACGAAGCAAGGAAACGAAAAACTGCAAAAGATGTTACTCTATCATTTTAAGTGTTCTTTCAAATAAGACTGACTTAATTTTCACTTCATTTGCACTTTAAATGTTTATGAAACGAAAATTAAGTTTGTCTTACCTGAAAGAACACTTAAAATGACAAAGTAACGTCTTTTGAAGTTTTTGGTTTCATTTATACTTCGTTGTTGAGATTTTAATATGCAAATTAAACATCTGGACGTCACATGTGCCTAATGACTTAGCGGAAAAGGTAATAGATCTTTGCTATTACCAAACCAAATTTTTTTTGAAAGAAACATATGTGGGTGTGTTTCTCCCACAGCACCAAATATGAAGATTTTCAAGTGATTATGTTTGATAATAGCAAAGATTAAAAAAAACCTGCCTCGTCCCCAGTCGCTTTTCAAGAATGAGACACTGAGTAAATTTGAGAGGGGGCCCATCAGTGGGGCCCATGCTGAGGGGGCGCGAGGGAAGGCAGGGGAGGGGTATATGGGTGCGCACAAAGAATGACGGGAAGAGGAGAAAAGGCGAAGCGACTGGCAAATCTTGCATCCAAGATGGCGTAGTCTGTAATGGTGGCGGACGAGATGGAAATTGACGCGATCTTTTACAGGCCAATCCACAATGCCTTCCAAGCGATGAAAGTTATTTGTCCAGAGGCTCAATGTGTCCAGAACTTGTTATTCTTTGAGGAGAGTGGACTAGGACAACACTATCGCGTTCATAAGAAGGAAGCGGATTTGGCTAAAGCTTCTCTGACAATGCGGCATTTATATAGCAAAAAAACGCTGGGATATATCTGTTCTCTCTCTTCAAGGAAATCAAAAGTAATTGCATATCTATTATATATCTATATTATTCTGCGCTTGAATAAATGAATGAATGGTCAATGTGTTGTTAAATGAGACAGTTTTTCGTATAATTCATAAATATGTATATTTTTTCAACTAAATATCCCGTTTTGCGTTCAGGTCTCAAACGGTAGTTGGTTCGACGTTGTTAGTGACGGCGCCGGGGAATTAACATGGTCAATTAGCTCTTTGAAAAAGACGCTAAGTTGGCATTCCCATCAACCATTGCGCGCGCTATACGCTAGTTCCCTGGCTTCACAAACGCGACCGAGCTACGCTCAATATGAGAAATTTAACTTAAACAAATATTTTCCTAAAAATTATAAGAACCTGTGGAGGAGGCAGAAAAAAACCCTTCTCCGATAACTCATTATCCACACTTGACGTCAAAAGGTTTAATTTGCATATCAAACAAACTGAAATGTTTCAAGAACAAAGCAAGGAAACGAAGAACTGCAAAAGATGTTACTGTGTTATTTTTAAGTGTTCTTTCAAATAAGATAGACTTAATTCTTTGAAAGTTTTCATGGCGATAATGTGATATAAATACGTTTTGTGGAAATACCACGTAAAAATGAAATATTAAAAAATAAATATTTTACGTGGTGTTACCACAGAACTTATTTTATCCCGCTCGAGTCAGCCGAAATTTTTCAGTTGACTTTAACAGTGTAAGAAATTATGGGAAAATTTTCCAGACAGGCTTAAACACGGAGCGAGCGCATAAAAGGGAGCCCCCCCCCCCCCGGCTACGCACTGACAGTTTGAAATGTCAACAGTCAAGTCAACAACGAGTCAGTGAGCTGGTGAAGTTTTGAGAATTATCTTTTATTTATAACCTTTTTACCTTTCAATTACCCATGTAAATTGTAAAGAGAAGCATAAGAGTCTTACATAAAAACAATTCTGAAGTGATTAAATTTATTTGGTCAATGAATTTGTAAAATATATAAGCTTATATTATGACCTTGCTTTCAAATGATGTTTGAAGGTCACGTATAGCTGCTTTGTCTTTTGCCGTTTTTTAAAATAGAGTTCCACATAAAAGACAATACTTTGATATTTAACTAAAACAGACCATTCAAACGAAGACAATAAATAGTTTATTATATTAACTTTGCAAGTAAATATATCACAAATTGAGAACTTTTTAGTAGTCATTTGTCTGGCTTTCCAGACAACATGTACTGTCGGTCGTGCAAAAACAAAGTTGTCGTCGTTGAAAAGTGAGATGATGTTCAGATATCTACATGGAGATACTCATTATCAACATTCTTGGTGTATATAAAAGGGTCTTATAATTACAAGGACGGAAGATATGAATGAATAAGCAAAGAATACAGACATCATCTGCATTCAACAAGAAAAATGGTGAGACGCTTGGTCTTTTTCGTACGGTTTTTCCTCACCTTAGTTTTGTTTCGACGTATTGGAAGCGTAATTTTTCCATCTTTCTACTCAAAATGATGTGTTACACTTGAAAAAGACAAATTCGACGTTTGGGAAGTGGCAAGTTTAATTTAAAAACAGTAAACAAGTCTCACAAAAGCTCCACTCTTCAGGCTCAGCCAAAGTTCCTTGGTAACGCCGGAAGTAATTTTAGCTGTGTGGACCAATCAGATGCGTTTGGGCAGGATTGGCTGAGGTACTCAGCCAATGCTTATGCGCTCGCTCCGTGTTTAACGGGAAATGCAATGCCAAAAATTATTCCTTGCTTAACCGGGGAAAATGGACATTTCCGGTTAAAATTACGTCATTCGTGTTTGTATCACAGCACAGTCACAACAAAAGCCATCTTCTATTTGTTTTATAAAATATCTAACCGTTTTACGACGTAAAAAAACAAGGCGAAGCCACCAAAGTGATGGAGACTCTGCTGACGAATGATGGCGCATGCAATCAAATAAATACGCCATGCAGTGATTACGTGAGATTTAACCAAACAGAGCATGCGTTGTACAATATAAAATGAAAATGACGTCAAACGTGTCTACGTACTCTTGGAAATAGGGCTCGACCAATCAGATCGTGCGTAGGATACCTGTTATTCTATAGATTAAACTATATATAGTATAGTTTAAACATGGTTAAAGTATTGCAGATATTGATGGGGGTTTTTTTTTTGTTTTGTTTGTTTGTTTGTTTGTTTGTTTGTTTGTTTGTTTGTTTGTTTGTTTGTTTGTTTTAACAATTTTATTGGATGCTAATACCACAGAATAGTAATACAACCAGAAGTCCAACTCAAGTGAAAACTTGTCCGCATTTCTTCAATGCGCATGCGCGATATTTTACGCCATCTTACGCGATCCTACGCCATGCCCTACGCCATCCTGGCAAGTTCCTCCGGCAGTTTTAACCTTCTTTTGAAGATCCAAACTGCCGGGGGAACTTGCCAGGATGGCGTAGGATGACGTAGGATGCGAGGAAACAAGATGCGCGAGGCGACATGCGCGAGGATATAAACTTCAAAGTTTCCGACGCGAGTTGGACTTCTGGTTGTATTACTATTCTGTGCTAATACCCAAGGGGGAAGAGCGCGAACGGGACTCAAAGACCCATGCAAGGCGCTGTCCCGTTGAAATTAAAAATACATATAAGAACAATCAAACGCTAATACATATAGAGTCATTGACCAATTGCTCAAAAACCACAATGCGCCACTACACACACAAAACCCCAACCCCACTACCCTGAATTGTACTGAATGGACAAAAGCTACAGACAATGAGTAAAACTAAATGAAATTCAAAAGAATGATGTTGAGGCCACGTGCACACAACGACGCACGGCGGAATTTAAGCAATTGGTACTTTACAAAACTACTCTCAGTGACAGGAACAGCTATACGGTATAATGACCATGTACAGGTCATGTGAACGTCAAAAGTAGAAGTCCGTAATGATAAGTACGTATCGAATAGAAAAGTTTTAAACGAAGCCAGATTGCAGAGACTATTAGCTGGTGCTGTTTTACAAACTGAATTCCAGGGGGAACAATTCGGTTGAAGTAGAAAGATTGAAAAGTACTAGTTTTACAGGCCGAAACTTTAAGCATAAGATTAGGGTTTTTAAAATTGCGGGTATACGACTATGACTAACAAACGAAACAAAGTTAGAAACCTTTAGATCAGAAAAACCATGCAAAGCCTTACAAAAAAGAGAGATCCTTAATTTCTCTGTCATAAGACAAGTGTAACAAATTTAGAGCCAGCAGTCGCTCCTTGTATGACATGCCCCCTATCTTGGATTGTAGGATCCACCTTTTGGCACGTCTCTGAACGCGCCCCATGCAGTTTTGTGCTACTAGCTGCTCCCTGAGAGAACGTTTGCGGAGGAAAGATTGATCTATTTTGTTTTGAAGTTGTCTAGGGTGAAAAGAAGGTCAAAAGGTTGGTGGTTGCGTTAGCTGCAACGAAATGGATTGCTACCAGGTTTCAGTTGGCAAGCATCGTCAAGCAAAAACAGTTTTTCGGATTAGAAGAGTCGAAATGCGATTGTGGGTTATCACTAAACCCTCGTATAGTAAGTCAAAAACCATGCAAACAACTGACAATTAACAATTAACAATTGATAAGAATTATTAACAATACCAAGAATTATGCCCATACTCCCTTTCGGTCTAGTCGCGTATAAATATAGAAACTTTTACAATTCCCAGACACAGTTTTGACACCAGAGTATTATTTTATTCGAATATCAATTTTTAGATGATTCTAATAAATTCGTGTCCAGCTTTTTAAAGTTCTTCTTACTTTAACTCAAAACATTTCTTCGAGAAAAAGCCGTGTAAAAGAAACCTCTTGTCACTTTTTCACACAAAGTAAATAATGCGCTTTTTCGTTGTTTAAAAATAAAATAAAAACATGATTTCCTTTCCAGAATCGGAAAGCCCCTTCTCAAACTCATTAATACTTCATGAACTAAAAACAAAAGAAATTAATGTTTAATTACTGTTTTGAAACCGGAGGAAGATCCATCTAGCTGATCACGTGATGACGTTTTGAAATATTTCAAAGTCCTATATAGGACTTTTAAAATATGTAAATTACTATGTTTGAGAAGTCAGTTGAAACACTCGACGTCGGACTTTACCGGGATTTCAAAGCCCTCGTGCATTAAAAATGCTCGCCTTCGGCTCGCATTTTCAATAGGCACTCGGACTTTGAAGTTTGAAATCCCGGTAAAGTTCTCCGTCTCGTATTTGAACTATTACATAAAATGCTTCACTTTCAGCAAATAAAAAAAAATACAAAAAAAATACCATGGTTTGAAGGTCTATACAGTAACCACACTTAGTAATCAGTTCATGGCCAATATGCATGAATTTCTAGCTTAGGATTTGTGAAATTTGTAAAATGTACAACAAGAACCTCAGATTTTGAAAATCTTTATTTTTTTGTTACATTAATTGATAATAAATTATAAGCATTTATCATAAATTACTCTATGTTTCTATTCAACTCGGCATGAGCTACCGATTAACTGTAGTTTTTCTTTCTTGGGAAATAATAGCCGAGTACAATTTGTGATGAAGTATTAAATTACACAATTTTAAATATAATAAGACACCTTATTCGTAGTTAATTTCGTGCGTATTTCATTTCGTGAAAATGGCAAAGCTTTGTTCAGCGAAGCTTTGTTCAGCGAATTTTTAATTTCGTTTTTATGATATTGTGAAATTATAGGGTAATAGCAACAAAAATCAAAAGTTTTAGTTCATGACCTTGTAATTAATAAACATACTTTAATACATAAGGCTTTTCGTACGTTTTTGCTTTACAAGCTGTCGTAAGTTAAACTCAGAGAAAAACTCTGAGCTCCAGGCGGGACTCGAACGCACAACCTTCCGGCATTCGGAAAGTCGTGGTCAATAGATATGGTCTGGAAACTCGGCAAACTTCATAGTGCCTACACTGTCATTTTCACATAAGTGGAAACATCGCCCGTCAAAACATGTTCAAAAGTTAACCGTTTTGAAATTGACACCGCGGGATTGGCAAGACGTGATTGGCTAAGAGCACAAACATGTATGTTTCCAAGGAAAACTTTTATGTTTGACGGTGAAATATAGAACATGTTTTGACGAGCGGTATGCAAGTGACTGTAATGAGCTGTGATTTTATGTTGAACCGTACCTTACACCGTGCACATCCTTTATTTTAGGTTTATTAAAGCCTGGTTTCCATATAGTTGTAATTGTTGTAATTCAGTCGGCGACTGTCGCCGATCAAGTCTTACAACAATGACAACTTAATGGAAACGCTTGTAATCCAATCGGCGACAGTCGGCGACTGTTGTAGAAGTTGAATCAGGTTGAACTTCTACAACAATTGCAACAGTCGCCGATGCGACAACAGTTAATGGAAACATCAGTCGCCAACAGTCGGCCACTTTTTGCTAGATATTTACAACGTAAAAGACAAAGTTATTTACAAAAGCCGGCCAAATCCTTTTAAAGAAGTGTTCGACGCCAACTCAAATGTTTGCAACTGTCGTCAAACATTCACGAAATTACTGAACGTGTAAATAAAATGTTTGCTATGTTATATAAACCGTGAAAATTATCACAAACAAAGTTTTGGTCATTCAATTTGTTTTTGAATATCAAAGTTAGCTCATCCGAACTTTGTCAAAACCGAGAAGTCCTGAGTCCGAGCGAATCGGTGATTTGAATTACAACAATTACAACTATATGAAAACACGACTGTTGTAAAAGATCGCAAACAATCGCCGATAAATCGCCGACTGAATTGCAACAATTACAACTATATGGAAACCAGGCTTATTAATATTTAAATAGCGCGGTTGATTAATTGAACTGAAGTGCTGCTATTTGATAATTCGTTCATTTTAATATACTAAAATGCACAAAAATGCATAAAGGCAAACAAAAAGATAGAACAAAGACTTTAGCTGAGTTTCCAGACCATAAATAAGATGGCCGATTATACCATTGTGTTTCGCTGGAATTAGTACTGCATAGCAATGAAAAAAATATGTTCCATTTACTTGGATTACCTTAGTCTGTACGTCATATATTGAAAATTTTGATTTTTCTTGCCATTACCTTTTCGTAATTTTCACGAATTCGATTAGTCCCTGCGTGTAAATTTCACGCGTGATTTTCGCGCGAGGAAACTTCGCGCGTTGAAACTTCACGCGAGGAAACTTCGCGCGTGCAAAATTTCCACGTGTAACTTTCGCGCGTAGAAGCTTCCTTCGTACATGAAAAGTTCGAGAGTGAAACTCTCGTGCGCGTGAAACTTTGCGCGTGGAAATCGCGCCATATTTAATTTTTTTTCCGAATATAAATACGAATAAGGTGCATAAATTTATTTTCATTGACATTGTGTTATTGTAAAGACGTGAAGTTCATTGCAGTTTCGATTCTTACCAACTGATACTGGGCTCTGAACTTTCATCAGTTTCTTTTATTCTTTCTAGTCCAAGCGACTTCCTGCATGTTTGCGAGCTAGGAGTGTCACTTTTGGGCGGACTGATGAGGAGTGGGGTGAACCCTGTTTTTAATGGTGTCCAGTTGAAGCCCAAATCGCCGAAGCCAACCTTGTTCGGAGTGACCATTATCCCACTGTCGGCTTCGTCTTTGAACGGAGTCAGGCCGATGCCAAACCGAGTGGGAGAACGGAGGGGCGAGAAGCCTGGGCTCCCGAAGCTGTACTGCAAGAAGTCGAACGAGGTGTTTTGCGGTGAAGACGTGAGTTCGACAGAGCTGTTGAGGTTTTGACCAAGAAATTCGTTTCGGTTTCGTTTCGGAGAGAAGGCGGCGTGGTGACCCGAGTTGATGGCGGCGAGGGTTGGTTGAAGACTGGCTCTCACAGGCAGTTGGGCTTTTGCACTCGCCATGCTTGGCCTTCTGGGGGTTCGGATTCTCGCCGCTGCCGTGTTGGATCTCCCAGAGGGTTGAATCTTCGGGGTCGACACACTAGGTCTACGGGCGGATTGGAGTTTCGCGCTTCTCTGGGGAGAACGAGACTGGGCCTTTCGTTTTCGTCGCAAGATATTCGGCAGTTTCGCACCGTTCGATGGGCTTCGGGTCTTCGGCCGGTCGTTTGCGACCTGATTCCCGCTGGCCTTGGTTTTTGTGTGCTGTGCGAGGCTTGACGGTGGTCTGTTTGCTTTAGACGACTTCTCTCGAGTAATATCAGAAAGTGGCACGGACTGACAGCGGTTTGTTTCTGAATCGAGCGAAGAACAAACTGGCGTCGCTTGAAGCAAAGGACTTGCAATAGTCTTGCTCTCTGCAATTTTAGCACAAAAAATATGCAAAATTAACATAGTTTTTTATGTCGCGTTAAGCCTATGTTCTTTAGTGCACGAAATACAAAGAGTGTTCTTTTCATCTTAATTATGTTGGAAATCGGTAACCATCTTAAATGCCGGAGAATATTTACTGAAGGTGTATCACAGGATACCCCTAGTATTATCCTTGCTGCGCTGTTGAAGTTTTAGACGCCATCCACACGTATACATTTCCCTAGCGTTTTCATATTGTTTCAAGGTAATGAGCCCATTGTTTTCTGCTCCACTGAAGACTGAGAACAATATAAAAACGTTATGAAAACACATACGTGTGGACATGGCCCTAATAGGTCATTCCATAGATAACAGACGAGGAACTGGATAGGAAACTTAAAACGATGTTCTGAAACCGGAAACAAAGTTTGCCTAACTTGATATGATAATTATACAATTAATAGCAAGTTGTGCAAACTTCGTTCCGGTTTTCTTAAGTTGCCTATCCTGTTACCCTTCCATGATCTATGGTTATTCAGAAGTTCATTATTAAGTGAGGGTGCTTCTGCGGGTAAGTAATTTCTAATTCTTTTTAATAAATGTAATCGACTGGATGTCATTTTATAACATGTGTATCCCAATGTAAATCTGAGTCAAAGAATAAAAAGTAAAATAAGTCGGAATAAATAAAAGTAAATCTGAGTTGGAAGTTCGTTCGGAGTTTGGACGTTTGCAGGTTCGTTACGTAGTATCACAGGCTCCTTTTGAACTACCCATTTGATTGGTTGCTTGGTTCCTAGCAGCCAATCAAATGCGTATAATTCAAAACGAACTGCGAACTTCCCAGCGAACTTCGGAACGAACGGCCAAACATTTTGGTGAAAAGTGTGTTGCAAATGACTGTAGAAAGTTTGTTGATTGTATGAGTTACAGAATAAGGCCAAAACAAGACGCCTGTAAATTCTATAAGAAATGCTAAACTTCAAAATAGAATCAATGAAGCGGTTAGAAATTGTCCATTCCAAGCGAGAAACATGAAACATTAAAGTGCCAATTCAGCGAAATTTCACCCCAGTTTTTTATGATTGCATTTGAAAGAACACTTAAAATGACAACGTAACATCTTTCGTAGAATTTCGTTTCCTTGCTTCATTCTGGAGATATTCAGGTTTGTTTGATATGCAAATGTCATACTTATGACATCACACTGCATAATGACTTTTTAGAAAAGTATGATTTTCTTTGCGAGTGCTTATCGAAAGTACTTAACAAAAATTTGCACTTGCATGTAAGAAACGTGTGCAGCTGGGTATAAAATATTTGGGCTATCCTAAAATTGATGCTATTTCAAAAAGTCATTATGCAGTGTGATGTCATAAGTATGACATTTGCATATCAAACAAACCTGAATATCTCCAGAATGAAGCAAGGAAACGAAATTCTACGAAAGATGTTACGTTGTCATTTTAAGTGTTCTTTCAAATACAATCATAAAAAACTGGGGTGAAATTTCGTTGCATTGGCACTTTAAAAAGACATTTGTCTTTTTTGTATCTGCGCAACGCGCAGATATATTGCTATCGTGTTGTGTGTTTGTTTGTTTGTGTGTGTGTTAACTTTTTGGTGTAACCGCTGACCTGTAATGTGTGCAGTAGTGTGACTGTTTATATTTCCTCGCCATGTTGTATGAACTACGGAGCGAGACGAAGAACAACATTATTTTCGAAGAAAGTCAATTGCAACGCTGTATGATTGGAGTAGTATGATTCAGGTATACTTTAAAATGATTGCGTTTGACCGTACGCCAAGTGATAGCATAATAATGCAATTTGATATTTGCGCTCATCTCAGTTCAAATATATTTTTCTCCGTTGCTATTCTATACGATTTGAGTTTTAATTCACATATGTTGTACAGAATTTAACGCTCTATCTAACCGTGCAAGTTTCCCAAATGGCACAAACCTACAGACGATTGATTTACTTTAAATATATGACCGCGTTCGACCGTACGCCAAGTAAATAGCCGTATAATGCAATTTGATACTAGCGCTCATCTCAGTTCAACTGATATATTTTTCTCCGTTGCTATTCTATACGATTTGTTCTAATTCACATATGTTGTACAGAATTTAATGCTCTATCTAACCGTGCAAGTTTCCCAAATGGCACAAACCTACAGACGATTGATTTACTTTAAATATGACCGCGTTTGACCGTAGGCCAAGTAAATAGCGTAAATAATGCAATTTGATATTTGCGCTCATGTCAACAGACGATTCAGGGGTATTTAGACCCGCGGTAGCCGTATTATTGGCCATTGGGATATATCTTCCAGCAGTTAGCCGTTAAATTCTATATTTCCGACAAAGTTTTGCACAAAAACATTTTGGAGACAGGGGATATTGCTGATAAACTGGTTAAGTATTTTTAACGTGACTTATAGTAAACTTGTGAGTGTGATCTACCACAGTTTTTGTGAGTCATGATGAGTCATGATAAAAAATTATTAAGGTCAGAGAACGTGTACTTTCTCTTTAATTATCTTATAAGATCTCGCTAAAATCTTATAAGATCTACGTGTAAAAATCTTAAGATTTTTCTTAAGATCTTACAAGATTTTCCAAGATCACACAAGATCTTGACATGGGTTTGCGCAGATACATGTACGCATAGCGGACCTTTTGTTTTGATCAGGCGTTCACTCGGGCTACTGTCAAAGTGCGGAGGTGCTTGGGTAAAAGACACTGATTGTAGTGTTATTGCAGTAATCACAAAATCGAAGCCTGAATCGAAGGCTTCTCTCCTCCGCAGAGGCTCTATACCGCGCTAGCAAAGGTGAGAGTGGGCCGAGGAAGATCAGATCGAAGGCTGAATGTGGTGCACACTTCACACTGGTGAACATATTTACGATCAAGACAGTTGTCAGCCACAACTCGAGTCAGCCTTCTAGATATATGGCACCAACCTCGTACCCAGGCTTTTCGCTCCCGTCCTCGCGAACTCATCGAGCGAAAACCCTGGCATGGACTGGTCACGTGCCTCCCAGAATCTGGATATACTTGGGGGGTGGGGTGGGGGGGGGGGGGGTGTCGTTTACACGTTCGTGTTTTGTTTTTATGAGGCTCTTTTTAATCGAAGAGATCGCTGTATTGCCTGCAGGATATGGGAAATCGCTGATTTACCAACTGCTTCCTTCCCTGCTCACTGAGAGATATTTATATCCTTAATTTTGCTGTTGTACTCGTCGTTTCGCCGCTGAAGTCGCTCACTGATGATCAGCTCAGGAAAATAAATGAGTGTAATGAAGTAACAGCTGCCGTTCTTATTAAACTGTTTCGACATCAAGCCAGGTTAAATTATATGTAATCTCGTGTCGCGGCAGCAGTTACTGTAGTGTAACTGCTGTGTAGTTACTGTAGTTAAGCGATTCAAGCTAATCTTCAAGCGAAGAGAGGAGTTTGGAGGAGTTTTAGTCGAAAAAGTCAAATCTGCTCGATTACTTGGACTGATTATCCAAGACGATCTGAGATGGAATGAACATGTTAATAACATCGTGAAGAAAGCAGGAAAAAGGCTTTACATGTTGAGATTACTGAAACGATCAAATGCTGAAATAGATACGTTAATAATAGTATATACTACGATAATTAGACCTGTGCTTGAATACGCTTCCCAGGTATGGCATTATAATATTCCAAACTATTTGAGCGACGAGATTGAAGTCCTGCAAAAACGTGCATTGAGAATTATTTTACCTTACTTAAGTTATAGAGAAGCTTTGGGCTGCACAAAAATTTTAACTTTAAAGGAACGCCGTGAAAACTTATCTGATAATTTTTTTAGGAACAATCCCAATAACCTAAAGGTTCAAGAATGTTTACCTGATAGAATTTTAACTAACTATGAACTAAGACTTAACGGATTTTTTAACCATTATTTATGTGAGACTGAACGTTTTAAAAACTCGTTTTTCCCTCAAAGTGTTTTAAGAAGTAATTCCCGAGCCCGGGCGGAGGGCCGAAGGCCCGGAGCCCGGGTGAGGGTGCTAATCTCGACGTGCGTGGAGTCCACTTACACGCGAAATTACACGCGAAGGGGAAAGAAATTCTGCGAGATGTTTATATGTATATATATATCCATCAAATCGCCAACTTTCGCGGCTCAAGCGAAACAAAATCTTTGTCAGAAAAATTGATTTACAAATGACCGAAAAAGAAAAGCTAAGAAGAGATGTTGCAGTGGGATGAACCAAACAATATTAAACACTACTAGAAACCATTGAAAAAGCATGAAAAATCGCGATAAAGATCGGAAAAGATGCCGCCAATGTGACTGAAAGAAACAAAAAGATGTTTCTTCGTGTGTCTGTTCAAAGCCAGCAAAAGACTTATGCACTGGTATATCTTGGCTCGAGAGACAACAGTGAATTGAAAGGAACATCAACACAAACAGCTTTTCACATTTTGAAGAGAATTGATTGCTTTTTGCTAAGAACCGAACGAGAAAACCACGGAAACCAAACGCCAGATGCTGCAAACACTGCCATACGGGCTACAAGCAGAGCCAAAAGAAAATTGAACGGTAAGCAGTGATTCGTATTTAACTTACCAGCTTTCTTTAGCTGATTGGAGTCCTTATATATCCGAAACCTTTTCAGTATTAAACTCAGTTCAAACAGCAAATATCTTGTCAAATAATATACATTTTCCCAGGCGTTTTTTTCCATGGTTGGAGTGAAGCTTTGCATTATAGTTCTTCCCTGGTTAGTTTTTCCTCTCTTTTACCTATAGTATTTAGGCTGTTACCTACGTTTTTTTCTGTTCTGATGTTTTTCTTTCAAGAGGTTCAACATTATATTTGGAACATGAGGAATCATATATTATTAAAATAGTTTAATATAGGCACCTTGATATCGATAAGCTCTGTAATTATTGTTTGTTTTTGCTCTCAGTTTCTGGTGCTTTAGGTCGTGACACCAGTTTTTCCTCAGTCACTGCTTTATTATTTTGGAATAAAATGGAATAGAAAAACTAAATTATAAAAGTGATAAAACTGGATGTAAAGGAGGCCAGGAGGGCAAGGGTGTTTATATTTGTATACAAAAACAGACCAGGTGCTTATTTTAATCCGGGGGGTGTATTTATGTATATTTAATGTATTAAAAGCGGGCGAGGGGTCGTTGCGTTTATGTATTTCTAGTTGTAAATAATATGCATAAATTAGAATTTTTCATAAATATGTAAATCTTTTAACTACTACTGATGTAATTTAACCTTACAGGTTACAACATCGTTTTTTAATAAATCTGAATTATTATAAATAAATTATTAAAGAGATTTGATCGTTTATAATATACTCTTCAAGGGAGAGACCACGAGCACAGAACAGCCATCATTAATAATTCCAGACATTTTTATCGTCTCATGCTTCGCCAAAGCACCCACGGTAAATATCATACTTTTACCAAATCCAGTTGGCAAACTTGCAATCACATCTCGGCCACCAAGCATTGCAATTCGTTGTTCACTCTTCAAAACGACGTGCCACCCGTTAGCGCTTAAAGAATTCAATACTTTCTCGATACATTCGCTTATTTGTCCACTCATGTCTGCCGCATTCGAAGCCATCTTTATCAATACTAGTAATATGATAACTCCTGAAATCAACACTGATTTGCCATCAATCAAAATTAATATTCTGACCAATCAGAATTCTCCGTCACCCAGCGGACGGACAATTCAAAACACATGATTTTTGGGCAGGCGCGGTATTTCCCGTTGCCCGCCTACCGCCCGTGCCTGAACCTCATTGGATTATCAGTGTCTAAATACTGCCATACTAGAAATACATAAACGCAACAACCCCTCGCCCGCTTTAACGTGTAATTTTGTAAAAAGATTTTGCTCAATAGGTTACCAGTGCCCAAAAATCCTCGCCGCGCAAATGACCTACCATACTCCTATATAAATAAACTCGATGCGAGATTTGACCGGCCTTGTAAACTCGCGTATAAGGGGTTTTACGCCGGTCGGGATTAGCACCCTCTCCCCGGACGGCGCTTCGCGCCGTCCGGTCTCGGGGATTACCATCAATAAATAAGTAAAGTCGCTTTATATAGAGCTCTAGAGAGTTCACTAGATTTACCTGCAGGTTGCATCACTCTGGTTGACACAGATTTAGAAGTTTCTGCCCCCGCTAAACCCTCAGACGTCCCAGTCGAACTTGGAAGAAACAGAAGTGGATAGTTACAAGTTACGAACGGTACATAGTGTACGGCCTTGGTTGGGTCCATGTCACCGTTTGGCTTCGGCATGATCGGGCGCAGCTTACGGTTGGGGTCGTGGGGTAGTATGGTGCAAGGCGGTTGCAGGTTATTGTGGGACTGTTTCAAGAGGTCACGCATCAGGTTTTCTTTGCCTTCGGGTGAGATCCTCCAGTAGCTGCCCTTGCCGTGCAGAACGCTAGGTCTTTTTTCTTTGATGAAGAATTTGTGCAGCGACAGGTTGTGTCGGATGGAATTCTGCAACGAAGATACAGTAGAATAAGAGTTTGAGGACGCCATGACGATTGACGACAGGAGTTCAGCTATCAGCCTATATCACGCGTAAAAATCTCACAAGTTATTACAGCATCGTTGCCTGAACAATGCTGTAACAACGTTATAATCATGTGTGAACAACCTTGATGAATGAACAATATTGTTCATCATTGTTTCATCATGTTACAACTTGATGAAACAACAGCAGTTGTTCACGCATGTTAAAACAACCTAAGGACGTGTTGATACACCAGTCATGTTCACAATTGTTGTAACATTGTTGTTCAGCCTTGTTACTTCATCATGCTGTTACAACATGTTGTATCATGTGCGCACAACGTTGTTGGCTATAAAAGTGTGCTGTTAGAACAACTTCTTCATGACTGTTGATAATTATCCGTGAACATGTTGTTCGAACTATAAGTGAACAACTTGTTGAGAATTTGTTCACGGCGCAGCACAACATTGTTCACGGGGTGCAGCACAACATTGTTCACGGGGTGCAGCACAACATTGTTCACGGGGTGCAGCACAACATTGTTCACGGGGTGCAGCACAACATTGTTCACGGGGTGCAGCACAACATTGTTCACGGGGTGCAGCACAACATTGTTCACGGGGTGCAGCACAACATTGTTCACGGGGTGCAGCACAACATTGTTCACGGGGTGCAGCACAACATTGTTCACGGGGTGCAGCGCAACGTTGTTTACGCCTGTTCACAACCGTGAACAATTTGTGCGTTTTTACGTGTAGGAGGCACTCACAAACTCCATACCTCGGCCGCAATTCTCGGTTGTAAGTTCATGACCAATACATGCAGTATATAGGTAATTATAGAGGTACTTCATGTAGACCAGGGATTTGTGCATATTGCATGACACGAACTTGTGACCCAATTTTCCCTTTCGTAGAAACAACAATCGAAATATAGTAAGGTTATAGATATACTGCCGAAACAGAGAACGTAGGAGTCAAACGTTTCGAGCGAATATACTATATATATATATATATATATATATATATATATATATATATATATATACTGTATTTCGATATATATATATATATATATATATATACTGTATTTCGATATATATATATATATATACTGTATTTCGACATATATATATATATATATATATATATATATATATAAAAAAATATATATATATATATATATATATATATATATATATAGTTCAATCTACAGACACGTGTTTCGCTGTACTACAGCTCATCAGTGTAGCTTGGAACAATCTGAATGAATTTCATCAATTACTTATACACATGCGATCGTCGGTGACAACCGCATGTGGGACAGCATCGGTGAAGTACATTCAGATAGCGTGAAGTGCGCATGGGCCCAGAGTGCTCAAACTTCCACAAGGGTAGTGAGCGTTGTATTATCGCTAATAGGTACCCACGGCAACTTCACAGAGTGCTCAACAACACCAAAGTGAAGGAGGGTATATATATATATATATATATATATATATATATATATATATATATATATATATGTATGTGTGTGTGTGTGTGTGTGTGTGTTCAATTCACTCTGATGAAGGGTATCCGCTTGAAACATCAGTATTTCGCTATAAAAACTATTCTGGGCACTCTACCACTTTTCACTTTGCTACTTTTTTATCATATAATTACAGGCCCGGCGGAAGCTTTGGAGAAGTGGGGCGGCTAAGGGTGTGTGGGGGCATGCTCCCCCAGAAAATTTTGAATTTTGCATGCCCCAGAAAGGCATTTTCGGAGAGTTCTGAGAGAAATTTCCGAAAAATCAATCGGTAAGACAACGGTGATATTCAGGCATTTAAAGAGAAAATTCACAATAATTTAAGGCATTTGTTGCATTAAGAAAATTTAATAATTACGGCTTTTTAACCTGCCTGATTCATTTGCTAATAGAATGTTCGAGCTTCACCTTGGCAAAGGTAAAATTGTTGTTCAAAAAACAATAAAAAGAAAACAGTCTTCCCGCATTAAACTAAAACATAAAATAACCTTCATGACGGGAAAAAGCAAAACGCAAGATGAGGAGTGGTAAAAAAACTCTATCAATAAAAACAACTCTCTGAATAAATTAGCCATAATGTTACGCCGGTGAGGTAACGAGAAGGTAAAACTCGGTGCTTAACTAAGTATTCCTTGACAAATCTCATTCTGGACTTCGTTTTCAAGATTGCAGCACCTTAGTGTAATGAAACTTAAAAATTTTATATCGTTATTTTTATATATTTTTATATATTTTTAAAAGTGCTTATGTCAGCAAAAACATTTGACCAAAAAGTGGGGCGGCCGTGGCCGCCCCAGCTCCGCCGGGCCTGAATTACCTTTTATCATTAAAACCGTATAAGCTAGACAGTAAACTCGCTTGTAGGTCGGGTTAGGCAGTGTAAGCGTGGCGGTAAACTCGGGAAAACAAGGGAGTTGTTTGGGGATAACAAAGACCATTTACGTACACTGCCTACGCAGCACGCTACTTTTATTATTATATATATATATATATATATATATATATATATATATATATATATATATATATATATATATTAGTTTCAAATCGAAATACAGTATAAGGTTGAATATACTGCCGAAACAGGCAACGTATAGAAGACTGTTTCGAGCGAAGGCCCTTCGTCAGAGAGTTTGACGTTTCTCTCAGATGACGAAGGGCCTTCGCTCGAAACGTTAGACTGCTTACTATATATCGATTTGTATTTCAACACTGCCTATAGATCGTTTTCACTCACGTGATCGGTCGCCCCATTGGGGTGGTGCAACAATACGAAATATTTGAATAAGAAAGAGTTAATTCCCATACCGTACACCAATATGGCCGCCATTTCATTGTTTTGGTACACCAATATGGCCGCCGTGACGTCAGATGAAAACGAGCTATATACGCAGCACACTACGTTGTTTCACTAGAATCAAAAAAAATACTCGAAACGGTATCCGTCATATCGTCCCGGTTAGACGGGACAGAGCATTTTATATGGCGAAAATTGTCCTTCTCAAGCCGGGATCCCAGCAAACACATTCTTCATAGAAACGAAATGAGATAAATAAAGGGAAAATATAGCAGCGATGCGATCCCGCTTAACGTCCCGTCCTGCCTTCCATGTAAACATCCCAAAGCTATATACAGTGTAAATTTTAACCTACACTAAAAGTATTTTCGCACGCGGTCGTTACAATTACTACTAACCTCCTGCTACTAACCTTCCAGCCTTTCTTGGCAAACTTATAAAACGGATAATTCGTCTCGATCCACGTATAGATTTCTTGCAAAGTCATTCGCTTCTCATTCGAGCTGTTGATAGCGAGCACAATCAATGTGGCGTAGGAATAATGTGGTTTGGGATAAGGATTCCTGTTCGTACTTTCACGATGTTGCATTGCAATCAACGCTTGGGTGTCCGTGTTCTGAACAGAGTGTGACCTATCGGCTTCCAAGAGCTTGTTCGATTCAAGCTGACAAAGCCACTGGATGCTAGTTAAACTGTCGTCCAACGACGAACTGTTCAGTACCTTGTTTAGAAAAAAAGAAAAATAATATTTCCCGAAACACGAAATTACTACAGTACATGTCAGACGGTACTTTGGGTACTTTACGGTATATGATTTCTAGCGGGCCCCGTTATACTTTCGGGTGCGCCCATCAAGGTCGCAACTTTCAGGTAGCCGTTATTTTCGGGGTGAACGTCCTTCAGGGCTGCTATTTTCAGGTAGCTGTTACTTTCGAAGTTAGCACCCATCAGGGCCGCCACTTTCAGGTAGCCGTTACTTTGGGGGTTAGCGCCCACTGAGGTCGCTACCAATCAGGTAGCCGTTGCTTTCGAGGTTAGCGCCCATCAGGGCCGCACTTTCACGTAGCCGTTAAGGTCTGTTTAAACGGATCCAACATTGTCCAACATTGTTGGTCCATTGTTGGACAATGTTGGCCAACATGTTCAAACGGATGCAACAACACCAACACAAGTGCGATTAATTTATAATTAACAATACACATCCCATAAGCAAACCCGCTCCTCAAGCATTTCAAGAAGCTCGTCTATTTTCGTGTCAGTCCACTTCCTTGACTTAATTGCCTTTGATAGACCAGTATTCATTTTTTTACTTGAAGTAGCTTTTGCTATCTCATCTTCCTCGGAATTATTGACATTTTTATTCTTATAATTCAGAGGAGTTTTAGTGAGGGCTTCCTCACGTTCCTGCGTCAAACTCTCGAACAAACTCTCGTCACTCCCGCATTCTGCCATCTTGAATGTTTTTACCTCGTCAAATGACTCAAATCTCCATGGAAACGATGTCGATAAACTCGTTTTCCGTCAAATGTTGGACGATGTTGGATGAAAAGTTTGAACGGAATCAAACTTGATCCAACTATGTCCAACATCATGCAGGTAGCCGTTATTTTCGGGTTATATAGCGCCCATCAGGGCCGCTACTTTCAGGTAGCCGTTATTTTCGGGTTATATAGCGCCCATCAGGGTCACTACTTTCAGGTAGCCGTTATTTTCGGGTTAAATAGAAAAGATAGATAGAAAACTTTATTTAAACACGCGCTAACCATTGTCAAGCCAAGGGGCGTGTACAATAAGGGGCCGTTTACATGAATCCGGATTGAGTTTCAATCCGGATTGGAAAGCGCAGTCAATCCGTGTTTACATGGGAATTGGGTTTCTGGATTGAAATCCGCCTGTCGCTTTAATAAATCCGTAAATATTAGAAAACGCGCATGCACTGTTTGTTCTAGTCCTCTCTGTCACGTTTTTCATTCCCGAATGAAACTCGCACCGCGTTTACATGATTCCGGAACGAAATTTCAATCCGGAATGAGATTTCAATCCGGAATGAGAAACGGATTGAATTCAATCCGGAATGAGCTAATCTCAATCCGGATTCATGTAAAAGATAAAGGGGTTTGATCAGAAGCGGAATGAGTTCAATCCGGATTGAAACTCAATCCGGATTCATGTAAAAGATAAAGGGGTTTGATCAGAAGCGGAATGAGTTCAATCCGGACTGAAACTCAATCCGGATTCATGTAAACGGCCCCTAACAAGATTACAAAGATATAGTATATAGTAACATATAATAAGAAAGTTATTGGTACAAGAATATAAACTATAGAAAAAAAAAGTATAGTGAAACATATCTATTTACAAATCTTTTCATACGATGTTATTCAAAAATGTGAGTAACGATTTTAGTTTCAAAGGACATGAGGGAGATGCTCTCCCTAATTTCGTTTGGTAAAGAGTTCCAAATGTGTGCCCCGTCAAACATGAAACTTTTCTTCATGCTATTAGTACGCGG
This sequence comes from Corallium rubrum, assembly GCA_964035015.1. Lineage (NCBI taxonomy): Eukaryota > Metazoa > Cnidaria > Anthozoa > Scleralcyonacea > Coralliidae > Corallium > Corallium rubrum. The sequence continues at coordinate 4,254,748 of OZ036001.1, forward strand.
CTGTGTTAAGCAATGAGTACTTTCAATATCTCGAAGTTCATAATTTGTCATTTCACTTTTGAAAGTAAATAAATCAGTAAGTGATTTCAGACCCATTTTATTCAACAATTTAAACATCAGTTTTGACTTAGCCTTTATTCTTTCCGTTTTAAGTGGCTTCCAGTCTAAAGCACCTAAAGCAACCAGATGATCTACATCATTGCTCATATTCATTATGATTCGAGCAGCTCTGTTTTGGAGCTTTTGGAGGCGTTTTGATTGTGTTTCACCAAACACATCCCATACTTCACAGCAATAAGTAAAGTATGGGCGAACAATGGGCTAGCGCCCATCAAGGCCGCTACTTTCGGGTAGCCGTTATTTCGGGTTATATAGCGCGCCCATCAGGGCCGCTACTTTCAGGTAGCCGTTATTTTCGGTGTTAGGTAGCCGTTATTTTCGATGTTAGTGCCCATCAGGGCCGCTACTTTCAGGTAGCCGTTATTTTCGGTGTTAGGTAGCCGTTATTTTCGGTGTTAGTGCCCATCAGGGCCGCTACTTTCAGGTAGCCGTTATTTTCGGGTTATATAGCGCCCATCAGGGCCGCTACTTTCGGGTAGCCATTATTTTCGGGGTTAGCGCCCATCAGGGTCGCTACTTTCAGGTAGCCGTTATTTTCGGGTTAGCGCCCATCAGGGCCGCTACTTTCAGGTAGCTGTTATTTTCGGGTTATATAAGCGCCCATCAGGGCCGCTACTTTCAGGTAGCCGTTATTTTCGGTGTTAGTGCCATCAGGGCCGCTACTTTCGGGTAGCCGTTACTTTTGGGGTTAGCGCATATCAAGGCCGCTACTTTCAGGCAGCCGTTACTTTCGGGGTTAGCGCCCAGTCGCCCATCAAGCAGTGATGGATCCAGCTTGATCTGATAGGGGGGGGGGGGGGGTGGTGCTGAGCGAGCGAAATGAGATCAGGCCTGCGGCGTGACCGAGGCAGGGTCTAGGGACACAGCCCCCAGCAGGGTCCAGGGGCCGAGCTGGTGGTGGAGCTGGGGGGAGACGCCCACCAGAATTTTTTATACCTATAAATACCTATGAATCAATATATGATAGCTAATACAGGGTTCGAAATAACGTTCAGAAAATATGCCTAATTTTGTAGGCTGTTTTTTGTAGGTCAAAATTTTTGCCGGCTGTTTCCCAAGCAGCAAAGTTACGTTCTGGACATAGACCCAAATAATGTAATGTAAACCAAAAATGGCAAAATTAAATGCATTTATTTTGTAATATAAGCAAATATTGCAAATACTGATTTCTTTTACGATCATATACAGAGAAATCAAAACAAATTACCATAATTTTGATCTTGGCTAAAGCAATTTCGCCGATAACCCAAAGTTTAATTATATTTTGAAATTAGAAATCGCCGGCAAGGTCCTAAGCTGCTATTTCGAACCCTGTAATATAGGAATCATATATCTATGAATCATATGATGGCAGATAGCTATGATACCTAATACCTAGGTCCTGACAAGGCAATTGGCACCCCCCCTGCACACACACACCCCTGCACCCACCCCCCCCCCCCCCCCCGCCCTGGCACGAGGTCGCTACTTTCAGGTATCCGTTATTTTCGCAGTTAGCGCCTATCAGGGCTGCTATTTTCATGTAGCTGTTATATTTTCGGAGTTAGCGCCTATCAGGGCCGCCTACTTTGGGGTGGCCAACGTTACTTTCGGGAGGCTGTTATTTTCTGGTAGCAAAAAATTTTGTATGACAGGTAGATATTTGAGATTATATCCTGCAATCTCAGCTGACACTTTTCGACAAATGTATGATTTTGATTCAAGTGAGAGAAGATTTTCATTTTACATTTTATTTTAACCCGTTGGCACCCGAGAACTTTCCACTTGACGAGCAAAATTGCCTGGCGTTATGCATCAGTCAATTCCAGCGTTGTCCACCCCCCCACCCCCCCTCCCGACCCCCGGTCATTTGCATTTTTTAATTTTTTAATACAAATGCCCTGGAGTTGGGCAAAAAAGACGCTACAATGCCCCAGGTCAATGCCCCACCTGGGTCCAAAAAATGGAGGATCCGGGGCCGGGCATTTGTCACGACCAAAGAGGATTGTGGTTGCTGCTGACACACGCTTTGTATGTGTATCAGTATGTATATGCAAATAGCTTTGAAATGGACTAAAAAACGGCAATAAATTTGAGTTGTGAAGAGTTGCGTTTTGTGCATACTGTAACTGCAATACTGTAATTATATTAATAGTTGTGCAACAATAGAGAAAATTGAACACAAGACAGAAGTTCAAAACATGCACTTTGCATCTGAATCATAGATGTCTGAATCTAAAGACCATCAACATGCTAGGACTTTCCTTATGTTTAATTTCCTGACGACTTGACGAGTCAAACTGACCCTCAGGGGCAGCGTTGCCCATCCCCCCTGGGACAATGCCGGAGTTGAGTGATGCAATCAGCCAGAGTAAAATACTATTTAAAGGCTGCATCGTTCCAGAAACGATATTACAGGCACCAAATTTAGCAAATTAAGGGTTGAATTGGTATGAGAACTTTTTTGATTAAATTTCAAAGAGTAAAAAATAACTTAGAAGTATTTTTGACCTCAGAAATTTGTTCTTCCACGCTCGTGGAGATAACGGGCACGCGAAGGATCGAGGGGATACCCCCACCTCTTACCCCTTGATCGTTCATGTGCCCCTCTTATCCCTATGAGTGTGTGGAAGAACCTCAGTGTGCGCCTCACCTGGGGAGGGCAAGATACCAACCTCAATTTTCACATATTACGATAATAATTGTTCTGAAGCTCAATTGTTGCTCACAGTGATGGATCCAGCTTGATCTGGTAGGGGGGGGGGGGATGCTGAGTAAGCGAAGTGAGATCAGGCCTGCACTGTGGGGTGCAACTGAGGCAGGGTGGAGCACTGCTGAGAGAGCTATGGCAGGGGTCTGGGGAACCAGCCCCCGGCAGGGTCCAGGGGCCAAGCTGGTGGTCAAGCTGGGTGTAGGGGGGTGAAGCCCACCAGAAAATTTTTTTTAAATATCTATGAATCGTATGATAGCTAATATATGAATCATATTATCTATGAATCATGATAGCAGATAGCTATACAGTACCTAATACCTAGGTCCTATGAAATTTACACAGACATTGAATGAATGCATCCTTTAATGTACTTGGATTTGACAAGGCAATTGGCACCCCCTGCACCCCCCTTGGCCAAGGCCAGGGGGTGCGCACCCCCCTGTAAATCCATCACTGTTGTTGCACATTATTAATTCATGCAGTGTCACCCAAGCGTGCAACCAGGATTTCATTTTGAAACGGGGAGGGGGGTTGTTCTTTGTACACAAAATAATGTAGGGGGCTTGGGGGCTGAGTAGAGCTGAGTGATGCTTAAATTAAAGTACTATTGGCCCTGAGCATCGGGTTAGCCCAACTGATTTCCAACCTGGGTTAGTAAACATGAAAACATTTTTAGTAGCAAGCCAGCCCAGCTTTATTTTGCTAGAAATAGTCCCCAAATATTTTTATTCTAAATATATGTACAATTCTTGCACAAATTACTTGAATTCTCAATTCCAATTCCAGGCATGTACTTATTATTGAAACCTTGTTTGTGAGTCAACTGTGCCAGCCAGTGGTAAGCTGTCTCTATATGGGAAATTGGGATCCTGGCAAGTGAGAGTCAGCCGATCCCAGTTCACCAGAGCATTAAGTGTATACAGTATTAGAGAGAAATGATCTAATATACAAGTTACTACAGAAGTTGGTGAGAACCTGGGCTAGACCAACATTAGGTCCGAATGGTGACCTAATTCTACCAGGGACAACTTTCTGCCATATATATATATATATATATATATATATATATATATATAAAGCATGAAGTATATATATATATATATATATATATATATACTCGTTGAAATAAATTCTGAATATCCAAGATATACATGTATATACATTAGCTGAATTGTTTTTATATCAAAAATTATGGACAGGAGGCTTTTTCATCATAACAGATCTTTGGGACACTATTCTATCTGTATTGTATAATATACATACAATTTAACCTTCTTTCAACAGCAGTTTAACACAATACAATACACACAGTATATGTACACACACACACACATATATATACTGTATATATATATATATATATATATATATATATATATATATATATTAAAACAACGAATAGCTTTCAATCAGAATCCAAGTCCAACTACCATATTACATGTAACTCTTCTATGGACACAATATTGTCATACATGTATTTCAATGTGGGGCATATTGATGGGTTTTACGTTCAAAATCTAAGTTTATGACGAAAATCAAATTTTGAAAAGATTTTCTAACGATTAAGGTTGTTACCAAGTCAGATGTTTTATCAAGACTTACAGTTAATGCCAATTATTAAGTCTACAAGACAATACATGCCAATGGCATCAGAGTTGTCTGTTGCTATAACGCCATTCAAATTATATTTTCAAAATAGTCCTTGGGTTTCCCCAGAGGTGAATAAAATCGTCTGGGGGGAGGCAGAATAAAATACTAAAGCCTAATTGAGACCGGATAGAGAGTACATTTTAACTCATTTCTGTCTGACGTTCTCCCCAAAGCTGAATAAACCCGCAGTTTAGACCAGTAAAAAGACCAAGTTGGCAAGCTGCAGGACAGGATGACAGGAACGAGTTGAGCAAAATAACTCGTGATCTGCACGGGTTTATAAGCTTGAAAATACGGGGAACTTACCTCTAATGTGTCCCGTTCCATATTTTCAAAATCAGCTATTTTTTCCCCTTGCAAATGGAGTCTTGAAACGGTTAAATTACATCAAAACCTTCCAGTCATGGCAATCGACATCGGATTTCTTTCTTCTTAAAATTCAAAAATTACTGCCGTTGGCTTCAATTTCCAAGCTAACCAATCACATCACGAGTACGGTTGTTATGTTGGCACCAGGTTCCCAAACGTCGAGCACCTTTAATCTTTTTTATTATTTTTTTCAATTTTATTTGTTTGGCCACAAATAAGTCAAAAAGCAGACAAATAAGGTAAACCGTACAAGCAATTGCACCCGTTTTCAAAATTACGCGACGGCGGTGCCAGATTAAATAGCCGACGTCGTAAAAGCTTTAGTTGTTGAATTGGCTCAATAAATATAACATTATCTAAACATCAAATCTTACTATAAAGCTTTGTAAGCTAGCTTTTATCCAATGTTGATTAAAAGTAAAAACGTAAACAAAAAAAAACAAAAAACAAAACAAAACAAATTGATTTGCGCTGATTGCAATATCGGAAATTGTCGGAGCTACTTGTGGCGGATCCAATTTAGCCGGAATGATTAAATTTAGAAAATAAGAACCATGAATAATCATGATTAAGTGTCCCATTATTTTTATGCGCATGCGCCAATCCGCCATTTTGAAAGTAAGTGCACCCGGGAAATTATCTCCCTCGTCCTTACGACCCTCGGGCTCCTGTAGTCAATTACTCTTGGCCTTCTTGTGACCATGTAATTAACTTTATATTGTTATCTATATACATAAATAATATTTAGTTAAGTAAATAAGCAATTTACTTTAGAAAACGATTCTTTGGAGATAAAATTCTTTGACCACGAGGTTATTAAAACTTCAGTACGCGGATACTACGGGTAAAAAAGTCCGTGGCAAAAAAGTCCTGTACTCACGAAGCGGGTTTTACATTTCTCGATTAATGCCGACACATTTGTTTATAGAAGAAGATGGCTAAAATTTACGGAACTACGCATTGTTGAAATACATCGGGTACGTATGTTGTTAGAAATTTTATAAGCTTTCATTCGGTATATAGATCAAATCATAGTGTTACCTGTAACTTTTTAAAATGTTCAAAATGTTCTGACCATTGGCCATAAAAGTTTTAATATTTTTTCATATATTCAAAAGGTATGATCACTAATTTGCACCAAAAACGTTTTCATCTTCAACTAGAAATCTGCAAACTTTTCCACTCCTTTCTTATTTGAATTAGCTTCTGTTCAAGAAATATCTTAGGTCCATGCCAGAAGTCTTTCTGAGGTTATAGCAAACACCAAAACAACAAAAGGCAAAACAAACTTAAGAAATTCATCCATATTAGACGGTCCACATCAAAATAATGATTTTTTTTCATATTTTAAAATACTTCCCAGCAAGAAAATTAAAAGTTCTGACATGAATAGCACTTGACAGTATCCTCTGTTTCAAATATGCAGTTCAGGGTTGTGCGTTTAGTATTTAAAAACAAAATCCAAAATTCTATAACACTTGTGAGGAGTCCATTTCCCATTATATAATTCTTATTTTACGAGCAATGGAACATTTTAAAAAGTTACAGGTAGCACTAAAATTTGAACTATATACCGAATGAAAGCTTATAAAATTTCTAACAACATACGTACCCGATGTATTTCAACAATGCGTAGTTCCGAAAATTTTAGCCATCTTTTTCTATAAACAAATGTGTCGGCAAAACCGAGAAATGTAAAACCCGCTTCGTGAGTACAGGACTTTTTTGCCACGGACTTTTACCCGTAGTATCCGCGTACTGAAGTTTTAATAACCTCGTGGTCAAAGAATTTCATCTCCAACGAAACGTTTTCTGAAGTAAATTACTTATTTACTTAACTAAATATTATTTATATATAGAGAGAACAATATAAATTTAATTAAAGGTCACACCAAGGCCAAGAGTAATTGAATACAGGAGCCCGAGGTCGCAAGGACGAGAGGGCTAATTTCCCGGGTGCACTTACTTTCAAAATGGCGCCGGGATCGCGAGGCCGACATTTCCCGAGGACGCTTACATCAAAGGTGCCGACAGAGAGTTGGACTTCTGGTTGATCCTTATTCTGTGATTTGGACTTGTCAAATCTCGTTTTGTGAAAATGAGGAGACGACGTGTGTGGTGTTTTGGGGAAATAAGGGATTCTCTTACTTGTCTTTTTATCTCATTATTCCTGTGTTCGACTACAGCAATTAATTTAAATGCCAATACAAATTCGTCAAGTGGGTTCTTAGCTGCTAATACTGTTTATAATGATGGTGAGTACTTATATATATAATACAGTGCTCTTTCATATTAAAGATTGTGTATTGGGTGGTTTGCGTATAAAGGTAGCTATGGACTACGTCATGTATACCAATTTTACACTACCTGTACTGTTACAGTGCTAATACTATTTGGTTTGCTTTATTTTGTTTGTTTGTTTATGTGAATTGGTTTAAAACTGTATATATATTGTCCTTTTAATATTTCCTTACCGGTAATTGATGTTACAATTAGGAAATACAATTAGGAAATCAGCACCATGTCTGTGGTTTTATACTTGATAAAACTTATTGAAGTCAGAAAGAAATAATGGACATAGAATTTTATATAGAGAATACTAATGAACTTACAATTTTAAATAAAGAATACTAATGAACATATAATTTTATATATATAAAGAATACTAATGAACATACAATTTTATAAAAAGAATACTAATGAACATACAATTTTATATAAAGAATAGTAATGAACATACAATTTTATATAAAGAATAGTAATGAACATACAATTTTATATAAAGAATACTAATGAACATAGAATTTTATATAAAGAATACTAATGAACATACAATTTTATATAAAGAATACTAATGAACTAAAAATTTTATATAAAGAATACTAATGAACATATAATTTTATATAAAGAATACTAATGAACATACAGTTATACATGCATATATAAGAATACTAATGAGCAATAACAAAAACAAGCAATAACAAAACGTTTTTTAAGCTGTTCAAAACCCTTACATGTTTTATCAAGTGTAAGTACATGTATTCTCATGCTACATGCTCAAATATTTAAACTTCATAAAAGATTGATGTTTGTGTTTTAAACATATAATTTGATATATTTTGCTTGTTAATTGCCAACATTAGAGTAACATTGGGTGGTTTGGGAATTTCAATACAGTACTAATGGTGGTAATGCAATATTCCAAAAATATTGCAGGTATACTGGTATATCATTACAATTTTTCAATCCTTGTGTAATGTTATCTACAGTTAACACCCAATAACATGAACATTCAAGGAAAAATGGGAAAATGTTCAAGTTATACAGAGTTTGTTTGTTGAATATTATCAAATTTATTTTAATTAGTACTTAAAATTAGATGGATAAAGCCTTACTGTTTTACTTTTATGACATGTTTCACTCAATATTTATATGGTCACTACAATCACCTAGATTGCTCAAAAATAAACCCAGCAATCATATGGCAACCACAATTGCAATTGTTGCAATTGCTAAGATACATTTTTTTTTATTTCAGCAATGGTTGTTTCCATATGATCACTACGATCGTTAAGTTTATCTTTGAGCCATCCCTAACTAATCTGTGTCACAAGTGGCATAAGCATATTGTTTAATGTTTAATTTCTTTATCTACTATATTTTTTATATGCTTGAATAAATAAATAAATAAATAAATAAAGGTCTGTAAACACTCGAGTGATTGCTTGTTCCTGTTGGGAGAAGACTAAGGATGATTTTAGAGCTAAATATATTGTTAATTATCATCATGCAATGTGATCAAGTGCCCCAAAAATAACATAGGTATACAGTGCACATTATTTAATTGTCACTGTAAACATGTAAAAGTGGGCATAGTGACCACAAAACTATGTCATTATTTTTTAAGGTGACATAAATTATTTCCCCCAGAACTTGGGATTTAAGCTATACAAGAACAAGCAGTCACTTGCGTGTTCACAGACCCGTCTCACTGAACACAGCTAGCTATCCCTGACTGGCTTATCCAAGTTTTATTGACTGCTGAGCCAGCAGCTTTCTCTCCTTCATAAGTACACATGTTTTTAAAAGTTAAAAATATATTTTTGAAAACATTATTTCACACACATACAGTACACTGTGCTTGTTTTTCATTTAGGAACTTTTCTTGCAATTAAAGTGCCTATATCATGGTTGGGTATTTTACATGTTTAGGATATTTGGAACCTTCTGAGAAGATTTGTAATATATCTTCCTTTCATAAAATTTCACCTTCATGGGCTTTTTTGCCGTTAAAGTTGATGGAAGTGATGTCAAAAGTGGAATTTGTCTAATATACAAAATCGCTTTACAGATTCCTTTTTTGACGTCACTTCCGTCAACTTTAATGGCAAAAAAGTCCATGAAGATGAAATTTTAGAAAAGGAAGGTATATTACAGATCTTCTCAGAAGGTTCCAAGTATCCTAAATATGTAAAATCCCCAACCGTGATATAGGCACTTTAAGTAAAAAGATAAACCTATAATACTGGTTTAATATCTTACTGTCATTTGCAAGCGACCCTTAGGCGAGTGATTTTTTTCATGTTTGTGTACGTTTGAAAGTTGCATGTTTCACCAGAAAACGTTGAATGTTTAAAAACAAATCAATCAATTTGACAGGTTTCTTAATGAACTGATGCGGCAAGTTGATTTATTTGTTATTAAACATTCAATAATGTTTTCGTGTGAAACGTGCAACTTCCAAATGTAAACAAACATGAAAAAAATTGCTCACCTAATGGTCGCTTGCAAATGGCAGTATTGGTACACCATAACAAAGATTAGCTGTACATGTATATCATGTTGGAACTTAAATACGACCATACCAGTATCAACTAACTACTGCAAATAATTAAAAATACTGGACAGGTATACTACCTAACTTTACATTGGAGGTTACAAAATTCACAACAATAGATGAAATTGATAAAAATTACTTATTACAGGAAAATACTGTCATGTATCAGAGTGAGGTCTTGACAGTGCTAACCGGCTGTACCTACAGTGTAAAGGATAGAGGTGTGCGTCAGATTGGATTGACCCCTTATAATTCAAGGGTACTATTGGCCAAACTTTCAATCCCAGTCCAGTCTGATCCAAAAACAGTCACTGACAAATCCAATTAATCCAATCCAAAAAAATTAAAACACCTGATATATGTACAATATAGTTAAAAGCTTCTAGGACAGCGTCGGCCACGGTTGAAATCCAAATATTACCAGGGTTAAGTCACGTTGGCCTGAAAAAAAGAGAAAAATCTTCTCGACGTTTCGAGCGAAGGCCCTTCGTCAGGAGAAATTAGTAAACAACTCACATGTGGTCACGCGTATTTATAGCTGCAGAGCTACAATGGGAATCACGTGAACACATGTAAGCCAATAAAAACAAAGTAAACAAATAAATTAATATGTAATTTTAGCCTGTGTGCAGGTGCTGACCCAATAGTGGGGCAGCTACCTGCAAATAGGCAAAGAAACAGGTTATAAATTACTATTTAAATCATCGGAAAAAGGTTAAGGAAAAGGTGTGGAATATGGTGGTGGAGTGAGCTAAATGAAAGAGAATCGCTCATTGAGGCCGTGAGGGTGAATGGTACCAAGTTTGTAAATGAGACGCATTTCTTGTTTACGACGAGTATCGTTACAACCTGTAATGGGCTGAATGGCACAGATTTTCATGTTGGAAAAGGAGTGGTTGGCACTGTTGAAGTGCCTGGCAACAGGTTTGTTTTGCACATTGTATTTGACATCACGAAGGTGTTCAACAAACCTGTCACCTAAACGTCTTCCAGTTTCTCCGATGTAAAGCATGGGACATTTACTGCAAGAGATACAGTAAATGAGGTTGGAGGAAGTGCAAGTGAAACTGTGGGTTATGTTGAACCTACATTTTGGAGCCGAAATTGAAATTGAGGAGTCTAAATATTTACAGGTGTTGCACCTACCACGACAGCAAGAGCTGGTGCCAACATGTGATACCAAGGCTTGCTGCAGTGAGCTGTGAACAACGTTTTCCCGGATGTTTTTGCTATGCCGAAAAGATACTAGGGGTTTCTCAGAGAAAATGGAAGATGTTTCTGGGTCATTTTTAATGAGGTCGAAATTGCGGTTAATGATGTCCCTTACTTTGAAATTGAAGGGATGAAAAGTGAGAACTAGAGGTACTTTTTCATTAGAAATGGTAGCCAAAGGTTCGCTTAAGGTGTCTGAACGGGAAATGTTGGAGACCTTGTGTAAGGCAGTGTCTAAGAGGTGGGAAGGATAACCACGATTAACAAAAAAGTTTCTCATTTCCAAACATTTGGCATAGTTCCAATTAAGTTGTGTAAACTTTCCAAAAAGAAAACCAATGAACAAATAAGTTTTAAAAAACTAATATATATACATGTAATAATTATAATCTTAATTACAAAAAACAATATTTACTATGCACAAAGGATTGTGGTTGTAATCACCTTCCTTTTCGGTATGGTCAAATCATAGTTAGTTTTGGAAAGAATATTATAATTGTCATGCCCAGGCACTAAATTAATAAAAAAATTTAAAAATAAGAAATCCAACCTACCCTACCTAAGTTTTTTTTCAAAAAGAAATAGGAAACCCACTGGCAGGTATATTTTTTGGCCTGATCTGAAGAGCAAATAATTGGTAGATACTGATGAGTGAAAACTACAGTGCGAGCAAGCGGATGAGGTAATGATGGAAGTCAGTGAGTTAGTAGAGGGGAATTTCATCCCATTTGGTTGGTTGGTTTGTTGGTATATGGTTGGTTGGTTGGTTGGTTGGTTGGTTGGTATATGGTTGGTTGGTTGGTTGGTTGATTGATTGGTTGGTTGGTTAGTTGATTGATTGATTGATTGATTGATTGGTTGGTGGATTGATTGATTGGTTGGTTGGTTGGTTGGTTCGTTCGTTCGTTCGTTCGTTCGTTCGTTCGTTCGTTCGTTCGTTCGTTCGTTCGTTCGTTCGTTCGTTCGTTCGTTCGTTCGTTCGTTCGTTCGTTCGTTCGTTCGTTCGTTCGTTCGTTCGTTAGTTAGTTAGTTAGTTAGTTAGTTAGTTAGTTAGTTAGTTAGTTAGTTAGTTAGTTAGTTAGTTAGTTAGTTAGTTAGTAAGTTGGATTCTACAATATCTATGGCAAAGCTATTAATAAAAAAAATTTTCGTATCAAACAACTTGAAACATCTCAACAACGAAGCAAGGAAACGAAAAACTTCAAAAGATGTTATTTTGTCATTCTAAGTGTTCTTTCATTGGTATTTTTCTTTTCTATTCTGGTCTAGATGTTGATCTTCTTCAAAATCAACCCAAGGTGATAACTGTAAAAGACAAGAAAGTTCTTCGATATTCTTACAACATAACCACAGACTGGGAGTTTATCATTACCCAGGCCCACACTCAGTACCGTAATGTGTCGCTATCGCTATTTCATGAGACGTACATCCAGTCGGATACAGCTATTTTCAGATCAATTGCGTACAAGTGGAGCCGTATACTACATGGAGGCGTCAGTAGCTCAACGCATAGTCTGGACTATATTCTACAGCCATCTAGTGGTTCTAGTCTTGAAACTTTAGTAGCTGCAATTACTTACACTGGAAAATGTAAGTGCCGTTAAAAGTAGTGTTACGCCATGCAGTTTTTATGCAACTTTGCTCGCAATGTTGTTACGATACAACACATAGCGAACGAACAAACGAACCAACCAACCAACCAACCAACCAACCAACCAACCAACCAACCAACCAACCAACTGACGGACCGACGGACCGGCTGACCGACTGACTGATTGACTTACTGATTGACTGACTAATTGACTGACTGACTGACTGACTGACTGACTGACTGACTGACTGACTGACTGACTGACTGACTGACTGACTGACTGACTGACTGACTGACTGACTGACTGACTGACTGACTGACTGACTGACTGACTGACTGACTGACTGACTGACTGACTGACTGACTGACTGACTGACTGACTAACTAACTAACTAACTAACTAACTAATTAAGTAATTAAGTAAGTAACTAACTAACTAATTAACTAACTAACTGACTGACTAACTTTACCAACCAACAGGTCCAACCAACTAACCAGGTCCAACCAACCAATCAACCAACCAATCAACCAACCAACCAACCAACCAACCAACCAACCAACCAGGTCCAACCAACCAACCAACCAACTAACCAATCAACCAATCAACCAACCAACCAACCAACCAACCAACCAATCAACTAATTAACTAACTAAACATTTTTTTAGCTCCAATCCCTGGAGGGTGTTGCCTAACTTGCAATCTTGAAGTGGATCCCAATCTTATCATTACGAGACACAGTTATTACAAAAGTGTTTTGTTGTTTTCTGTGGCCAATGTTTATGACTTTGAGACGTCACTGTGCAGTGGTTTACCACATGAAAACCCTCATCACTATCGTCTGCAGTACTCCATTTATCAGTATTTCCTGGAGGAAGGCAATTTGGACAACGACGAATTATTTGATGGCCTCACAAAGATGTTGACACCGACTTCTGTCAAGCAACATGGAACGAAGGTTAAAACGTTTTTACATCAGATCATTATCTGTAGAATTAAAAGGGGCATGTCACGTTGTTTTGTAACTAAATTATCCTATTTCAAATTCTGAACTGCAAAGTTCAAAATTAAAGCGGCAAAATTAATCCCCGAGCCCGGGCGGAGGGCCGAAGGCCTGGAGCCCGGTGAGGGTGCTAATCTCGACGTGCGTGGGGTCCACTTTACACGCGAGATGAAAAGCTGAAAGCAATTCTGAAACCTGTTTGTATATATATATATATATATATATATATATATATATTATATATATATAATCCACAACTTGCGCAGTTCGAATAGCAGGGTACTGGTAACTAACCTGTTAAATTATTCAAATTATTTAAATTTATGTCAACAAATTAAAATTTATAAGTTCGGTTGGATTACGAAATAGTTTTTCAACGATCCTGACGAAACAAATCTTTGCCAGAAAAAATGGTTTCAGCTAAAATATATACATTAATATTGCTATGAAAAAAGACCAAAGAAAGAATGCTAAGAAGCGATGTGGCAGCGAGAAAAAGACAACAATAAATACGACTTAAAACCACTGAAAAAAGCCTAAAAATTAATACGATAAAGACCAAAAACGATGCCGACCGAATTGTAAGATTGTAACTGAAAGAAGAAGGATCAAGGATGTGTCCTGAAACTGTTCAAAGCCGGTAAAGAATTTTGCTCTGGTGTATTCTACATAACTCGCGAGGGAACGATTAAGAAATTTTGAAACAAACGGCTTTTTAGATCATGAAGAGAACTGATGATGCCTTGTCATATTTATGTGTCAACAACGAAAAAAGTAAGAAACCGCGAACGAGAAAAAAACAATCCAAAAAGAGTAGACTGAATTGGCAGTGTTTGTGGTGACAAAAGCAGTAGGAATTTAACGGTAGGAGATTCGTATTTACCAGTTTAGCTAACTTTAAAGGGAAGAAATCTTCAAAATGAGAATTGATATAACTATATTGTCTAGAGTTATCAGTGGACCGCTAGGACGTTGACATTGTGTCTTTTCTTGGCCACTGTATATATCTATTTTTGAATGAAAATTTGTCATTTGGTTCATCTCGTTGTGTTTTTTTTAATATTAACTTTGCATGCTCTTTCGGTGTGTCAATGCATGACTACAGCTGAACCTTGTGTGTCATTAATACAACAAAAAACAGAAATTAGGGGAGGGGGGAGGGGAGAGGGTGTTAAAAAATACATATAAAGCGGGCGAGGGGTTGTTGCGTTCATGTATTTCTCTTTATAATTTAAGAGCCGGTGGGGGAGGCAGGCACAGACCCTTTTGACTGTTTACCTACTGTATCGTTTTCGAACGAAGCAGACTTCAGTATTACCAAGTGGCAGACTCGTGCCCAGTCATTTATATTTCACGCTGCTAGGTTAAACTCGCAAAGGATCTTGGGATCCTGGTTGTCGCAACCAAGCTAGCTCGGTAAACTGGAATGAAAATGTTCATGTAATCGTTTTCATCCCGGCAAACCGGGCTGAAATACTGTTGAACTCGCTTCGATCACTGATCTCAAATAATATACTCATTATACTGGATAGAGCATCTATTGTTTCGCGCGTGGCAAAAATTTGAAGTCGGAGGTGAGGCTAAAAATCTCGCGGCGGCCATATCCGGTGGGACCCACAATATTGCTGAATCATAGTTTTCGCCTCTGGTTTTCGCTTTAAATGATCGGATTTTTAACGAAAACCAGCTAAATTTTTGTGACATGTATCTGTCGCTATGGGAGAACTTAATAGTGGCTGTATGAAAACCAAGTGGGTCCCACCTGAAATGACCGCCGCTAATTTATTCCGACTTCACGGCGAGCACCAGATGCCCTATCCAGTATAATGAGTCTATTATTTGAGATCAGTGGTTTCGATACGTGAGGTGAGGTGACGTGAAATGAGGTGAGGTGAGGTGAGGTGAGGTGAGGTGAGGTGAGGTGAGGTGAGGTGAGGTGAGGTGAGAATCAGTGATGAGGTGAAGTGAAGTGAGGTGAGGTGAGGTGAGGTGAGGTGAGGTGAGGTGAGGTGAGGTGAGAATCAGTGATGAGGTGAGGTGAGGTGAGGTGAGGTGAGAATCAGTGATGAGGTGAAGTGAAGTGAGGTTAGGTGAGGTGAGGTGAGGTGAGGTGAGGTGAAGTGAGGTGAAGTGAGGTGAGGTGAGAATCAGTGATGTGACGTGAAATGAGGTGACGTGACGTGACGTGACGTGAAGTGAAGTGAAGTGAAACGAAACGAAATGAAATTAGATTTCGGTATGGTTCAGTGCAATAGTTTATTTTATTTTATTTATTCAATTTGGTTCTCATTTTGTATTTTTTTGTTTCTTTTGTGTTTTTTATGTTTTGTTTACAAATATTTATATTACATTTATATTGTACAATGGCCACAACACCATGATCTATCGTCTAATAGATTACTGTATTTCAAATTTTACTTTCCAGATTCGTGAGTGGAATCCAGAGAAAGATGTTCCATCTATTGTATTCGACACGGAGCGTGGGCAAGGAGTTGTTTTTAATATCCTGGTGTACGATCCCGAGACGAACATGGAATCCGTTTATTCACCCGTAGTTACTTATGGATGTAGTTTTACTGCGAAAGTTGATGGATGTGACTCGTTAGGTAAGTCACATTTTAGTTACCTGTCCATCCGGAAGGAAGGAAGGAAGGAAGGAAGGAAGGAAGGAAGGAAGGAAGGAAGGAAGGAAGGAAGGAAGGAAGGAAGGAAGGAAGGAAGGAAGGAAGGAAGGAAGGAAGGAAGGAGGCAGACAGACAGACAGACAGACAGACAGACAGACAGACAGACAGACAGACAGACAGACAGACAGACAGACAGACAGACAGACAGACAGACAGACAGACAGACAGACAGACAGACAGATAGATAGATAGATAGATATAAACATCTCAAAGAATTTCTCACAGAATTATTCTCGACGCTTGTCGAGATTAGCACCCTCGCCCGGGCTCGGGGATACGTTTTGCTCAATTGTAATGTTTGTGTCATTTTTTCTTTATTTCAGTCTCTATCGTAAACCTTGTTCTTGCTGTCTGTGGCTCGCTGTTTGGTTTGTTCATATGTTTCTTTGGCCATCGGTTTTGTAAGCTATGTAAGTGATGTTTAAACTCGCATTCATACGAGGGCAGAGTGAGTTGAAAACGGCGCCAAAAGTCGCGTTCACATGCACTGTTCCTGCAGGTCGAAATTGTTTTAAGGTCGCTCCCTATAGTTTCAATAAATACGCGCTATTTCATACGCTCATTATCTAATGTTTTCACAAGTTTAAAAATTTGTTAGATAAATACTAATAGACCTTACTATAGCAGAACTATTGCAGATATAAAATTTCTATCAAAAAGTTCAATTATTTGCTGTTACCATGGTAATAATGACGTTGGACTTGGTATATTTTCAAATATTGCATAATTGAAGCGGCATGTCCTCAGTTTGCTTCGGTGAATTTTTTTAAAAATTGCTGAGATGATAGATACTGTTGTGAAAAATATCCATGCACAAAATCAGAGAGGGTTGTATAGACAGATTTTTCGCTATCAAAATTATCGATTTATAACAGTTCCGGCTTATGAATTTTTTTTAAAATTATATATACTTTAGAACTTTTTATGAACTACTTATTTACAAAATTTTACCAAAATTCACCGAAGAAAACGTCTACAAGTCTAACATCTATGTCGACGCGGTCACAGAATTTCGAATCGACAAGATTGCTATTTACGCATGCGTAGCGATACTATTTCTAGTCACCAGTCCCCTATTGAAATTATCGCAGGGAGCCACCTGAAAACGTCACTCTATTAGCACCTATATAACAAGACGCCTGGGTCAAGCGTTCACTCGGGCTACGGCAAAGTTCGAAGGCCTCCTCACTGATCTCTATCTTAACTGGATAGGGCATTCCCTATGGCCAGCAGTCAAGCATTTCGTGCCATTGAACTCTAAGTAAACTGGAACGATAACTCGATGGCGTATCATGAAGCCAAAAATGGCGGACATGGGGGCCGCCATGCACGTCAATCCCAGTCCCTTTTACTTTATAGCCGAGAAAAAATGAAGCTGAATTTGGACTTATTTAGTGAAATGGGTTGAATAAAAACTGAAGTTGTTGACCACTTTCAGGCTTAGATTAAATTCCAATATACTATAGAGTAGGTAAACACTGACACGATGAGTAAAAACAAGAAAAACAGTAAAAAGATAAAGTCCCCAAATGAAAGTCAACAATACGCAATCAAAATTGGCATGGTTTGGACAAATATAAAGAAAATACATAAGCATCCCATGTTTAAAATGAAGAGTTTGTGTATAAAAACAGTTGGCTTTTAAATTTCTCAATTTTCAGTAGAAAACCCCCCAACAAAATTCACTTTACCGGGTGTTATTATACAGCTCTGGAGTTACTCTTTGTATCGAAAAACGTCAGATTTAGCATTTCCACAACTGAAACTTGAGCTATACTTTAACCTCAATCTTTTACTAATTCTTGACATGCCAACCTTCAAGCTTTGAGATAACAAAGAAAATAAGAAAAACCTGCATTTTCCGTGGAATTTCGGACTCGAATCTTGCTTTTGTTCGGCAGATATTTTGTCGTTCGATCCATTTTCGTAGCCAGAAATAGTTCAGGTACAAGGCCGATAAGCCCAATACGTACTAGCTTCTTCGGTATCATCTCTAAAAACCTTTAGGCATAAAAAATTATGAGTTTTCTGGTTGATTTTTGCAGCGAGTTTTCAGTTTTTCATTGTGCCACTTCATACGTTCTGGTGACGTGTGACGTGCATGGCTGCCCCCAGCGGCCGGAAGTTTGACTTCACCCAATCATAGGGCCAGTCTTATGGAGTTATCGTTCCAGTTTACTTAGAGTTCAATGTTTCGTGCCAGTCGCCGCCATCTTACGTAGTGGAACATATGACGCATTGCAGAATTACGACTTGTTCCCAATCCCAAAGTTGACTGGCATAAGCAAACTTGACGTCAGCACGGACAGATTATCCGGGGGAGGAATAGTAAGTACTCTGTGCCGGGGGAGTCGGAAAAGCCGTAAAGCAAACAACAGCTGCCGGTTCGTTAATATTTTTCACTGTTTAACAACAAATACAGTCAAAAGATGGCAAGTACACAACACGAGATATTGTTAAGGCATTAAGATTACTATAAAAGGTACAATTTAAGACTTGAAATTGAATTCTTTGTAGATTTTATAGTCTGTTTTTCAGTTTATATTATCGTGAAGTTTCTTCGTTGTCGGCACTGAAGAAAAACAACGAAATTTAAAAGTTTTACAGCTCAGTAATAGAAACAAATGCAAGAAATTAGCGTCTTAAACCTTACATTCGTTTAAATCTTCTTTAAGTAACTTTTTTTGTCTGTTTTCAATCAACGAAAGCTTTTGAACTTTAGTGGTGCCAGGTAGTGATCACGTCATCATACAGCTGGCACGCTAAATTCGGCCCCATGGCCCATCCAGTTTTACTGAGATCAGTGGGCCTCCTCCGCAGCAACCTCGTCCCCAGGGCCATTTGTGGGGGTTGGACCAAGATGGCGGCCAAAAACAAATAGCCCTGGCACAGGCTGAGCTATCACCACATCTGATTGGTCGAGATAACATGGGCTGTTTTAGGTATTCTGGTTGGTTTAAACAAGGCAGGCGCGCAGGCTAACTCGCGGGGATATTGTTTATGGGGTTCAAATTATAAATAAGTGATGGCAGCAATTTGCAGCAGTTAAAAACAGCTTCAAAATGATTGAAAATGTGAGAAAAGCTGGCGAAACACCCGTAAAAACGTCGGAAGAATATGTATTAATGATGGGTCGTGTCGTTTCTGTGCCCTGCCATACAACGAAGTCCTTGGGACCGACTACCAAATGATAGTGTTTTCTTAGTAAATCTTTCGAACGAAAGACTTGGGAAACGAAGTCAAAAAGTATTTTGGATGCGAAAGGAAATTACACCACTGGGTAAATTACAATATTTATTATACAAACATTCACATCTGTAAATTTCTTCCACAAATTTCTCGTTATCCGCCATTTAAGAGCTCAACTGGATTTGTAAATAGACGCTCTACGTTGCAAAGCAGTGCATTGTGGACTATACCTTTCGGTCGCGCGATTGTGTTTCCAAATAATCCCTTACGATCGCTTATGATCGCTTGCGATCGCTCACGATCGCTGTGATAAAACATTTTCTATCTCAGTGATCGTGAGCGATTGCGAATTTGCGATCGTTCACGATCGCCGGGTCGCTGGAAAGTGTTTCCATAAGATCGTCGTCGATCGCTTAGAATTGCTGTGGATCATTGGCGATTATATGGAAACTAGGCTTAATGTAACGGACGTTTGGTGGACGTTTATTCAGCTCAAATGGTCAGTTCGGCAGGCGATAGCGGTTACAAAAATTTGAAACAATTTTAGCCCGCTGAATTCTCCATTTTCGCAATGCCCGAGAAAATTATTATAATAGTTATATTTATCTTAAATTGTTTTGTTTCTAGACATTGCTGTTAGTGGTTTGACGTTATTTTCATTCTGTGGTTTTATTATATTAACAAACAAAACTGACTGGACTCACACTGGTAAGGAACAGTTTAATTACTATACTTGTTATATAGCTAGTTGTAACTCAGACTGCTATTGGTCCATTTATGGTCACGTGGGATTAGACAAATCAAATGGTTCCCGCGCGGGCAATTATTGCAAAATTTGTTGCCCGCTCAGGCAACAACTGCTTAGTGAAAGTCTGGCTAAACGGCCTAAACCAAGCAAAAATCCAAACAAAAAAAAACCGGTCTATGTAATTGTCCCCTAAAACAACCAATAGGTAGGTTTAATAATAAACATTTCAGAACCAAGCAAAAATCCAAACAAAAAAAAACCGGTCTATATGTAATTGTCCCCTAAAACAACCAATAGGTAGGTTTAATAATAAACATTTCAGAATTTTGAGACGTCACAGTGAAAATAGTGAAAACCACCTATTGGAATTTTACAGTCTAATAACTTCTTCGAGCGATAGCGAGGTTAATACGCTCAAGACCGGGGTTTAATATTTTACCGTAAAGATCGAACGGTCGATTGTATTTTATTTCAAAATCAATCTTGTATTTCTTGGTCTTCGCTTCCTTTAACTTCGTCAAAACACCGAACTAGCGTTATTTTCTGCTGTTTCTTTCTCGTCTGGATACTAGAATTTACTTTTATAATGTTCATCGCCGTCGATTTCATCCATTTTCACCGTTTTTCGGCAATAAAAGTTTCTTATTAGGATTTTTTGTTTCTTTCCAATCGTAGGGCATTAACTATTTTCATAATGCCCGTGAGTGACGGAGAAATCTCGCCCCGTCAGTAACCAATCACAGCGCGTAATTTTACCGGAAGTAATCCGTGCCATATAATAAACTTCTTAATAACCTCGTCCGCTTGGTCTTTACGGAAAAATATCAGACCGAGGTCTTGACAATACGGACCGAGCCCGTAGGGCGGGTCTGTACATAAAAGACCGAGGTCTGATGTTTTTCTGTAAAGACCAAGCGGGCAAGGTTAATAAAAAGTTTATTATATGGCATTTTGAAACAATATACCTGCATTACCTTACATGATATACGTACTTAGTGTGACCTCGAGCGTGTGACATGGCTCATCGTTTTCAATGTTGTTGCTCTTGTTGTTATCGCTTTCGGAATCCTAAAACTCATGTCTAGGTTGCTCATCGTCCGACTCACGATTTAGTCTTTAGGTTGTTGAATTCACAAAATTTTTCGGTTTTATTTCGTTGTTCTTTGTAAACAAAATGGCTTGCAAAATCGACCGCGGTCGATTACGTAAAATAATCGACCGGCACGTGACGCGTCTAAACCAATGAGAGCAAACGATTTCAACGGAAGTAACTTTTCCATACAACAATAAGTTCTTGTTATATAGCTAGAGTTTCACTGGATGCAACGATGACTGTCATTGGTTAGTTTGTGGTCACATGATCTTAGCTAAATTTCAATGTCTACCGAGCGGGCAATAATTGAGAACTTATTGCCTGCTCGGTCAATAAGTTTTCAATTGTTGCCCGCGCTAGAACTTTGAACTCTTCACGGCATCCTATAACCAAAAGCTTGTTTGGTACGAAAAAAGAATATTTATATGTCTTTAAATCATGCGTGAAGATTAACTGGAGAAATGTATTGCTGTTCTTTTGTTCTGAGACTTATATTTGTTTGGTTGAAGTGAAATTACGGAGCCAGGCGAAATGTTTTGGTAAGTCTAATAGCGTTTGTCTTTTGTGTACTTTCCCTTGATAAACGTCGAAATTATTCAGCGAAACTCAAGCTATATAACAAAACACTTAATGCCTGCTCCCTCGGGAAACAGTTAGTTTTATTTTCCCTCAGGTCTCGATGTTTCCCTCGATTTCGTCTCGGGAAATATCAAGACTCTCGGGAAAACAAAACTAACTGTTTCCCTCGGGAGCAGACATTAAGTGTATAATATTAACCGAGAGCGCGGTCATTAAGACCGAGGTCTGATACTTTTCCGTAATGACCAAGCGGACGAGGTTAATAAGAGGTTTATTATATGGCATTTTGAAACAACACATCTTACATTACCTTGTCAATAGTGTGACCTTGAGCGTGTGACATAGACTCACCGTTTTCAATGTTGTTGCTCTTGTTGTCATCGCTTTCGGGATCCTAAAACTCACTGCCAGATTGCTCATCGTCCCACTCACACATAGTTTAGTACTCAGGTTATTGAATTCACAAAATTTTTGCGATTTTCTTTCATCGTTTAGTTGCAAACATCATGTCTGCGAAAAATCCGTAATCGACCGGCCGATTACGGAAAATTATCGACCGGCACGTGACGCGTGTCAGCCAATGAGAACACACGATTTCAACGGAAACTTGTTCCATATAATAAAGACTTTAAATGATTTAATGCGCGTTTTCTAATCTTTTTCAGCTCGTATGATTGGTAGTGTGTGTATTGGCACTGTCGGTGGAGCACTGCTGTATTTGTTTTGGTGGTGTTCTGGTTTTCGATATGTCGTTCTCTACATCTGCGGTTTAACATTTGGTTTTCTCTTGACTGCTGTCCTGTTCTTCACACCATTTGGTAAGTTTTTCAGGTGATTTGCATTGCGATTTGATAAATTCTTCACGTGATTTGCTAAGTTCTTCACGTGATTTGGCACACTTTTAACGTGATTTGGTTAGTTTTTAACGTGATTTGGCAAGCTCTTTACGTGATTTGATAATTCTTTCACGCGTTTTAGTAATTTTTTACGTGATTTGGTAGGTTTTTTACGTGATTTTTCAAGTGCTTCACGTGATTTTATAAATTTCTCAAGTGATTTGGCAAGTTTTTTGCGACGTGATTTAATGATTTAGCACGTTCTACGCGTGATTTAATGAGTTTAACACGTGATTTGGCAAATTCTTTGCGTGATTTGGTAAGTTTTTCGCGTGATTTGATTGGTTTTCCACGTGATTTGGCAAACTCTTTACGCGATTTGGTAATTGCTTCACGTGATTTCGTAAGTTTCTTACGTAATTTGGTAATTTTCCACGTAATTTGGTAATTTTTCACGTGATTTGGCAAGTCTTCACGCGATTTAATGATTTTTACGTGATTTGGTAAGTTCTTCACGTGATTTGGCACGTTTATCACGTTATTTGGCACGTGTTTCACGTGATTTGATAAGTTTTTCACGTGATTCGGCAAGCTCTTCAGGCGATTTTGTTAATTTTTTTACGTATATTATTGGCAAGTTCTCCAGTTGATTTACCAAGTTCTTCACATGATTTGGTAATTTTTCACGTGATTTGGTAAGTTATTCACGTGATTTGGTAAGTTCTTCACGTGATTTGGTAAGTTCTTCACGTGATGTGGTAAGTTCTTTGCTCTGCAATTTAGTCACCGGCTATACAAGTAAAGATGATTGTCCCCGGTTCTTTCCTCTCCATAAAAACGAGTTCTTCGCGAGTAAATAAGACTTGGAACTAGTCTGGCATACGTACTATGGGCGACTATAAAATGGATCTTTCGCTGGAAAAATCTTCAGAAACAGTTGTAAACAGGTCATGGTGCGTGTAATTCTGAAAAGAGAATTTTTCGGTTTCGCTTGATTAGTTTTTTCTGATTCAGTTACTCGTCAAGGTCATTTCAGTAAAGCGCTCTCAATTCGTCAGAATTTACGCCACAAAAATAGAGTAGATATCGTTAGAAAGCTTTTCATTTGTAGAATACAATGTTGTATTTGATTTTGCGATAAACACAAACCAATAATATTTTCTGCAAAAAAAAATTAAACAAAATAGAACGCTTTCTACTTGAATCGCCCCGAGTGAAGTCTCTGGTTTTACTTAAAAAATGCCCAACTATTGGTTTGTGTTTATCGCAAAATCAAAGACAACATTGTACTCTACAAATTAATTCTAACTATATTTATTTTATTTTTGTGGCATAAATTCTGATGAATTGAGAGCACTTTAAAGATCGAAAACACACTAACCGCCATTTTGAAAATAATCGAAAGCTCTCGGAAACACTCGGAAACTTCTCGTCGGACATTTGGGACATTTCATAAGTCATAGCGTTTAAGAAATGTACGAGGCTTTACATGTATCTTCCATTTGCAATTTTTAGGAAATTTCGACAATTGGAAGAATGATGTGAATTATTGGACTGTGGTGCTGTGTATGTCGCTCAGTATTCCTTTTATGTTTCTTTTGTGTCTAAAAACAGTAAGTCAGCTTCATTCTAATATTATATTAAAAGGGATCTCCCACTGTTTGAACAAGCAGCCGTCCTACTAGCTCAAAATATCATCGACAACATCGTCTATTTTGGAAATACATTGACAAAAAGGTCAAAAATAATTTACTTTTTGTATCTACTGCGAAGCAGTAGATATAATGTTGTCGCGCTGTTAATTAAACACGGAGCGACTGCATAAGTACTGGCTGAGCAAACTCGTACCCAGGCTCTTTTCAACCCGCCGCGCGGAGAAAAGACCCTGGTATATCATGGTCACGTGACTACCAAAATCTGGTTGTGACAAATTTTGTTTGGACCGGGGTGGGGTAGAGATGATTTAAAGCTTCTTGCCTGAAAGATTTTACCGTTTGAGGAAATACTTCGATCTTGGATTCAAGAGTTCAGCGCTAAGTGGGTACAACATATATGGCTATGATTTCTGATTTAATATGTTCACAAGAAACGGGTGACGTACGAGGGACTGACGGCGAAGAAAAGTGAAAAGCAATGAGGTGGTAAATATTTTTCCCGTTTTAAATTCGGATTCCTTATCTAGCTGCTCAGGGTTTTTTGCTATAATGCTATCCTTACACACACTATACTTGTTTTGATGTGAATACTACGCAAATTATCGAAGTGTGGAGCGGAGAGAAAGTCATACTGTTTACACTGCGTCGTCGGTTGAACCCGTCTCGCACAGGACTAGGCAAATTTTTTATATAAACAAGTGAAATATACAAAGACATTCAGTACTCAAACTTGAGGGCTGATCATTAATTTCACAGTAACGAAAAATTATCGGCAACATACATCACACCAAATAAATCGTAAAAATACAAAGCGCCGAAATATTTTCCTCGGTTGTTTATCCAAATTAAAACTTCAGACTGCCGTCTGGGTAAATGTCGACGATCGTCGGTCCGAATGCTTCGAATTTCTCTCTGCTCTACACCTTGGTAATTTACGTATAGTATTCACATCAAAACAAGTTGTGTATAAGAATAAGCATTATAGTCGAAATCTTGAGCAGCTAGAGAAGGAATAACTTAGGTGAATTTGAAATGGTGAATTATTTACCGTCTGCGATCTGCTTCTTTGCTTCGCTTCTCTGCGGCGCGAGTCTCTTCTACGTTATCCGTTTCTTGTGAACATAATCAGAAATCATATCGTACCCACTTAGCGCTGAACTCTTGAATCCAAGATCGAAGTACTTTCTCAAACGATATTTCTTTCAAACGAATTAAGGCGAAAGCTTCGAATCCTCTCTACCCCACCCCTGCTCAAACAAAATTTGTCACAACCAGATTTTGGTAGTCACGTGACCATTATATACCAGGGTCTTTTCTCCGCGCGGCGGGTTGAAAGGAGCCTGGGTACGAGGTTGCTACTCAGCCAATCCTGCCCAAACGCATCTGATTGGTCCACACAGCTAAAATTACTTCCGGCCTTACCGAGGAATTTCGCGAAGACTGAAGAGTGGAGCTTTTGTGAGACTTGTTTACTGTTTTTAAATTAAACTTGCCGCTTTCCAAACGTCGAATTTGTCTTTTTCAAGTGTAACACATCATTTTGAGTAGAAAGACGGAAAAATTACGCTTCCAATACGTCGAAACAAAACTAAGGTGAGGAAAAACCGTACGAAAGTGGACCAACCGTCTCACTGTTTTTCTTGTTAAATCACTTGAATGCAGATGATGTCTGTATTCTTTGTTTATTCATTCATATCTTCCGTCCTTGTAATTATAAGACCCTTTTATATACACCAAGAATGTTGATAATGAATATCTCCATGTAGATGTCTGAACATCATCTCACTTTCCAACGACGACAACTTTGTTTTTGCACGACCAGCAGTACATGTTGTCTGGAAAGCCAGACAAATGACTACTAAAAAGTTCTCAATTTGTGATATATTGACTTGCAAAGTTAATATAATAAACTATTTATTGTCTTCGTTTAAATGGTCGGTTTTAGTTAAATATCAAAGTCTTGTCTTTTATGTGGAACTCTATTTTAAAAAACGGCGAAAGACAAAGCAGCTATACGTGACCTTCAAACATCGTTTGAAAGCAAGGCCAGGTCATAAATATTTTACAAATTCATTGACCAAACAAATTTAATCACTTCAGAATTGTTTTTATCTCTCTTATGTTTCTCTTTACAATTTACCTGGTGTATTGAAAGGTAAAAAGGTTATAAATAAAAGATAATTCTCAAAACTTCACCAGCTCACTGACTCGTTGTTGACTTGACTGTTGACATTTCAAACTGTCAGTGCGTAGCCGGGGGGTCCCTTTTATGCGCTCGCTCCGTGTTTAAGTTAAGTTAAGTTAACAATAGAATGCCCTCGGAGCCAATCAAAACATAGAATTCAACGATTGACTCACGACAAACCACCGAAGCCAAAATTGTAAATGTAGTACTTCATGTAAGTCAATGCTATGGCAGCATGGAGTTTAGTGAGTGAGATATTCAGGGAGCGAGATATTTATTTCAAGAATTAGAAGTAATTACAAGCTTAGTAAGTATTTTAAGTATGAATCGTTGTCAATTAAATGTGATGTACTATAGACGTTGGAATGATACGTTTTTCTTTGGACAATTTCATATTCAGACGAGGCAATTTATATGACCAACATGTTTACATGTATTCAGCAGTCAGATCGAGCTTTGTAAACTGACAAGGCTGTGCATTGCTGAGCAGAAATGGAATTTTCTTCTAAGAAAACAAAACTAGCTTCATGATCAAGCAACAATGTGAAAAACCTGTGGTGGTTCATGAGCGAAATTATTATGCTATTAAATAACATATTGTACATAGGCAAATGTCAGTGACAGGCTATGTAGAGAGTGCGAAACGGCAAGCCTTTATATTTATAATGAATAATAATGGGGTAATTAAATTATATGCTGCAGTAATGTCAACGTCATGCAAAACTTTATGTCATGAATGCCAAACATTTATTCTACCTTTTACTGCATGCATGCATATACAGTATATGTCTACTCGATCTTGAAGAACAATTAATGTATAGTTGCTTTCATAATTTTGATGACAATTGCTGGAGATCTTCGTTCACAACTTCATTATTTCTAAACTTTACAGCAGTCCTACTTCAGATACCAACCGGATTGCATTATAATTATTTGACAAATTGTTGTAACAAAGTTATTTAAATACTTTATTGTCAAATTTTGTGAGCTGTTGTTGATGTACTGTATTAAAATTTGATTGGCCTACTAAACTTTACAACAACCATACTTTATTACCATAGGTTTTAAATAGTACCATAGCTTTAATAGTCAAGCTATGATCACACTGCCTCTCACGACGAGGACCGAAGTAAAGCCTAATTTGATTGAGTTAGTATTTGAATGGGTGACCATGCACATGATATGAGTAGAGCTGTTAGTGCTCAGCCTCCTGTGCTTTAATGGCTTTACTCTGAGTTCCTTTCTTAAAAACACAGCATGGCTAGCATTGACAATCTTGACAAAAATCTTGTTCAGCTCTGAATACAAGGTCACTACAAGTATATACAGTAATTACAGCATTGTTTTTACCATAGTAGCTATAGGCATGATTGACGCAGTAGATACATGCATGGCTGGACATGCCTATTTTTTTTATTATATAAAATAGAGTGTTTTATTGATTTTTCCACCACTAATAAAAATGGTAATGTGTGATTATTCATGATAATCTCACATGTGATGATTACCGCTGAATCAGCATTATAGTTTGCTTATATAAATGCAATTTTTGTAAGGCAATAGGATTTTTTTTTATATAGTGAACAGAACAATTCATGGATGTGCGGAAATATGAAATTTATTTCTCGTGTTGACCAAGATATCTTACTCGTTTTACGTTCTATACCTATTTTCGACAGGTTATTTTATAAAGGAAATAGAAAACATTTTTGCCGTGTTCCCATAGAGTTATAGAAACATTTGTGGAAGTTTGGGAGAACTCGAAATAGTTCTATAATTTCTATATTTTCTCGTTCGTCTCATTCATAATCCACTACAATTTCTCGTTCTCCCAAACTTCCACTCGTGTTTCTATAACTCTATGGAAACACGGAAAATGTTTTCTATTTCTTAATTGCATACGAGTAAGAATTGATTTAATCAAAGTAGCCGATGTTTTGTGTTTGCTTAGGATTTGTTACGTTGTATAGATATTAGTGCAATGTGAATAGAATAGCATTGTCTTACACAGACAGACAGACAGACAGACAGACAGACAGACAGACAGACAGACAGACAGACAGACAGACAGACAGACAGACAGACAGACAGACAGACAGACAGACAGACAGACAGACAGACAGACAGACAGACAGACAGACAGACAGACAGACAGACAGACAGACAGACAGACAGACAGACAGACAGACAGACAGACAGACAGGCGGTTAGGCAGACACGCAAGCAGTCAGCCATATTCAGACATTGCAGTTATTTTTATGAATTCCATGAAACAATCTTTGTGTTGTTTGTTGTTCTGCAGTATAAATGATATTATGTTGTTCTTTATCTAGTTTGTCATATTAGTTGCTTCGCTGGTTGGAGCTTATGGATTTGTTGTCGGTAATATATGTTACTAGACGTGGATAACAATAAATAACAATAATAAAAAATCTCTTGGCACACCCACATTTAATAATGATGATAATGATGATAATGATGATGATAATAATAATAATAATAATAATAATAATAATAATAATAATAATAATAATAATAATAATTGTTATATTGCTAGAGTTTCACTGGATGCAACGATGACTCATTGGTTTGTTTGTGGTCACATGACCTTAGCTAAATTTCAGTGTCTACCGATCGAGCGGGCAATTAAATAATTGAGAACTTATTGCCTGCTTGGTCAATAAGTTTTTCAATTGTTGCCCGCTAGAACTTTGAACTCTTCACGGCATCCTATAAATAAAAGCTTGCGTGGTATATTTATAGGTCTTCAAAGCATGTGTGAAGATTAACTGGAGAAATGTATTGCTGTTCTTTTGTTCTGAGACTTATATTTGTTTGGTTGAAGTGAAATTACGGAGCCAGGCGAAATGTTTTGGTAGTCTTAGCGTTTGTCTTTTGTGTACTTTCCCTTGATAAACGTCGAAATTATTCAGCGAAACTCAAGCTATATATAACAAAACACTTAATGTCTGCTCCCTCGGGAAAAAGTTATAGTTTTGTTTTGATGTTTCCCTCGACTTCGTCTTGGGAAATATCATGACTCTCGGGAAAACAAAACTGTTTCCCTCGGGAGCAGACATTAAGTGTATTTATTATATGGCACAAGTTACTTCCGTTGAAATCGTGTGTTCTCATTGGCCGAGACGTGTCACGTGCCGGTCGATTATTTTCCGTAATCGACCGGTCGATTACGGATATTGTCAGCCATGTTGTTTGCAACTAAACAACGAAAGAAAACCGCAAGAATTTTGTGAATTCAACAACCTGAGGACTAAATTATGTATGATTGGGACGAGAGCAATCTGGAAGCGAGTTTAGGAGTCCGAAAGCGATGACAACAAAAGCAACAACATTGAAAACGATGAGTTTATGTCACACGCTCGAGGTCACACTAAACTGACTAAAGTACGTATCATGACAAGGTATAAATGTAAGGTTTGTTGTTTCAAAATGCCATATAATAAACTTTTTATTAACCTCGCTTGCTCGGTCTTTACAGAGAAATATCAGACCTCGGTCTTTGTGTACAAACCTCGCCCTACGGGCTCGGTCTGTACCAAAAAGACCTCGGTCCGATATTTCTCTGTAAAGACCTCGCGTTCGGTTAATAAGAAGTTGATAATAATAATATTAATAATGATAATAATGATAATAGTAATAACAACAATAACAACAATAATAATAGCAATTCACTTATGTTTTTCTACGTTCGTTTAGGTATTGACACATTTATTCACTCGTCTCTTTCCTACATTGTTCTTGATCTCGTCATGAAGGCCACAGTAGATGGTTTTGTCAAGTATGATATCCCTTTTCAGTCGAAAGGTATACAATGTTATTATTATAAACAGTGATCGTAACTCCCTCGAGTACCAGGAGATGTTTCGTCAGGAGATGTTTCGTAGACGTGCGTCAAGTAGTTCAAATACCCAGAAAGTATTTTTGATTGTTCAGATAGGGACAGAACCTGCAACCAGAAGTTTTTTAACCCTTTATAGGCCAGGTTTCTTGGAGCTCTCCCCTTGACGAGTAAAATCGTCTGACGTTAGCCACAGTAAAATGGTCTGGCGTTAGTCAGAGTAAAATTGTCTAGCGTTAGCCACAGTAAAATTGTCTGGCGTTAACCAGAGTAAAATTGTCTGGCGTTAGCCAGAGTAAAATTGTCTGGCGTTAGCCAGAGTAAAATCGTCTGACGTTAGCAGAGTAAAATTAATAAGTTGACAAAAAGCAATTGTGGCCAGTAAAGGGTTAATGTGGCTTTCTTCTTGCTACAGAAACAGGCAGACAGACAGACAAACAAACAAACAAACAAACAAACAAACAAACAAACAAACAAACAAACAAACAAACAAACAAACAAACAAACAAACAAACAAACAAACAAACAAACAAACAAACAAACAAACAAACAAACAAACAAACAAACAAACAAACAAACAAACAAACAAACAAACAAACAAACAAACAAACAAACAAACAAACAAACAAACAAACAAACAAACAAACAAACAAACAAACAAACAAACAAACAAACAAACAAACAAACAAACAAACAAACAAACAAACAAACAAACAAACAAACAAACAAACAAACAAACAAACAAAAAACAAAATTCATAGTCGTATTATGTGATTCCTATTATCTGTAGCGTTTGCAGACGAGATGCAGTTGAAGTGATATAACGAGTTGCACTGTGTAGACAGAGTAAAATAGTCTGATGTTAGACAGAATAAAATAGTCTGGCGTTTGACAAAATAAATTAGTCTGTTAGACAGATTAAAATAGTCTGGACTTAGACAATAAAATAGTCTGGTGTTAGACAGAGTAAAATAATCTGGTGTTATAGACAGAATAAAATAATCTGGTGTTATAGACAAAACAAAATAGTCTGGTGTTAATTAGACAGAGTAAAATAACCTGGTGTTAGACAGAGTAAAATAGTCTGGGCTGTCTGGTGTTAGACAGAGTAAAATAGTCTGGGCTGTCTGGTGTCAGACAGAGTAAAATAGTCTGGGCTGTCTGGTGTTAGACAGAGTAAAATAGTCTGGGCTTTCTGGTGTTAGACAGAGTAAAATAGTCTGGGCTGTTTGGCGTTAGACAGAGTAAGAGAATAGTGGAGCCGAAAATTTTTGGCTGGCTCAGAGTGGAGCGGTTTCTTTATCACTTTTTAACCCATTGCAGTCTAGGATGTCCAAGGGTTCTTTGACGAGTAAAACCATCTGGCGTTAGACAGAGTAAAACAATAATGGGGCTGTTTTTGACCAGCTCAGACAAAAATGGGTTAATGACTTGTTATTAGAGAACGAATTTATTGTATTTCAGATTACATTTTAGCCGCGGTATGGTTCGCTCTCACTGTACTTGGTTTAGCGGTACAGTTAACTATGTCTAAAGGAAAGGAGACCTTGCCTCCGCGAAACACTAATAGAAAGAGAGGTAATACTGAAGGCAAGAGAACATCTCGCACGGTCAACACTGTGCCACAGAACATCCAGGAGGATGATTGCCATCCTGTGTTGGTCGATTCACGGAACGACCGTCGTAGGGAGTTTGATGACGATAATCAAGATGAACGTTTGCCAATTTTGGTTCAATCACGGTCGGCGATTCCAAGAGAAAGTACAAATAGGCAGCATTCGACGCGTTATGGAACCAATATTGTTTGCTAAAGTGTCAAACAACATTATTCAAATCTCGATTCAAATACTATTACGGGATAGACTAATGAAAAATCTACCAATCAGATATCGATTACCTCATGGATTGTAAAAGGACTGGATAGGAAACTAATAGTCATGTGGGGTGTTTTGAGCCTTTTGATATGTTAAGTCACATTCACTCAGTTTGCAAAATGGTTGAAACCAAGTTGCAAATTGTGATGTCACGAATGGCGTGAGTATGCTTGTTTTACTGAGGTTTTTAAGTGAACTTTTCTTCAAATTCTTCATATTCTCACATTCAGATGACCAGGTTGACTTTTCAAATGATTTTATTGCCTTACAAACCTACCGGGGTTCGAAATAACATTCAGAAAATATGCCTAATTTTGTAGACTGTTTTTTGTGGGTCAAATTTTTTGCCAGCTGTTTCCCAAGCAGGAACGTTATGTTCTGGACATAGGCCCAAATAATGTAATGTAAACCAAAAATGGCAAAATTAAATGCATTTATTTTGTAATGTAAGCAAACATCGCAAATACTGATTTCTTTTACGATCATATGCAGAGAAACCAAAACAAATTAACATAATTTTGATCTCGGCAAAAGCAATTTCGCCGATGACCCAAAGTTGAGTTATAATCACCGGCGAGGTCCAAAAACTGCCGGCTGCTATTCCGAACCCTGCCACCTAAGCCACAATCGAGTGTCCGCAGTAAACGTTGTTGATCTTTGTTTTGATGTTTTCTGTGTTAAGAAACTGGCGTAGCAAAATAGTACGTTGTTTTGCTTGTAATTTGCGATGCATATTTTAACTAGTAAACCTTGATATTTTCTTTTAAAATGAATAAGAATAGATGGGAATTTTATCGTAGTGTAATTTACAGGCAGTTTGATTATCATTTTAAGCTGTATTAATCGTAAACTTCGAATTTACAAGGGGTTTTTAAGCTTGTCAATTTCAACCAGGTTGTTATGCTCACGCCAACAAGTTTCCTATCCAGTCTTTTTACTACCCATGATTACATAAATTATCTTTATCAACCAATCACATGTCGGTCCATATAATCCGGAGAAGACTCACGTGACCGGGAGCCGTTTCGCTAGTGTATCACATGATACTAAATATTAGGTTACATAACAAAATGCACGAGCGGCAGAGCTGCATGTAAGGGCATTTAATCGCGAACCGAAGGCGAGCCGTAGTAAAGCCCTACGCCGGGTCAGCTGTCCTTGAAAATTGATCACTGGCTATAAACTTTTTCAGAATTTGTCCAATGCAAGTCAAAATTTGCATGATAACATATTTTTCAATTTCAATAAATCGTATGTTTTTTTTCGTATGTTTTTGCTGTACAAGCTGTCGTAGTTAAATTCGGAGAAAAACTCTGAGCTCCAGGCGGGACTCGAACCCACAACCTTCCGAATGCCAGCCGAACGCTCTGACCATTGAGCCGCTGGAACTCAACGGTAGATCAAGGTTGTTTTCGATATTTATGCTGTTTTAATTGAAAACAAGTCATCCTTTATTTTTGGTTACTTGTCAGAAGACGGAAACATCGTTCACAAGGTGACAGTATAGATGAAACTTTAGAATTCAGTATTGAATCTTCTTCCATTGTATTGCCTGACAACCATGAGATATACTTAAAGTATAAAAGAAGCGTGTCAAGAGTGAGAATTCAATGACTTCTGAGTGAAGTAGCACAACTCATATTATGCAATGGAATCAGAGACAGTGACCTAGTACAGCATTATTGTAATGCTAAGACTGGAAACACTGAAAACAATCAGTGGTTTATTGATTCTGGCACAACCAATAAAAATACTGAATGTACCTCCTATATCAGAAGCTGTGATTGCAGTATTTTGTTGGGAGACACATGTAAAGATGGATGCTGCATATTTTGCCAACAAGTCGCAGCAGAGTTGAAAAGGAAAAGTAACTGCTGTAACTGTCAACAATCCTAACACTCCACTGAGTAAAAGAGAAAAAATTAAGAACAATGGTGAAGAATTTAGAAGATGAAATTCAGCAAAAAGGAGTTTACCTTAGTGATGAACTGCACAATGACTTTACTAATATTATTTCTGGTATTGAAGATGAAATGCCTGAAGATTCTTTTGAAAAACTGTTCTGGCAGCAACAGAAGAAAACCTTTCAAGAAAAATTCAAAGGGTATACGATGGCATCAAATGATGATAAGGTTTACTTTACATGTACACCTTAGATCTCTTTCTGCATGCTTACAATGCCTTAAGAGGAAGCAACGTCATTAAACTGCCTTGTGAGAGAACGCTTCGGGATTACACGAATATTGTTCATCCAAGTACTGTCTTTCAGAAGGCTGTGTTTGATGATTTGAAGCACCAGGCAGCAAAGCTGAGTGGCATCCAAAAGTATGTTGTGCTTATGCATGATGAGGTGTCAATAAAGGATGATCTATAGTCTAACACTGGGGAGTTAGTTGGCTTTGTAAACCTGGGAAAAGATGTGGATGACTGCCACATGAGGAGCAGAGCATCC
This sequence comes from Corallium rubrum, assembly GCA_964035015.1. Lineage (NCBI taxonomy): Eukaryota > Metazoa > Cnidaria > Anthozoa > Scleralcyonacea > Coralliidae > Corallium > Corallium rubrum. Next base: position 4,289,374 of record OZ036001.1, read on the forward strand.
AAACAGCAAACAGTGCTACCCATACTCTTGTTTTTATGGTGGCAAGTATTGCATCTCGGCTAAAATTCAGTTTGGGTTACTTTGCAACCACCACAGCTACAGCAGATCAGTTGTTCCTACTCCTGTGGAAGGCTGTTGGACTGGTTGAAAGTTATGCTGCTCTCAAAGTTGTTGTGGTAGTATCAGATAAAGCTGGTCCAAATCAGCGCCTGAACAGCCTCCATAATTCTGGGGATGAAGTTTCTTATCGAACAAAGAATGTATTTGCAACTGACGAACAGAGATACATGAAACATCTATTTTTTCTCAGACCACCCTCATCTCATCAAAACTGCTAGGAACAACTTGGCAAATTCTGGCTCAGGGTCAAACACAAGGAACTTATGGAATAATGGAAAGCATTACTTTGGAAACACATCAGAATTGCAGACTCACAACATAGTATAGAATTATGTTGTTTATGATCATAATATTTTGTTGTAAAATTAAACTGACCTCAAAATGCAGAAAATCACGTTTCAGTGAGTGAGAAAATCAGTCAAAAATTTTGTTAGTTTCAAGTGAGCTAGTTTTATTGGGTACTTGGGCTGGCTCATTTTGTATAATTTCCTTTTGGTAAATGCAGTTTCTATAATTTATCAAACTAGAGAGTGAATTTTATGTTTTGTGTGATGAGTTCGTTGTTTTTTTGTAGCCCTCCTTTTTTCATGCTGTTTATCCCCCCCCCCCCCGGCAGGTTAAAAAAATTTCAAAAGCCGTGTTTACACTGCAAGTCATGGCCTGGCCTTGGCCTGGCCCGAGGTATAATGTGTCGTGTTTACACTGGAAAAAAGCCAGGCCAAGGCCAAAGCATAGGCCAACAAAAGAAGCAAACCCAGATATTCTGACCTAGACCAGCCCAGGACGTGTTTATACACTGCCAAAAAGTAGGCCAAAGTTAGGCCAAGGTCAAGCCAAGGCTTGTAGTGAACACGGCTTTAGACCCTCCAAATATCTTCCATCCCATGCATCCACCACAGATGTAGAAAAAGAATCTGTTGCATATATTGCTGGTGTAGTCTTGAAAAACATTAGTTCCAAACTGTATGAACTAAAGAAGAACATTGCTAGTACTGGAAAAGATGTTAGTTCAGTGCATAGACATCACTGAATTACTTGATGCCTGTAAAGACAGTGAGGAAGGAATGTCGGACAGCACAAGCACCTCAACCACGTTGATCGAAACTTTAAACCGAGGAGGTCGGATCTTCCCTAAAATGTCAACTATTAATATGTTCTTAGAAGTTGAAGGTATATTTAGGCGAAGCATTAGTCTAAATTCCAAACTTGTTTTGAACTGATTCATTATCAAGTGATTCAGATAGTAAAGAATCTTCACAAACAATTTTCTGAATGCTACAGACAATGAAACTGCTGAAAACGAACAAAAGTTTAAAATACTTAAAATGTGCTTACAATTTTACATCAAAGTTAGACGTTATATGCCCATGCAAAATATGTTATTGAAAACTACAGAGTAGACACTACAACAGAACGTAAGAAGAAAGCACTGAACAAGAAAAGTAAAACAAAAGTGGACAATATATATCGTTATATACAGTGCAGCAGGTATTCAACAATTTGTTAAATTTTGCCATTATTGCTTGTCTTAACATCTGACATTAAATTCCATAATTATTAAGGGAGTAGTCATTTTGAGTCAAATCAACATTAGCAACAAGCGTACTGAGGACATGTTTGAGATATCTTTTGAAACTGCCTGTTGTACATATAGTAGAAACCTTACCAAGAGAAAAAGTCTAACATAACGCAGAAAGTACACTCTAAAAAAAAGTGTGTTTTGAAACACACTAAGGTGTGTTATTTTAACACGCCTTATCAGAAAAATAATCAATTACACATCTTGGTGTGTTACAAAACACACATTGGTGTGTTGGATAACACACCTATGTGTGTTGAATAACACACCCGGGTATGTTATTCGACACACCTTGACATAACACACCTTGTTATAACACACCTTTGCATGAGGGAGGTGTGTTAATGTAACACACCTTTTCTGAATAACACACCTTAGCATTAACACACCTTTGAAAAAACACACCTTTTGTGACACACCTTTCCAAACAAACACACCTTTTAATTACACACCTTCATTAATAACACATCTTCTTAAATACCATAATATAATAACACACCTTTTTAAAAACCATGTTTCAAAGAACACACCTTATTTATACCTTATATAGTTATCAAGTGTGTATGCGTTGTGTGAGTGTGTGAGTGTATCGTGTTGTATTGGATATACAAGCTCGAGCCGAAAGCGAGAGCTTGTCATATCCAATACAACACGGACACGAATATTGTAAATAGCTTAAAATACTCCAAGTCTTTGATGTTAATATGAGTAATATTTGTTCAGATTAATTAAGAAAAAGCTCATTTTCAATGTTTTGGAGCGGAGATGAACCTAATATACAACCACTAGTGGTTGCATATCTGATACAACCACGTGTGGTTTGTATCAGATATACAACCTCCTTCACGGTCATGATTTCTTTTGTGATTGCATTGAATTATTAATGAGTATTTTAAATATATATATATATATATATAATTTACTCTGACAAAGGCCTTTGTCTTTGTCCATCTTATGAAATAATTCTGCACTCTTCAAACAGAATAATTTCGGTAATACCAACAAACGCTTTGGAATAACACATCTTGTAAATATAATACAACATTTTTTTAGCTTAAATATCCCTACGTTTAAAACTTTATATCTACACCTAAATGTGCATGAGGTAATTCCGAATCAATATGTTTGTAATTTTGAAACGGAATAGCCAGTGTCGTACCCAGGCGCATGCAGCCACGAAATCGCGCAGCTAGCGAGCGCGCATTGATACTTGGGATAGCGTCATCTCTAGATCTCGATTCTCATCGGTTTGAGATTCAAGCTATACTGTAGAAACTTTTGGTAATAAAAGACTTTTTGTTTGCGAAGAGATCAAGCAGATAGTCTTCACCGAAGTAACATTATTCTTCTTACGGAAAGATTTAACTAAAAGCTGTGAAAATCCAGTTGAACCAAGAAAGTTCTAGAAGCTTCTCTCGCACGAGGCTACAAGCAAGGTAAGAGATTGAGTATTTATCGTTTGTTTTCTATTGCCCTACTTATTGTAATGTGAAATTTTCTCTGGCTCTCGTTGTCAAATTTCCTGTTTGATTGTCCAATACAAACCATTTTATACTGAAGTTACTGTAGTTGAAGTATTAAGTCATCATGCTTTGACTCGTCAACATGGCGGTTCCTAACAAACTGTCAAACTCTCAAATCATTCTATCTTTTTTGCCATTCTTTAGCCACCGTTGCTTTCATGATAAGGATTATCTTATGTAAAACTAAAGCATTCAGACCTTAAGGTAAAAGTTATTTGTGATTGGCAGAATTCATCATCATTAATATGAGATTAAATTGTTGGTATTGAGACTAACAGTATGTTTTGAGTGTGTTTGTTTGCTTATTCATTCATATGTTATTTTCTCTTGTTTTCTAGTGCATAGGGTAGAGTTACTTTGTTCAGTTGTGTTCAACCATTCAATTCAACTTGCTGTTATTGGTAAGTAAAATCCTTAAATAAGCTTATTCATATACTAGTAGTTTATTTATTAGCTAATGACATAATGATCTATTCCCATAGGCATGTTGGAATATATTCCATAATTTCCTTCTTTCGATTGCCAAGATCTTTGGTAAAAGCTTCGCAGACATCCTTATGCTTTTTATATAATTTTCTGTCGCTACGCTAGATCCCAGGAACACTTGAAGGGCCAGAACGATTCCGGGCAGGACCTTATTACGACTGTTGCTAGGCCTTCTCGTTTGCAGCCTCTCCCCAGTCTTCCCAAGAACCCAAACCGACTATGTGGCCAAGCTCATGGTGGAAACAAAAAGCCTAGAAACTAGGCTAAGGACACCCCCCAAGCATTTGCCGGTGACAACGATTGTGGGATAATGTAAGTAGTGTGCACATCTAGAGAGCATGAGGTGGTATAGGGCCAGAGTGCTCAAACTTCCACAATATATATAGATATATATATATATATATATAATCGAAATATGGTATATAGTAGGTTAATACTGCCGAAACAGAGAACGTGAGTGGTCTAATGTTTCGAGCGAAGGCCCTTCGAAGGCCCTTCGTTTCTCTCTGATGAAGGGCCTTCGCTCGAAACGTTAGACCACTCACGTTCTCTGTTTCGCAGTATTAACCTACTATATACCATATTTCGATTGTTGTTTCAACACTGCCTACGCAGCACACCACTTTTATTACACTATATATATATATATATATATATATATATATATATATATATATATATATATATCAGTATCATTGATATGCTAAAAACCCATATCACACATCTGGATATTTTAGAAAGTTGACCAGTTTGATGAATAAGACACAAACTGGTATAACACTAGTTAATAATATGCATTTAGTATAATCTTAGTGATATGCATGATACTGCATATTCCTTATACATTACTGAACTTCCCTATATTCTAATTGTCTTCAAAATTACAAGAATTTTCTTAGGAAAGTAGAATTTTCTGTCCAAATTGTTTGTTCGGTAACTGCAATCTTGTAGTTAGGAGGAATGCGTGAGTATGTGACCTTTGGAGGGATTCTTACTCTTGACCCTGGGAAGCTAGTAGCCATATAGTAGGTCATTACTGAGAGCTTGTCTGTGACACAGTACATGATGGAAGATTAAGTCCTAAGTGTACTTTGTATATAAGGTTTAATCCCCAAGCCGGGCGACGGGCCGAAGGCCCGGAGGCCGGTGAGGGTGCTAATCTCGACATGCGTGGAGTCCATTTTACACGCGTGTAGAAAAAGCGAGGGAGATGAAATCTGTGAAATAGTTTATTTATTTGTTTGTATATATATATGTTTGGTACGGTGTCACGCGGTAAGAATAGTTGGACACTGGTGACTAGCGACGAAGAAAACTAATAAATCTGTCAGTATTTTGCTTTCGTTTAACTAAATGGAGCCTGCTCTACTTAAATAATAAAAGTGAACAACGAAGAAAAGGATACAAACAGCCGGTTTAATATATTTTGAAGCGAAACCAAGAGAACCTGAAGAAACCAAACGCCGTATCATGGTAAACAACTCAGTGGTCTCAATTAAGTTAACGGTAGGGGATTTGTAATTTGTACTTTGTCCTATGTCCTAAAACAATATACAGCTTCACGTTTTCGTGCTTTCCCTTTGCTCGTCCAAACCATAAGTTAGCTTAACTAAAGCTAACTTAAAACGCTACCTTAGGCTTATGTGGACGTGATGTTTTTCATCGACTTTGCATGCACTTTGTAATTTATTATTAAACATACGCATGGGCTTTGTCGGTTTTCTTGCCTGTATTTCCAATTTTTCGACTGAAACGTTTGTCTGTTTAATACTTCTTTCTGGAATCTGATTCTACTGAATTGTTTTTGTCTCAGACTCTATTATAAATGTAATTTTTGAGCTGTTAACTTTTAATTTTGCCTTTGCTAAACATCTATTGCATAGGCAAGCCATTAAAGGCTTGCTAAAAAGAATCCCTTTTGAAAACTAAAAACAATATAATTTTTACCACCAGAATTTAATAATGAAATCTAAGTTTTGCTTTGATATGCTCAACTTTCATTAAATGATTTAAATAAGTTTTGTCATCCTATCCATAAATTCTATAATTATCCCAAGGATTTAATATAATTTGTTTTTATATCTGTTTGTTTTTATATTGGCTGTATATCAGGAGTGCTTATTCTAATCGGGGGGTGGGTGGGTGGGGTGTTTAAAAAAAGCATGTAAAAGTGGGCGAGGGGTTGTTGTGTTTATGTATTTCTAGTATTGACATTAATTTACACTCCAGATGATTTTACTCTCTGAAGGGGTGGTAGCAATGGTATTGAGTCCAATGATTATTACCCATTCCTGCCTGAGCCAGCTGAAAATGTCCCCTTTATTGTTTTACTATGTTTATCAGCAAATGATATTCCTCAGACATTTTATTGTAGGCATCAATGGGTTAAATGGAATGACTATTTTAACAAAGAAAAATTACAACAAAATCAAAATTTTAACTTATAAATTGAAATTTTGAGTTTTGTTGCGTTGGTTAATGTATACCTTTGAATATTTGATTTAATTAAATATTAGTTAACAAATTGTTGAACTAATTTTCTCATTTTACAGGACTGGACTGGTACACATTGAGTGATGATGCAAAAGCCAACTTCTCAACAAAAGAAAAGGATTCCACTGATGTTCCCTGGTGTCATTGCTGATTGGATTGTTGTTAAGTACACTTTGAAAATACCAACATTCTAAATACATGTATGTCATTAGTATCCTAAATGCTGAATCGTCGATGTATTTTAGATATAGATGCAGAACCACATACATGTAACATGGTTAGTGGTTAGTCTAGTTTTTTGCTTATAAGTGGATTTTGCATATAAACGGAAACGATGAAAACTTTATATATATTAAGCAATTTTTCCATATTAGGGACTTTTGCATATAAGCGTGGCAGCAACTGCATGTAGTTACATTATAATCATTTCATTTTTATTTAGCTTTACTTGTATAATACCTTTATTATAAAAAGGGCAAACCTGCATGGATTTGCTATTTTTGTTGTATTAACTTAAACTAAGCCATATATATATATATATAAATATTACCAGGGTTAAGTCACGTTGGCCTGAAAAACAGAGAAAAATCTTCTCGACGTTTCGAGCGAAGGCCCTTCGTCAGGAGAAATTAGTAAACAACTCACACGTGGTCACGCGTATTTATAGCAGAGCTACAATGGGAATCACGTGAACACATGTAAGCCAATAAGAACAAAGTAAACAAATAAATTAATATGTAATTTTAGCCTGTGTGCAGGTGCTGACCCAATTTGTGGGTCAGCTACCTGCAAATAGGCAAAGAAACAGGTTATAAATTACTATTTAAATCATCAGAAAAAGGTTAAGGAAAAGGTGTGGAATATGGTGGTGGAGTGAGCTAAATGAAAGTTAATCGCTCATTGAGGCCGTGAGGGTGAATGGTACCAAGTTTGTAAATGAGACGCATTTCTTGTTTACGACGAGTATCGTTACAACCTGTAATGGGCTGAATGGCACAGATTTTCATGTTGGAAAAGGAGTGGTTGGCACTGTTGAAGTGCCTGGCAACAGGTTTGTTTTGCACATAATTTTTGACATCACGAAGGTGTTCAACAAACCTGTCACCTAAACGTCTTCCAGTTTCTCCGATGTAAAGCATGGGACATTTACTGCAAGAGATACAGTAAATGAGGTTGGAGGATTTGCAAGTGAAACTGTGGGTTATGTTGAACCTACATTTTGGAGCCGGAATTGAAATTGAGGAGTCTAAATATTTACAGGTGTTGCACCTACCACGACAGCAAGAGCTGGTGCCAACATGTGATACCAAGGCTTGCTGCAGTGAGCTGTGAACAACGTTTTTCCGGATGTTTTTGCTATGCCGAAAAGATACTAGGGGTTTCTCAGAGAAAATGGAAGATGTTTCTGGGTCATTTTTAATGAGGTCGAAATTGCGGCTAGAAGCTTTAAATATATATATATATATATATATATATATATATATAGCTATAACCATGTAACATTAGTGTTAATTATTTAATAAATATATTTATCATATATGCATTCTGTGTATTTACCATATATTTTTTATTTAACACAGCTGAAGGTGTGTTGTTTGTAACACACCTTGTTCAACAACACATCTACTGCAAAGGTGTGTTGGATAACACATCTCACGGTGTCATAACACACCTAATGGTGTGTTAAATAATATACCTATAGTGTGTTATTCAATACAACTGAAGGTGTGTTACATAACACACCTTGGTGTGTTGAATAACACATCTTGGTGTGTTGAATAACACACGTTGGTGTGTTGCATAACACACCTTTCTAAAAACACACCTTTCTAAAAACACACCTTAAAACGTGTCAAATTCTGGACAAGCAGAAAACACACCTTAAGGTGTGTTATTGAACACACCAAGGTGTGTTGAATAACACACCTTAAAGCGTGTCAATTTCTGGACAAAAAAGGTGTGTTATTTGAACACACCTTTTTTTAGATTTATTTGCTTCGTAACATTTGCATCGGTCCATATCTTATTAAATTCCTCCCACATTGCTTCTCTTTTAGTAGTTATAAATGGAGAAGAATACTTCTTGCAAGTTTTCTCAAATCTTTCTTTCAAAGTGTCTGAAGGAAAATAAACTACAGGTTGTTGCAGCAAACGATTTATATAATGATTGTAGAGAACGTTTAGCATGTCGTTTTCCTTCATGCATCTGCTCGCCAAATAATGAAAGTCAGCCTCGATTACTTTTTGTTTTGTCTTTCTTCTTCGTGACCTTTTAGCTTTCTTTGCTTTTGGTTTACCTCCACCAGAACTTGTGGCAGATCCTTTCCGCCAACCATTTATTTTTCCCTTTTCAAAACCATCCTGGCAGCCTTGTTTTTGACAACTAATATTGTTTTAAACAATACACCTTACGGTAAGGCAAGAAATGCCATTTCTCACATCGCTTTAAACTTACTTTTACAGTTTTACTCAAAGCAAATCACATTCAAATAAATCATCTTCAAGCCAACAATAACAACGACGACGACGACAACAACAACAACAACAACAACAACAACAACAACAACAACAACAACAACAACAACAACAACAACAACAACAACAAATTAAATCATGCAGATCAATATTGTTTAGCAGCTAGCTGTTGTTTGAGCCAATTTAAGTTCGCAATTCGCAAACCATTGTATAGCAACGGCATCTTTATTGAACGTACTACTAAACGCTGCCGTGACACGTGAACAGAGAGGTCATTCCCTTTCGAAGCATGTCTTGGAAGGATAATTTTTTAGCTGTTTCGATTCCAACTGGAATTGGTCGAATTATCGGCAGAGTTGATCATTCATAATTTCTTTAGTAGTTTTATTCTGTAAAAGCTGAAGAGAGTGGTTCAAGATTGTAAACAGACACCACGCAGCTCACCACAGCGTACAAAATATCAAAAATTATCTGTAGTTATGTGGGTGGGTTACGGTAACCAATCACAACAATATATATATATATATATATATATATATATATATATATATGTAATATATATACAATGCATGTGATCATAATTTACCAAGAACTGAATTACAGAGAATTTGAGAAAGCCTTCCTCAGATTAGCTTTCGTTTTCAGCTTTTCGTCTGGTTTCTTCGCATAAGGTTCAACAACGATCTAAATTATCGTTATATTCCTACTTAAGAGAGCACAATGGCTGCTGCAGCACCTGATGATGGCCCGGCTGCTGAGATGGAAAGTTTATTAACATGTTCCATTTGTCTGGAAATGTTAAAAGAACCACGAACACTTGGTTGCTTCCATTCGTTTTGTAAATGTTGCTTGGAAATGTATGTGAAAGTGTGAAACGCCAACGTGAAATGGAGGAAGGAAAGGTTCTTGACGCATTCGACTGCCCAGTGTGTAAGGACACAATTTTCTTTAAGCAAGGAGAGAAAGTTGAAGGAATGCTGCCAAATCATTTCATTGGCAATATGCTCGAAGTCCTTGAAATACAACGTCGTGCAAAAGAACTGCCATGTTCCTCTTGTGGATCACAAAGGGCTGCCGTTAGTCGGTGTACAACATGTGAAAAATATCTGTGCAGCAAACGTCTTACTATACACATATAGTAAGGCATTTGTTGCACAGATATTTGCTGACTTCAACGAACATGTTGTATTGACCATGGACGAGTTGGGCAGACCAGAAAATCAAGCTAAAGCCAGAGGCAAGCCACGGTGTCCGAAACACGGGAAGAAAACCCTCAAGTTCTACTGCGAAACTTGCAACGAACTCATCTGTAGATATTGCATGGATTTTAACCACGCTAAGCAGAATCATTCATGCCTACCAACTGACGAAGTTGCTGAGAAGCGAAGTGAATTGCTGAGAGCGTCCTCTGTCATCCTAGATGAACAATTCAAGGAAGGAAACGAAGTGTTGCAGAAAATAGAAGCTAATACAGAGACTTTGAAGAACAACGCCAAGAAAGCAGAAGACGACATTACGCAACAAAAGAAAGCGGTTTTAGAAGCAATTGCACAGAAACTCGAAGAGAAAGCTGCACTAATGATAAACGAGGTGGAAAAGAAATACAATGAAGTGTACGAGCCACTTACACAGCAAAAAACCGACATCAAAGCTTACGTGGACAAGGTGAAAGGTGAAAGAATTTCTTCATGACTTCCTTTTTCAAGAAGATTCTTGGCTACATCCGCCAAGAATCTTCTTGAAAAAGGAAGTCATGAAGAAGTTCTTTCCATTCAAAAAATGGTCGAAGAAAATGTGGAAAAAGTGAAGAATGAACGTCCATGGATTATGAAACCCATTCACGAAGGCAATATCCAATTCAAAGCCAAACCTATAGTCGATGGAAATATCTTGAACAACCTTGGAGAAGTAGGTAAGTCGGTAAAGGTAGTACTTTTAAAACGATTTTTTTTTAGTGGGAAGAACTAAACCTCTCTGGCTGACCACAGACCACGGCCTTTGATCCGCTTTCTTAGTAATAATTTGCTTTGCTTAATGTGTATATTTCTTTGGCCCCGGCATATATTTGTAATAGTTATTATTAGTAACCTATAGTATTTATAATTAATTTTTCCCTCACTCATTCTCTGAAGATGTTGCGATAGGCAACGAAACGTTAGATCTTATTAAAGTGTTTTAAACTTATGGGTCTGCTTTGTGGATTATACTAGGCACTGATATTATAAGTGCGCCACACAATTGAAGGAGTTCTGCTGCTTTTTTAAAATAACAAAACTAAAGCAACAAATAAATAACTAAATAAGTAAGTAAAAGTGGAATTAAATAAAAAAAACATACAAATAAATAAAGAATTAATTAATTAATTAATTAATTACAAGTAAAAAAATATACTTACTTACTTACTTACTTACTTACTTACTTACTTACTTACTTACTTACTTACTTACTTACTTACTTACTTACTTACTTACTTACTTACTTACTTACTTACTTACTTACTTACTTACTTACTTACTTACTTACTTGTGTACTTGTTAGTTATTTATCTATTAAATAAATAGATAAATAACTAACAAGTACATAAGTAAGTAAGTAAGTAAAAAGGGAATTAAATAAAAAAAACATACAAATAAATAAATAATTACAATATAAAGATAAATAAATAAATCTAAATAAATAAATAACCAATAAATTAATAAATAGATGATGACAACTATGTATTCCAATTTGTACTGTTTTTGCTATGTATTTGTCTTAACATTATTCCAGCATAATTTTGAGAAAAGAGATAATAAAGTTAAAATGCTGTAGTAGATATAATAAAAAAACCATTCAAATGCTATTTAAATAAGTATAATTGCAGTGTGTGGTATTACCTAACATATATTGTACTTTATAGTTTGTGATCCTATAATGAACCTGTTTAAACATGTAAGTAAATGCATAATTTTCTGGTACATTGAATAATTGAATAATTTCAACCTCAGTCAGGGATGCATATTTATTCGCATGTTAATAACTGAATTTTTTTAATTATGATTTATTATAAATTCATCAATTGGAGTAATGCCTGGCCATTCCTCCCTGGAATGTCAGGCATAATTTGCAAACTTTTTATGCCTTGGAGTGGGGCATTTATCTACAGTACTGTTCGAGGTACTGTTTACCTAAAGCTGAAAAAATTCTGGTTTCTAATTTAGTCACATTGGTGCAAGGTCTGTTCTTATATGCTGGCAGTCATTTACTCCTTTCTTTCAGTTTGGAACAGGGTACCATTTTTAGCCATTTTGTGTGAAGCCAATTCCTTTGTCTGGAGTAACCAACATAATTTAAGGGTTCAGTGGTACGCCCCTGGGATTGAAGGCAGAGTGCATTAATAATAATAAACAATGAACACGAGGGGTTTGCATTAATGTGTTTCTAGTTTACACGAGCAATTTTTCCTTGACAAGTTTTTTCTTGACAAGTCTCCTTGTTGAAAAGCTTGCATGTCAGCTTTTCAAAAGGGAGACTTGTCAAAAACTTGCCATGTTTCCTCATACACACGGACAAATAAAACGGTAAACAGTGCTAAAGAGCGATGGTGTACATACTTTGGTTCTTGTGATATTTCAAATTTGACACCTGAGTTTAAAGTTAGTGGCAATATTTGCCCTAATTTAACGATATGTTCTAGTATTCTGTCTGATGCTAGTATTATTTGGCTGCTATAAGGAGCATCTTCTTGGTAAAATTCGAGTTGAATGACGAGCGGTAAAGGAGCAACGGCAGCCTCTTCGGCTACTAGCGGTGACATGAAGGCAGAAATTCAAGCTATCCTCAAGTCAGAAGATTTTCAACAGATTCTGCAAACTACAATTCAGGAGGCGGTTAGTGTGGCTCTAACAAATGTAGTGGAGCCTATGAAAGAGAAGATTTCTGTACTGGAAGAAAAAGTGTCATCTCTTGAATCTCACCTAAATCGTTTATTCAATATGGCGAATGAGAATGAGCAATATTCTCGACGCCAGCTAAATCGAGGGCGATAATTGTATGCTTTAAGGGCCTGTTTATATGGAGCCGAGTTACCCGCGGCTAGGCGAGTTACCCGGCAAGCCGAGTTGAAAAAAGATGAGCGTTTATATGAGACGAGATACTCGGCAAAGCCGCCCACACATTATAATGGTTTCACATTCCATGAGTAGTTTCTGATTGTCTTCATAAGTGGCGCGTGCGCTGTTGTGACGAATTCAACTCGGCTAGCCGATTTACCCGGCAAGAGAGTGTTTATATGGGAATATTTTCATCCCGGCATGCAGAGATCTCGGCTGTTTTGCCGGGATCTCGGCTAGCCGAGTTACCCGCCTGTCTCATATAAACACTCTGCCGGGATAGCATTGAATTTCTATACATGGCGGGTAACTCGGCTAGCCGGGTAACTCGGCTCCATATAAACAGGTCCTAAAGCACATAAGGATAAAACTGCGATTCTCAGGAAGAGGAGGGTTTTAGCTGGCTCTAATTTCTACGTTAATGAAGATCTTACTAGATTTAACCAGAAATTACTCTATATAGCGAGAAAAGAATGTGGAAATGTGGCTTCGGCTTGGACGACAGATGGGAAGATTTTTGTTAAGAGGCCTACAGATGAAAAGAAGTTAAGAATCGTATCGAAGGTGGACCTTTCAAAATATGACCTGCTTTAAATAAATTGAAATTAGCGCCAATTTTTTACGTACTGTATAATAAACGAGCAGGAGTGTTTTATCAGATATAAAGACACGAGGCGAAGCCGAGTGTTTTTATATCTGATAAAGCACGAACTGCGAGTTCATTATACGGCTTCAAAAACGAACCACTTGGTAAGTTGATTGGCGGAGTTAGTTTGAAAAATAGCCTTGTCTAAGCCGAGAACATCAAACCTAAAGTTTATGTAAATCAGGAGAAATCTTTATCACATATAAAGATACGATACGGTCATGATTTTCTTTTGTGTTTTCCTCATGAATTATTAATGAGTTTTTGAATGGCATTTCCTTACTATGAACTTTAAGACTTTCTGTAATTTAATGTTGTGTTTCTGTTTTATCTTCGTTTATAATATGCAGCATGAGGTAAGTTTTGGTTATTTTAATTTTGTCGACTGGTCTCATGGGGGATGTTCAATTCCTCTAAAATTTCTATTTCTATGTATATTTATAGTGCTAATAGTTTTGTTTTTGCTATGGACATTTTTTTTATTCTACTGTTTATTATTTATATCAGAATTATTTTATCTAATGATTTTGAACTCAATCCAGGTCCGGTTTCCTCATTTAGTCTTGGGCATTTGAATGTTAGCAGCTTAAATATTAGAGAAAAATTTGAAGAACTTTCGTTTTTGATTAGAGAAAATAATTTCGATATTTTTCCATCGGAAACATGGCTTAACAAACGTATTTCTGGTGACCGCATATCTATTCCTGGGTACAACCCCATTATTCGTCTTGACAGGAACGGCAGATTGGGTGGCAGTGTTTCTTTTTTTACGTCATATTCTCTCGTTGTGAAACAAAGAAAAGATTTGGAAATTGTCGATTTTGAATTACTATGGATTGAGTTTCGTTTGAAACAGCACTATTTTCTATGCGGTGTCTGCTATCGGCCTCCAGTCAATGATCGCACCTCTTTGTCTACTTTTTACAATAATTTTCAGGTAACGCTTGATAGAATAGGTCAATTACCAAGGAAATACAATTTGGTAATTTTAGGGGATCTAAATTCACATTATAATAACATGTGCCCCCAAGATAGTTCTGATGCTGGAATGCAATTACACAGTTTTTTGGAGGGAAATAGTTTAGCCCAGTTGATCATGGAGCCAACTAGAGTGACGCAACAGCAAGCTACAATCTTAGATGTTGTAATTACCAGTTGTCCTAATGTTTTTGTTAATACGGGAGTCTTAAGTCCTCCTTCCCACCATGACCACTCCGTTGTCTTTGCCGAAATGAATATCCGAGTTTACAAGTGCCATTCTTATAAAAGGGAGGTTTGGAATTTTAATAATGTTAATACTACAAATTTGAATAATGAGTTATTAGAAACAAACTGGTACCCATTGTTGGATAGTGCAACTGACATTGACGAAGTCTATGATGCCTGGTTCACTCAGTTTCGCGTTATTATTGAGAAATATATTCCGCTGAAGTCGGTTATTATCAGACCAAGAGATAAGCCTTGGATGAATGGCGAGGTTCGTCGAGCAATTCGTAAACGTAACCGCTTGCTTCGCATTCATAATAAGATGCAAATTACTTACTCTTGGGAAGGTTATCGCGCTCAGCGAAATTTTACAACAAATTTGATAAGATTGGCTAAAAAAAGTATTATGAAAAGGTAAATAGGGATTTAAGTAATCCAGAAATAAATTCTAAAAAGTGGTGGTCGATCTCAAAACGTCTTTATGGAACGACGTGCGTTTCTTCAATACCAACTATAGTAGGAAATGATATTTTAGTAACTGACCCAAAAGAGAAGGCGTGTATTTTTAACGATTATTTTGTTGCACAAACTCAAATTCCTGGTGCGA
This sequence comes from Corallium rubrum, assembly GCA_964035015.1. NCBI lineage: Eukaryota > Metazoa > Cnidaria > Anthozoa > Scleralcyonacea > Coralliidae > Corallium > Corallium rubrum. Next base: position 4,304,600 of record OZ036001.1, read on the forward strand.
ATTTTATTGATCCGACCGATTTGCCACCTTATCAGTCAGTTTCCATTCTTGCTGGTGTTTGGGTAACAGAGGAAGAAATTCTACCTTAATGCAAAATGTTGATGTTTCAAAAGCGTGTGGATGTGATGGTATCGGGAATAAGATAATTAAGCTGTATTCTGAAGGACTGTATTCCTTTTTTACTGAATTTGTCAATTTATCGTTTGCATTAGGTCAATATCCTATTAGGTGGAAATTGGCAAATGTTATTCCGTTATTTAAAAAGGATAACCGTCAGTTAAAAATAAATTATAGTCCAGTGTCGGTTTTGCCTTGTTTGTCAAAAATATGTGAAAAAGTTGTTTTTATTAGACTTTACAATTTCCTATCTGAAATAGGATTTTTCTATAAATTTCAATCGGGGTTTAGGCCAGGCGATTCGACAGTAAATCAATAGATCGTTTTCATCTGACGTCACGGCGGCCATATTGGTGTACCAAAACAATGATATGGCGGCCATATTGGTGTACGGTATGGGAATTAGCTCTTTCTTATTCAAATATTTCGTATTGTTTCACCACCCCAATGGGGCCACCGATCACGTGAGTGAAAACGATCTATTGCTATATTTTGTACATCAGATTTATCGCGCGTTTGAAAGTGGTAAGGAAGTAAGAGCTGTTTTCCTAGACATTAGCAAGGCATTTGACAGAGTGGCATGCCGGGTTGTTAAAGAAATTGGAAGCACTTGGAGTTAGAAATCCTTTATTAAAGTGGATCGAAAGTTACTTGCAAAATAGGATGCAGCGCGTTGTTCTTGAGGGACAGGCATCAGAATATAGAAGAGTCAGTGCAGGGGTGCCCCAAGGATCGGTGCTAGGACCCCTTTTCTTTCTAATTTATATAAATGATATTGTTGATGATCTTGAATCACTTCCTTTCATTTATGCCAATGATACTGCTCTTTTTGAAGTGGTTGATGATCCAATTATTTCGGCTGATGGGCTCAATAATGATTTATTAAAGATTTCGGAGTGGTCTGACAAGTGGTTGATGACTATGAACCCGTCTAAATCTCGAACTATGGTGTTTTCTGTTAAAAGAGATAAGATTGCTCATCCTACACTTTCGATGAGGGTGTGTGATATTGAGGAAGTCGATAACCACACCCATCTTGGTCTTATTCTTCAAAGCAATATGTCCTGGAATATGTATATTGCAACAATTTACGAAAAAGCGGGTAAACGATTAAATATGTTAAAGTCGTTAAAATTTAAAATCAGCAGATCAACACTTATCTGTTTATACAAACGTTTGATACGGCCAACAATGGAGTACGGAGACGCTATCTGGGATAATTGTACTGCCAGGAATAGTGAGTTACTTGAGAGCGTTCAATACGAGTCTTCCAGGGTACAAGTGCTAAAAGATTACGTGAGGAACTTGCCGGCAGGACTTAAACTCCAGAAGAAAAATGCATAAGTTGGCATCTTTTTATAAGATAGTTAATAAGCTTGCTCCCATGTATCTAGTTGAACTTCTACCTAACTTGGTAGCTGAGCGTTCACACATCCCTTTAAGATCTGGTCAAAATTTTTACTTTTACGTGTAGAACGGAGAAGTTTAAGCGTTCTTTTTTCCCTTCTACGGTTAGTTCATGGAATTCTCTTGAACTAGATATTAGAAATTCAACTTTTTGCCATCTTTCAAAGTAAAAGTGCGGAAATTATTTTCCCGTTAAGTTATAACAAGCTATTTGATTTTTCTCTGACTAGAAGAACTTCGGTTTTACACACCAGACTACGACTAGGTTTTTGCGCTCTCAATGATTATCTGTATAAAATTAATTGTTGCAATTCACCTAAATGTATCTGTGGAATCGACAAGGAAACTGTAAAGCATTTCTTTTTATTGTGTCCCCGTTTTGCTGCTCAGCCTGTTGTTCTTCTTACCTCTGCTGCACAAATATGTGGTCAGACATGGTTAGCGAGTAGCGATGTAAAACTTCATTATATTTTAAACGGCTCTGATGATTTAAGTTATGAAGATAATTGCAATATGTTTCGTACTGTTCAACAATTCATATTGGGTACTGATCGCTTCTCCCTGACTAAAGTTTAGCCAATATTTATTTTTGTCTGTAATTTTGTTATACGTGTTCTTGCCTTTTTGTGTTAGTTCTTTTCTTTTTTAAAAAAAAAATGTAAAATTTGTATTGGAGGTGAACCCCTTAGATAAGCATTTTGCTTTTGGGGCAAACCTCCAGATTAAATATACGGTAAATAAAAAATAAAAATAAAACTTGTCAAGTTGAAAATTGCCAAAGAAATATTGCCCGTGTAAACTAGGCTTAAATATCAAAGGAACAAAAGATTACGCTTAAAATCAAAGGCCTTTTTTCTTATTGAAAGGCCCTTTACCCCTTCAAACAAAATATACAGAAATCTTTATTCTTTCATAACGAATTTAAAAGGATGTTCACTATATAGTTGCTAGTGTCAACGGTCAAACAAAAATAAAAGAGAGCTTAAGCAAGCTTGGACGACGGCAATCTAAAGTTCAGTATCTGGCAGAAACCACGAATATTTACGTACTATATTGAATACTTAAAGCGTGTTATCCAAAATATCTTAAAGTACGACATCCCAAATCCAAAATTTAGAGTTCTATAAGGATTTTGTCTAACCAACAGCTTTCGCCGTTTCACCTGTCGTCCTAAAGACGTGAAAATTATCGGAATGACGTTGCATGTGGAGCGGGGACAGCGTTAGGATTACCTAAAAATTATCATTCATTTTCGTTGTTGTGTGAGAAAATATCTATTGTATTGCCGTTCGCGTTGTATTTCCTTAATCTCCCTAATACCAAACGGTCAAAAACGCGGCACAACTCAAAACAAAGATTTTGGCACTTCTATCATAAGTTCAGTCGTCGTTCGAATTAATTTTTGCTTTAGTTCAAATTATACTTATTCAAAATAAGTTCAGACGATGTTCGAATTCATTTTTCGCTTTACTTCAAATTACTTATTCAAAGTCTATTTAAAAATGCACAGCTGCACTTCCCTGACGAAATACTGCCCACTCACAAGCCGTTCCACATCTCTGATCTAAACACCTCCGCAAAATGCAAATATGCTCTTAATGTCAGTCAACACGTATGTTCGTGTTTATTTGGATCTGATGATAGCCAGGCTATGGGTTTGTTCTTTATTGATCCGTTTTTAATAAAGAAGCAATAAAGCCTTTTGAGTTTTAATTGGAATCGACTACTAAACTACTGCCATTGAACAAATTTCTTCAAGCCCAAATCGTTTCTGGTCGAGAACAGTGCTGAAGGAAGTCAACTTATTGAGGAACACAGCCGTACAGTACATGTAAATTAGTTGATCCGTGATTGTCTATCGGTGTCAAGCAGCAACGAGAAAAAGACTGTTAAGAACATAAAATCGACTTATAAAGAGAGCGGTTAACTTCGTCGAGGCTATAAGAAAGATTGATTTAATTCCATATCAAGTTACCTATTGCCTGGGCAATTTGACAATTTGTTTATAGCAACTCAAGATCACAAACTTCGGTGAGGCCATTCGAGAAGCGAGAATGAGTTTCGGAAAATTTTACTCGTTACTGACTCGCACCAAAGATGTAACGGCGAAGACAACCGAGTCGCCTCTTCACCGATGCCTTCACGTCTGTGACCTAACCTTCCTTGGTGTTGGGGCTACGGTCGGAGCTGGCTTATACGTGGTCACTGGTCAAGTCGCCAAAAATATTGCTGGACCAGGAATTGTCCTCTCGTTTCTGATCGCCGCCGTCGCTTCGATGCTAGCTGGTTTGTGCTACGCCGAATTTGGCTGCCGTATTTCAAAATCTGGCTCCGCCTATGTCTACACTTACGCTACATTAGGGGAGTTCTGGGCTTTCGTTATCGGCTGGAATATGGTGCTCGAATACATCATCGGCAATGCCTCTCTCGCCAGAGGGCTCAGCGACTACATCGATTCTATCTTCGGTGGGGCGATTAAGAATTTCTTCGTCTCACACATCGGCTCCTGGGAGGTCAATGGTCTTGGTTCTTACCCAGATTTTCTTGCCTTACTCATGCCCTTAGTAATGGCGACAATTGTCTGTATGGGCGTGAAGCACTCGACCACGTTCAACAAAATTGTTACCTTCATTAATATGGCTGTTGTGGTTTTTGTTATTGGTGTTGGCTTATGGCATGTCGACACGAGGAACTGGACTCCCAGACAGTCTTTTGCACCATATGGAGCTTCGGGTATTCTGTCCGGAGCAGCAAGTTGCTTTTTTTGTTTTGTCGGTTTCGATGTGATCGCCACAGCTGGAGAAGAGACCATCAACCCACGTCGTAACATCCCAATGAGCATGATTCTATCGCTACTAATTTCATTCTTCTGCTATTTTGGTGTTTCTACTGTATTGACCATGATGGTACCATTCAGTCAGTTGAAAGAACAGGCACCACTCGCAACAGCATTTGGTGACCATGCCTTCAAAGCAGCCCAGTACATCATCACCGTTGGTGGATTGTCAGCCTTATTCGGAGCCCTGTTGGGTGGAACCTTTGCTGTACCTCGAATAATTTACTCCATGGCCAAAGACGGTTTGTTGTTCTCGTACTTCGCCAAGGTCAATCAATCAACAAGCACCCCCGCTCGGGCCATTATTGCAGCCAGTGTTTTAGCAGCCATTTTGGCCCTTGTCTTTGATCTAGAACAGCTGGTAGAAATGTTGTCCATTGGTACTCTCATGGCCTACACCATGGTGGCAGTCTCGGTCATCGCTTTACGTTTCCAGCCTGGTGTCGAAAGCATCACTGATGAAGGGATGGCAGCGAGTCATGTATTCTGCTGTAAAGCCAACCCTGACGCCTTTCAAGATTACCTAAAGATGGACACATCCAGTTTTCTCTCCAGCCCACCATCAACCAACAACACCACCAGTTCATTGAAATCAAGCAAGGGTGACAGGAATGACAAGAATGTTCCAGACAATAAATCTAGTTGTATAGCCACAGCATCTCTTGCACTGATCATTTTTGGTATTGGTGGTGTCAGTGCGGTCTTCATCGGGGCTTGGGCAAACCTGCGGGATGAAGACCCATGGGCAATAACAACACTGACTCTCAGCTGTGTTGTGGTTGTCATGGGGATCATCATCATGGTCTTACAGCCAACAAATAATGCCCAATTTCCTTTCACAGTTCCATGTATTCCTATACTACCATTGGCAAGCATTATGGTGAATATCTTTTTGCTTTTGAAACTCTCTTACTGGACTTGGGTACGGTTTGCTGTCTGGCTTGTTATTGGTAAGTACAGTACATTATTTGTGTTTTTTTGCTGTAAGTGATGGTGAAACAGTAAACACCTGCTGTTATAAAGAACCTGCATTATTTTACCAACCATCAACCTTAAATTCTAATATTTATTTGATATGTGATGAAGTTATTATTTATAATTAAATTCTAAATTATTTAGCAGTATAGCCAGCAAGAATTTTGAAACTATATGTGTAAATTACGTTGTAATTTGTAGTAAAACTGGTTTGGTATGGTACCCATTATTTCAAAATATTATGACTGGAGTTCAATAAAAAATAAAAAAATATTTTTCTTCATAATTACATTGATTTTTAATTCAATGCTGTTTTGGTTTTTTTAGTCAGACAAAAAACTGAAACTAGATTTTGATATTGTTTGAGACTAAAAGTTACCACATATTGAGTACAATTATGTAATGTGATATTTGAAATAAGAATCTACTTCAAATAATATCAGGCTAAAACATTCTTTTTTAATGAAACATAGACCACTTTCATAATGGCCAACGCTTTAAACATTCTTTTATGTCAAGCAAAGATTCTTTTGAATTGCAGACACACAAACGAGGCTAGAAAGGCTTATTAAAATGCACATAAGAATATTCAGATTAATCGCTATTACCAGAAATACATGATCGCAACAACCCCTCACCCACTTTTAATATATACATTTTTGTAAACCCACACACACTATGGTTTTGGTTTTTTTTTGTATTTAATAAGTCTATTATAATTTTTATATTTTTATATTTAGTCTATTATACTTTTAGTATATAATAATAAAATTAACATCCTAAAAAATTTTGAATAGAAAGAGAGAAACAAACCAGTATAACATCAAAGAAAATTCATTGGCAAAGTTCATCTGTAGTCATGTATTGGCACACCAAAAGAGCATACAAAGTCAATATTAAAAAAGAAACAACGAGATGAACCAAATGACAAATTCTTATTCAAAATAGATAATAGTGGCCAAGAAAAGACACAATGCCACGTCCTAGCGTCCAAAGACAATTGTAGACAAGAATATTATTTATATTGCATGATTTTCTTTTTCAAGACTCAGCTAAACTCGTAAATATGAATCTCCTACCGTTAAACTTTCTTCTGCTTTTGTCACCACGAACACTGCCAATCCAGTCGGTACTCTTTTCAGAATTCAGATTGTTTTTCTCGTTCGGTTTCTTACTTTTTCCGTGACCAAGCCATCATTCAGTTCTCTTCAAGATCCAAAAAGCCGTTTGTTTCAAACTGATTTCTTCATTGTTCTCCCTCGAGTTAAGTAGAATACACCAGAGCAGAATTCTTTACAGGCTTTGGCCAGTTTCAGGACACAGTGTCGTTTTCGGTCTTCGTCGTTTAAACAGTTACCAGTACCCTGCTATCCGAACTGCGAAAGTTTCGGATTTGTTGACATATATATATATATATATATATATATATATATATATATATACATATACATATACATATACATATACATATACATATATACATATACATATACATATACATATACATATACATATACATATACATATACATATACATATATATATATATATATATATATATATATATATATATATATATATATATATATATAAACATCTCACAGAATTTCTTTCCCACTTGCGTCGGTGGACTGTTTTCAATAGCAGATGTTTACTTTAGTTAATTCATAAAATTCAGACTTTTACATGCAATATGTCCTGCTGTTTAGTCTTACTATATATGTATTATTTTATGTCAAATTATTTTCAATTAACATTTTGCAGGATTTGGTTCATACACACCCTGCTAGTTAATTTTAGTTTGTTATTGATGACAATACCTTTCTCTTAGAATATTATATGTGGGTGGTCAAATATTTTCAACCTTTTCAGATGAATACAGAGTTTATCAGTCACACAACCTTATTAGCATATATATAATTACACCGTCTCTAGGAAACAAGATTTTAAATCAGTCATGTATAACATTATATTGGTCAGAAGACTATAAATGCTTGTGCAATATGTGGCTATTAGCTAATAATTTATATTTGCCTGAAGAATTCACAAAGTACTTTTATTTTGTACTTAATTATTTTTGCTCAAAATTATAGTACTGTGTCTAGTTGCCAATGTAGCATAATATTAGCAGCTGTAATGTATTATAATATTATTTTTATGAGATGATTCTTGGTTGGAGAAAAAGAAATTATAGCCTGCAAGGATTTTAAATGAGAATTTTATGGAAAAAAATTATATGAAATAAATATCATTTTATTGAAAACAGTATTTAACAGTGGAAAGATGTTCATAATTACAGCCACTATAAATTTAATTGGGTTTCCAAAAAAGATTTCTTATTTGTGATAATTACATCATGACATTTTCCTCTTTAATTTATTTTTTTTGGATTAGTCCCAGTGCTAAAGCCAAAATATATTTTAGGACCAATCTCAACACGATTGGATTGATGGGGGATATGACATGTAGTGGGGCACAGGGGCTCTGCGTTTTAAAAAAATCCCAATGCAATTAAATCAAATTGTTAATTTCCTCCGGTCCAGGGGCGTAGGAAGCAGGGGGGGGGGGGGCCGCGCCCCCCCCAATATTTTATAAAGGGGGGCCGGAATAGCTTTCGGGCCCCCCCCCCCCAAAAAAAAAATAATTGAATTTTAAAAAATTGCATTATAATGCGACTTCGATTGCGCTGATCGGCCAATTAATAGTAATAATCCATCCTGACTCACGGATAGCATAGACTCACAAATTATAATGAAAGAATTAATGAAAGGGCCTAACGAAAGAGGTAGAGGAGACTCTGAAAATGCCATTTCCGATGATCTAGAGACTCCAAATTTTCAAAATTTTTCCGCTCGCCGCCAACCATTGTGGCGCCTCGTGGGAGTCGGCCCCCCTAAGTTTATCAAGCTTCCTACGCCCCTGCTCCGGTCTTTCTTAGTCTCACTCTAAAATATAACTTTGGGGAAGAAGGGCAGCTACGTACGAACGGTGGAAAAGGCCCCCACTCATGCTGGGGAGGAGAGGGCCAGTGCATCTAAATAGACCTGAGACCCCTCAAAAGTGGGGTATGGTCCTAAAAACACGGAGCCTGAAAAAACAAAAGGCAAAAAAATCCGGGGAGTTGGCAAAGGCGCGGTGCCCCTGGCACTTGTCCAAAGTGCACCTCCTTTACCTGCCATTGCTTGTTAGCTGCAATACAGACCACCCTGGCCATTATGTATCAGTCAATTCCAATGTCCATCCTCCCAAGACAATATGGGGCATTCGCAATTCCAAGTGTTAAATGCATTGGAGGTGGCATTTGTATTTTTACATTCTTCTAGAGGATGGGCATTTGTCTGCCCGAGGGCATTAATTAGTGGCACAACTGAAAATTCTGGTTGCTATAGCAATCAACAGGGGTGTAGGAACTGGGGGAAGAGGGGACATATGCCCCTCAACTTTGTCGTAAAGTAAACTTTTTGTAACAGAAAAGTGCCCTTTTTATGAAAAAACATGTGTCTCAAGTGTCCTTTTAAAGTTCTACGCCCCAAACAAAACCCTGGCCCTTTCAAAGCTTTGCAACTCTAACCGCATCAACTTGCTTCCTACGCCACAGCATATGCATGGCCATAAACTTATTGATCGAGTGAAAATGTTGGCTTTAATTTCATTGGAAGCATCTAACTTAAGTTGGGAAGTACACATATTCCCTTGGGGTCGGACATTAAAATTTCAACATTTTCTTGGGGGCCAAGCATTAGTTAGGGATGGGCGATACTAGTACAAAATATCGATACCAACGATACTTACAAAAGTATCGATACTTTCGATACTCGCAAAAAGTATTGGTAATTTCGATACCACTTGAGCCTGCGATATTTCTGGTCAGTATCTATGAAAATCGGCGAATACTTCATCATGCAGGGTTGTATGATGCTGTTTTTAAATAAAAACACTGCCTTGTACATTCATATTTACACGAAGTACTGCAATACTTCGTGTAAATATGAATGTATATATGTATGCAAATATGTATGTGGAGACGCCTGGGTACGAGGCAGATAAAAACATTTAACCAAATAGTTATCACATATATTTAGGAAAATATTGAACATGCATGTTGATATTGTTCAGTTTAAGATTTAAAATCATAATTGCAAATGTTTATGCAGCTGATAGACTATTCCTTGACTTGTTATATTTGTTACTTTAATATTCTTCTTATTTTAAAAGTTATTTCAAGCAATGTAAAAATTGAAGTATCGGTATCGATTTTGGTATCGGTACGGACCAAAATTCTTAGTATCGGACTGGTATCGTATCGTATCGAACAAAAAAAGCTGGTATCGCCCATCCCAAGCATTAGTCTACTTAGACCTACCCTGGGGATATTGGGCTGCGTATCTGGCGCAACCACTGACCTCTATATAACTGGACTGCGTGTCCACGATACTTTTGTATTACACGAAGTGTCTCCAATTGAACGGCGCCATCTTTGATTTTCTGGTTTGCTGATTGGTTAATTTTGGACCCAACAAGATGGCGTCCTGTCAGGGTCATCTGTGATTGGTCAATTTCGCGGCTAAGACCTAACAAGATGGCGCCTGATGGCGTGTAATCGGGTCGTTTTTACGTGGGGCACCCGCAGTCCAGTTACATAGAGGTCAGTGGGTGCAACCAACAAATATTCTGGTTATTTAATAGCCATCATTCAGTTAGTCAAAAGAATGGTTTTTAAGGTGGCTCCCCACAGTTTCTTTAAAAATGGAAAATACAAGTTTGAAGAGTCCAAAACACGTGCATAAACAATTCGAAAAACGACTAGAATTAAATGTTAGACATAGTTAAGCAGTCTGACATTCAAAAACTGTTACCAAATAAATAGCAACAGTTGTTGCTATGGCAACAATGACTTTTCAATATGGCGGCCAATTACCCTTCAAACTAATTTAATTCGAAAAAAACTTTGGTGACCCCCAATTTTTTTCCCCATTATAATTTTGGTGAAGTATGAGTAATCAATTGGCCGATTTAAAAAAAAAAATCTGTAGAACGAATTTTTTTTAAATATTAACAAACATAATTTTTCCGGAAAAAAATTATGCGTTCTGCAGCATTTGTTTTAGATCAAGGTCAAATTATTTGTCTGATCTACACAAAACGCAGTAAAGGCCCTGATATGGCATGTCCAAAGGCTTCTCCACATCGTCCTGTCGAACAAAAACATGCGTGCACGAGTCTAGTGCTTTGTGAACCTACGTCGGGCGTGAAGTAATATTTCAAATCCGAGTTAGTGTTCCAGACATGGTTTCTAAATCCTATGTGCCGCACATGGGATTTGGCAACCAAGTCTAGAACACTAACGAGGATTTGAAATAGCTTCTTAAGCTGGATTTCCATTCAGTGCATTTTGTCGCGCGATCGGACTTTTCTCGATCGCTTTCTTTTGAAATGTGTGTATTCAACCAAAGCTAATGAAATGCGTTCCGCTTGACAACCCACAATTCAAAAGAAAGCGATCGAGAAAAGTCGATCGCGCGATAAAATGCACTGAATGGAAATCCAGCTTAACACATCATTAGATATTCATTGCAATGAGGGCAATCACAACAGACTGGTCGTCAAGCGCTTGCAGAGACAGGGGAAAATTTTGTTTTAAAACAGCCAGAAGTTTTGGTTCGCAAGACGTTGGATTTATTGGATAACATACATTTAGATAATATTGAATAGCAGGATCAATTTAGCCAGGACTGATATTGAGCAGAGAAAATATAGATGACAATTGGAATAATGTAGAACTTTACAAACTAAAGAAGACAGAAGATGTTAATGGTCGATACCGGAGAAAACAAAGCGTGAGGTGACTGTCTTGTATACTTTTATATGTACTCCATAATATTATGAAAGGTAGATGGATGTTTAAACTTCATTACTTCAATCAGTCTGCAAGCAACATCACTGTTTTAGTGCTTTTCGTAGGTTTCTGTCTGTCGTCGAATAACTTAAATTGCACCAACGTGTAAGTTTGGTTTCTTGTTAGTCTATTTTACTTGTAATATATATGTATCGCATGTAGTCGCTTATATTGTGAAGCGCTGTTAGGTAAAAAAATATGTTGTACATTTGGAACTGGTTTCTATAGCGACAGAAAACTGTATTGGGAAATGATTTCTAAATACAGCGTACTGTATTTAGAAATGTTTTCTAAATACAGTTTACTGTATTTAGAAATGTTTTCTAAATACAGTTTACTGTATTTAGAAAACATTTCTAAATACAGTATTGAAATTTTAAATTAACATATGTGTTGTTCTCGCACTTGAATTAATTGGTCTCTGGTTTAGACTGGGTTTCTAGATAAGTACACGGTGACGTAAATCAAGCAACCGGATGGTCCGGATTGGCCGAAATGCTATGAATATCTAATGATGTGTGAGAATGCAACTTCGTAGGAACGGCTTGGAGACTTTGCATGTTTTGCTTCAGCTTGCTCAGTGGCGTACTGCTACCTATTGGGAAGGGTGGGTAAACCCGACGGGCCCCGAGCGAAAGGAATTAATTAGGGGGCCCGAGCATTTTGTGACGAGTTCCGTAGGTTCAATAGAACCCCCCTTTCTGATGGTTATAACTGTCCCCGAAATGCAGGAAATAGCGTTTCAGAGCATTAGAAAATCAAAAATTTCCTGAGGGAGCATTTCCCCAACTTCAGGGCCCGCCACTTTGTCTGACAGTTTTGAGTCTTGCACTGCAAATCTTCTCTTGGGGGGTGGGGGATGCTTTGACACCCTTACGCAGGGGCGGCGCGCCTGGGGGGGGGGGGGGGGGTAGGGGGTATTTACCCCAAAACATTTTTGGCAAGAGGTGCCCTTTTTAGCATGTGCAGTGTGCACTGACTTTTTACCCAATCCATGTAGATTGGGTAAAATGTCTGCGCGCAGGCTATGCGGAATGGAATGAATGCAGTTATGAATCTATTCAAATAATCTGCCCTCTTTAACAGATTTTGAATCGGAGTGTGAGTGATTAGATTTTGCTCAAAAGTGCCCTCAAAGTGCAGGAAATGCTATTTCAGAGACCCTAGATTCAAAAACTTCCTGGGGGAGCATTCCCCCAACCCCCTCTAGAAATGCCGTCACTAAGTCGGAAAGGGCCCCCAAAGTAATCAATCCCACGGGCCCCCAAATGCCTAGTTGCGCCACTAAGCTTGCTGACAAAATCTGATTTTGGTTCTGCCTATTCGCGAGTGGGAATAAAAAAATTGCCCCGGTAGACATAATGTTGTACCGTAGAGAAGTACGTTCTGCTGTGCAAGCTTGGAGGTCTTCCTTGTACGAGCTTCTTAAAGTGAGGAGTACCAGAGGCAACGAGTCAGTGCGCATGTTGGAATTTGGCTTTAAGCGATGCTTTCAGTTGGCAATGGAATCGCTCGATTATTCCATTTGCAATGGGGTGTTCTGTTGTAGTAGGGATGTGCTTCGTTCCAAGCAGTTTGTTAAGTTCCCGCTAAAGTTGCGGCTGAAAGCCACCTCTATCTGTGGTAATTGTGGTAATTTAATTTTTTTCCTTTTCGTAGGTCTGGCTATTTATTTTATTTATGGAATCCACAACAGCGTTGAAGGTAAACAGAGTGGCGAGAACAGTGGAGATGAGGTCAAGTTAATCATGCCTCCAGCACCTGACCAACTTTACGACATGAAACAAATACAGCCATTGAACAAGAAACAAACTGATCACGACGATTATGAGGAATTTGAAAGATATGTTGAGCATTGATAAAATTATAATTTGGGGGCACACTCACAATGGGTTATTTTATTTAAGGTGGAAAAAATGCCAAAATACAAACAAAAAGTCCGTTTTTTATAAAATATGAAAAAATTATATTTCATATTTTAAAATCTGAAAATTTTATTCTTTATTTGTATAGGTAATCGCATGGGGCCGAGGAAAATTAAGGTTTAATTTCACGAGTGTTTTCAAAATTTTACAAAATTGCCCGAGTCGCGAAGCGACGAGGGTAATTTGTAAGATTTTGAAAACGAGTGAAATTAAACCTTAATTTTACGAGAACTCGTGCGATTAGGTGTTAATAATATAGCTAGCGGGCAAAATTATTTAAGAGCTATATTATGTCCAGAAAATGTCAAAGAACATGTACCTTATCACGGTCGGTACTCAGCAACATTCCAAATTTCCCTCGCTCTATCGCTGTGCATGTAGCTTTCTTCTTGTAAACACAGGCAAAAGTTCGTAAATTTTCTACTGTATTCATTTTCACTAATAGTTTACACTCCTTCAATAGTTCAAATTAGTTCAAAGTAAACAAAAAAGCATTTTCAGACAGGAAAACTTTGCAGATTTGTTGAAAAATAGTCAGTCCTCTGAGGTTCACTGTTGCTAAGTAACCAAGCGACCAATCACATGCAAGTACTGCTGATCAAGGAACCAATCAAGTGCAAGTAATTTTGCCCTGAATTACAAAAAAAATGCCCTCTTCATTAGCCAATCATATTCGAGAAATTTTCCCCCTATATTATTAGTAAAAAAATACATTATTTTCTATCAGTGCAAAAAAATCGAATTGAAACACGATTTTTTCCAACACTGATGAAAAATCATCACAAGAAGACTTTTAAAATGTGTTTGCAACGAAAATTAAGTCTGTCGTATTTGAGAGAACACTTGAAATGATAGAGTAACATCTTTTTAGCAGTTTTTTGTTTCCTTGCTTCGTTCTTAAGATACTTCAGTTTGTTTGATATGCTAATAATATACATGACAAAATTACTGCATCCTGATTGGTCGAGAGAAGTGCAATTTCAATGTAATACAGTGCAGAAAAGGTGTAATACAGTGCAGAAAAATGAAACACAGTGCAAATTTCAATGAGTATTAAGCATTCTGATTGGCTAATAAATAACCGGAAACTACCGGAAAGCCAATGAAATGCCTGTGTGGATTTTGAAGGATGGTTTTTCCTTCACGAGAAAATCCAATATGGCGACCAAAACATAAAGTTGTCGAAGAACATTTCGACGAAATACAGAGTGAATTTTGCTTTAATATTGTCATAAAAGTTCCTACAAGAAGACTAGAAGAGGTTAGATGCTATGAGTAAAACGTTTGACGTATTTAGTGAACAAAATGAAGCAGTTTTCAACCATTAAAGCTTCGAGACGTGGAGCAATGAGTGGTATGTAACTTCGTAGCTGGAAGAACATTTTGTCTAACATTTCATGTATATTATTAATAAGTAATAGCATGGTTTCGAGTGCAATTTTGAAAAAACACGCACTCGTGAGTTTTTCAAAGACCACAAATAGCACTCGTCCTTCGGACTCGTGCAATTTTGATAGTCTTTGAAAAACTCACTCGTGCATGTTTTTTCCAATTTGCACTCGAAACCATGCTATTACCTATACAAATTAAACATTTTGATAAAAGTTGTATATCTTTCCCAATTTCCAAGGCCTGCCGAAAATTTAAAGAAATATAAGATAAAACACAATCCGAAGACGAACATCTTAAAAACCCAAGATACGGATTATTATTATATTATTATTATACTTTATTAAATGCTCCAATTACATGGCTTTTCATCATCTAATTACAATATAAAATGTAAAATATATAAGTTAAAAAAAAAGAAAAAAAAGTGTATTTACAAATTTGCAATCGTAGTTATTATTTTAAGTATTTAAAAATTCATTAAAAAGGTGGAGTTTCATTTGTTTCTCAAAAGTCAAAATACTGGTATCTGTCGAGTCTTTAACTTTGGTATTTACATTGTTCCATAATCGAGTTGCACGATAAACAAATGTTCTTTGTCCCGATGCAGTTTTGAAAAATGGAATATCAAGTTCATTATTGTTCCTAGTATGGAGATCATGTACAGCCGATCGTCTCTTAAATTTATTGCACAGGTACTCTGGAGCTAAATTATTTACACATCGAAAACTCATAACCAAGTCTCTAAATTGTAACATATAGCTAACTGGAAGCTAATTCAATTGTCGCAAAACTGGTGTAATATGCTCGTATTTATTTGGGCCGCTGACTATCCTAGCTGCAAAATTATGTGCAAGTTGGAGCTCTTTACATTTTTCAAAGAAGTGTTCGACCATATTGTAGAACCATAATACAATTTGCTAAAAATCAAAGCGTTTATTATGTTCATTAAAGTTTGTTTGTCAAATATGTGCTTTGCTCTATTGATTTGACACAATCCAGCAATACACGAGGAAACTACGTTTGTAACATGCTCATCAAAAGTCATTGATGCATCAGGATAATTCCCAAGTCCTTAGCCAATAAGACTGGAAACATCTGCTTTCCAAGAAGAGTAATATGAAAGTTTTCTGGAACCTGGTTCAGCATTTCACGTGTGCCTAACAAAAGAAGCTTTGTTTTATTTGGATTCATTATTGTGAAATTCATTACTAATTCATGAGTTTTGCAGCCAATCCAATTTCAGAAATTACGTCACATGTTACCCCTGTAAACCCCATACAAACTAAAACCAATGATGCTAATTAGTTACAACCACTGGTGGATGTATACTCTTCTGATACAACCACTGGTGCTTGTAACTAATTAGCATCTCAATATCCCAAAGGGATTTTTACTATTCATTCATTTCACAAGTTGTTTACAACACTCGCGTCCTTGTTGTATTGAGTATACAATCACTCGCCTTCGGCTCGTGATTGTATATTCAATACAACACGGCCGCTCGTGTTGTAAACATTACGTAGACTATTTGCGCAGCACCAAGCGGCTACTCTCTGAAGGTCCTCTGATATAGAATTTGAAGAGGCTTCAGCATTATTAATAAAGAAGGATAGTAAAAGCTTTGAGTCATCCACGAAGGATTCCAAGTCACAAACTCTTGGTAAGTTGGTAAATCATTTATATAAATGTTAAATAATATGGGTCCCAAAATCGAACCCTGTGGTACACCATGAGTTATGGGGAGTGCTGTAGACAAACCAGACCCAATACGGACGGATTGACTCCTGTCTGATAGATAACTTTTAAACCACTGTGTTGCTTTGGCAGATACACCATGAATTTTCAATTTTTCCAAGAGTATTGAATGATTAATGCTATCAAAGGCTTTTGATAAATCAAGTAGAACAAGAGCTGTCAGTTTCCCTTTATCCATGGAAGACAGAATTGTGTCAGTTATACATATATTTAAAGTTTCTGTGGAATGAAGTTTCTTATTTCCACTTTGATGCGTGGTCAGCCTTTTTTTATGGTCAGGTATTATGTAAATTGTTTCAAGGCTATGCGTTCACATATTTTAGAAGCTGCCGGTAACAACGAGACCGGACGATTATTGTTCGCTAATTCGTGGTTATCTTCTTTGTCTTTAATTAGAGGAATAGTCTCAGCAAATTTCCATTCATTCGGGAATATGGATAACTGCAGCGAACTGTTAACATCAGTTAAAATAGGGAGGATCGGATACATGGAAGTGCGTCTTTAATAACTACCATTGAAACCTTGTCATGTCCAGGTGGTTTGTTTGATGGAAATGACATTACTATATCTTTCTTACCTCGCTACATGATACATGTTTAAAGTAAAATAAATCACCATCTTTAGGAATATCCTGAAGCATTGGTTGGTAACAATTTACTGGGAGATCGTGTTTCACAGCAAGATCTTTGGAAGCTTCGGATGCTCTTTCTCCGACGGTGGTGAAAAATTTATTAAACTCGTGTGCCAAAGTATCAATATCCCTTGTGTATGTAGGTTTTGCTTTTTCTTTCCGAGGTAAACATTGACGGATAGCTTTCCACATTGAATTTCTGGTCTTATTATTGTCAAATTCATTTTTCACGTAGACTCTTTCAGCTTCTTTCAATCTTTTCTTGATAGAGTCACGTGACAAACGAAAGCATTCCCAATCTTTTGGGTCACGAGTTTGACGAGCGCGTTTATGTAATCTATCTCTAACACGCATAGATTTCTTGATTTCGTCATTTACAAATGAACACTGGCGATATCTGACTTTCATTGTTTTTACAGGAGCATGGATATTTAGCACTTTTTGGAAATGACTATTGAAACAGTACAACTTTTGGTCAACATCTGTGATACAAGACATATCATTCCAGGAAACCTGTTTTACGTCTTCAATAAATCGAACAGGATCGTATTGTTTATAGCTTCTTGAGGTGATATAAGCAGTCTGAGGTTTAGGCATTTTCAAATTCAATGTTGAATATATCAAAAAATGATCACTGATGAAAGTTTCTTTTACACCACTTTCAATAACCAAGGTTGGATTTGATGTCAAAATGATATCTACCAGTGTTTCAGATTGGGCGGTTACTCTTGTTGACTGTTTGATCAGTTGCGTAAAATTTAGGTTTAAACAAATTTCCATTAAGGCTCTAAATTCAGGTCCCAATTTTAACATGTTGCAGTTTAAATCACCAAGAACTATTATTTCTTTTCCTAGTAATAAAGCCTGCGAAACTTGTGGCATAAAGTTGTCAGTGAAACATGACAAAGGACAATCGGGCGGTCTGTAAACAACACACAAGAGAAAGGATTTAATCTTCTTATGTTGTACTTGCAACCACAGTTGATGGAAACCAATTTCAGAAATTTCAGTTTGGTCCTTTAGCACTTTGGCTTTTAGTGGTTTTCGCGTATATATGCAAACACCTCCTCCAATCTTCTTTAATCGATCCAATCTGGATAATTTGTAGCCTTCTATTTCAACTTCCGCATTTGTAACTGTTGTATTAAGCCATGATTCTGACACGGCGAAAATATCCAAGTCTGTCTTCATAACTATTTCTTAACTTGTATAAAATGTTCTCTATTTTTGAGAGATCTAACGTTTAAATGTGCTATTTTAATTTTAGATAGTTTAGGTTTTTTGCATCTGCTGGAAGTAATTGTTTTGTTACTTGGTTCTTGAACCGTGTATACAGTAGCCAATAACGAAGGTTCTGAGATAAGAACCTTAACCAAATTATTGTTTGTATCACATCGTTGGTTAGACAAATTATAATGTGTGTCAGTTCGTTTTGAAATTCTAACTGGAATCGGTCGCTGTTCTGAAATACTAGGAACTAGAGTTGGTCACAAGGGTAAAGACCTTAAAATTTTAAAAAGATCTTTTCCTTTATGATATTTAAAAGCAGTATTTTCCTCTAAAAACGAATTACAATTTTGGAAGATAAGCCGTCTTTATTGATTGACTTGTGCTGGTTTAACACCGCATTTTTATCTGCCGGTTTTGAATTTTGCACTGATCTCTTGCGTGGAATGCTATTGCCTCCTTCATACATACCATCCGTTAATCGCGATGATCCTTTCTTCCTTTGTATATTGCTACCACCTGTCCTCCTCAGATCACTTTTTGATTTCCTTGACATTTCCGGTTTGGAAAAGCTCGCTTTTCCTTCGCTTGACTTGACCGCGGATTTGACATGCGAGATACGATCATTTTGACCAGCGGCCGACGTATTTTGCCACATTTGGCCACAGAGCATCGAATCTTCCATGATTTCCGTATCAGTTGATCTTTGCATCATAGATAATGGAAGGGGAACTGGATAGGAAACTTCAAACGAGGTTAAAGAACCGGAAACGTTGTTTGCACAACTTGCTATGGTAATTACACACTTAAAAGCAGCTAATGCACCTATTGCTGAAATTAGACAAAAGTGTAATATCACTTAAGTTCAGCAGTGTCTGATTTTAGCCATGTGGGACCACCCGTTTGGTGCATTGCCCGCTTATAACCGTATAATTACCATAGCAAGTTGTGCAAACATGGTTTCCGGTTTCGTAAGTTTCCTATCCAGTTCCCCTTCTATTATCTATGTTTGCATGACATCGCCTTCAAGTTCACAGCTCTGATGTTTGTTTAATATTTCAAATCGATTATGATGGTCGATTTAGCCTACGTTGACATTTTCTTTGTCTGCAAAATTTTTCTTTTCTTTACATGGTCGCTTGGGTAATTCCCAATTCTTTGTATTTGTTGGATCTCTTTGTTTTTCTTCCATAGCTGAAAGAAAATTAACATTTCTTCACTCTCAATAATTTCCAATGCTAATCTCAGGGAGTCATGTTCTTCCTCTACCCTTGTTGCTTTGTGTTCTAGGGATTTTATAATTCTTCAAAAACTCATTAATAATTCATGAGGAAAACACAAAAGAAAATTATGACCGTATCGTATCTTTATATGTGATAAAGATTTCTCCTGATTTACATAAACTTTAGCTTTGATTTTCTCGGCTTAGACAAGGTTATTTCTCAAACTAACTCCGCCAATCAACTTACCAAGTGGTTCGTTTTTGAAGCCGTATAATAAACTCGCAGTTCGTGTTTTATCAGATATAAAAACACTCGGCTTCGCCTCGTGAAAGGAGGATTACAAAATTTAAATTCAAAATTTAAAATTTGAAAATATACAAAAGAAGTGATAGGCTAACGCTTAAAAGTACCAATCTGATAAGTATACACAATGATATTATCTATGGAAAGAGTGCTAACTCTCTACTGGCTTTTAAGGCCAAAGTTCAGTTCTGGTTTATTGTACTGAATATGAAGTGCTTCGAGAAAAAGAAGAAAGTTAGGGCTATAAGATCTACACGACTGAAGAATTTTAAAATTATCAAGAATTTGATTGGTGATAGTGAAAGAAATATGAAGAGGAGAAGAAAGAGTATCATTTAACCGATTTTTTAACTGCCAACAACAAACGTTCAACATTGCCATGTCGGGCATTTCCTTGTCCCATATACAGTAACTGAATGATGACTGGTCGAAAAGTAAAGTTTTCTTGCATAATTTAGCATGGGTTTTCATCTACAATATTGAAACAGTATAGATCGTTTTCATCTGACGTCACGGCGACCATACTGGTGTACCATCTTTATCCTACGGGAATTTAGCTCTGTTCTTATTCAAAAAATTCGCATTGTTTCACCACCCCAATGCGGCCACCGATCACGTGAGCGAAAACGATCCATATTTCACTCATTTGATATGTAAAAATGACAAAAAGTTGAAAGAAACATTCATTTTAGCATGTAGTTTACATCACGAAATCTTATATGAATGGCAAATGTAATTTTGAAATGTGATTTGTTTGCAGTTATTTCGTCAGACATCACAATTTGCAACTTAGGTTTCAACCATTTTGCAAACTCAGTGAATGTGATTTAACCAATCAAAAGGCTCAAAACACTCCACATGAACACCGCTGCCAAACGTTTGCGCATGCGTGAATTCGCTGAGTAAACATTGCAAGAGAAGTGGGAACTAGCCGTGGCGACAACAACTAGACAGTGAAGACTAAGTAAAACTCGACTATTCATTTGTG
This sequence comes from Corallium rubrum, assembly GCA_964035015.1. Taxonomy (NCBI): domain Eukaryota; kingdom Metazoa; phylum Cnidaria; class Anthozoa; order Scleralcyonacea; family Coralliidae; genus Corallium; species Corallium rubrum. Next base: position 4,325,275 of record OZ036001.1, read on the forward strand.
TTTTAAAAAACGGGTAAAGAAAATTACGAAGGGGTAAATTCAGAATATGTTACAATATTGACAAGGAAGCCATGCACAAATTACCTACCTTATCTTTTTGGTAGCATGCTTATAATTTTAACTTTTGTGTCGGACTCTCGGGCCAGTCCAAATATTTCAGTGCTTTCCCGCTCTTTTTCCAAGGACGAGCTCGGACAGCGCACATGCGCAAAGCGTTTGGCAGCGGTGTTCCCCACATGACTATTAGTTTCCTATCCAGTCCTTTTACAATCCATTGTTCTACGGTTGACACAAGGTCAATCTTCAAACTGAATTTTAGGACAATGAACTTACGAAGCCGTATAAATAAACTCGCAGTTTGTGTTTTATCAGGATATTGCGTTTTTCAATAATAATAATAATAATACTTACAATTTATATTGCGCATATTCTATAGAATAATCATATGCGCATATCAATCTACAAGATAATGTTAATAAAGATAAATTAATTACAATAATATAATTGTGTCAATAAAAATATATTAATTATATATCTTAGTAAATAGATAAGTCTTTAATAATGACTTAAAATTGTCGATGGTAGCTGCTTGTCTCACAGACAAAGGCAGTTTATTCCATAATATTGGAGCAGCAATCGTGAACGCGCGGTCACCCATTGTCTTCTTAGTTCTTATTGTACTTCTAGCTAATAAAATACCATCACTGTTACGCCGCAAATCATATCTCGACGGCTGTAAAATTTCCAGTAAATCAGAGAGATATTTAGGGGCTAATCCCTTGATAGCTTTAAAAGTAATAAGTAGAATTTTAAATTCTATCCGCGCGCGTACTGGCAACCAGTGCAACTCCCTGAGTATTGGGGTGATATGACAAAACTTAGGCGCACAATAAATACGCCTAGCACTAGCGTTCATTACACGTTGGAGTTTCTTTATCTGACATTCCGGAACGCTGTACAGCAGGCTATTGCAGTAGTCCAATCTGCTGATGACAAAGGCATGAATCAGCTGTTCAGTATGCTCCCTTGAGAGATATTTCCTGATGTGACGAATATTGTGGAGATAGTAGAATGCGCTGCTGCAGGTCTTGGATATATGAGTGGACATGCTATATTTAAGTTCGTCATATATTTAAGTTCGTCACCACGACAAAATCGTTATTTTACTTTCCAGTGTCTTGACATCAGCTGATCTAACAATGATGGGCACTGGTACTAGAATAGGAGTATTCGGCGTCTCTTTGGTGACGTTTGTGGGTGGCGTTGTTGGTGTTTCTTTTGTCTTGCGTGTTTTTTTTGTTGCAGGGATTGGTGTTAACGGCGTTTTTGGCGTTTTCGGCGTGCTTATGGTGCTGACTACTGGAATTTGAACTTGGAATGCACATTCTAATGTATAAAAATGAGCAGAGAAAAAATATCGTTTGTTTATGCTAGCAGGAAAGTATTCCTCGTTTGCTCGGTCTGTACGGGAAAGTATTTGCCTGAGATTTTCGTAGAGACCGAGCGACGAAGCCAGGAGCGAGGTTTGGTACGATAAAACCGAGGGCAAACACTTTCCAGTACAGACCGAGCAAACGAGGTTAATAAGGAATTTATTATATGGCTATTGGTTCATTTTATTTTTACGATTCGAGCGTTGTTTTCGTCTTCGGAGCATGCTGTTTACCTTACCTGTTAACCGCTTTTTCGTGTCGCTTCTTGGCCTTGTTTACACCAGTTCGATCGACTTTTATTTGTCGTGTTTTTAGATAAACAGCTTTAAAGATAACCAGCAATAATGTTCCAGCACATTTTATTGTTCAGAATATTTAAATAAAGATACCCAGTTGTCTTTTATTTGCATTCGAATCAACTCAAAAATTTTCCCGCCAAAACTTACCGGGCCGAGAAAAAAGCGTCGTAAAATGCCGACGGCTTGGAAACCAATCAGCATGCGTCGTTCTGCGTACGGACTGGAAATCAAACCCATATAATAAAAAATGTTCAGCCGCACAGACCGGCTCCACATTAATCAGCTATTATTATAAACTTACCGTGAAAGCAAAGAAGTTACTTGTGGATGTAAGGCTTCTTCTCATTCTACCAAAAATACAGAAATAAACGCTATTTAATACCACATTCACCCTCCGATTCAGGCTCCGCGCACTTGCGCCAAGCCTGAACGAAGTATGAATATAGAGATTACTTCATGGTAAATGCTTGCGAACGATTTTTATTCACGTGAAGTAACATAAAACGAACGAGCGAGGTACGAGCGAGTGAGTTTTATTATAATTCACAACGAGTGTATAAAAATCGTACGAAGCATTTACCATGATGTTATTTGTTTATTTGATAGGTATTGAGATTTCTTAACAAAGATAACTAAGAGGACTGTTTTCTACCTCAGGGCCAGAGGATTCCACTTGGTTGACCTTGTTTTTGCAATAGATATATAAACAAGTTTACTGTGATCTCGAAAACCAAATCATGAATAGTTCTTGCCGTTATTTTATCTTTGAAATATCTTTCGGTAAAAACTGGTCAAATTCTACCTCGTAGAGAAATCGCGGTTCCAATATTGACTCAGTTTTGGCACGAACATTGACCAGAAACTCCGACAAAATAGTGCTCGAGCTCTGTTGCTATCATTATCCCCATGTTTCTGTTTTCAGCTTTTCTTCATTATGCTTTTCTGTATACGTTTGTGTCCTTTTGAAAGTTTTCTGTTCTTCTTTTCCTTTAATAAAGTAACCTGATTGTTGCCTACGTCCAACGAAAAAAAGCTTCAATTTCGCTTCAATTTCAAAGTTCAGACACGACGGCCATTTGTGTAAAACGTCTTCGAAATCTATCTTCGCCTCTCCGGCTTTCGTCGTCCGCTACTCCTTTTGCATTACGTAATAACTCGTACGACAATTTTTCACTAGTGAAATTTTGTCGTTCGTCGCCCTGATTGGACGAACGATGTTTTTTCACCGTGAAAAAATATCGTTCGCCATTGTGATTGGCTGTTGAAAGTTAGCGAACGATTTTTACTTCACTGCTTTACTATGAAGAAATCTCAATACCTATGAAATAAATGGTGCATACTTCACACAAGTGAACGTGACTTGCGAGTACGTACGTAGCAAACAGTTCGTAGCCGGTACGAGTGAATGCCTGACCCAGGAGTTGTCAGCCGCATCATGGATTGTAAAAGGACTGGATAGGAAACTAATAGTCATGTGAGGGTGTTTTCAATCGAGCCTTTTGATTGGTTAAATCGCATTGACTCAGTTTGCAAAATGGTTGAAACCTAGTTGCAAATTGTGATGTCATGAATGGCGTGAGTATGCTTGTTTTACTGAGGTTTTTAAGTGAACTTTTCTTCAAATTCTTCATGTTCTCATATTCAGATGACTATGTTGACGTTTCAAATGATTTTATCACCTTACAAACCTGCCTAAGCCACAATCGAGTGATCAAGGTAAACGTTGTTGATCTTTGTTTTGATGTTTTCTGTGTTATTTCAACGAAACTGGCGTCCCAAAATAGTACTTTGTTTTGCTTGGAATTTGGGATGCATATTTTAACTATTAAACTTTGGTATTTTTTTTTAAAATGACTAAGAATAGATGGGAATTTTATCGTATTATGGCTTTGTCGTATTTACAGGCTGTTCGATTTTCATTTTAAGTTGTATTAATCCTAAACTTTGAATACACAAGGGGTTTTTAAGCTTGTCAAATGTTTCGGTGTTTGTTTTCGACCATCATGTGCAACATAAATAATATCTTGTGCCAGAGAAAGCAACTTTGCATCTTCATCTTCTGAAACTTTAACATAACAATCAACTGTAAGAACATCTGTCTTTCCTAATGCCCAAGCCAAAAAGTTGTAAACTGCAACTGCAATCGTCTTCTTTGCATTTTCTAAATTGATATCAAAAGATGTTGGTGGCCAAGGTGCGTCAAAATCTGGAGCATCCATGATCATGCAACTTTTTCAGTAGCAAAGCTGACTTGTATAATACCAAAATGTCATTTTCAACTAGTTGAGGATCGGCTTTTCTCTCATGGCTCTTTGTCTTTGTTGCATTCCCCTCTTCGTTTTGCTCGTATTCTGACTCAGGTACACTTTCGGACTCGGATACATCCTCAGCAAGTTCACCCGGAGTGACAACCTCACAGTAGACAAGTTCACTTTTATTCCGTTTGTTAGGGGTAAAAAATACCAGTTGTGGGTAATCATCCTTTAACTTCATCTTGAGGCGAGATACTTTATAATTAGATACATCTTTGTTCTCCACCATGTTGATATAATGAAGGAATTTCTCATACAGTTTACTCATGTGGTACACGTTATGTTTGTGGATTAATTTTTCCACAATTATCTCCTGGCAAAATTTCTGGTATAATTCTGAATGCAAACGTCCTGAACTTGCATGGTGCTCGGCTATACAGTCATACACCCGTATGACTTGTAGCATGTTGTATGGCAACCTCGTACCCAGGGCCTTCTGAAAATGGCGGGGCGGAGAGAAGACCCTGGCAAAGGCTGGTCACGTGACACCAATAATTTTGAAATATTTTCATGAGTGACTCACACTGTACCGGGGGGCGCGGTACAGTCACTGATAAACAAGTATAGTTGGCTTGTTATTCAGCGAACTATTTAAGCAACCAAGAATAACAAAAACCGTACAAATAACAAGACATTCTCTTAACAAATTTATAAAATCAGTTAATGACCATCTTTAGTAAGAAGCGTGACGCTTCTCAAGCGTCTATGCTAAAACATATTTGCTTTATACTGAATGCAAGCAAGAAGTGTTTATTTCTTTCTGGACTATCCGAATCTAATTTAAAAAGTGTAGAAATCTACAAAGCCAAAGTCTTCAATGCTAATCTATAATGTTCGTCAATCGTAGTATTGTTGTTGATCGAATATTTGTATTAAAGTACATGAACCTCAAAGTCAACGAGGACAGCAGATTCGAATATGCCGTTTGAGTATAAATCGACAGATCAACAATTAAATTAACACAAATCCCAAACGTGTGGACAAGAAACATAAATGTGCTATACTGGACGGTAAATAAACTTCCAACAATCAACAGCATTCGAATATTTTAAGTGTATGTAGCAGTACCTGTATTAAACCGCAGTAGTTCTATTGAAAGCGGGTTCCTGTTTATCAGTTTATGATCGTTCATCACCTTCGGCTTCATTTCTAGCGATTGACGGCAACAAATATGAATTACTGATCCAGCAAATGTCGTAAATTTTGAAATATATCTCATTTATTTACCGCTCGAATTAATTTAACGTTACAGAACTTGCAACAACCTTCTACATTTGTGAGAACCGAATCAACCGCTCCCCCCAGGACGGGCAAAGCTTAAATTATCCACGTGACCAAATACTCCAAGAATCTTGGAGTATTTTGGAATCACGTGACCAGCCTTTGCCAGGGTCTTCTCATCTCGCCATTTTGAAACCAGATAAGACCCTGGGTACGAGGTTGGTTGTATGGTAGTGGACTTCAATCGCAACACAATCCTTTCTTCGGATATGATGGAGTACTGATTCGTCACTGTTCTCCTCTGCAGCACATCTCAATAAACCTCCGTCCATTGTTTCTGCAGTGTACAATTTTGCTAGTACACGCTTTTGACTTGTCTGTAATAATAATTAACATATTATTAGTGGTTTTATTCTTGTTTTATAAAACGTTGAAAACTTTGTAATAAATAATTATATAATTTGCTCTGCTTGTAAATTCTAGTTTTAATATGTTCAACACAATTATTGCTATTTGCTTACCTTATCCTTCACATAAATCTTTTCTCGCCTACATAGGATGCATACATTCGGCAGACCATCATTATTTCTTGCCAGTTTTCCAACCAAGGACCGAAGAGATTGTAGATGTAGTAGTAGAAGTAGAAGTAGAACGAGTACGCTTCCTTGGATTGCTTGGAGTTGCAGGGGCCTGAGGGACGCTTGCTCCAGACTGGTCCTCTTGCGCATCTATGTGTTTTTGCATCTTTGTCTCTGCCCTTTTCAACTTCGAAATGTTTGTAAATTGTCGATAGCAGTACTTGTCGTAAAAGTAATTACAAAAATCAGATTCTTCGAGTTTCGACTTCGTTCCCACATATTTCCAGGCTCTGATAAGCTATTTCTGACGAGACCCCTGATACCTTGAGCCATTGCAGTCTGCATAACTTAAACTTGGTAAATGTTCGCTCAGTAAAAATATGTAAACCTTCTTTAATGCCTTTCAAATGGATCAAACAATTCTCAGATGAATTGTTTTTGAATCTACGAAGTAGATTATATGCTATCGACGTGTTAACTGTTAGCTGTTCACTTGTAGCCAATCGGCGAGTGGTAGCCGCTGTGCACTTTATTCCTGTTTGCAGGCAAAATTCCCGAGCGCCCGCGACTGATTTGTGATCTCGTACTTCGTAAGCTTTCTAATAATAATAATAATCTTTAATCATCCATCTTAGGTTAGAAAAATACAATGGATTTACAAAATTGGATTATAATATATAGTGAAATGAGTATAACATAATATAAAATGTTGGTTAAAACATTTACAAGAATAAAAACAATATATATACAAGATAAAAATGAAAGCCAAGTTACAAAAATTTGCATGCACGTGCGAGAAAGGATCTTTTATGTCTTTCAGTTCCTGAAAATATGTAGGTCCGTCCATTTGCATTGCTCTCTCTTAAATTGTATGTATTATTGATTGCATCAGGAATTAAGCTACGACAGGGATGGCTTAGATCATTTACTATCCTCTCAATTTCGCGTTTAGTGGCAGTCTCTCTTCTGCTGCTAAGTTCAGGTAAGCTATTCTTTTCCAGACCAAGAATACGAAGACTTCTTGACTGTATCCGCTCGATCTCGTTTTCAAGGCAACTTTCTCGTGTCTTCAGATTCAGATTTCAGATTTTTAATGATTTGCACATTTAATTTACTGGTTACAGGTATAATTATAGAAAATAAAAGTATTAGATTTGGAGATGTATAACAAATTAAGATCATTATTAATGGTTCTGAGATGTGCGCAGTGGTCAAAGTAGCACAAGGCTTTCGAGTTGACCACTGCCTACAGTGAATTAACTACATTAACTGCAGCGGACGTGAACAAGAGAAAAGCTGAGAAATCAGATCTGATAGATTACGTTTGGGTAGATAAGAGATTGGTGTGCTGATTCTGAGCGTTTAATATTGAAATCAATTGATTCCCAAATTTTAGAAGACATGAATTTAAATGTATGTATTCCATAGTTTGTATGAGCCATCGGTCGGCTAAAGTTTCGTTTGGCAGCGAATCTAGTATTATAATTATGACAAGAAGAAGCTGTTGATATGGAATTGAAGAACACCGATGGTACATTGTCGTTTTCATTTAGAATTTTATAAGTAAATATAGCAGTTTTTAGTTTGAAGATATTATCAAATTTCAAAATTCCTAAGAGATTATAATAGGGTGTGGCACTTTCTCTCTTATTTGCGAAAAAAATGTTTCTAATACATTTGTTTTGACAAGTTCGGATTTTCATTAGTTTTGTAGTGTATGTGTTGCCCCAGCTCATAAGGCCATATGTAATATAAGGATACACTAAAGTATAGTAAAGTTGCTTCAGCATATTCAAATCAAGGTAATACCTTAGTTTATTCAGGATTCCCGTATTTTTTGCCATTTTACATTTAACATGTCTAATTTGTTGTTCCCAATTAATATATTTATCAATATATATGCCTAAATACTTAATGTGATCTTTTTGTTCGATATTTCCAATTTGAATATCTGGAATTCTTTTCTTTTGAGAAGTTATCAGCATAAAATTAGTTTTTTTAAAATTTATAGAAAGTCTGTTTGTTGTGCAGTAACGTTGAAGATGTAATAATTCCTCATTCATTACACTTTCAACTTCCTGAACGCATTTACTGGTATAAAAGACATTCGTATCATCAGCAAATATTCGAAAAGAAAGCTTTTTAGAACAATTAGGCATGTCATTTATATAAATTAAGAATAAAAGTGGTCCCAGTGTTGAACCCTGTGGTACACCACAGGTCATTTGTAATTTATTTGAGTCCACATTTCCTATTTTCACGTACTGTTGTCGGTTATTTAAGTAATCAGTGAGCCATGCAAGAGGGGTACCACGTATACCATACTTATTTAATTTAGAAAGAAGAATTTGGTGATTAACTGTATCAAAGGCTTTCGAGAAGTCCAAAAATAGGCCACATGTAATCTGTTTATTATCAATTGCAGATTTCAAACTGTCAGTAATTTCTAGTATTGCTTGTTCGGTAGAATGTCTTTTCCTAAAGCCAAATTGATATTTGTAAATAATATTATTTTTTTCAAAAAATGACTCTAGCTGATCGAAAACTAATCTTTCAAGGACTTTAGAAAAAGGAGACAATGTGGATATTGGGCGATAGTTCAAGGGATCTGTGGTAATACCACTTTTGTAAATTGGTGTAACTCTCGAAATTTTTAAAATATCGGGAACAATACCTGTTATAATAGATTCGTTAAATATATGAGTAAAAATGGGTGAAATCACAGGAGCTGCTATTTTTATCATACTATTAGGTATACTAATAGAAGCTTTCTTGCCATCTAAAGATGAAAATTGTTCAAGGACTTGTATTTCAGTAACTGGTGACATTACAAAGCTTGTCACAGGTGAATTTTGTATATAATCTAAAGGATTTATATTTGTAGATTCAATTGATTTATCAAGGTTTGGGCCTACATTGATAAAATGTTCATTGAACTGATTGGCTATATCCGGATTTGTTGTATATGCCTTATTATTTCTTATTATTCTAGTAGGGTATTGTTGACCTTTAGTTTTCCGCTTAATAAGTGAACCAATTAATTTCCAAGTGGCTTTTAAATTATTTTTGCACCTCTCAAATTGCCTATTGAAATATCGATTCTTGCTTTCCATTTTTACCTTATTAAGTTTGTTTGAATATTTCTTGTACTGCATACTTCATATCAGGACGTATCCTAATCTTATCTGGCAAGTACACTAAACATGAATTCTGTCAGTTTTACTAGTGTGAATTACAGCAGCTTTTTAGGGTTGCATGATGAACTTTATATTTAACTTTAATATGGTGTGGCATGTTGACGATGTTGTGAAGTCGGTTTGTAGAGCGTTGTTGGTTCGTGTCTGTTATATTTTCAGCTCAGTAACAAATTCTGTATACTGGAGATCGGAGACTGTCTTCGCATTTTGATTTGCCGTTCAATAAGCAACTGTACGAAGAACCCTGGCCATATAGTAAACATGAATGTTTAGTTCTACATGTATCTCTACCTGCGTGAACTTAGTGCGTGATTGGGCAGACGATTCGCAAGGCTACATAACGTGAAGCTAGCAACATAATCATCAGGCGTAATAATTTGTAAAAGACAACAAAAACTTACTTATCTTGACATCCACTTGACAAATTTTAGTCAATTTTGATCTGGATTGACTGGACGTCACACGATACGTATTAGTATCGGAATTCTTGTGATGTGCCAAGCTTTTTATGCAAAAATTTCGAGGAGTTCAAAAATATCTTGATGTTATTAAACAGACCGGAAAACAATAGTGAAGGGCACAAAAGACGTCAGTATTCATGTTTGTTGGAGTTTATAGTTTTTTTGCGTTCTTGAAGAGAAAATGACTCTTTAAGAATCCCTCAAGATTCTATTTTGGGTTGTTTATCTGAGTTTTCGCTTGTATTAAATTAACTTCGGCTTTGCTCAAGAAAATGGGCTGGCAGGTTGCGGGGCTGGCAGCTCTGTCCGTACACGTGGCAAAAATTGTTATTACTAGAAACTTTGCACTATCATTGGGATCTAGTTGTATTGTAGCTTGACAATTTTGCAACTTTGTCTGCAGTTTGTCGCCATTTTATACTACATTGTTTCATGTTTCGCTCTTCGTAGATTCATGTACGCCTAGCGTACCTATTTTTTATCTCTTCGGCAGCCATTTTGAAGTTCAACGTCACCGTTGTTAAGGAAACGGGTTAGGAACCCGGATGTACACACGAAAAAATCAAAATGTCGGCGGCTCAAGGGCGGCACATGTTGGGAGATTTCGACGTCGATTTACAAAAAAACTGCGGGGTTACAGACTTTGGGAACAAGAAGAACCGGATTCAGCACATTTCGAAACGTAAGTCTATGTGAAAATATTTTATTCTGCAAATGTGTCCAACGGAATCGATTTTCTAGAGCACTTTTGGTTGGTCGGCCCACGGCCTAAAGTCAAAGTTAAAGTTAAAGTGGGGCTACAGTCGTCAAAGTTAAAGGGGGTCTGCAGTCCATTCTACGCATGTAGGAAAATAATGTTTACATCTTTATTTACAAAAAAATACTATATACAGCTATAATAGCTACATACACCCCTATACCACCGACCTCTATACCTTATTCAAGATTGTAAGCTTTTCTTGCTTCCCCTTCATTACTTCTGCCCAAAACAAAACATTTTCAAAAGAAATAGAAATTTTCTTCCATGTTGCTTCCAATGGTTTTTTTTCAAAACATGACATTCGTATAGATCATTACATGAAGTACTTCCCTCAGCCGGAGTACTTCACGTAATTATCTATGAATGTCATGTTTTTGGTGAAAACGGCCTGTAGACCCACCTTACTGTATACTGATTATTTATAGGATGTATCGGGTTGGAAAAATCCGTTATCTCAGTTGAGAAGTTTTCATGACCCACTCTATCAGGAGGAGTGCAATTTCAATGTAATACATTGCAGAAAAAGTGTAATACAGTGCAGAATAATTATCATTTATTGGACGAGTCTGAGCAAAATATCATGATTTGTCAGTGGTGAGCTACTAGTTATTTGCCGATGCCGAAGGCAGAGGCAAATAACTGTTAGCTCACCACTGACAAATCATGATATTTTGCGATAGACGAGTTCAATAACTGATTTATCATTCATAAAATAGTTAAAAATCTGAAATGCCCGAAATTAAAGATCGCCACTCTTCTCTGTGTCTTCGGCATACTAAAATCTTCGTAAAACTTACTTTTTGTTGGCACGAGTGTTGCTTTTTATCTCACTAAATCTTCCTTTTAACTATTTCTTTTCTAAAGTACATTGTCGTTATGAATGCTTCCAAATACTCTCGATTATTTCCTTGGATAGCTGAAGAACTAGCCGCCATGTTTACGAAAATTATTTGAAACTGCCTGTTGTACATATAGTAGAAATCAAGAGCAAAAGTCTAACATAACGCACAAAGTATCCTTTATTTGCTTCGTAACATTTTCATCGGTCCATATCTTATTAAATTCCTCCCACATTGCTTTTCTTGCAGTAGTTGCAGTATAAGTGGAGAAGAATACTTCTTGCAAGTTTTCTCAAATCGTTCTTTCAAAGTGTCTGAAGGAAAATAAACTACAGCCGGTTGTTGCAGCAAACGATGTATATCATGATTGTAGAGAACGTTTAGCATGTCGTTTTCCTTCATGGCGAGCAGTGCATCTGTCGCCAAATAATGAAAGTCAGCCTCGATTACTTTTTGTTTTGTCTTTCGATCTTCTTCGATTCGTGACCTTTTACGGCGTTTTACCTTACCGATTTGCCTTTGGTTTGCCTCCATCAGAACTTGTGCCAGATCCTTTTCTCCAACCATTTATATTTCCCTTTTCAAAACCATCCTGGTAACCGTGTTTTTGACAACTAATATTGTTTTAAACAATACACCTTACGGTAAGGCAAGAAATGCCATTTTTCACATCGCTTTAAACTTACTTTTACAGCTTTGCTCAAAGCAAATCACATTCAAATAAATCATCTTCAAGCCAACAATAACAACAACGACAACAACAGCAACAACAACAACAACAACAACAACAACAACAACAACAACAACAACAACAACAACAACAACAACAACAACAACAACAACAACAACAACAACAACAACAACAACAACAACAACAACAACAACAACAACAACAACAACAACAACAACAACAACAACAACAAATTAAATCAGATCAATATTGTTTAGCAGCTGTTGTTTGAGCCAATTTAAGCTCGCAATTCGCAAAGCATTGTATCTAAACACTGCAGTGACACGTGAACAGAGCGGTCATTCCTTTTCGAAGCATGTCTTGAATGATAATTTTTTAGCTGTTTCGATTCCAACCGGTAACTATACTTTGTTGGAACTATATCGGCAGAGTTGATCATTACTAATTTCTTAGTGGTTCAAGATTGTAAACAAGCGTGGGTGGGTTACGGTAACCAATCACAAGAATATATATTATATATACAATGCATGTGATCATATTTTACCAAGAATTGAATTACAGAGAATTTGAGAAAGCCTTCCTCAGATCAGCTTTCGTAATTTCGTTTCGTTTTCAGCTTTTCGTCTTATTTCTTCACAAAAGATTCAACAACGATCGAAATTATCGATATATTCCTACTGAAGAGAGCACAATGGCTGCTGCAGCACCTGATGGTGGCACGGTTGCTGAGATGGAAAGTTTATTAACATGCTCCATTTGTCTGGAAACGTTAGAAGAACCACGAACACTTGGTTGCTTCCATTCGTTTTGTGAATGTTGCATGGAAAAGTATGTGAAACACCAACGTGAAATGGAGGAAGGAAAGGTTCTTGAAGCATTCGACTGCCCAGTGTGTAGGACACAATTTTCTTTAAAGCAAGGAGAGAAAGTTGAAGGAATGCCGCCAAATCATTTCATTGACAATATGCTCGAAGTCCTCGAAATACAACGTCGTGCAAAAGAACTGCCATGTTTCTCTTGTGGATCACAAAGGCCTGCCGTTAGTCGGTGTACAACATGTGACAAATATCTGTGCAGTAAATGCCTTACTATACACAACAGTTGGTCTGACTTCAACGAACATGTTGTCTTGACCATGGACGAGTTGGGCAGACCAGAAAATCAAGCTAAAGCCAGAGGCAAGCCACGGTGTCCGAAACACGGGAAGAAAACCCTCAAGTTCTACTGCGAAACTTGCAACGAACTCATCTGTAGATATTGCATGGATTTTAACCACGCTAAGCGGAATCATTCATGCCTACCAACTGACGAAGTTGCTGAGAAGCGAAGAGAATTGTGAGAGCGTCCTCTGTCATCCTAGATGAACAATTCAAGGAAGGAAACGAAGTGTTGCAGAAAATAGAAGCTAACACAGAGGCTTTGAAGAACAACGCCAAGAAAGCAAAATATGACATTACTCAACAAAAAAAAGCGGTTTTAGAAGCAATTACACAGAAACTCGAAGAGAAAGCTGCACTAATGATGAACGAGGTGGAAAAGAAATACAATGAAGTGTACGAGCCGCTTACACAGCAAAAGACCGACGTCAAAGCTTACACGTAAGCTTTGACGTCGGTTTTTTGCTGTGTGGACATAGCTCCATGGACATAGCCAAGCATCTTCTTGAAAAAGGAAGTCATGAAGAAGTTCTTTCCATTCAAAAAATGGTCGAAGAAAATGTGGCAAAAGTGAAGAATGAACGTCCATGGATTATGAAACCCATTCACGAAGGCAATATCCAATTCAAAGCCAAACCTATAGTTCCAATGGACGATGGAAATATCTTGAACAACCTTGGAGAAGTAGGTAAGTCGGTAAAGGTAGTATTTTAAAAACGATTTTTTTTAGTGGGAAGAACTATTAAAACCTCTCTGGCTGACCACAGACCACGGCCTTTGATCCGCTTTCGTAGTAATAATTTGCTTTGCTTAATATGTATATTTCTTTGGCCCCGGCATATATTTGTAATAGTTATTATTAGTAACCTATAGTATTTATAATTAATTTTTCCCTCACTCATTCTCTGAAGATGTTGCGATAGGCAACGAAACGTTAGATCTTATTAAAGTGTTTTAAACTTATGGCTCTGCTTTGTGGATTATACTAGGCACTGATATTATAAGTGCACACACAATTGAAAGAGTTCAGCTGCCTTTTTAAAATAACAAAACTAAAGCAACAAATAAATAAATAAATAAATAAATAAATAAATAAATAAATAAATAAATAAATAAATAAATAAATAAATAAATAAGTAGGTAAAAGTGGAATTATATAAAAAAATCATACAAATAAATAAATAATTAATTATATAATTAATTACAAGTAAAAAAATCAATCAATCAATAAATAGATAAATAACTAACAAGTACATAAATAAGTAAGTAAGTAAGTAAGTAAGTAAGTAAGTAAGTAAGTAAGTAAGTAAGTAAGTAAGTAAGTAAGTAAGTAAGTAAGTAAGTAAGTAAGTAAGTAAGTAAGTAAGTAAGTAAGTAAAAAGGGAATTAAATAAAAAAAACCATACAAATAAATAAATAAATAATTACAATATGAAGATAAATAAATAAATCTAAATAAATAACAAATAAATTAATAAATAGATGATGACAACTATGTATTCCAATTTGTACTTTTTTTGCTATGTATTTGTCTTAACATTCCAGCATAATTTTGAGAAAAGAGATAATAAAGTTAAAATGCTGTAGTAGATATAATAAAAAATATTCAAATGCTATTTAAATAAGTATAATTGCAGTGTGTGGTATTACCTAACATATATTTTACTTTATAGTTTGTGATCCTATAATGAAACCTGATACATGTAAGTAAATGCATAATTTTCTGGTACATTGAATAATTGAATAATTTCAACCTCAGTCAGGGATGTATATTTATTCACATGTTAATAACTGTGATTTTGTTATGTTAAGGAAGTATTTCTTCAACAGCTTACAATCAGAATTTTTTTGTACGAGGTTCAACATTGAACTCAGACTGAGTTAAATTGCAGTCAAGTTAAATTGCAGTCCTGCGACCATATTTATGACTGAGCAAAATCTACCTTAACCTGACATCACAATTAATATACTTAAAATGCAAATTAAAATAATTATTTAAATTTGCTTTTCTATAGTATAAAGAATTATCAAGATCTTTGTCTGTATTATCAGCTGCCTTTGGCTTCACGCATAATCACAGATTTTAAATTTGAATATTCTTGCAATTGATACAAAAACTTTATCACTACATTTTTTTTTACAATTCACTATCATTAAATTCTACAGTACATTGGGAATACCAATTAAAAATTGCAACTGAAAAAAAATAAAAATGCTTTAACATGGACAAAAACAATCATCATGTTAGTAGAATTTATAAATCTAGCCAATTGCAGCTACAGCATGACAGTATTTAAGAACCATAAAAAATAGCAATACATTATGAGCATTCAATTATCTATAACCACATTGGAATACACTTTTCATGTAGGCAAAGAACATTAAGTAAAAAAAAAAAAAGAAAACAAAGATTTAATTACTAATTCTAAATTCTAAATTTAATAAGTGACACGTGTGAGGAGTGCAATCATATGGTGTATGGAAGTGAGACATGGGCCAGGAACATGGAACAGGGTGCAAGATTGGAGAGAATAGAGATGAGGATGATACGATGGATATGTAGTGTATCTTTATGGGATAGAGGGACAATTGAGAGAGAGTGGTCTAAAAAGGGAGTATGCGCAAGAGAGAGACAAGTGGAAGAACCTGCTGTTGGGAGCTGCCGGCTATATCAGACTCACTGTGTTTTTTAAAGATCACTATGACTAGATAGTCATTTTAAATTATAGGCAAAGAACATTTAATTTATATCTCATTCTATACATGGACAGAAAAAAACAAAAAACAAAAATTTGTTTTATTTACTAATTCAGTTCCTGATCATTTTATTCTACAGTACTATCTTGCAAGCAATCAGTTATACTGAATGTTAATTATGAGTATGGCAAACAATTGGAAAAGTGGTTGTGTAATTATCAGTTTCAATGGCGTCTTTGTTTTCGAGCTACCAGAGATGGATGGGGTGCACGAGATTTTCACAGGTGTTGTGACAATAAGGGACCTACAGTCACTTTAGTGAAAGTTGGGGATTATATTTTTGGTGGATATACAGACCAGAACTGGGGAGGTAATTTATTCCATTCAAACTTAAATGCAGCAAAATAATTTATCAGCTTCCACTGATAAATATATCTCAATATTTTACTGAACTTCGTGTGTTATATAATTGTTGTTGATTTTTTTAATTAAATACTATTTAAAATTGATAATGGTTAACAAAAATCACGATGCATTTGTCTTTAGATATTTCTTTTACAAAATAAATGTAATTTTTTTCTGGATAAATCTGTGTGCTACATTTTCCTCAATATCAAGTTTTCTTAGTGTAAATGTCATGATTTGAAATAGGTGTTAATAAATAGACATGAAAATAGATATAAATTCTTTGCAAAGTAATATAATTATTCTGCGGGACAACAACAAATATTTTTAATAAATAACAAAACACTGTACTTGTATACTGTATATGCCTTTGGGAACATTTAAAAAAAAAGATTATAAATGAAACTTTCAAAAACGTTTCTTTCAGACGTTCACTTAGATATTATCAAATAATATTAAAAACGCTAGAATGCAATTTCTGACAGATATTTTCAAATCAGTGCAAAATTTAAAATTCTACGAAAAAAAAGCTTTCAAATCAAATATGACGAACACGTGGACTAAATATTTTACGTTTTATTTCAGGTCAAAATGTTTGGAAACAGTCCAACGCCTCGTTTTTGTTTTCGTTAAAAAATAAAGGCAACATACCTGCATTCACATGTGACATTCACAAGAAGGAACAAGCAATCTTCAGCAATCCTAACTGGGGACCAATCTTTGGTGGTGGTTGTGATTTCGCTATCAGTAATAACTCCAATCACAATCAACAATCATACTCCACCCTTGGCGTCACATATCCACCACCCCCAGGATACCAACGTGGCACTGCACAAACCAGATCTCTTCTGGCTGGAAGTTACAACTTTTAGACGGCCGGCCAAGCATCCAAAATATTACTGTTGATGGCATTCTTTGTTACAAGCAGGCAACCACGCTAGATCGCATCGAATAGTGTTTACTTTGAAGGTTTGGGGGGTTGCCATCCGTAATTCGGGATTTCAATATAAAAATTTGGAGTTTTTTGAAAGCACACTACGGCTTTGAAGTTCCGCTTTGACGACAGATGGGTTTTTGGTGGAGCAATGAAATAAGTCCTAATGTTTTACGACGATTGGCTAATGTTTTCGGTCATCCAATCAGCGCGCGTAAAGTTTCGCATGTCATAATTCGCATCAGCCACAATGACAAACAAACAAGAAACGTGGCGTGGATACTAAATTTGAACACACCACCTCGAAAAAAGGCGACAAGAAGGTAAACTTGTAAAGTTTTATAATTGTTTTGGATCTGGTAGCTACATTATATTAAGGGCTACAGTTGGTTTTGGTAATTTGCTGATACAACCATAATATATTTCCTTTTTATAAAGCAAAGCCGTCGTCCCGTGTTGCTCTGAACTTGAACATCATCAGAGTCAGCTAGCGAACCAAACTGAGTTGTTGTTCGTCATGACTTACCACTTAAATATAAATATTAACTTTGGACGTGGTAAATGCGTGTACTGTCTTTAAGTTTTATATTTTATTCTGATTTCGTTTAACAATATTAGTTTACCGTATTTGTGTTCGCTATTGTATAAAGTTTATAATTATTTTGAAAAGTGCTGTCTAGTATCGAGAGGTTGGCCTTCTTGAGAAATAGTTTGACGTTTATGAATTCTTGTTGATTTCCTAATCCAAGCAGAGAAGCAGTTATCTTCAGTACAGATGAGAGAAGCTTCTTTCCAAATAATTTTGTGGTCCGTTGCCCAGATGTATTTGGCAGCAGAAGATTTTTCACAGCGACCATATTTTGAACAACAACCGAGATGCATGTTCTCTTCCAGACATTTAGCCAATTTCCCGTGTTTTGGTTGAAAGCCAGAGTTAGTTATTCAGATAGTCCATGAAATTAGAGATTCTTGTCTGTCTGTATAGCATAGCCAAGTGTTGAAAGTATACACTGCTGTCAAAAGTTTGGTTTGGTGTGCCAGATCGTTGCTTAGATCGTTGCTTTCAAAGACTTGAGTTTTTTGTTTGGGTTAGGTCATCAAAATAATCTCGTTTGGTGGCACTTGAATCGCTGGATCACTCGGGTAAGGTAAACTGTAAAATTTCCAAATATTCAAACAAAATCGTCTTCTGTTGCCAAACACAATTGAAGAATGAATCACAAATTCTCTGCAAACAAGCTTCATTCATTTGCAACCTGTCAACCCCACTTCAACAATAAAATAGCAAATATAACTTACGATATTGTAATAATATATTATAACAATAAACGCTTGAATATATCTACAATCTTATACAAACTTTCAGTTGTTGTCGTTTTGCCTTCTTGCGATAACATAGCCTGATTTCTCTCAATATAAAAACTTGGGAGTTGAATATTCAGATCGAATATAATTTGCATGAAATGCGCCGGTATCAATGTGCCGGGGGCTTGTTTTGCCATTCGCGTGTTCTCATTGGCTATGTAATTATAACCTGGCCAATCACAAGAAAGTACGGGCACTTAAATTGTTGCTAGGGTACCGAACTTGGAATTTTCAATCCAGCTCGTAGCGCGTGAAATAGCTGTAGAAAACCTCAAAATTTTCACATAAAAACGCCGAAACTCGGATGGCAACCGGCCTAGTCGTCTTTGTCGAAGTCTAAGCTACATTTCTGTGGTGGTTGCCTGCTTGTAACACGAAATGCCATCAAAGGTGTTTTCCAGGCACTTTTATTGAGGTTGGCCGGCCATAGGTAGCCCAAACACAGTTTGTGAGTAATAAATACTCCTTTATTTACATTTCCAATGTTATATTTCGTGCTTTTAGACTGTAAAAATGCCTACTATAAACATGTGATTGTCCACAACATAAATATTATGTATATCACTCATTTGTAGACTATAGAGCTGTATTTCAAAGGCTGTACTTCAAAATCTTCGTCTAGTATTTATATATTTACTTGACGTACCCCCTGTGGTGTTCAGCTCTTTAAACCGTCGCCTAAGTATTGACTGTTGTTATATCAGTATTTTTTTACTCTAAATATACACAAAAGTCTAGTATACTGTTCAGATAAACTCCCTAGGTAATGTAGCATCTAACAGGCACAATAAACAAATTTACTTACGACATGAGCGGTCTGAAATCGCGCTTGAATACCAACGGTCGCTGCGGCCAACGCGGCGGAGGAGCAGAAGAGGGGAAGAGAAAGAAAAGGTTGGCAAGCGTCATGCCAGTCTCGCGTTACCTGATCGCCAATAATGCCGTCTAACTCCGCTCCACGGAAATTTTCGCCGACAAGATTATGGCCATTTATCAAATGATCACTGTGCTTCTAAGCCAAGCAGTTCTTTTGAAAAAAAATTATTTCGTTAACCAGAAATTTCGCTTCAAATCACAGCGACATGCCTCCAATTTGCGATGTGACTAGGCGTGGGGTGAACAAGGTTCACAACGGAAGATTTTCAAATTCAAATCTCGCGCGTTATTGGTTTATCGTCATTAGATTAAAACGCGCTTTGAGCATTTCCAGGGGGTGGACTTATCGGGTAACAAAACTGGTTGGTATTCAATTTCAGTCGTAATAACTGTGGCAGTTTCGGAGTTCGATGGCGCGTTCACGTTCTCGTGGCGCGCTTTGACGACACAGCGAAAGTATGGAGGATGTTGGAGCGAAGCGCACTCCTCTAGCCAGGAACCCTCTTTCCAAAGCCGGGAAACTGAGAGTAATCGGTCTGTGGTACTTGATATTAAATCTTATGATATTATGATATTATCTTATGATATTATGAAAGACTTTGGATAGTATAACCAATTCCTTTACGAAGTACCACAGACCGATTACTCTCAGTTTCCCGGCTTTGGAAAGAAGGTTCCTGGCTAGAGGAGTGCGCTTCGCTCCAACATCCTCCATACTTTCGCTGTGTCGTCAAAGCGCGCCACGAGAACGTGAACGCGCCATCGAACTCCGAAACTGCCACAGTTATTACGACTGAAATTGAATACCAACCAGTTTTGTTACCCGATAAGTCCACCCCCTTGAAATGCTCAAAGCGCGTTTTAATCTAATGACGATAAACCAATAACGCGCGAGATTTGAATTTGAAAATCTTCCGTTGTGAACCTTGTTCACCCCACGCCTAGTCACATCGCAAATTGGAGGCATGTCGCTGTGATTTGAAGCGAAATTTCTGGTTAACGAAATAATTTTTTTTCAAAAGAACTGCTTGGCTTAGAAGCACAGTGATCATTTGATAAATGGCCATAATCTTGTCGGCGAAAATTTCCGTGGAGCGGCGTTAGACGGCATTATTGGCGATCAGGTAACGCGAGACTGGCATGACGCTTGCCAACCTTTTCTTTCTCTTCCCCTCTTCTGCTCCTCCGCCGCGTTGGCCGCAGCGACCGTTGGTATTCAAGCGCGATTTCAGACCACTCATGTCGTAAGTAAATTTGTTTATTGTGCCTGTTAGATGCTACATTACCTAGGGAGTTTATCTGAACAGTATACATTACTAGACTTTTGTGTATATTTAGAGTAAAAAAATACTGATATAACAACAGTCAATACTTAGGCGACGGTTTAAAGAGCTGAACACCACAGGGGGTACGTCAAGTAAATATATAAATACTAGACGAAGATTTTGAAGTACAGCCTTTGAAATACAGCTCTATAGTCTACAAATGAGTGATATACATAATATTTATGTTGTGGACAATCACATGTTTATAGTAGGCATTTTTACAGTCTAAAAGCACGAAATATAACATTGGAAATGTAAATAAAGGAGTATTTATTACTCACAAACTGTGTTTGGGCTACCTATGGGCCGGCCGTCTATTTACTCCAACTGAAATAGAAGTATTTTACTGAGTAATACCATGGTAATACCGCTGATAACACATTGCACACGCTCATAAAAATTAAAAATAGACCTTGCCGCATGACGTGCGTGGATAACGCGTTGAGAGATTTGATTGGCTCTCGCAAAATTTCGGACAACCAGCGGATTGAGTGTTCATGTCAAATCTCGCATGTTGTTTCCCCTTGTGTTTACATGAAGAAGATTGAAAGTTTTCGATCTGATCGAAACGAAGTCAATCCACGCAGTGGAGTGGATTGACTTGAGATTCAAAGTGCGTGTCGTACTAAATGGCAGACATTGAGGGAAGCACAGAAAATAGTGTCCCAAAACCGAAAATAAAGTTCCAAGCAGATCGGATTCTCCATATAAACATGTGCCCAGATTGACTTCACTCGCGTTTTTCGATCCGATTGAACTGTCGATCCGCTTCATGTAAATAGGACCTAAGATTTGTCAAAAAGAAACGTCACGTGATCCATTCACGTGATGTGGAAAGGTCTATTGAAAATAGGTAATTGTTGGAAAGAGCTTTGTTGTTCACTGACTTCAGTGTGACATTACGTAAATCTTTTATCATTTTAATAATACTAATTACTTTGACTCTAATCCTAACCATAAACTTAGATTGGGTGTACACCAAGGAAATTGTCTGCAATTCAAAAGAATCTTTGCTTCATAACGAGGCCAGAAAAGCTCATTTAGATGCACATAAAATAATATTTACAATGGTGGTAAAATAAATAGAGGATGTTACACGGCGGCGCGAAGATATGAATTTAATCTTCGAGTGGGGGAAAACAATATTTTACGAATGAGCGCAGCGAATGAGTAAAATATTGTTTTTACCACGAGAAGATAAAATTCATATCTTCAAGCCACCGTGTAATGTTCTTTTTATTATATAGTTCAATGCAAAAAGCGGTGAAATTCTAAATGACGTCATCGATATCTTCACTGGTGAGGATATGGAAAATACGACACTGTATATTTCCTTAGTAAAACACTCGCATCTATATAATAATATTTTCAATGTGTTCTTCAGCGGTGTGCATAAATAGTAAAATACTTTTATTTTCACACTCTATAGCCATACTACGCTAACCAGTAGAGCGAAATAGGTCCGATATTATTATTGCTTTTGTAAAAGTGACAATTTCTTGGATTTCTGGTTCTTTGTTCAGATTGTTGAAAGTATTCAGTGTGTTCTAGTTATTCATAGAGTAATATATCCACCACGAGTCGGTGTTCTTCCTCCTATTTCTAAATACAGCCAAGCAGGTTGAAAACACGAGGCAAAAGGAGTTTTTTTTTAATGAGCTTGGCTGTATTTAGACATCGGAGGATGAACACTGCATGACGAGTGTTGGATATAGCTTCGCAAAGAATCAATATTTTAAGAGAAAATCGACCTAAAAGTTTGCCAAATTTGACCGTAATCTTCTTTCAATTTCTAAATATTTATTAAATATTGATTTCTTTTGAATTTCCTTCATAAATTACTGTTATTGACTTTGTATTTATATTTGTATTTTATATTTGTAGTTTGAGACTGTACATTGATTGCAGTCAGTAAATTGAAAGGAAAACATGGTGTGGTCCATTCAAATCAGGGCACCGCCCCGTATATGTAAGCGTCCTGATTCAAATATATTATGATGCATGATCATTTTAAAATTGATTTTCCTTGAATATGAAACTTTACGAAAGCGATAAAATATCGGACGTTCTACTGATCAGGGTAGTAAATTGTACAATGTTGTTTTAGATGTAAGATTATCCATGTTTTTTATATTAAGAAATGAAGTTTTTAATGTACAGTATGTCGCAAAACAAGTGTTCTTATAAAACATCAATTGCAATATTAATTTTCTCTGTCTGACCAATTCATTATTTTGATCAAGTTCATTGAACAACTTTCTGCTTTGAATTTGATTGGTGTTTGAATAAAAAATCGTATTTTCTATTGGTTGTTCAAAAACCAATGAAATTAAGCTTACAACAAATTTTATCAAATAAATTGGTCAGGTGAAGAAAATGAAATGTAACAATAATTTAGAAACACTTCCATTGCTTAACGACAATAATAGTTGTCTTTCTGCATGATACATTTCTTTGGAAAATTTTTATACATCAATTTTTTTACTCCACCTCTGAGAGTTATTTTAATTCAGCCATTGAATTCACGTAAAATTTTGTTCACCAAACCATTTTCTTTTCGGTGCAACGAATTCACTGTGAGAAATATAAAGGAGCTGTAAACACATTAGTAGAATGCTGTGTAAGCAGTGTTTTGGATAGAGCAAAGGAAAAAAGTGGTAATATTAATGCCGAGGTTTTTACCAACGAAACACTGACGTTTCGAGCGAAGTTCTCCGAGGCAGGGCTAAGTTCAAAACGTCAATCTTTCGTTGCTAAAAATCTCGGAAATTACCATCTTTTCACTTTGATGTTGCTTACACGATATATATGTTATTACAAAATGTAATTTTTGATTCAATTATTGGACCATAATAGCTTCATAGGGCAATGTAGACGATTTTTTTGCTATGAAATTCAATGAGATAAATTTTAATTTGTGTAGAAAATTATATACTGTTTTTAGTGCGTTAAGCAGATGAGAAATTATAAACGGGAAAAGCTTATCCTATAAGTTTATACATAACAATTAATCTTAAAATGTAAAAAAGTAGAGTGCTTTTTTATCAGTATTTTTATCTTAGGTAGTGACATTTAAATGTAATATCCGATATCAAGGTTTGTATTAATAACTTCTTATTAACCGAACGCGAGGTTTTTACAGAGAAATATCGGACCGAGGTCTTTTTGGTACAGACCGAGCCCGCAGGGCGAGGTTTGTACACAAAGACCGAGGTCTGATATTTCTCTGTAAAGACCGAGCAAGCGAGGTTAATAAAAAGTTTATTATATGGCATTTTGAAACAACAAACCTTACATTTATACCTTGTCATGATACGTACTGTAGTCAGTTTAGTGTGACCTCGAGCGTGTGACATAAACTCATCGTTTTCAATGTTGTTGCTTTTGTTGTCGTCGCTTTCGGACTCCTAAACTCGCTTCCAGATTGCTCTCGTCCCAATCATACATAATTTAGTCCTCAGGTTGTTGAATTCACAAAATTCTTGCGGTTTTCTTTCGTTGTTTAGTTGCAAACAACATGGCTGATAAGAAATTTGTTTGGTTTTTTTTCTCGTAATGGACCGCTGGTCCATTACGGGAAAGTAATGGACCGCTAAAAATGTTTCTAAGCCAATCACAGCGCGCTATTTCACCGGAAGTGACGCTTGCCATATAATAAATATTTTTATTGACCTAGCTAGAGATCTTTACGGCAAAATTATCCTGCCCGTTGTCTTTCAGGACTTTCAGTACAGACCATGCATGCAAGCGACGAAAGAGGCCTTCGCTCGAACTTAGGGACTATTTATGTCCAGGGTTGGTACCGAAGAGAAACTAGAAGCAGGGTAATTTTTTTAGTTACCCAACCTCAAAATAGTTTAAGATATTTTTTTACCCAACCCACTTAAATATTACATTCCCTACCTTTTATTAAATATCTTCGCAAAACAAAATACATACTAAAATTAAGTACACATGCATACTGAAAATACTACAGTACGTGAATTGTGTTCATACTGTTCATTAGATAAATTCATTTTTATTTACTTAAACTTCCGTTTTGACAATAGTTAGAAGAACAAAGAAAAAAGTTAACATACAAACAAATATTGGTGGTGTGTATACCTGGTGATGATCCAGCACTTCGCCCAGACCTTGTGGGTTGTCCTTCACTCGATTCAATTGCTCATCATTTTCCTCATCACTTCCATCCATATCACGGAAGACAAATTTTATTTTACCCAACCCGTGAGTTAGTCAAAAACGTTAACTGGGTTACCCAACCCATTTCTCTTCGGTACCAACCCTGGGCATAATTAATGAACGGTCCCTTAGACTACTACGTTCTCTGTTTCGGCAGTATATCTAATGCGCGGATCAAATCGAAATGTCAACATCCCCCCCCCCCCCCCGGGCACACATGGGGAATTTGGATTTTTTTATTTTATATTGGTCAAATTCCCCACCTATGTTCTTTTCTCCCGTTCAAATATACCATGTTTTGGAAAAATTGGAGATCAAATGCCCCACCCTCAACGATTCTATACAAAAAATTGAAACAAATATTCGTTTAATGCGAACTCTGTGAACATAAACTTAAACATCAAAATCATTGTACATATCAGTTTCCAGAGTTGAAAATGTCTTAGTCCTTGCTTTTCTGTTTGTTTTCCCTTCTTGTTTCCCGTGCTTTCTGCGTACCAAGCTCTTTTGTGATAAGCTTTTTCTTTAAATGTTCCACCCAGATGGTCACTTCTACTTCTGATAGTAGACAT
Organism: Corallium rubrum; assembly: GCA_964035015.1. Taxonomy (NCBI): domain Eukaryota; kingdom Metazoa; phylum Cnidaria; class Anthozoa; order Scleralcyonacea; family Coralliidae; genus Corallium; species Corallium rubrum. The sequence goes on from OZ036001.1 coordinate 4,350,579, forward strand.
CTCTTTGCAAGAGCAGGAATGTCTATTAATGGCTTCTCAAATTCACTTTTTATGATCTGACTTGGTGGCAATGCTCTTACTAACTCCCCTTTGTTGTGCATTTGTGCACATTTGTGCATTTGTCCATATTTAAATAAATAAACGTGTGGCAATGCTTTTAAAAGTTTCGAGTGAAATCAGAAATCGCCGCTATCGTGGCAAAACATTTTGGTTATTGTCACTGAGTATAGACATGGACAGTGAACATTTCAGTGAACAGTAAGAAAGTTTCTTACTTTCAAAGATTTGTTTTAACCTGACCAGACCGTTTTCTTCCGGCCACTCACAAACAAAAGAAATATTTTGACCAGAAAAATCTGACAAATTCGCCGCCGCCATTTTGAACAGAATCTGTTCAAATTCCCCACCCCCCCTAGCAAATTCCCCACCTTCCACTGGGTTAGAGCGTCAAATTCCCGCCACCCTAAAATGCCGAACGATCAAATTCCCCATGTATGCCCGGGGGGGGGGGGGGATGTTAACATTTTGATTTGATCCGCGCATAACCTTACTATATTTTGATTGTTGTTTCAACACTGCCTATATACGCAGCACACTACTTTTATTTCACGAGTAACCATATACTTTGGTTGTAGTGTGATTTTCTCTTCTAAGACCATAGATCGTCGTAAAGTATAGATCACCAATAATGAGAGATCAACTAAATGATGCGTGTAAGTTAAGTTAACAAAAGAATGTCTTCGGAACCAATCAAAACATAGAATTAAACGATTGACTGACGATAAACCGCCGAAGCCAAAATTTTAAACCAAGTACTTCATGTAAGTCAATGTATGGGAGCATGGAGCGAAATCAGTTCAAGGAGCGAGAATATTTATTTCAAGAATAGAAGTCTTTACAAGCTTGGTAAGTATTTCAAGTCTGAATCGTAGTCAATTTTTAAATGTGATGTACTATAGACGTTGTTGGAATGATGATAAGTTTTTGAAAGCCTCTTAATAGTCTTTGGAGGCCAACATGTTTACATGTATTCGGCAGTCTGATCACTATCCATGGTCTGATCGAGCTTTGTAAAGCCTGCATTGCTGAACAGAAATGAAATTTACTTCTAAGAAAACAAAACTAGCTTCATGATCAAGCAAAACCTGTGGTAGTCCACGAGCGAAATTATTATGCTATTAAATAACATATTGTACAATAGTCAAATGTCAGTGACAAGCTTTGTAGAGAGTGAAACCGAAACGGCAAGTCTTTAATTTATAATGGGGTAATTAAATTGTATGCTGCAATTGTCAATGTCATGCAAAGATTTATGACGTGATGCCAAATATTTATTCTACCTTTTACTGCATGCATGCATATACAGTATACGTCTACTCTTGAAGAACAATTAATGTATAGTTGCTAAGTTGCTTTCATACTTTTGATGACAATTGCTGGAGATCTTCGTTCACAACTTCATTATTTCTAAACTTTACAGCAGACATACTTCAGATACTTGTTATCTCAAACGATTTTCCTTTACCTACCAAGTGGATTGCATTATTATTTGACAAATTGTTGCGACAAAGTTATTTAAGTACTTTAGTCAAATTTTGTGAGTTATTGGTGTATTGTATGAAAATTTGATTGGCCTACTAAACAATAACTATACTTTATTACCATAGGTTTTAAATAGTACCATAGCTTTAATAGTCAAGCTATTATCACACTGCCTCTCACCACGAGGACCTAAATGAAGCCCATTTTGATTAAGTTAATATTTGAATGGGTGACCATGCACATATCTGCATGGGCTTGGGACTCATGCTTCTGTGCCAGATATGAGTAGAGTTGTTTAATAGTGCTCAACATCCTGTGCTTTGCTGGCGTTACTCTGAGTTCCTTTCTTAAGGTAAAAACACAGCATGGCTAGCATCGACAAAAATCTTGTTCAGCTCTGAATACAAGGTCACTACAAGTACATACAGTAATTACAACATTGTTTTTACAATAGTAGCTATAGGCATGATTGAACGCAGTAGATACATGCATGTCTAGACATGCCTATTTTTCCAATTCTTGCTGAATGGTCTTGAATATTCTGATCATTATAGCTTCGCGTGTGTTCTTCCGTTTGCAGTGAGCTCAAGTCAGTATGAAGTGAGATTTATCGAAATATGTTTGAGTAAATACCTTCGCAACAATGTTCATAACCATGCCTTTTAGCATGGCCAAATGAGTTATTTGCCTGAGTCCGTTATTAATCAGCTGTTGCATCTGCTGCAAGTGCCATGTCGTTAACCAATGAAAAAGCTCAATAAAAAGTTCAATAAAAAATTCACTTCTGTTTGTGTGAAAATCGTCGTTTTTCTCAAAAGCTCCGACAATGAGTTAGGCAATTATATGCTAAGAAGCTGGCGATATTTACTTTTCAAACTCCTTAATAACTCATCAGATAAAAAACAAACAAATGAAGGAAATCAGAACCGAGACTGTGATCAAAGACTTGCATGAATTAAACCAACTTTTACCTCGAATTTCTCTTAAAATACTGATTCATTTGAGAAGCTATATTAAACAGTCGAAAGAAAGTTAACTTTGTTCTGACATCAAAGCAACTCAAAGTTAGTTCAAAAACCTTTGCTTCGATATAGTTTTTCAACACACTTCTCTGTTTTTGTTATTTAAAAGAGACAACCATGCGCAGCTCACCACAGCACGGGTGCAGGGTTACGGTAACCAATCACAACAATATATATATTATTATATGCAATACATGTGAACATATTTTACCAAGAATTGGATTATACAGACTGAATTTGAGAAAGCTTTGCTTTTCTCAGATAAAAACAAAGGAAATCAATACCGAGACAGAGGTTTGGATTAGAAGTTTTGAAGGAGGTTTGGTTTAAAGGAAATCAATACCGAGACAGAGGTTAGGGAAGCACGGGTGGTGTGTGCTGTTAGGGCGCTGCCTCTCACCGCTGTAGTTAAGCCCAGTTGGATGGGGTTAGTACTTGGATGGGTGACCGTCTGGGAATAGCTCCGTTCTCGAACTTGAATTTCATGTGAGTAGAGTTTAGTTGGTCTCTCCTGTGCTTCGAGGGTTTTTCGCAGGGTTCTGCGGTTTTCCTCCCTCCGTAAAATCAACACTTAGGTCTTAGTTTATGTCGTGCACTTTTAACATGAGCCTCTGGCTCGGGTGATTGGGCGACCACATCCTGTGTTTACGACGTTAAATAAATCATTACTCATTAAATAAATCATTACTCATTACTCATGTGATCAAAAACTTGAATAACTTAAGCAAACTTTTACCTCCAATTCCTCTTAAAATACTGATTCATTTGAGAAGCTATATCAAACACTCGAAAATTGTGTTTGATCTGATATCAAAACACTTCAAAGTTGGTTAAAAATACTCGGTTTATACTTGGTTTTTCAACACACTTCTCGGTGTTTGTGATTGAAAAGGGACAAACACGCAGCTCACCACGGCATGGGTGCTTTACAGTATAACCAATTATACAACAATATAACCAAGAATTGGATTGTGCAGATAATTAAAGAAAGGTGTCCCTTCCTCAGATCAGTGTCTTCAACTTTTGTTTTCAAATGACGTCTGGTTTCTTCGCAGAGGACTCAGAAAAACGATCGAAATTATCGATATATTCCTACTGAATTCAGTAGGAATATATCGATAATTTCGATCGCACAATGGCTACTGCAGCACCTGCTGATGGCCCGGTTCCTGAGCCATCTCATTTATTAACATGTTCCATTTGTCTGGAAACGTTAAAAGAACCACGAACACTTTGTTGCTTCCATTCGTTTTGTAAATGTTGCTTGGAAAAGTATGTGAAACGCCAACGTGAAAGCCCAGTGTGTAAGACACAATTTTTTTAAAGCAAGGAGAGAAAGTGAAGGAATGCTGCCAGGCCATTTCATTGGGAATATATGCATGCTCGAATCTCTCAATGTCCATTTCAGTGATTTCACTTGCTGCAACTTCACCGACGCCAGTTTGAAGTTCAACGTCTTTTTCATCGCAAAAAGGGAATAGGAAAAGCCTAATTAATATAATATGACAAAAATTTGGTAAATGTAAGGCGGTGTATTTCAACATGAACTTCGGTTTGGTCATTGAACAAAATCAAAATCGTGGGCCAATTCAGCGCTGTTGTACAAACGCGAGAAAATGATTCCACGAGTTCATTACCGTATTAAGAAGATCGGCATGACTTGATAGCAAATTGATGTTGAAATAACTGAAGTTCATCTGGATTTGATCAGACAACCTCTTACCAGAAATGTTGCTTGGACAACTTTCGGCGTTGCTATAGGATGCCGCAAGACAGAAGCGGAAGTGCTATAGTTTGAGCTAGAAGTTTCATGGTGGTTTTCTACCATAGGTAATGGGGGAGACCTCCATTATCTATGGTTCGATATCTTTAGGACGATTTAAAGTATTTCAGTTATCTTTTCAGTTTTATATTTGCCTTAACATGTTCTTCCAAAGGCATTCAGCAATTGTCTCGTAAAATACAAAAAACCCCAGTTTTTTATGAGTTAATTTTTCCCTCCAAAATAGCGTACCGTTGAGCTGCATGCTATTTATAGCACAAAATGCGGACAAACAAACCAAAATTGACTTTCCAATGATTGCAAATGAGCCATAATCTATTTAACAATTAAACAACGAGCCCGAGTTTTCTATGAGCGAATAGTCTATCGACTGTCGCTCAGAAAACGAGGGCGAGTTGTCGAATTGTTTCAGTATAAATTTACCAACAAAAGTTAAATAAATTCTCGACTATAACGTATTCTTTGAGGCTCGTTTAATACATTTTTAACTGCCAACAACAAACGTTTAACATTGTCATTTCGGGCATTTCCTTTTCCCATATACGGTAACTGAATGATGACTGATCGAAAAGTAAAGTTTTCTTGCATAAGTAATTTTAACATGGGTTTTCATCCACAACATTGAAACAGTATAGATCGTTTTAATCTGACGTCACGGCGACCATATTGGTGTACCGGAACAATGAAATGGCGGCCATATTGGTGTACCATCTTTATCCTATGGGAATTTAGCTCTATTCTAATTCAAAAATTTCGTATTGTTTCGCCACCCCCAATGGGGCCACCAATCACGTGAGTGAAAACAATCCATGTTTCACTCCGATTTGATATGTAAAAATGACAAAAAGTTGAAAGAAACATTCATTTTAGCATGTAGTTTACATCATGCACGAAATCTCATCAATAGCAAATGTGTAATTTTGAAATGGATTTGTTTGCAGATATTTCGTCAGACATCACAATTTGCAACTAAGGTTTCAACCATTTTGCAAACTCAGTGAATGTGATTTAACCAATCAAAAGGCTCAAAATACTCCACATGAACACCGCTGCCAAACGTTTGCGCATGCGTGAATTCGCTGAGTAAACATTGCAAGAGAAGTGGGAACTAGCCGTGGCGACAACAACTAGACAGTGAAGATTAAGTAAAACTCGACTATTCATTTGTGTTTTAAAAAAAGGGTAAAGAAAATTACGAAGGGGTAAATTCAGAATATGTTACAATATTGACAAGGATGTCATGCACAAATTACCTACCTTATCTTTTTGGTAGCGTGCTTATAATTTTAACTTTTGTGTCGGACTCTCGGGCCAGTCCAAATATTTCAGTGTTTTCCCGCTCTTTTTCCGAGGACGAGCTCGGACGTCGCACATGCGCAAAACGTTTGGCAGCGGTGTTCCCCACATGACTATTAGTTTCCTATCCAGTCCTTTTACAATCCATTGTTCTACGGTTCACACAAGGTCAATCTTCAAACTGAATTTTAGGACAATGAACTTACGAAGCCGTATAAATAAACTCGCAGTTTGTGTTTTATCAGGATATTGCATTTTTCAATAATAATAATAATAATAATATTTAAAATTTATATTGCGCATATTCTATACAATAATCATATGCGCACATCAATCTACAAGATAATGTTAATAAAAACTAATTAATTACAATAATATATTGTGTCAATAAAAATATATTAATTATATATCTTAGTAAATAAATAAGTCTTTAATAATGACTTAAAATTGTCGATGGTAGCTGCTTGTCTCACAGACAAAGGCAGTTTATTCCATAATATTGGAGCAGCAATCGTGAACGCGCGGTCACCCATTGTCTTCTTAGTTCTTATTGTACTTCTAGCTAATAAAACACCATCACTATTACGCCGCAAATCATACCTCGACGGCTGTAAAATTTCCAGTAAATCAGAGAGATATTTAGGGGCTAATCCCTTGATAGCTTTAAAAGTAATAAGTAGAATTTTAAATTCTATCCGCGCGCGTACTGGCAACCAGTGCACTCCCTGAGTATTGGGGTGATATGACAAAACTTAGGCGCACAATAAATAAGCCTAGCACTAGCGTTCATTACACGTTGGAGTTTCTTTATCTGACATTCTGGAACGCCGTACAACAGGCTATTGCAGTAGTCCAATCTGCTGATGACAAAGGCATGAATCAGCTGTTCAGTATGCTCCCTTGAGAGATATTTCCTGATGTGACGAATATTGTGGAGATAGTAGAATGCGCTGCTGCAGGTCTTGGATATATGAGTGGACATGCTATATTTAAGTTCGTCACCACGACAAAATCGTTATTTTAGTTTCCAGTGTCTTGACATCAGCTCATCTAACAATGATGGGCACTGGTACTAGAATAGGAGTATTCGGCGTCTCTTTGCTGACGTTTGTGGGTGGCGTTGTTGGTGTCTCTTTTGTCTTGCTTGTTTCTTTTGTTGCAGGGATTGGTGTTAACGGCGTTTTTGGCGTTTTCGGCGTGCTTATGGTGCTGACTACCGGAATTTGAACCTGGAATGCACATTCTAATGTATAGAAATGAGCAGAGAAAAAAGATCGTTTGTTTATGCTAGCAGGAAAGTATTCCTCGTTTGCTCGGTCTGTACGGGAAAGTATTTGCCTGAGATTTTCGTAGAGACCGAGCGACGAAGCCAGGAGCGAGGTTTGGTACGATAAAACCGAGGGCAAACACTTTCCAGTACAGGCCGTGCAAACGAGGTTAATAAGGAATTTATTATATGGCTATTGGTTCATTTTATTTTTAAGTTTCGAGCGTTATTTTCGTCTTCGGAGTATGCTGTTTACCTTACCTGCATGTTAACCGCTTTTTCGTGTCGCTTCTTGGCCTTGTTTACAGCAGGCTTTGGTGTTTTTAGATGAACAGCTTTAAAGAAAACCAGCAGTAATCTTCCAACACATTTTATTGTTCTGTATATTTAAATAAAGATACCCAGTTCTGTTTTATTTGCATTCAAATCAACTCAAAAATTTTCCCGCGAAAACTTACCGGGCCGAGATAAAAGCGTCGTAAAATGCCGACCGCTTGGGAACCAATCAGCATGCGTCGTTTTGCGTACGAACCGGAAATCAAACCCAGCCATATAATAAAAAATGTTCAGCCGCACAGTCCAGCTCCACATTAATCAGCTATCATAAACTTACCGTGAAAGCAAAGAAGTATAACCAATATACTTGTGGATGTGAGGCTTCTTCTCATTCTACCAAAAATACAGAAATAAACCATTACCAGAAATTTGGGACAAGATGGTGGCGCGCGTGCGTATTAAGGACCATAATAATGGAGATTCTCAACAGTAAATAATAAGGAGAGCACATGATAATTCAAAATTGGCTTAAACGGTGACATATTTCTTCTTTGCCCGACTCCATTTGACTTCAGCATGGACTAAGGAACAGTTGTAGCTAAAAAATATTTGCTTACTTCGACGACAAAATACTTCCCTAGCTCGTCTTATTTTTGCACTGAAAGCGCCACTATCCATAGTGTTAGCCATAGTAATCTTTGCAAACAGGTTCTAGAATTTGGCCAAATTGACCAACAACGTTACGTGCGACGCGAAGTGCCTGACTCGCGTTGCATTCGACATGAGTCAGTCTACTTCGAGAGCACATAAAGGTCCTCATTTGTCTCTAGCATAGTACTTCCAAAAGCGTTTGAACTTGCTTGATTTCACAGTCCTTATCGTCGTTTACAGTTTGTTAATATATACATGCATGCACGATTTAGGCGAATTCTAAAGAACCCAATGACCTGAATAATGAGAAACACTAGAATACAGTAGAATCGCACTCATTAGAAATTTTCGAATACATAATTATATTATTAGGCGAACAAAGCCGCTGACCGAGAGCAGCGGCACAAATGACCCAAATTTCTGGTAATGCGCTATTTAATACCACATTCACCCTTCGATTCAGGCTCCGCGCACTTGCGCCAAGCCTGAACGAAGTATGAATATGGTGCATACTTCACACAAGTGAACGTGACTTGCGGGTACGTACGTAGCAAACAGTTCGTAACCGGTACGAGTGGATTGTAAAAGGACTGGATAGGAAACTAATAGTCATGTGAGGGTGTTTTCAATCGAGCCTTTTGATTGGTTAAATCGCATTCACTCAGTTTGCAAAATGATTGAAACCTAGTTGCAAATTGTGCATGATGTCACGAATGGCGTGAGTATGCTTGTTTTACTGAGGTTTTTAAGTGAACTTTTCTTCAAATTCTTCATGTTCTTACATTCAGATGACTAATGTTGACTTTTCAAATACAGTATGCTTCAAATTATTATGCAAAGTGGCATTTTTCAAATGTCTTTAAAAGTATTTCCTTTGAGCCGATCAAAGTTTCACAATTTGTTTATTACACTTTAACCAACATTACATATTGATTTCATTTAGATATGTTGACAAATAAAGCAGTCGTGACGTATTATGCAAAAAAGGTGTTTTTATGATGTACCAAATTATTATGCATACAAACTATAAATTACATTCTAGTGACCAAAAACACTATTTAAAAGGTGACTCAAACACACTGAAGTCTACAACTTAATATTAACAGGTTTTAAACAAATGCAAGCTTGATACGCAACACACATATGTTCGTCCTCTACTTATTTATTCACATATGTTCCCTTGTTTGACAAGAGGTCTACCAGATGACCATCGACAGATTTGGTGAGATTTTGAATTTCATCTGCTCCGATACTCTCTGCTGCGTCACAGATACCCTTCCACAGATCAACTTTAGACATATATTGTTGACCACCACTGTAAATTTTCTTTTTCAATATGCTCCAAAGGTTTTCTATGGGGTTCAGATCCGGAGATGATGCTGGCCATATCATCAACTTTTCATCTTTGAAGCCAACATCTCGTAGGTATGCAATTGTGAAACGTGCAGCATGTGATGGTGCATTATCTTGCATGAAAATAATCTTCCTTCGGAATGCTACTCGTTGTTTGCGATGCCATGGAATAAAGTTCCGCTTCAGGAAGTCTGCGTAGGTGGCAGCATTCATTTTCACACCTTCTGGCACTCTAAATGGACCAACCATCGCATTGCCTAATATACCAGCCCAGAACATAACACCCCCACCACCTTGTCGTCGTAATCTCGTTGGTTTCTGGGCACCATAAGCCAACCATCCTCTGGACCAACCATCAGGGCCATCAAGGGTTGCTCTACACTCGTCTGTGAAAAGAACCGTTTGGAAATCGGTCTTCATGTAACGTTTAGCCCATTCAATCCGTTGAATTTTGTGTCGGTTGGTTAAAGGTGGGCGAAAGTTCGGCTTAACAGCTTTGGCAAACGATTTGAGAATGCGACATCGAGATGTTCTAGGTATTCCCTGGATTCCAGGGTCTTCAAAAATTTGTTTGCTCGTTGAATGCGGATGCCTCGCTACTTCTCGTTTGATTGTGGATAGTTACCGTCTTGATATTTTTCGACTCACACCTTTGTCGCTTCTTTTCCTTGCCTTGTTGCTGTTGGCAATGAATCGCTTGACAGTTCTGTGGTCACGGCAAAGTTCGATTGATTTTTTACCCTGAGCGAGACGTTGAACTATATTTCTCTTCTCCTCTTCTGTCAGATCTTTCTGCTTACCCATCTTTCGCCAATTTCTACCTCAACTAGTGCAATTTGCATAATAATTTGGTACATCATAAAAGCACCTTTTTTGCATAATACGTCACGACTGCTTTATTTGTCAACATATCCAAATGAAATCAATATGTAATGTTGGTTAAAGTGTAATAAACAAATTGTGAAACTTTGATCGGCTCAAAGCAAATACTTTTAAAGATATTTGGAAAATGCCACTTTGCATAATAATTTGAAACATACTGTAGTTTTATCACCTTACAAACCTGCCTAAGCCACAATCGAGTGTAATAAAAATTATTGACCAGCAAATAATTCGTAACAAAGCCATAATAAAATCAAAAGTCGTAAGTAAGCATGATAAAAAAAAAAATTAGTGACGAAACGTTAGTTCTTTATTAAAAAAATTTTTTATCATGCTTACTTACGATCGACTTTTGATTTTATCATGGCTTTGTTACGAATTATTTGCTGGGCGATAATTTTTATAACAAGATTACGATTCCCGCCTGGTACCTCGATTGCCACAATCGAGTGATCGAGGTAAACGTTGTTGATCTTTGTTTTGATGTTTTCTGTGTTGTTTCAAAGAAACTTGTGTCGCAAAATAGTACTTTGTTTTGCTTGGAATTTGGGATGCATATTTTAACTATTAAACATTGATATTTTCTTTTAAAATGAGTAAGAATCAGGGGCGTCGCAGCGACACTAAAAGTGGGGGGGCCCAAAATTTTTAGGGGGGTCCAGGGGCATGCTCCCCCGGGAAATTTTGAAATTTAGAGTCTCCGAAATGCCATTTCCTTCATTTTAGGACAAGGATTTACAGAATTCTAAAGGTCCAAAAACGTCACAAAATACTCAAAAGACAACACTTTTCCGGACATTGAATATCTGCCTTCAAATTTCTTTATTATATCTTTATTCAAAGTCGTGGGTTAGCTAGGGTTAGTGATTTTGTTAATCATAACTGTATTACTGGCCTTGTTTATTACTGGTCTTGTTAAAAAGTGTGTGTGTGTGTGTGTGTGTGGGGGGGGGGGGGGGGCAAACATATTCTGGCCCCCCCACCAAAAAAAGTGGGGGGGGGGGGCAGCCCGGAAGTATAACTAGTAGCGGAAGTAAAATGTGCAAAAAAAATACCGTGAAACTGGTAGACTCGATCTACCACAGATAGCCCAAGTAATTATTACTATCACGTTGTATTGATTGAATAGTAAGACATAGCACTCAACCAGTGACCATGTTATCACCCTTACTAATCAAACACGAGTGAATGTTCTTCATCCGATTTCGATGAAAAATACGAAGCAAACTCGATTTTGTTTTAACCAGCTTGGCTGTATTCAGAAGTAAGAGCCGGAACGAACAGGGGCGTCGGAAGCGGGGGGGGGGGGGGGGCGGCCAGGGGGCCCGGGCCCCCACTTTTTTTGGTGGGGGGCCAGAATATATTCCCCCCCCCCCCCCACACACACACACACGTTTTAACAAGTCCAGTAATAAAGTTATGATTAACAAAATCACTAACCCTAGCTAACCCACGACTTTGAATAAAGATATAATAAAGAAATTTGAATGCAGATATTCAATGTCCGGGAAAATGTTGTCTTTTGAGTATTTTATGCCGTTTTTGGACCTTTAGAAGTCTGTAAATCCTTGTCCTGGAATGCCGGAAATGGCATTTCAGAGAATCTAGATTTCAAAATTACCCGGGGGAGCATGGCCCTGGAGCCCCCTAAAAATTTTGGGCCCCCTACTTTTAGTGTGGGGGGCTGCCCCACCTCAATTTCCACGTACCACTGCCTCGCCTATGCCAAAATCAACTACAACATTTGGTGCACGTTCTAAGGCCGCAATGCGTCATAAGTTCCATTATAAGATGGCGCGAAATTTTTGACTGCTGGCCATAAAGAATGCCCTGTATGTCCAGTTTATATCTGGAGTGCATTAAACGGCCTTTGCGCGCTAATAAAATGCTTATATTTTGGTTCAATAAGAAATGTCTGTAGTTAAGGTTTGCTTGTCTTGCTTACCTTAAGACTTCTTCTGTTCGACGATACCAGCTTACTACGATAAATATATCGATCCCCCCATCCAGATAACCAGTGATTCGTGTTTCAACTGAAAAATGCCATCTGGTTTAGTCTCGGATAAAACACCACCTGTGACAGTGATGCGCTTGGCGAAACATAAGCAGGTGAGAGGTGTGCACAGTGTTTATAACTCTTTCCCTCTCCGAATCGGTTTTTAGTATTGTTATATAGCTAGAGTTTTACTGGATGCAACGATGACTCTCATTGGTTGGTTTGTGATCACATGAACTTAGCTAAATTTCAATGTCTACCGAGCGGGCAATAATTGAGAACTTATTGCCTGCTCGGTCAATAAGTTTTCAATTGTTGCCCACTTGTCCGCTAGAACTTTGAACTCTTCACGGCATCCTATAAACAAAAGCTTGTTTAGTACGAAAAAAAGAATATTTCTAGGTCTTCAAAACATGAACTCGATTGGGAAACATCGAGACTCGCGGGAAAACAAAACTAACTGTTTCCCGAGGGATCAGACATTAAGTGTTTTGTTATATAGCTTGAGTTTCGCTGAATAATTTCGACGTTTATCAAGGGAAAGTACACAAACGAAAAGACAAACTGAAAGACTTACCAAAACATTTCGCCTGGCTTGTAACTTCACATCAAACAAACAAATATGAGTCTCAGAACAAAAGAACAGCAACACATTTCTCCAGTTAATCTTCACACATGTTTTGAAGACCTATAATATTCTTTTTTCTTACCAAACAAGCTTTTGTTTATAGGAAACCGTGAAAAGTTCTAGCGGTCAACAATTGAAAACGTATTGCCTGCTCCAACCAATGACAGTCATCGTTGTATCCAGCGACACTCTAGCTATATAACAATGCTCCATATTCAAGCTTTAACTTTTGTAGCTCATAAAGACACTCGGCGACCACAAGCTCTACAGCATATATGAAAGAATAGAGAAAAAATCCCTTCGACTTGAAATAAAGTACGTTTTTCGTTCTTGCTGCTTCAAAAATTCATGTAACAAGAAAGAATATGTGCATGGACATTCTTATATCGCAAAAATGTTTGTCATTTGCTATTATCTTCAAATTTTCTTCCATTATTTGGTGCCACTAAATAGTTCATAATATAAGTGCGTCTAAAATATAAAATATTTTCCCACTCAGTATAAAGCCCTAATCAAACGAGAACGCAAGTCATCGCAAGTTCCACCTATATATGGCGACGGAGCAAGAAAGACTTGCATCGACTTGTGTTCAAATGTTTCGCAAGCCCACGCAAGTTGAAGAAAACTTGCGATAAAATTTGAACAAGATCAAATTAGTCGCAGTTGGCGATCAGAGATTCTTAGCGAGCAGTTTTCTAGTGTCTTCACCGAAGAAAGCATAGACAGTGTTCCAGACATACGCGAGGTCCCAAGACCAAGTATTGACCCCCTAATTATTTCTGTTAGAGGGGTCATTGCACAATTGTCTGCCTAAAAGCCCAATAAAGCACCTGGACCTGATGAGATTCCGCCTTGGTTCATGAAGGAATATGCAAATGAAATTGCACCAGTTCTTGCAAAGATATTTCAACAGTCCATAGACAGTGGTGATGTGCCAGAGAAATGGAAAAACGCAAATGTTACTGCCATCTTTAAGAAAGGCTCAAGATCTGACCCCGGAAACTACCGGCCAATCTCCTTGACATGTATTGCAAGTAAAGTTCTTGAGCATATTGTCCATAGTCACATCATGAAGTATTTCGAACAGTATAACATCCTCACAGATCTACAGCATGGTTTTAGAGCCAAAAGATCAACCGTAACCCAGTTGGTTAGTACAATCTATGAGATGTCAAGCGCCATTAATAACGACGCTACTGTACATGCAGCAATCTTAGACTTTGAAAAAACGTTCGATAAAGTTCCTCATCAACGCCTACTGGGAAAGTTACAATGTTACGGAATACAAGGACCTTTGTTAAATTGGCTTAAATCATTTCTTACGGGTCGTTATCAAACTGTCGTTTGCGAGGGGGAAGCAGCCAAACCAAGGCCAGTTACCTCAGGTGTCCCTCAAGGAACGGTATTGGGACCACTATTATTCCTCTCGTATATAAACGACCTGCCGGATGCATTAAATTCTCACGTTAGATTGTTTGCGGACGATGCACTTTTATATGGTATGATATCAGAAAGTCGTGACTGTGACGAACTGCAAGACGATCTCCGAAAATTGGAAATTTGGCAAGAGAAATGGCAAATGAAGTTTAATCCTGGTAAGTGTAAAATATTATGTATATCGACCAAAAAAAACCCTCTACAAAGGAAATATGTGTTCTGTAACACAGTCTTGGAACAGGTTGAGTCGGCCTCTTATTTAGGAGTTATCTTCAATAATAAACTGAAATTTTCGGAACATGTTTCAAACACCGCAAGTAAAACCAACAAAGTACTTGGTATGGCGCGACGTAATTTCTGGAACTGCCCCCAGAATGTCGGAGAAAGTGTGTATACTACGATTATACGACCTAAACTGGAATATGCTTGTGCAGCATGGGATCCACATCACAAGAAAGACATAATGACGCTAGAAAAGGTTCAGAGAAAGGGAGCGAGATTCTGTTTGCAGAACTATGTCCCATTAGCTAGCGTAACGGAGATGTTGGATCAACCTTGGTTGGGAAACACTACAACGAAGACGGATGAAAGCTAGGTTGACAATGATGTACCAGATTAGTTACAATCTTATCGATTTTAATGCTGAAAGGTACATTATACCACACACAGAATCCAGAACACGTGGTAGTCATCCCTTAAAATACCAGATTCCAAAGGCAAAAAAAGATGTTTTTAAATATTCTTATTTTCCTAGAACGATTAAGGACTGGAACAACCTGCCACATGACATTGTCTTAGCAAATTCATTAAACGAATTTAAAGTGAAATTAGATAGCTATTTTTAGTAATTAGTTCTATTTTAGAATTTTAACATTAGTATCATCACTTTTATCTATTTTAATATTTGTATTTTGTAAATTTAATAGTTCGTGTGATCTTGTATGAGTTTACCGACTTAATAAATTCAGATTCAGATTCAGAAACGAGACACAAGCAAGCACAAGCTAAAACTTGCGATGACTTGCGTTCTCGTTTGATTAGGGCTTGATTAAAGAAACCGCTGCCAAACGTTTGCGCATGCGTGAATTCACTAGAATAAACATCAAGAGAAGCCGTGGCGACAACAACCAGACAGCGAAGACTAAGTAAGACTCGACTATTCATTTGTTTTAAATAAAGGGTAAAGAAAATTACGAAGGGGTAAATTCAGAATATGTTACAATATTGACAAAGAAACCATGCACAAATTACCTACCTTAACGTTTTGGTAGTATGCTTATAATTTTACCTTTTGTGTCGGACTCTCGGACCAGTCCAAATATTTCAGTGTGTTCCCCAATCTCGTTCCCGGCCCGCGTGAGAAGGCTCTGGGTACGAGATTGTGTTTTCCCGCTCTTTTTCCGAGGACGAGCTCGGACGTCGCACATGCGCAAAACGTTTGGCAGCGGTGTTGGCTTAGACGAAATCGAAAGTTAGCCAAAATAGCTGCAAATTGGGAAAACATGGAAATGGGAAAACAGCTGTGTTTTCTAAACGAGTGATTTTACTGTTATGAACATTTTATACTGGAGGTTCAGCAACTTTTCACTTCTGAAAGAATTACCTCAAAGCAGAGATTTAAAGTGCCCCTGACCTCAATAATTTTTATTGTCTTATTTGGAAGAACTTTTAAAATGATAAAGTAAAGTAAAGTACTTATTTGGAAGATTTTCGCTTTTTCGCTTTGTTTTTGAGATATATTTAATTTTGTTTGATATGCAAATGTTCGGAATTTACGTCAATATGCAGACTTATCGAAGAAGTTTGTGTATCTCTTTCATTATCGAACGAATTCCTTTAAAATCGAGAAGTTTGGTGTTGTGGGAGAAACACACACACACATGTTATTCATGTTTTATTTGATGAACGCAAAGTTGTATAACATTCTCTGATAAGTCATCAGCATGCTGAAGACAGAGAGAAGAGTAGCGATCTCTTATACTTCAGGCATTTCAAATTTGCAACTAGTTTATGAATGATAAATCAATTATTGAACTCGTCTATCGCAAAATATCATGATTTGTCAGTGTCTCGCTACTAGTTATTTGCCTCTGCCTTCGGCATCGGCAAATAACTAGGAGCTCGCCACTGACAAATCATGATATTTTGCTCCGACTCGTCCAATAATTGATAATTATTGGTTTGTGTTTGTTGCAAAATCAAAGACAACATTGTATTCTACGAATTAATAGCTTTCTAACGTACGATATCTATTTTATTTTTGTGGCATAAATTCTGACGAATTTAGAGCACTTCACTGAAATGACCTTGGAAACCTAAAAACATGACCTTAATGAATTAACGATTTTTCCACGATCCCAATATAGTAAGGTTAGATATACGCAGAAACAGAGAACGTAGGAATCTAACGTTTCGAGCGAAGGCCCTTCGTCAGAGAGAAACGTTCTCTCTGACGAAGGGCCTTCTCTAGAAACGTTAGACTCCTACGTTCTCTGTTTCGGCAGTATATCTAACCTTACTATATTTCAATTGTTGCTTCTACACTGCCTACGCAGCACGCTACTTTTTTTCCACGTTCCCTCCGTTTCCACGGACCAAAGAATTCATTAAACAATTTTATGACACGGCGATATGTATGTTACTAAAAAGAGTCACACGACATATAATTTATCTTGTATTTTAAAGATTTATTCCAAAATGTTAATACCAGCTAACGACCCCCCCCCCCCCCTGCCTCCTTCAATCACAGTTTATTTTCAACTGAACAGATGGAGGTGCCGAACCAATGCAACAGAAACGGACTCCGCCTTTGTTCGTGCCGTATACCAATCCTGATCCGATAACAGGATGCCAGAGTACAGTGTTAATACTCAGACCAGGCAATCTATCAGTTGGACAATTGTACTTTAAATGCGACACAACCTCCATTGTTTCTGATACATCCTTGGAAGAGCCGCTTTGAACATCATGAAACTTCAAAACCTGTGCTAGGGACTTGCGCGCAGAAGACAGTACCAGATGATAGCTGTCCAAAGCCAAACCAACTAGAAGGTATCGTCCAAGTGGAGAAAAACTCACCGAGATTGCATTGGGTCCGAATTTTCTCAAGAAGAGACAGTGGCCGAGGTTATGAGCTTCTAAGGAAAACACACAGACTTTCCAAGCCGTGGGGAAATTGCTTTCGTACGGTACAAACGAGCTAAGGAGCCGACCGTCTGCTGAAATATCCAAGCTAGCATCGTTGTGCACTTTACATCTTTTCACAACAACATTCGAATGAGCTTCTTGAAGTTTGGGCATGGCAAGTTTCGTGAAATCCCACCATTGTAATCTGAATGTCGTACTGGTAAAATTCGAGGCCACAGCAATGTTTCCGCGTTGCGCCAGCGTGTCCGCAATGACACTGTTCACAGTTATTTGCAAGTGGTCTCGGAGAGCAACATCTGACGATCTGTGGACTCCCTGATTCGCTTGTGATGTGTGGGCAGAAGTTTGATCTACATGTACATTTGCTAAGGAAGATTCGTGGATATGTTCGTGGTCGTGGAGCATTTCTTCATTGAGAGAGTTTGATAGAGGAGTATCTAGATTACGTATTCCAGTCAGTATGTGGTGACCAAGTGGGTGGAATCTTACCAGGTGAACCCTCTCTTTCTTTGATGCTGTATCGATACAAGCGAAGGGCGTTGGTTGGTCCCAGTTCCAGAACAGCAACTGGTTGTCTGTCGCTATAAGGACGACTTGATCCGTGGGATGAAACGCAAGCGAGGTAATACCAGTGGCTTGTGGCGAGCGAAAGACCGCTGGATCACTTTGGCATGAACCTGCAGACACAAATATTGTATTATTAGTAACTATGAATTGACTCAGCCTGGTTTCCAGGCCTCTCTTTTTAACGTCGAGCGGCAGACCGAAATTGTGAGAGGCCTGGAATAAAATGTTTTGCTTGGCCCCAAATCCATTCTCGTCCCCAGAGCCTCTCCCGTGCTGGCGCGCGGAAAAGGCTCTGGGGGAATCCATAATCATCGCGATCTGATTGGTTGTTCAAATTCAAAGGCCTATATATAACGGAGCTTAGTGAATGTTTATAAATAAACAGTATTTGAGACACGAAATCTGAAAACGAACCACAATTCTAATATAGTTCTAATCCGAACAATTTAATCGAACGTTTTTCAAAGCAATCAACTCGTTTCCCCTTATATAATTAAATCAAACACAGAAGACAGACAGCAATTTGAAACCGATAGGCGATAGACAGCACACTGCAGGCTGTTAGAAGTAAATATACAAGTCAAATGTACAAGTCAAGTATAAACGAACGGTGCAACTTAAAGAGAACTACCTTCACTAAAAGAGGCCGTAAATACGAAGAAGTTCCGACACGGCTCTATTGCCAAGCTCTGAAGCGAACTCGTAAATTTTAATGTATTTTGCCCCATCGAGTAAACGCAGCGATGATCCACACTCGACAAGGACCTTCTTCGAACGGAATCTACCACAATCAGAATTGTTCCAAAGTCAAACGAGTCAATACGAGACACTGAGACAGGATCGAAAACGAAAGGAAAATTATATTCCAGACAACTGTCGATGGTCTCGTGTCCAACTCCCAAACCGCGAACTTAAACGCATGCGCTTTAGAAAGAACACCAAAGAATCTTGGTGTTCCGGTTTTGGATTCTCCCAGAGCCTTTTCCACGTGCCAGCACGGGAGAGGCTCTGGGGACGAGAATGCCCCAAATCTGGCCCCAAATTATACAGGCACCAAACGACCGTTGGCGTCAAACCAAGGCAGATAACACTCACGTCGGTCTACACAATTCTTTATAACATCATATAGCAAGGTCGCTTACTGCCAAAACGTGAAAGTAGCATATTTCGATTTGTATAAATGTATTTCAACACAATCACTTCCTATGCCGAACACTACTTTATAAAGCCTCGTATGTAACAACCTTTTAACGTAATGTAATGTAAAGCAAAGAAACCTACTCGTTTGCTGTCTGCTCTCAAGAAGAAGTTTGTTTAAGTGCCCTCATTCAAAAGATTAAAGAATCCGAGCTCCAGGAGGATTCATCATGATAGATAAAGATGAACATTTTCCGCTAGTTCTATCGCTCGATCCCTATTCTGTGACGTCACCAAAATAAGTTCGAGAGAAAAGAGGACTAGGAACTAGTCTGGAATTGACTAGTGGACACTGATCTGAAAAATAGGACTGGATCGAGTTTCTATTACTGAAAATGAAGCCAACGGCGGCCATGTTGGAGGGCACTCTGACATTTTCTATTTAATGTTAGCGAAGGGACATATTGGTTGGACAGTTACTTGATGTCGGTCAGTTTTGCTTTTCCTCTCAGACTAGTCATTGAATTTGTAATGACATCACTCCAATATGGCCGCCGTTGGCTCTAATTATCTGGTGAGAAAAGCCAGCCTGTGCCAGCCTGACAGCCTCCACAAATTTGAAATGGCCCTGGGGATGAGGTTGTACTGACCTTATTATAGAGTAACTCAAGTTCTACTACAGAGTAACACTAGTATTACTATAGAGTAACCCTAGTTCTACTATAGAGTAACACTAGTATTACTATAGAGTAACCCTAGTTCTACTATAGAGTAACCCTAGTTCTACTATAGAGTAACCCTAGTTCTACTATAGAGTAACCCTAGTTCTACTATAGAGTAACCCTAGTTCTACTATAGAGTAACCCTAGTTCTACTATAGAGTAACCCTAGTTCTACTATAGAGTAACCCTAGTTCTACTATAGAGTGACTCTAGTTCTACTATAGAGTAACCCTAGTTCTGCTATAGAGTAACCCTAGTTCTACAATAGAGTAACTCAAGTTCTACTATAGAGTAACTCTAGTTCAACTATAGTAACCTTAGTTCTACTATAGAGTAACCCTAGTTCTACTATAGAGTAACCCTAGTTCTACTATAGAGTAACCCTAGTTCTACTATAGAGTAACCCTAGTTCTACTATAGAGTAACCCTAGTTCTACTATAGAGTAACCCTAGTTCTACTATAGAGTAACCCTAGTTCAACTATAGAGTAACCCTAGTTCAACTATAGAGTAACCCTAGTTCAACTATAGTAACCCTAGTTCTACTATAGAGTAACCCTAGTTCTATTATAGAGTAACTCTAGTTCAACTATAGAGTAACTCTAGTTCAACTATAGTAACCCTAGTTCTACTATAGAGTAACCCTAGTTCTATTATAGAGTAACTCTACTTCAACTATAGAGTAACCCTAGTTCAACTATAGAGTAACCCTAGTTCAACTATAGTAACCCTAGTTCTACTATAGAGTAACCCTAGTTCTACTATAGAGTAACTCTAGTTCAACTATAGAGTAACCCTAGTTCAACTATAGTAACCCTAGTTCTACTATAGAGTAACCCTAGTTCTATTATAGAGTAACCCTAGTTCAACTATAGTAACCCTAGTTCTACTATAGAGTAACCCTAGTTCTACTATAGAGTAACTCTAGTTCAACTATAGAGTAACCCTAGTTCAACTATAGAGTAACCCTAGTTCAACTATAGTAACCCTAGTTCTACAATAGAGTAACCCTAGTTCTACTATAGAGTAACCCTAGTTCTACTATAGAGTAACCCTAGTTCTACTATAGAGTAACCCTAGTTCTACTATAGAGTAACTCTAGTTCAACTATAGAGTAACTCTAGTTCTACTATAGACTAACCCTAGTTCTACTATAGAGTAACTCTAGTTCTACTATAGAGTAACCCTAGTTCTACTATAGAGTAACCCTAGTTCTACAATAGAGTAACTCAAGTTCTACTATAGAGTAACTCTAGTTCAACTATAGTAACCCTAGTTCAACTATAGTAACCCTAGTTCTACTATAGAGTAACCCTAGTTGTATTATAGAGTAACTCTAGTTCAACTATAGAGTAACTCTAGTTCAACTATAGAGTAACCCTAGTTCTACTATAGAGTAACTCTAGTTTAACTATAGAGTAACTCTAGTTCAACTATAGTAACCCTAGTTCAACTATAGTAACCCTAGTTCTACTATAGAGTAACCCTAGTTCTACTATAGAGTAACCCTAGTTCTACTATAGAGTAACCCTAGTTCAACTATAGAGTAACCCTAGTTCTACTATAGAGTAACCCTAGTTCTACTATAGAGTAACCCTGGTTCTACTATAGAGTAACCCTAGTTCTACTATAGAGTAACCCTAGTTCTACTATAGAGTAACCCTGGTTCTACTATAGAGTAACCCTAGTTCTACTATAGAGTAACCCTAGTTCTACTATAGAGTAACCCTAGTTCTACTATAGAGTAACTCTAGTTCTACTATAGAGTAACCCTAGCTCTACTATAGAGTAACCCTAGTTCTACTATAGAGTAACTCTAGTTCTACTATAGAGTAACCCTAGTTCTACTATAGAGTAACCCTAGTTCTACTATAGAGTAACCCTAGTTCTACTATAGAGTAACCCTAGTTCTACTATAGAGTAACCCTAGTTCTACTATAGAGTAACCCTAGTTCTACTATAGAGTAACTCTAGTTCTACTATAGAGTAACTCTAGTTCTACTATAGAGTAACTCTAGTTCTACTATAGAGTAACTGTAGTTCCACTATAGAGTAATCCTAGTTCTACTATAAAGTAACTCGAGTTATACTATAGAGTAACCCTAGCCCCTAGGGTAACCCTGTATAGAGTAATAAAAGTAATGTGCTGTGTCAGCAGTGTTGAAATGTGTATTAAATTTAAATATTACATGTAAACTTGTAAATTTAATATTTAAAAATATCCTCATTTTTCTAAAATTCCAGATACTTCTAAACACTTTAAAAATAACTGGATTGGAAAGTCTTACGTTGGTTTAAATCCCACACACGAACTTCACCACCAAGACAACCAGAAGCGAGCAAGTCAGGTCTAGAAGGATGAAATGCTATTGTCCAAGGTGTTCTAGGATGGCCTTCTAGACTTTGCAAACACCGACCACTTTTCCCATCAATAATCTTGACCGTGTGGTCCCCATGGGCCGAAGCAACGACCCGTCCGTCCGGGCTAAAAGCTACTAAAAAGGTCGAACGTGGGCTCCCGGGTAGATGACATTCCAGAGTCCTGTTGCATCGACTGGCAGTCTGGTCTTCCCCAAAGCGGTCCAGAGCTCTTCGTTCGTTGAATAACAAAATACCGTGTTCCCGTTTTTCTAAACAATATATTATATTCCTGTGTTGACCGTGGCGGTTCATAATCCAAGTATGTGGCAAGAAAATTTGGCAATTTGTGCTGTTTATATCAACATGTTTTGGTTTGAAAATTCAAATTTCAAAATATCGTTGAACATTTCATCAACGAAGATAACGACTCTAAAGGGGATACACCACAGGTAGGTTTCAAGATGGCCTACTTTTTACAACAAGTGTTTTCAAATTTTAATAGTCGAATAGGGGGACATTTAAGAAAGGAAAAAGTGCTTTTCTGCGTTATATGATTTAATCTTAATCCTTACACTCTTCCTTTTAAGCATACTCTTTAATTGGAAAATTTGTTCTAATTCCGTCCGAATTAGTTTTTTATATATTTCATACCCGACAATCTTATTTACTTTTACAAATACGAGGATAAAAATCAATTAAGAACTATGTGTCTAAGTCATTCCTGTCAGAATTTGTCTGTAGTATTTCATTCTGGTTAAGGACAAGCGACTTTAGTACGAAACCCAACAGGTTCTCGTTTCGGACAGAATTCACAAATATCACAGAAATGAGTTGAATTGGCCGCCATTTTGAAACCTACTTGTCGTGTATGCTATATAACTATAACCCTCAACAAGCAGCGGCCTGCCACTCCGTCCCAGAGCTTCACGCGAGATTGTTTTTTATTTGTGGCATTTTTTCCACTTTATTAGCTGTTCTCGTTTGGTTTATGATGTTTTTAATATCAAACGAAAATAAAGTTGTAATTAGTAGCGTTATTTGTGAATATTTGAGCGAAAGAAAAATAATTCTGGTACTGCGAAGAAAAAACACGACCCCGGCAGGATTCGAACCTGCAATCTTCTGATCCGAAGTCAGACGCCTTATCCATTAGGCCACGAGGCCGGTCGTTATGAGGTTGTCTAATAATATAGTTTATAAAGCTTCTTTTCAAAGCACATTTAGGCTTTTGTGATTTATTTTATTTATTTAATAACTTTGCCAATAATAACAATAACAATATACACCGTAAGTAATTTGGCAGGGTTACCGCAACAGCTAGTTGCCAATTACTGCGGGCCCAAAATATAAATAACAACAACGAGAATAACCACATAGTCAATACGAAAACAACTAACAACGACGCTTTTTCGGTGTGTGAACAAACGATTAAACTGATTGAATTATTTTTAATTTTAATTTTAACTGTAAATAATTAATAATAAAATAATTAATAATAAAATAATTAATAATAAAATAATTAATAATAAAATAATTAATAATAAAATAATTAATAATAAAATAATTAATAACAAAATAATTAATAATAAAATAATTAATAATAAAATAATTAATAATAAAATAGTTAATAATAAAATAAGTAATAATAGAATAATTAATAATAGAATAATTAATAATGGAATAATTAATAATAGAATAATTAATAATAGAATAATTAATAATAGAATAATTAATAATGGAATAATTAATAATAGAATAATTAATAATAGAATAATTAATAATAGAATAATTAATAATAAAATAATTCATGCAAATCAATTTAAACGACTAATAAATAATAATAATTGATAATTAGTAACTATTTTAATATATAACAAATAATTCCTAATTAATGTAATAAAAGCAGCAAGATTTTTTTATATTATTATTATTTTTATTGAATTAAACATTTTTTTAATATCAAAATTGAAAATTAATAATCAACAATATTAACGTTGATAATAAATTCTAAGTAATGCTTACAACACGAGCGGCCGTGTTGTATTGAATATACAATCACGAGCCGAAAAACAACTTGTGAAATGAATAAATAGTAAAATTCCCTTTGGATATTGAGATGCTAATTTGCTAATTAGTTACAAGCACTAGTGGTTGTATCAGAAGAGTATACATCCACTAGTGGTTGTAACTAATTAGCATCATTGGTTTTAGTTTGTATGGGGTTTACAGGGGTATACATGTGACGTAATTTCTGAAATTGGATTGGCTGCAAAACTCATGAATTAGTAATGAATTTCACAATAATTATAATAAATATAATAATTATAATTATAAAATATTTGTATAAATTATGGTATATAAATAAAGTAATAGTGATTTTGCAAATTTAGAAAGTTGCTTAATATAATAAATGTAAAAATACGATTGAATTACAATATTTATCTTTCATTACGTAAAAAGAAATTCATAAAATAATACTATACATATATTAATTATAAAAATAATAATAATTTTAGTAAGTATAATAATTACATAATAATTATAATTATATAATAATTATGTAAATTATAATAATTCTAATAATTTAGTAGTGATTTTGAAAATTTAGAAAGTTAATTATAATAAACGTAAAAAAAATTCTAATTACCATATTTATTTAAATCAATCCATATGTGGCCGCCCCCACTGACTGCTCTTTCTCTCTC
This sequence comes from Corallium rubrum, assembly GCA_964035015.1. NCBI lineage: Eukaryota > Metazoa > Cnidaria > Anthozoa > Scleralcyonacea > Coralliidae > Corallium > Corallium rubrum. The sequence continues at coordinate 4,375,350 of OZ036001.1, forward strand.
GCTCTCTCTCTTTACATTTATTACGATATTTGTAGTAAAACTAAATAAATAATAAATAAGGGACCGGTCATTATTTATGGGGACACCGGGTCGGGTAAAATTGACCCGGTCATGAAAATTTTCGCCGTCATTTACATGGGCTATGACTTTCTTAAGTTCGGAAGTGACGGGTCACGAAAATTTGTTGGAGTACGCTCAAAGTTAGCTCAAAGTAGGCAAAAGTATATAATATGCACAACAATAAACTGAGACTCGCCAGTTTGGAAATGCGCCAGTCGACTTTCAAAACAACAGTCACAACAGTGCTATCAATGCCCACACGCGCGCAACTTCATTCTGCGAGTTACGTTCAATTGCGTCGGCATATTACTATAAACCGCGCTCGCCAGAATAATTTCCTCTAACCAAAAATTAGAAATATATCCGCATTTTCCCCAACATTTTCTCACAATGTTTCAGGTTTCAAAAGTGTGATCTTGTATTTTGTTTAAAAACGTTGGTTTCATTAGTTAGACTTTTATTTTTGTTGTGCGAGAGCAGTCTATGTTAAATACGTTGTGAGACGATATGCTAGGTTGAAAAACATTACGCAATGTTCTGAAAAATTACGCTACATTTAAAACGTTACACTGCTTTCTTACTTTTACTTTACGAGTTCCGAGAAGTTACGCTACATACGTTTTGGAAAATTATGGTCCGCTCTAAGGAGAATTACACTGCCGTCAGAAAAGTTGCGTTACGTTCTACGAACTGAGTTATACGCTACGTTCGATCAGAAAAGTTTTCGCTACATTTAACGAAGTTGTATACCACGTATTACGCTACATGTACATTCAGAAAAGTTGTGCTATGTTCAGAAGTTATCCTTCGTTCAGAGAAGCTAGTTGCGCTACGTTCAAAGAAGTTAAGATACATTCGGAAATGTTGCGCTACGCCTACGCTTCTAAGAAGTCACTTACGTTCTAAAAAGTTCACATTACATTGTGTTTTGAGTTGTTACAGTACATGTGAAAAACGATACTACATTAGTCGTTACGCTACATTTTTCAAAAATGAGCTGCCATTTTTTGTAGAACTGCTTCGCAGTTTTCAGAAATTTTCATCATGGATTTTATTAGAAGCCGGCAACCGACGAACTCCGGCGGGTACTTTCCAAATCATCGCCGCCTACTTTCTATGACATTTTAAATCTTATTACATATTTAATATCTGCTCATCTTGAGCATTTACATTTAGTACTTTTCTTTGTTGGAAGGATCTTTTGTTTCAAATCAAATCAAATTTCGTTTAGTACTATACAGTATACTTTTTCATGGTTAAATGATAATTAACAAATAAAACATAAATCTCCGCCCATATGTATACTCTAAAGGCACGTTTGGCGAGTTACTTGAACACGAAAGAAGTTGAGTAGAGGCACGAGGCGACAGCCTTTACATTTATTTCGTGTTCAAATGACGTCAAACGTACCTTTATAAGAGTACATATGCACAAGAACGGTATGTTTTATTTTACGTCATTCACGATCTCTGTTCTTATAAATGCACGGAGTCCAGCCAATCAGAACGTGCGTAGAGGACACCTTCTTATATAATACATTATTGTTATTAGTTCATGCAACCGCCTATTGCGAAGCGCTAATTCAGACCATGGTTGGCAGGAAGCAGATTATCCTGCGAACGCTAGCCTGCATTATAGGAAGATAATGATAAAGATTGATTGAATTTGTTATTGCGTTAATACATATCATGTACATTTTAATGTGTTAGATTTGAAATTTTGTTTTGAATAAAAGTTTGCAAGATTCGATGCTCTACTCGTATCTGCAACATTTTGTAAATATTTGGAAATGATCTACAATTGTGTTTCTAGTTTATAAATTGTTATTGTTTCAAAGAAGACATTGATCGCCATTTTTGCAGTTTTGCTATATTATAAAAATAAAGTTTTGCTGTGGAATCGCTATACGTCAAAAGGCCGGGCCATAAAAATTTTTGCGTTTGTTTGGACGGGCTTCGAACTTTGTACTTCCGCATGGAGCGGGTCACGAATTTTTTTAAAATTTCATTTACAAGTTTCCCGACCCGGTGTCCCCATAAATAATGACTGGTCCCTAAATAAATTATATAAATAACACGAGTGCCTACGCCCACCTGATTTTCTCGAAGCCGGATGAAATAGCCTGCGTAAGGTACCTTCCTTGTCAAAGCCTCGATGTCGTAATTTGTTTTGCAATATGGCGTCTGGCGATCAAAGGTAACCCATGGGAAGGGCAGCAGTATGTCTCGTTTGGCAGATTATTTTGCCGTTATTGGAGTACCGAAAGCAAGCACGACAGGTATTCATTACTTTGTTATGACTTCAAGAAAGTAAGCTTCAAAACGGTGAAATCGACGCTTTCCTTCATCTATTTTAGCCTTTGATTGTCAAACAATTATATTGCATTTATTTAACTCCTCAATACTTGATTTCATTTTGTAGTTGACAAACAGGAATTGAAAGGAAAAGTTCTTCAGCGTTTTCCCCCTCAGGATAGGAAGGATGTTGTTTTTCCTGAAGGAATTGAGATGGTAAGATAGGTTTCAAATTGTCAAGTGGTTTTTTGAACGTCTTTATTCAAGACCCAACAAATATTGATAGTTGACCCCATTCATCCATTTGCTTGGCTGTTATTTGTTTCCAAATGATCTTCAGTCATTTTATTACGTATGTGAATAATGCCAACTTGTCTCATGTGTGTGAACCAGGTTTTTTATAATATTTTCATGGACTGTTTTGTTATATTTTAAATCAAAACATTTTTGACTAAAAATAGGCAAAATTGGCCAGCGTAACTAATCAATGAAATCAGTAATCAATTGTGATCAATATCAGTCAATAACATTTGATTGATATTGGGGATTGAACCTATTGATGATCAATCAGTGAGATATAATTTTGTGATCTTTTAATTTATTGCTGTGGTTATAGGTCTGACACCAGACCTTGTTGTTCTCTGGCTATAAGTCTGACAGTGACAGCACGTGTGCGCAATACAGTTTATCCCAACTTTGCCTGTTGGACGTACCTTGTCAACAACTTAGTACAAAGTCTGACATTATTCTGTCTTAATCGAATCTCAAATGTTGAAAGCTGATACAGTGGAGCCTCGCTATAGCGCGCATCATTATAACGCGTGGCTCGGTATAACGCAGTTGATCCTTGGACCCTAAAATTTTACGTTTCGTGGTTTGTCATTTGACGACTTATACTGATGTTTACCTACAGTACTAAAGTTCACCACAGACTGCTAAATTCCGCAAAAAATAGAGACAGAATTGATGTGTAATATGATGCTGAAACTGAAGTTTCTATTTTGCTCATTGGAGACAATTTGATCTTGTCTGCTGATGATCGCTGATCATCCTGAATAATTGCGATCATTACAAGATAAAACGACAACACGGCAGTGCGATCATTATGAGAAATGAAACCATGCTCAAAAATCTTATTTCAATTCCATTTTGTTGAAGTCTGTCTTGAGCGGAGGGAAGAGTACTGGGAACGAGATATTTGGCCATACCTCGCAATAACGCACTTCATTTATAACGTGGTCACCACTAAGGACCCCAACTACTGCCTTATAGCGAGGCTCCACTGTATACAGCATGCATGGATCCAATAAAGTCACAAACAAAAAGATTATGAGTGTAAACTATGCTGTTACTGCGATCGAATTTAAATTACGTTTTTGCTTTGAACTGGTTTTAGTTTATGTTCCTTGAATAAATGACTAAATGAATATCTAGGGGTTTTTTTTATCTGTTGAATACCGTAAATGTACCGTAAATAATAAATAAGGAGAAAGTTTTAAGGATGAGAAACGTCAGTATAAATCAGAGTTAGAATTAACGGTCTGCAATGTGCAATTTGCACATCATTTTGGCCTAAATAGTGAAAATTGCATATCACTTTTCAAAACGATGTGCAAAAAAAAATCAGGCTTGGGACTAATGAGCATCCATCCACGTTTCTAGGTAATGCACTGCCAATCTGTCATCTTATGATTTTATGAAAAGCACTTTCGCTTTGAATCCCTTTGAATTGGCTTTGATCTAGCAGCGTGTTCGCGAATCTTTGACATAGATGGCTTCTTTTTATCTCAGGTGTGAGGTGTCAGGTCAAGGTGTGATATTTTTAGCCACCATGACAGGTGTGATTTTTTAGCTGTCACCAGGCCTTATGATAATAATCGGATGTCCCATATTTGGCTTTAGTGCTTTTGTTTTGCTTTTCGAAAAGCTGTTCAATCGAAATTGCTCTCTTTACTCCGTGCTTTACGATGGCTTCTTTATCAAAAGGCTGTACCAGCAAAGTAAACACTGTTGAGAAATGTGTCTAGAGAAACGTCTAGAGAAACGATGCTTACAGAATGGAGTTCGCTGAAGCTGTTAATTTCGGAGACATATAGCAATGCTATTCCATACCAGGATGTTTGGGTTGCCATATTTTCCTCACCAGCTACTAAACTACAATTTTCAAACATTCTGTATATTATCGAACTGCTATTGATTATGCCAATCTCGAATGCATTGGATTTGGAGGCCATGATTATCCCGAGAAACAAAAGAAGAAAAACAACACATCCAACGCAGCGTGCCAGCATGCCTACTTTTCTGATCAAGTCTGAAAGCGATTAAAATGCATTTAAAGTTACCTAATGTCAGAACCAGAGTGTCAGAACCATATTAGACTTGCCCCAGTCTCTCGCTTATTGATAGTGTGGCATGGCCAAGTGCACATATTTTTGAAAGAAAGTTGCACATCGTTTTTTTCTCAACTAATTCGAACCTTGAAATACATATTCTGTGCAATGAGGCCAATCGCCGTTCAACACAAGTTCAGTTTTACTGATAAATATCCATGTGTTCTGTTCCATGGATCTCTCAAACCAAAGCAATCTCGTCCCCAGAGCCAAATATGCCTGGCCGCGCGGGCAAATCAAATGGCTCTGGGACAATCCGTTTGAAACCCCACGAATTGTGGGGTTTTGGGGCGTGCGCAGTTGAACATTTTGGACCCAGCCCCACGAAAACCTATCGCACAGCCATCAGAACTTTTGCAAAATATAGTGACAAGTCGAGGCTGATTCTGGAGTTTATTTTCAACAAAATAGCAGTGGAAATGACGTTAGAAAGTAATCATTGCTGTTTGGTATAGCGAGATAATATTCCTTGTGTGAAATATTTAAAAAGGAAGCTGACAAATTCAAAAATAACACCCCGTGTTTTGGTATGACTGTCCAAAAAATATCAAATATTATTATGACTGCTGTATTATTGAAACAGTTTTAATTTTGTGCTGTGTGTCGTCAAAAGAATTGATTCAGTAACATTTGATGCTTATAAAATCAGGCTGTGTCAAAGTTTGAAAGAAAGTATACCAGTTGCTGAACTTTACTATGCACAACTAGAATGCACTTAATATGTAGTATAACTGGTATGGTCTTTTTTTATTGGCTTGAGTATCATGGTAAACAATCCTTACTATGTATGTGTGTATGACAAACTAAGAAAGTATCCTTGTTGTGATTTTGTCTATATAAGTCTTGATGAGCAGACTTGATATAAATTATGATATTTCTTCATATGCATATACAATATAAATTTGATATTGTCCTAACTATACATGTACATAATTTGCTTCTAAAGTATATAATTGTCTTCTGGCCTCTCAGATTTACAGTGCCATAGGAAGTACCAAAGGATTGAGAAGGTTGAACAAGGACTATAACACGTTTTCCAGAAAATTTTGATAATTTATAGGCTGCAAACCCTCCCCCCTGTAAGATAACTGCAAGTTTAAACTACTTGTCTAAAAAGTGTCATGCAGAAAGACATGACAATATTTAGAGTGACAACCTTGTTTTCACAATATTCCACTCATGTAAGCTACATTATCAAGGGGTTATTCAAAATATATATTTTCTCAGATCAAAGGGTGTTGTTTTATCTATATAATTATATTCCACTTTTTCAGCATTTATAACACCAATGTATTTTTTGAAGACAATACATTTTATATTTTCAGTTGTCTTGTTGACAAAACTTTGAACTTGATATTTAATTTTTTATTAGCACCTACATAAAGTAAACCAACATAACCTTGAATCCAGTTTCTGTATCAAATCTGGTAATTATACTATTATTTCCATCAGCAAAAGATAAATTCAATCATACAATTAACTCGTATTTTTCCTTAGGGTGTGGGGCGTTCTCTGTCATTTTGTACAAAATATTGTCCCACATGGGATGGCATTTGTTAATTTTTGCAAGCTATTCAGATCACTAACCTAAACCTATGTCGTGGGGTGAGGGTGGATGGGTTTACTCTGACTAGTGCATAACCATTTCATATCAGAGCCTGAAATAATTTTAAAATTTGTCCGGCAAAACTTCCGAGCAAAATGAAATTTGACCGGAAATTTTCAAATTTGGTCGGAAATTTTTTAGTTTAGTTTGACCCCCTCCGTTGAGTAAATTCTGTCAAGCATGCAGTAAATCACTCTACTTGTTATTTGTAATAATAAAACACAAATGTTTAATTCTGAATTGCGTATTAGTTATAGTGAATAATAATTTAATTAAAATGGTAACTATGAAACAACTTTAAACTGAAAAGCTGGATTTTTACGATAAGTTTCTGTGATTACAATGGCGTCAATCGCAGTTTAACTCATTCCTGTCCGGGGGCTTCCCCAGAGGTGAATAAAATCGTCTGGCGTTAGCCAGAATAAAATACTAAAGACCAATTCGGACAAGAAAGAGTTAAAGAGATAGTTTATAACTCATTCCTGTCCGGGGGCTTCCCCAGAGGTGAATAAAATCGTCTGGCGTTAGCCAGAATAAAATACTAAAGACCAATTCGGACAAGAAAGAGTTAACGCAATGGTTTTGAATTAAAAATCACGCACTGTTGTTATCTCGACTCGAGAACCTGGAAGATAGAGAATACGTTTCCTCGACGTTTTGAGCTCAGGACCTTCGTCAGGAGAGTCAAATAATTTGATCAGCCTATTTAACTGTCCTGATCATGAAGGGCCTTTGCTCGAAACGTCGAGAAAACGTATTCTTTATCTTCCAGGTCGTCAAATTAACAACAATGAAAGCAGTCACTCTGACTCGTAACTCACTGTCACACACTTAAGTTAACTAAACTTTGTTTAAAGCGTACTCTGATCGAAGAAATTTTGATAGTGCACTGTAAAGTGTAAAACCAACTTTAACTCAAAACTGATGGAAAACCCAATGGAAATTTAACAAGAAAAATGGAGTGTTGAGCGCCGACCCGATCATTTAAAAAAACAGATTATTTTTTTTTCAAAATTTGTCCGGACAAAATTTCCGATCATTTCAGCATTTGGTCGGAAAAACTGGAATTTGGTCGGAAAACCGCCGGCCGCCGGCCGTTATTCAAGCTCTGCATATGCTATATATGTAAATGCTTTTAGTTTTATACCATTATTACATATTAGCATGATTTGCTGGGGGTGTTAGACTCTTGGTGGTATGTACAGCAGTTAAGTCTGCAACCTGCGTTCGATTCCTGCACAATGGAGTTATTTAATTAAAAAAATCACTTTTGCCACTTCCTCCTGTAGTAACACTGGACCAATGAGGATGGGCCCTTACTGGACCTCTGACAACAACAGTTTAGATATATCCAGTGGTGTAAGCTTGTGCTACTGTGTCCCCTGGTCCAAACTGGAGTGGGTGCCCCCAAGACAGGGGGGAGCTAGGTCCCCTTGGTCTCCCACACAACACAACACAACACAACACAACAACAAAAAAACATGTAAAGTATATTCTACACTATATATATATATAAGCTAGTACTGATATGAACGTTTGTCATAAAAAAGAAATGCATGCATAGTTTACTTCAATATATATCAGACATTATGAAACAGGTCTACAATCATTTTAAGTTCCTTCAAATGGAAGTAATAAAATTAATTGCAAGTAATATGACCAGTCAAAATGACCGGCGTTATACAAGTTTGACTGGTCACATTAAAAATTTGGGTGGTCATTATTTTGTACTAGCATTCAACAAAGCCAGCCATTATTTTGAGCCCTGTGAGCACGATGTGCTTTATTATACAGAAATCAAGAAGGCTGATTTCAAGGGAGCTTAGAGGGTGAAAAAACCCTGGGGCTCTGGCAACCTGGGCATTTTAACCTTTACAGGCTTTTTAGAGATGAATATTTAAGGTTTCTAGTGTTTCCTTCAAATCAAATCTTAGGGTGCCCCCCCCCCCCCTGAGTTATGATGCCTCATCTTTTACGAGGTAGAATACATAGGAGTTACACCACTGGATATACGGTATAAACTGATAGAGTTATCCAGTATAAATAAGGTTAGTTTATTGTTGTCAGAACACAAACAAGTCTATTTGTTTAATCGAGGAAAGTAATGGGTATATCTGTAGTATATATTACAGTAGTCTTAAATTGAAAACTGGTGTAAACCAGCAACTGATGCTTACCACATTTGGATACAATACTTTAGACTAATTTATAGCTGCCAGTTGTATTGTAGAATGTGGATAGGAGTGTTTGATTCAAAGTTTAATTAAACAAATAATTATGCAGTACTGTACAGGTACTCATGGTCTGACAACCTCAACATGTCTGGCAATACAATCAGAAATATTAACTTACACAAATAAAAGTTACAAACACAGTATCAACACTCATAAGACAATATATATATATTTATATAAGGAGATATCTATGGGATATTTAATGTGCTCAGATAATTATTTTCAAGCTTGTGTTCAATGATGCATTTATATTCAAAGTCACGACTAATAATATATTTCTCCAATAATATTTCTTGTAGTCAAACCCAATGTCTAATATGACGATATTGCATAAATATTTATTTTTTAACATACAAACACGGAAACTGTGAAATCTGAAAAAGACAACTCTCAATGATCACGAACCGCGGCTACGATCGATGATGATTCGATGAACTGTCGTAATACATTCTCCCGTTCATAGTCCCGTGGAAGCTCAAATCAAGGATCCAAACATGTTACTAAGCCAAATACGTATATTCCTTGTCTCTTTGGAAAGAATCTTTCATTTTGTCAGGTTTAATTCTCATAAAGATGTTTTTATTTTGCTCCGCTCCTCTTGAAAATTTCAACATGAAAACATGGGAGAATGAGCATGAAATTATCTGCGCAGCGCAGTAGGCGTCGAAGCGTTAAACCAATCAGAGGCAAGTTTCAAACGGCTTGTCCCAGAGCCATTTGCTTTCCCGGGGGGGAGCTGGCTCTGGGGACGAGATTGAAACCAAAGACCAAACAATGCATGTCGGACCTTGTACTAGTTGTTGAAAAGATCCAACACACAAAGTCGAAATAAACTGTATTGCACACCATTCTGTCAATGTCGGACCTATAGCCCAAGAACAACAAGGTCCGGTGTCAGACCTATAACCACGGTGTTAATTTATTGACTGGTTATTGATTGCTTATTGCTGGTTGGTAGGTGCAAAAGAATATTATATTAGATGTTATTGTACCTACCAACCAAGATGGCCACTGTGTCTTTGTCCTCTAAATCTCAGGGGATTGATTGCAACCCACCAATGGACCCTGCCTATGCAATCAGGGATTGCATAGGCAAAAAACAAACACTTAATATACGCACGCTGTTCTTCAGATTTTCTAGATGTGCGAAGGCTATGCCAATATTTGCAGAAATCAGTAACCCGAGTAAACGCCTGAGCAGGCGTCTTCTTTACATCTAAACTAAACCAATTCTTCTTTGTAAATTTAGTTTATGCGAGTTTGATAACCACAGTAAGATCCTAATCAGTCGTGTGAGCCAAGTTAACCAGGCTAGCCCATCTCATGTAATCAGCACCTACTGTAAGACATATTCTGAATGAGTTTTTTTTTTCTTTTTCGTTTTTTTTTGGTCTTCCAGTTTTTCACCGTGAAGGAACTGGCAAAACCATGCAACCTCTAAATAAAACTGATTTTTTCCAGTTGACTGAAAAACCGCTAGCTCACCAATGCAGTGTAACATTCAATTTCAGTAAAGCGCTCTCAATTCGTCAGAATTTATGCCACAAAAAACCTTCACTCCGGGCAATTCAAATGAGAAGTGTTTTATTTTGTTCATATAATTTCTTTTTTGAAGTTCGATTCTGAGATAAATTTCCAGCAAAAGAGTGTCAGTGTTTTTTAATATGTCGAGTTTTGCAGATCTTATTGATGACCAAAGTTGAAAATGCTGTTTTTAGACCAACATTAGACAAAATAAGTCAAAGTCGAAATCAGGCAATACATATAGAAACGCTGACACCGTTTTGCTGGAAATTTATCTCAGAATCGTACTGCAATGAAGCCCTCTGGTTTTATTAAAAAAATCACAACTATATTATTGGCTTACAGTTAAAAGCTTCTAGGACAGCGTCGGCCACGGTTGAAATCCAAATATTACCAGGGTTAAGTCACGTTGGCCTGAAAAACAGAGAAAAATCTTCTCGACGTTTCGAGCGAAGGCCCTTCGTCAGGAGAAATTAGTAAACAACTCACATGTGGTCACGCGTATTTATAGCAGAGCTACAATGGGAATCACATGAACACATGTAAGCCAAAACAAAGTAAACAAATAAATTAATATGTAATTTTAGCCTGTGTGCAGGTGCTGACCCAATTTGTGGGTCAGCTACCTGCAAATAGGCAAAGAAACAGGTTATAAATTACTATTTAAATCATCAGAAAAAGGTTAAGGAAAAGGTGTGGAATATGGTGGTGGAGTGAGCTAAATGAAAGAGAATCGTTCATTGAGGCTGTGAGGGTGAATGGTACCAAGTTTGTAAATGAGACGCATTTTTCATTGCTAGTGTTCATGGTAAAATCAAATGCTATAATATTTTACAAATTAGTAGCTTTCTGATGATATCTATTTTATTTTTGTGGCATAAATTGACGAATTGAGAGCACTTTTCCGAAATGAGCCTGCAAACCTTGATGAAGAACTTAAGGGGTGAAAAAAAAACTATTTTCAGGTTTGATCATGAGTACCTTTGCTTATGAGGCAGTGCTTCAGTTGTGATAGTAACTTTTAGTAACATACTGTAATTTGTCTTTTGATTAGTTTTGTCAGCCTTCTGGTTGGGAAGTGTCGTACTACAACAAACCAGTCACATTCTACGTAGCTGTGTTGACAGACATGGCTGGAAACAGAAGTTATGCCGCATGCCTTTCATTTCACGAACCATTCATATTGGTCAAGAAACACGAGGAAGACTTAGCCTCTATTAGGGTGTCAGTAGATTCTGGCTGCAGTTCGCAAGGACCGCAACAGGATGTACACATGGAAGTCTATTTTCCAAAGTGTCTTTGTCTGGTCTCGAGATTCACGTATTTTGAGATTCTTAAGGTAAAAAGTTCATTTAATAGTATATTGACAATGTTGAGCACAGTGTTACCGGTACATTTCTTACTTAAGCTTGGTCTCCATGGCATAAGATCATCTCGACTGCCTAAATCTCTTTAATCAGACAAGAGATATTCTGAATTGCCCAATCTTATTGGATGGATTCAGGTGATCAAGATAATTGGGCAATCAAGACAATCTTATAGAAATCAGGCTTTAGTGCATGTGCTACCTCAGGCTGCCCAAAAAACGGAACTTTGCAGTGGAAAAGGTTGAGCATGATATCAAGAATAATGCAGAATTCAGGATGTTGCAAAACCATATAATAATAATTATGGATTAAAGCACTTGTGTGAGTGTGTTATCGGGATTTACATTCACAACAAGGATTGAGAAATTTAATCCTTCTCTAATCCTTCTAAGCCGAGTTTTTTGGTGCGCTTTAAACATTTTAATATTAATTTGACTTTACTGGATATGAAATTTACACTCACGAAATGAGTGACAATCTCGCTGAACATTTACAAGGCTTTCTTCATTTCCTCGGTTAAACGTTTCTTATAGAAATATCTAAACTGCTAGTTTACCTTAAGAAATTGTAATGTTTCAAACTGTCGAGTCTTTTCTATTTCGTATATATATATATATATATATATAGTTTAAGTGGGCTTACCTCAAAATGTTGAGTGTTGCAACTGTCAGTTTCACGCGGGGCACTTGAGGCGCTGAGTAGTTTCGATTCGTGGGCCACTTAAATGGATTCGCTCTACCTTTATGGTATTTAGCACTTTCCGACATTCTGTGAACAAAATCACACGTTCTCGTTTGTATGTATGTATGTATGTATATATATATATATATATATATATATATATATATATATATATATATATATATATATATATATATATATATATATATATATATACTGCACGGGTAACAACACCATCCTCGTTCCCAGCGCCTCCTCGGTACACTGGGAAATCGGAGGCCCTGGTCAGATGAAAACCGGATGTCCTAGATTCTAGGACATTGAGTCATTGAATATATCACATTGCCCTGAGTGCGAGCATGGACATATATATAACGAAACAAACGAGATACACTCAGCCATTTGAAGATAAGTTGCTTTATTATGACGTCCGAAAGGTTTGGTGTTTACTGTTCTTCCCGAAATGCTATTCAAAGGTAGGTTGTTTACGAACATAATTTGCCGTCGCCGACGAATGAGTCACCGAGTCACGCTATGTCTAAAATCGTTCGATTTTGAGAGTTAAATTATGAAACTCATCGCAATTCCGACTCGCTTTAGGAATCCTACTTTGTTGGCTTATTTGTAGACTTTTTTATGTTATCTGAGTGATAATCTTCACTCTATTCACACCGTTGTTTGACAGTTGAAAATATATTTACCCACTTCCTGTTTTCGACAATAGCCTTCGTCCAGCCAATCACACGCTTCAATCATTTTCATCTGACCAGGGCCTCCGATTTTCCAGTGTACCGAGGAGGCCCTGGGAACGAGGATGGTAACAACGCATGACTGAGCGTTGTTATGACTTAACAGGGTGTCATGTGGTGCAAATTATCCAATCGGAACTCACAAAATACATCAGTGTACAAAAATTGAATATTAGATAAAATTGTTATATATCAAGTGTCAAAGTCCGTTTTTAGACTTCTGATTGGGTGAGCGGTCCTCGCGTGCCGGTCCGAAAACCGTGATGTTTCCCGCGTCGGGCAACATTACTTATATTTTTCTCTAGGGAAAATATGAAAATCGGAAGCACATCGCCAGGTTCAGTTTGTCGTTGTCTTTTCCAGTTTTCCTTCATTTAAAACAATGCCTGAAGGTTTTGCTCAACATTTTTGTTAACACCAAGCTCGCAAACGTACCAAATGCACTCATATACGTACAGACAGACAGACAGACGGACGGACGGACGGACGGACGGACGGACGGACGGACGGACGGACGGACGGACGGACAGACAGACAGACAGACAGACAGACAGACAGACAGCGTCATCAGCGCTCATCAAAGTCTTGTCAGCGTGGTCTGAGCTTGACTGGTTTTGCGCGCGCTGTTCATTGAGTTAATACGTGGGGTTCTTGCTTGGCACTGTGTTTACCTACCCACTCCTGATTGAATGCAAAGTAAGTATATATATGTATATGTATATGTATATATATATATATATATATATATATATATATATATATATATATATATATATATATATATATATATATATATATATATATATAGTTAAAAGCTTCTAGGACAGCGTCGGCCACGGTTGAAATCCAAATATTACCAGGGTTAAGTCACGTTGGCCTGAAAAACAGAGAAAAAAATCTTCTCGACGTTTCGAGCGAAGGCCCTTCGTCAGGAGAAATTATTAAACAACTCACATGTGCTCACGCGTATTTATAGCAGAGCTACAATGGGAATCACGTGATTCCCATTGTAGCTCTGCTATAAATACGCGTGACCACATGTGAGTTGTTTACTAATCTCTCCTGACGAAGGGCCTTCGCTCGAAACGTCGAGAAGATTTTTTTCTCTGTTTTTCAGGCCAACGTGACTTAACCCTGGTAATATTTATATATATATATATATATATATATATATATACACACTGTTTAACAGTGTGACTGGTGCCTGGAGGTGGGCTGTGGCGGGGTTGCCATGGTTACCTCTGATCAGGGGTGGCATCCCCATGGAGCTTGGTTCCAACCCTCCAATAACGTCTATTGGCGAATTATTTTTTATTCTAGTAGAATATTTGAAAAACGAAGAAATGAAGAAAAATTTGAGGATGATATTTCGTTAAAAGTATTGGGATAAATAAAATTGCAGGTCGCATCCAGGGTTTACCAACCAGGCGTCAACATTTTGTCAACATATTAGGGTTATATTTTACAGTTCTTTCTTCCCATATTTATAAAATTATTGCTACAGCAATTTTTGAAAGGCATTGAATTGCCACGGCTATATTAATTTATGGCATTTCAAATTCCTTTAAGCTAATATAACAAAAACAATTTTTCACATTACCAGAAATTGATGACAAAATGGCCGCCTCTTAAGGACTAATTTACATGTAGTCCTTATAAAATGGCATCTAATTTTGAATAGTTAATATAAAGAGGTGAAATATTAAAATGAAAATTCTGCTAATTGAGTATCTCGCCTACTATTCGCCATCTAAACAACCGCGATTTTCAAATTATTCACTTCCTTATTTCTTTAAATCAGGTATACCTACGATCTGCCAAATGACTATATCTCTCGAGCTATCGTTTGTCAGTGTTTGAGCCTCCATCAATATGGTGAGTTCAAAATGCCCATTGTCTTCATGTCTTGTTGTCATTACAAGTCGGGTAGTTGTTAAAGTGCCACTAACCCCAAAAACTTTTTCTCGCAAATCTAAGAGCCCTTATTGAGTGGATTAGGCCAGTTAATAAATTATTGGTATTGGACGTTGCGTTGATCTTCTGTAGACATCCAAAGTTGCATCTGCATGTCCCATGGCGGAGTAGGAAAGGGAATGGGTATATTCCTGGTGTTACGTCACACAAGTCAAACAAGGAACTCTTTGAGCTCTGTCTGGTGAATACATAGAATTTTTTGAGTTGAAAAGTCATTTTCCCAACTAACTCAATGTAAAAATTCTATGCATTCAGCAGACAGAGCTCAAATGAGCTCCTTGTTTGGCTTGTCTGACGTCACACCAGGAATATACCCATTCCCTTTCCTTCTCCGCCATGGGACATGCATATGCCAATTTTTGCAACTTTGGTGGTCTACAGAAGACCAAAGAAAAAATGGCGCAGCTACTGCAGCGAGCGTGTGCATGAGTTCGAACAAACACGCACCAGAGACCTGATGGACAAAAGACGAAGGAGAAAAGAACGCCAAGGACAACGCAGTGGCACAGATACCTGAGACCCGTCGTCTCGACGGCTCTACCCTCTAAATTAGAGGTATACAATTTCAGCCAATTTGGTCAATATGTAATCTATTACATGCAAGATGAAGATTCCTCTATCAACTCTGGAATATTTGACCAAAGATGATTTTGAAAGTATCAAACAAAATCCTACCGCAATCCAGTGGTGCATGACCTACTTATTTGTTTACTATTTTCAACACGATTTGGCAGATCGTAGATGTGCCTGTTGAAAATAAATAGGTTACTGAATGATTGGATAATGGTTGTTTAGATCAGGAGGTCGGCAAATAGTTGGCAAGCTACTCAATAAGCAGAATTCTCACTTTAATATACTCGCCTTATATATTTACTGTTCAAAACGGGACGCCTTTTCTAAGGAATATATGTAAATTGGCTTTCAAGCGGTGGACATTTTGTCATTAATTTCTGGTAATGTTTCGAAATCTGAAGTGCTAAAACTGTTTTCGCCTACGTGTTACAATAAATATTTCATTGCTCCTTTTCCGATATTTGTGCCAAATTATGGACAAGCTATGTTAGTCACAAGTGGTTTTACAATAAGAAAACTATTTAAAAGGAGATAAGACGGCAGCCACAGATAAGAATACAACAGGCAAGCAAAAACATGCAATGGATACGTTTAAAATACTTTAAGGCCACACAAAATAGAATTAAAACAAAATTAACAGTGATAGGATATAACATGCAGGGAAATTCGAACAGTTTTGCTACTAAATGTTCGTGATTACTGAGAGCGGCTGCTCTAGGTTTTTGTATCTGCGCAACGCGCAGATATATTGCTATCGTGTTGTGTGTTCCACTGTGGGTTAACTTTTTGGTGTAACCGCTGACCTGTAATATGTGCAGTAGTGTGACTGTTTATATTTCCTCGCCGTGTTGTATGAACTAAGGAGCGAGACGAAGAACAACATTATTTTCGAAGAAAGTCAATTGCAATGCTGTATGATTGGAGTAGTATGATTCAGGGATACTTTAAAGTGATTGCGTCTGACCGTACGCCAAGTAATAGCATAATAATTCAATTTGATACTTGCGCTCATCTCAGTTCAAATAGATTTTTCTCCGTTGCTATTCTATACGATTTGTTCTAATTCACATGTTGTACAGAATTTAACGCTCTATCTAACCGTGCAAGTTTCCCAAATGGCACAAACCTACAGACGATTGATTTACTTTAAATATGACCGCGTTTGACCGTACGCCAAGTAAATAGTGTAATAATGCAATTCGATATTTGCGCTCATCTCAGTTCAAATATATTTTTCTCCATTGCTATTCTAATACGATTTGTTTTAATTCACACATGTTGTACAGAATTTAACGCTCTATCTAACCGTGCAAGTTTCCCAAATGGACAAACCTGCAGACGATTGATTTACTTTAAATATGACCGCGTTTGACCGTACGCCAAGTAAATAGCGTAATAATGCAATTTGATATTTGCGCTCATGTCAGTTCAAATAGCCTTTTCTCCGTTGTTATTCTATACCATGTTCTCTAATTCACATATGTTGTACAGAATTTAACGCTCTATCTAACCGTACAAGTTTCCCAAATGGCACAAACCTACAGACGATTGATTTACTTTAAATATGACCGCGTTTGACCGTACGCCAAGTAAATAGCGTAATAATGCAATTTGATATTTGCGCTCATGTCAGTTCAAATAGCCTTTTCTCCGTTGTTATTATATACCATGTTCTCTAATTCACATATGTTGTACAGAATTTAACGCTCTATCTAACCGTACAAGTTTCCCAAATGGCACAAACCTACAGACGATTGATTTACTTTAAATATGACCGCGTTCGACCGTACGCCAAGTAAATAGCCGTATAATGCAATTTGATACTTGCGCTCATCTCAGTTCAACTGATATATTTTTCTCCATTGCTATTCTATATTTACTTGGCGTACGGTCAAACGCGGTCATATTTAAAGTAAATCAATCGTCTGTAGGTTTGTGCCATTTGGGAAACTTGCACGGTTAGATAGAGCGTTAATATTTAAAGTAAATCAATCGTCTGTAGGTTTGTGCCATTTGGGAAACTTGCACGGTTAGATAGAGCGTTAAATTCTGTACAACATGTGTGAATTAAAACAAATCGTATTAGAATAGCAACGGAGAAAATATATTTGAACTGAGATGAGCGCAAATATCGAATTGCATTATTACACTATTTACTTGGCGTACGGTCGAACGCGGTCATATTTAAAGTAAATCAATCGTCTGTAAGTTTGTGCCATTTGGGAAACTTTCACGGTTAGATAGAGCGTTAAATTCTGTACAACATGTGAATTAGAACAAATCGTATAGAATAGCAACGGAGAAAAATCTATTTGAACTGAGATGAGCGCAAATATCAAATTGAATTATTATGCTATTACTTGGCGTACGGTCAGACGCAATCATTTTAAAGTATCCCTGAATCATACTACTCCAATCATACAGCATTGCAAAACGTTGTCGGAAATATAGAATTTAACGGCTAACTGCTACAAGATTTTCCAAGATCACACAAGATCTTGACATGATTCTCACAGTGGTGGGTTTGCGCAGATACATGTACGCATAGCGGACCTTTTGTTAAGCTTACCGTAAACTTAAAGTGCCTATGAAATGAGATTTTTTATTGCTTCATTTGAAAGAGCATCAAAAAGTAGCACAATATGCAGTTTACCGTTCCTTGATATCTTTTATAGTTCCAGAGTTATAAAGATTTAAGGATGTCAAAATGAAGAAAAAATATGGCACAAACAAATTGCTGATTCAGCACAAATTGTGACGTCATGTGGTTTGCATGTTAATTTGGTGAATGTTTAAATGAACTATAGCTCAGTTACTATGTGTCAGAATCAAATGAACCTTTGCACACATATAGTGCAAGATGAAACACAGTTGATAATATCACCAATTGTGTTGTCAAGGTAACACTGTTGTACCCAGGCCCCGTGCACGGATTTTATATATAAACCACCTTCTCTGTCCTGATAAGGATTAAATAACATCAGACATGTGCTTGTCATACCTATGCATGCCTAAAATACGTTTATACTATAATAATTTGAAAATTATGCCCACAGAGATAAAGACATGGTGTTTTATAAAATCCGTACAAGGAGCCTGGGTACAACAGTGTTACCTTGACAAGAAAATTGGTGATATTATCAACTGTGTTTCATCTTGCACTATATGTGTGCAAAGGTTCATTTGATTCTGGCACATAGTAACTGAGCTATAGTTCATTTAAAGTGTCACTGAGACGAAAAATCGACCACAAGGTTTTGCAAAAATTTAACTTCGACGAACTTTATTGAGATATAAATACTCCGTGTACAAAATTTAAACCGATATAAACAAATAGGTTTAAAGTTATAAACGTTTGAAATGCTGAAAATTGTGTCCGCCATTAAAATTTTCTTCACGGTGAATATTGATACCTGAGAAGGGTTGTGACGTCATAGTCTCAACCCAAACTTGCGTGACTAAGGAAGAAACAACGAGAGCGCATATAATTTGACAACAAAAAAGTCGAATTCATCATCATTTAGTTGTTCTTCTGGCTATGGATCGAAACGGAATCATCCGTTATATGTTTGGAGTATATGGTAGCCCATTTTGACGAATCTGGTTTCGGAATTTGCCAGGACGATGATTGTATTGCTTCGGCTGACGAGACTGATAATCGCGCAATACGAACAAGATATATATTGCCGAAGAAAAGTACAATACATTTTCAATATAGCAACATTTCAATTCTGACGTCGTGGTTTCTTCTTGAGAAAGACAGTATTAGTCGGCTAGAGACACTATCTTTATGTTGGTATGAATGTGTATAAAAATATGTATGTATATGTAATGTGGCTCTAGCTTGTATTTGATGCCGGATACATTTGATACTACTACATAGAAATTCAAAAGTTCGAGAGCAATTTCTCTCCTGTTGGAAATTATACAGCGACAGAAAAGAAAAAGAAAACTAGTTGGCCTCAGTATATAATTCTGTCAATTTGCAATGGCCTGTTGGCGTGGCTCACAAAGCTGACGCATATAAGTATAACTAAAGTATCAATAATGTGCTGAACTGCTTCAGCTTGTAGAATTGTTTTGGTTAAATTTCATAAGTTTTCTACCCCTAAAATATTTAGATTAGTATTTACGCTTTGTTGCTTTGCAAATCAGACTGTATATTTATTGAGTTAGTTGTGCTATTTATTTTGTAACATCTAATAGCATTTTCTTTAAGTTTTAAAATACTAAATGAATTTAGCAATTTAGCTATACATGTATTTTATATACAAATACAATACATTAAATTCAACCTTCCTTGTCGTTTGCTTTACTTACATGATATATTTTATAATCTTAAATAAAAGTATAGTGGAACTATGATTAGCATGGTATGGTATAGTATAGTATAAGAACAGGGGACAAGAAATATTCGCTTATTTTCCAACGGTTCACTTCCTTGGAGCTCGAGACTGCTCTTCCTCTGCCTCCAAAGTTTTGTTAGTCTTTCAAATAATAGGCATGTTACCACGCTGAAAAACTCTTGTTTTTAGTAAGGTCGCTCTAAAAATCTTCATGGAAAATTGAATCATCTGGTTTAAATTGCGTGTCGTCGCGTTATGTTCCGAACAAACGGACCTCTGCCTCCAAAGTTTTGTTAGTCTTTCAAATAATAGGCATATTACCACGCTGAAAAACTCTTGTTTTTAGTAAGGTCGCTCTAAAAATCTTCATGAAAAATTGAATCATCTGGTTTAAATTGCGTGTCGGCGCGTTAAGTTCCGAACAAACGGACCTAACCCAGTTTGCTCGTATGATTTGTCAATTGGGCTTATATGCTGCGCAATCTTATCCTGCATAATAATCTCATTCATTACTAGAATCCTTGGGCTCTTGTGCAAGGATATTCCTGCTTTATCATATTGATTGCTGCAATCTTGTACAACAAAGCGTGATGATGGCATGACGAAATAATTTCATTTTAATGAGCGATTCTTCCAAGCTACACTTGTTTACTATTTTGTTGGGTTGAGACTATGACGTCACAGACATCCTAGACCCAGTCTCAAATAAACACGTCCATTTTAATGGCGGCCGCGAATTTGCGTATTTCTTTCGTCAATATCTGCTTTACTTTTCCAAATAACAGCATGAAACTTCGTTTGGTAAGTCTTCGATACATGCACTTTAGGCTCATAGAGAAAAAAGTAGGTGTAAAAATTTCGTCTCAGTGACACTTTAACATGCAAACCACATGACGTCACAATTTGTGCTGAATCAGCAATTTGTTTGTGCCATATTTTTTCTTCATTTTGACATCTTTAAATCTTTATAACTCTGGAACTATAAAAGATATCAAGGAACGGTAAACTGCATATTGTCCTACTTTTGGATGCTCTTTCAAATGAAGCAATAAAAAATTTAATTTCATAGGCACTTTAAACTTTTCGCCGGCCTAGTTTCTTCCTTCGTTTTCAAGTTTTACTATTGCTTTTTCCTCCTTTAGAGTTTCGGTTTGACGGGTTTCCTTCTACTCAAGACGTTGTTTTGCTTTATACATAAACGTTGATTTGTTTCTATTCTTTTGAAAGTGATATACGTTTCCGAAAAACTCTTTTCTCGAGTCTTGTTGTCAGGAATAAATTATGTTGTTTATAGTTCAAATCTTTTTGTCAAGATCTATATTTTTTCCAGTGCCCCACAATCTTAACCGCGCATGGTCCGTCCACGCATACAAATAAATATTCAGATCACAGAAATTTGTTCACATATCACGTTTGTCCACGCGTGTAAAATGACTCCACACGTGTCGAGATTAGCACTCTCACCGGTCTCCGGGCCTTTGGCCCTACGCCCGGGCTCGGGAATCATAAACGGCTTTTCTTAAATGTGGCACTATCTTTGTTTCAGAGTTGTCTAACAGCTATTTATATGTCATGGACAAACGGGAACACTTTGCGTTTGGAAAAGATTATAGGTACCATTCTCGGCTTCGTTCAAATACCTTGTGTTGGTACTCCGCCAGTCACCTTTTCTGTTGGTATGGGTGACAAAACGACCCTTAGCCCTCCCCTCTGGGATCAAGTTCCTATCACTGGAAAATCAGTGGCCAACGTGTTTCGTCAGCTTGGTGAGTATCTTTTTTCTGGACATTTTTTTCGCAAGTTTCTCCGGTAACCATGCTTGGCCTGGCTTGACTTGGTTTGGCTCTAGGTTGACTTGACTTGACTTGACTCGACTCGACTCGACTCGACTCGGCTCGGCTTGGCTTGGCTTGGCTTGGCTTGGCTTGGCTTGGCTTGGCTTGGCTTGGCTTGGCTTGGCTTGGCTTGGCTTGGCTTGGCTTGGCTTGGCTTGGCTTGGCTTGGCTTGGCTTGGCTTGGCTTGGCTTGGCTTGGCTTGGCTTGGCTCGACTTGGCTTGGCTCGGCTTGGCTCGGTTTGGTTTGGCCTGACTTGACTTGGCTTGGCTTGGCTTGGCTCGGCTCGGCTCGGCTCGGCTCGGCTCGCCTCGGCTCGGCTCGGCTCGGCTCGGCTCGGCTCGGCTCGGCTCGGCTCGGCTCGGCTCGGCTCGACTCGACTCGACTCGACTCGACTCGGCTCGGCTCGGCTCGGCTCGGCTCGGCTCGGCTCGGCTTGGCTTGGCTTGGCTTGACTTGACTTGACTTGGCTTGACTTCACTTGGCTTGGTTTGGTTTGGCTTGGCTTGACTTCACTTGGCTTGGTTTGCTTGGTTTGCTTGACTACTGTATCCTGGACAGCTTGGTTGGCTTCGTTGTTTGACCTTCCTTACCTTTATTAATGTCATCAAAATTTATTTAAAAAACAGTAGCCACTTGGCCTCATTCGATTTAATGTTTTTCTATACTGATCTCTTTCTAACACAATTTATCTTTTTATCTTTCAGGCATGCACAATGTGCTCTCACTATTTTGTGCTTTAGTCACTGAAAACAAGGTGTTGTTATACTCCAGTAGTTACTCCTTGCTCACTAATGCTTCTCTTGGCCTCCTCGCTCTCTTATATCCTCTGAAATTCAGGTAATTCAAGTGCCCATTATATGATAACGTTTTAACTTGTTTTACGATAAGTTGTACGTATACATTTAATACAGTGTTGAAACAACAATCGAAATATAGTAAGGTTTGATATACTGCTGAAATAGAGAACGTAGGAGTCTAATATTTCGAGCGAAGGCCCTTCGTGGAAGGCTTTTTGTCAGAGAGAAACGTGAAACGAGAAACATTTCTCTCTGACGAAGGGTCTTCGCTCGAAACGTTAGACTCCTACGTTCTCTGTTTCGGCAGTACAGTGGGTGCCAAAAGTATGAGTCCAGTCCCAATTTTTGCCAAAAATTCGAGAAAAGTGTATCTTCTGAAAAATAAACTTGCATTAGCTACTTGAACATGCGCATTGAGATCTGCAATGTCTCCCACATTTTGTCCTTGAAATATTTTGCCATATATAATTTCAAAATAAGTTTATCTGATTCTCTACACGCATGTGCATCAAGGATGGCTAAAGATCTAAGTGAAGGAGTTAGAGGACAAATTATTGCTCTAAGTAACGAAGGTTTCTCACAGCGACAAATTGCTGCAAAGATAGGAGTGTCGAAAGGTGCTGTGCAGCGAACCGTGGAAAGGTTCAGAAAAACTCAATTTTATTCCAACCTACCGAAGTCTGGGAGACCAAGGTGTACTACACCACAAGAGGATCAGTTCATAAAAGTAATTTCTTTGCGTAATAGAACAGCAACTGCTGGTAATATTCAATCGACAATTAACGCTACCCGAGAGAAAACAAACAGCAAACAACAGTAAGAAGGAGATTGGCTGCAAGTGGTCTGAAATTACGCAAAGAAGTTACTTTTATGAACTGATCCTCTTGTGGTGTAGTACACCTTGGTCTCGCAGACTTCCGTTGGTTGGAATAGGATTGAGTTTTTCTGAACCTTTCCACGCTTCGCTGCACAGCACCTTTCGACACTCCTATCTTTGCAGCAATTTGTCGCTGTGAGAAACCTTCGTTACTTAGAGCAATAATTTGTCCTCTAACTCCTTCACTTAGATCTTTAGCCATCCTTGACGCACATGCGTGTAGAGAATTAGATAAACTTATTTTGAAATTATATATGGCAAAATATTTCAAGGACATGTGTGGGAGACAATTGCAGATCTCAATGCGCATGTTCAAGTAGCTAATGCAAGTTTATTTTTCAGAAGATACACTTTTCCCGAATTTTTGGCAAAAATTGAGACTGGACTCATACTTTTGACACCCACTGTATCTCATATACAAACGCTATCGCTGATGAGCACATAGTAGGGACCTTTAGCAAAGCTAGACAACGGGAACGTCAGGACGACGTCCTTTATATAATGTAAAATCCAAAAAAAAGAATTCATGCATTGTCCTCGTTATACGTGTTACCTCAACGAAAGCATCTTAGCGTACGCAGAACGACGTATTACACAGTGAAAGTTGTTGTGTGAGTTTAACGTTAACCATTATTAAACACCACCTTTGAAAGATTCCAAACAAAGCTAGAACGAAGCGAGCAATCTGAGTTACGACAATTAAAAGAAATCATGCATCACTGTCACCACAATTTCATGGGCTGATGTATATGTTTGGACCTTCAAAAAGCTTTCGCGAGCCTCTAAAAGATGCTGCCCGCCTATAGGTTAACGTCATATTCACCCAACAACTTTCACTGTTTAATGTGTTAAGGTTACGTCGTCCTGAACACGTGAAAATGCATCAGTTAACGTTGTATGCACAACGAAGACGGTGCAGGGATTACTCTTGGGACTTCAAATTGTTCATTGTCTGTGTTTTAGATGTAAATTTCTTGTGTATGAAAGACGTTATCACGACGTTCCCGTTGCGTTTGCTAAAGGTCCCTATTATGGGGTCTCAGAAATCTTTTCTGAATAATTGAGCTTGACGAACGTCTACCAAACATCTGTCTAAGTTTTCCCGTACGATTATCCTCAATTGTCAAATGGCCTAGAATTCAGGATAATCTTGAATACTAAAGAAACCCTAATCCCATACCTCTGACCCTAAACCCAATGGCGGACACCTTACGAAATATTGGAAGGGGGGGGGGGGGGGGGAATCCGCGAAGGTTGTCAATTTTTTCCCGCCATTTTGTCAAAGCAAATTTCAAGACGGAGAGTAAAATTAGACTAAAATCGTGATGTTTGACTACTCTGGCTAAAAAATTAATACCTTAACCAGGGTAAAATCCGGTGGAGTCTTATAAGGATCCGAAAGCTTGAAACGTGAAAGTTATAAGTTAATTGAAGGCTCTAATTACATAGGAATAGCTTACCCAAGCTAGAACACGAATTACAGTATATTATTTACAGTGGCTAGATCTAACGCCAGGAAAGGACTTTCTTCAAGCTTTTCACTAAGTTGCGCACAGTTACGTCGATATTGCAACGCCGCCTGCAAATGCGCTGTTTTTTGCTGTTTTAGAACGGGTACAAGAATATTTGAGGTTGAATTTGTGGACTTAGTTGACTATTCATTTTAATTTACTAAAAGTATGAATCACTAAAAGCCGAAAATGCATTGGTTCTAAAAATAGCAGACACCAGAAGGGGCGATATTTTGATATTTGAAACTAGTCCCACTCTATCGCGATTGTAAATAAATGTATCCTTGAAATTTTAATTTAGAAATTATTGGGGTGCCCCCCCCCCCGCCTTCGCACTAGTGTCCGGGGGGGGCGTCGTGAAATTTGACCGGTCAAAAATCACCTTTGACCGGTCATAACAAGACGTCTCCATTTAGCGAGTAAAATCGTCTTGCGTTAGACAGAGTAAAAAGATGAAGTTGTTCGACAACAACAATGCACACGAAAGGGTTAATCAACAGTGCGTTTAAAACCAACAGTGTGTGTTTACCCTTATCATCTATAGCTTTACAAGACGTCTCCCTTTGACGAGTTGCCTTCTCTCTAATACACGACAAGCCCAACAGAAACGGAGCGCAATCGAACAGCCTCAGAGCAGAAGTGCGACAAGCCAACGCTGAAAGCGTCCCACAATGCAACGCAACCTCACAGCTATAGATACCAGCGTCGTTTGAGACACAACGAACGCTAACTTGGTTCTTAATTCCATCCGTCATCTTATTCGCAATTCGACCTGCCGACCTCCACCACAAGGAGAATGTGACGCTACGTCACAGCTAGCCTGGTACACCGGCCCAATTTCAAAAGAAATATGGGCCAGGTAACCATTAATTTCATTCTCGCGTCATCAGGGCTAAATCCACTTCTGACGATTGCAGTTTTACTCATAGCCACTAAAAACGCGCGAAATTTTAACCAATGGGAAAGGGGGGGGGGGGGGGGGGGATCCGCGAAGGTTGTCAATTTTTTCCCGCCATTTTGTCAAAGCAAATTTCAAGACGGAGAGTAAAATTAGACTAAAATCGTGATGTTTGACTACTCTGGCTAAAAAATTAATACCTTAACCAGGGTAAAATCCGGTGGAGTCTTATAAGGATCCGAAAGCTTGAAACGTGAAAGTTATAAGTTAATTGAAGGCTCTAATTACATAGGAATAGCTTACCCAAGCTAGAACACGAATTACAGTATATTATTTACAGTGGCTAGATCTAACGCCAGGAAAGGACTTTCTTCAAGCTTTTCACTAAGTTGCGCACAGTTACGTCGATATTGCAACGCCGCCTGCAAATGCGCTGTTTTTTGCTGTTTTAGAACGGGTACGAGAATATTTGAGGTTGAATTTGTGGACTTAGTTGACTATTCATTTTAATTTACTAAAAGTATGAATCACTAAAAGCCGAAAATGCATTGGTTCTAAAAATAGCAGACACCAGAAGGGGCGATATTTTGATATTTGAAACTAGTCCCACTCTATCGCGATTGTAAATAAATGTATCCTTGAAATTTTAATTTAGAAATTATTGGGGGTGCCCCCCCTGCCTTCGCACTAGTGTCCGGGGGGGAGGGGGCGTCGTGAAATTTGACCAGTCAAAAATCACCTTTGACCGGTCATAACAAGACGTCTCCATTTAGCGAGTAAAATCGTCTTGCGTTAGACAGAGTAAAAAGATGAAGTTGTTCGACAACAACAATGCACACGAAAGGGTTAATCAACAGTGCGTTTAAAACCAACAGTGTGTGTTTACCCTTATCATCTATAGCTTTACAAGACGTCTCCCTTTGACGAGTTGCCTTCTCTCTAATACACGACAAGCCCAACAGAAACGGAGCGCAATCGAACAGCCTCAGAGCAGAAGTGCGACAAGCCAACGCTGAAAGCGTCCCACAATGCAACGCAACCTCACAGCTATAGATACCAGCGTCGTTTGAGACACAACGAACGCTAACTTGGTTCTTAATTCCATCCGTCATCTTATTCGCAATTCGACCTGCCGACCTCCACCACAAGGAGAATGTGACGCTACGTCACAGCTAGCCTGGTACACCGGCCCAATTTCAAAAGAAATATGGGCCAGGTAACCATTAATTTCATTCTCGCGTCATCAGGGCTAAATCCACTTCTGACGATTGCAGTTTTACTCATAGCCACTAAAAACGCGCGAAATTTTAACCAATGGGAAAGCAGAAGTCTTTAGTGGTTACCTGGCCCATATTCTTTGATTGGGCCAGGGTACCAGGCTACGTCACAGCAAGCTACTTGTCTCGCAGTAGAGACACAACATTTGCCATACTGGCTGCGGTACAATCTACAAGCAAAATGTACCATCCACCCAGCCTCGTCCCCAGGCGCTTTGTTTGCTACGCCGTTGCGTGAGGCGCGCGTGGAATTGGCAGTCGAGAGCGCGTGGAAACACGCACTGCCAATTCCACGCGCGCCTCACGCAACGGCGTAGCAAACAAAGCGCCTGGGGACGAGGCTGCCATCCACCAATGAGCCGATGTGACGCCACGTCACAGCAAGCTACGTATCTCGCAACAGAGACCAAAGGACCCTTCAGGTCGCAGTGCGAATTCTTATCACATCCTGAACCAAGCAAGCAGAAGATGTGATGTGATGTGATGCCACATCACAGCACAATACCTGCCTCGCAACAAAGACACTACATGCACACAACTCACGAGGTGTATAGCAACAATTCACCAGTGATGACGCCACAGTCTGCCGGTGACTGCTGTGATACGCGCAAAATATAGCAGCGACGGCAACAGTGCGCACGAAAGGGTTACTTCCGTCCACATTAAATTCGTTCTTACGCACTAGTGAGAGGTTACATGTGTGCATTTGTCGACCATTCAGTTTAATCATGCGCAGTTTGAATTAATTTCTTTGCTGTTTGTTTTGTTTCTATTTAGCTACGTGTATATACCAATTTTACCTTCCACTTTATTGGACTTTATCAGTGCTCCAACACCATTTGTTATGGGTGTACATACAAGTTACAAAGACAACATACCTGAAGTTGTAAGTTCTAATATAAGGATAAAAATAATTGTTGTATTATGCCTGGTTACAAACCTAACTTTGGTATATTTAAAGTTCTTGGATGCGATTCCCGGTTG
Source organism: Corallium rubrum (assembly GCA_964035015.1). Classification (NCBI taxonomy): domain Eukaryota; kingdom Metazoa; phylum Cnidaria; class Anthozoa; order Scleralcyonacea; family Coralliidae; genus Corallium; species Corallium rubrum. The sequence goes on from OZ036001.1 coordinate 4,403,329, forward strand.
CGGAAGTCTCCCTCGCAGACGTTCTTGTGGCTCGCTCACAAACTCCCCAACCAAGGCCTGCTGAAACGAGCCACACATTCCATTCACTTAAACCAACCAATCACAGCGAGGCTTCCAGATTCTGGAAAGCTGAGGTTTGAGCTGACCGTTTTAACCAATATTTCGAAAACTATTGCTTATTTAAGAAATAAAAAACGTGTCGCGTGCGATTATCGAGTTATAAGGCACGAGAGATGCGTGTAAAGCACGAGGCGATAGCCGAGTGTTTTACTAGCTTCTCGAGTGCATTATAACTCGATAATCGCACAGTGACTAAGTTTTTTATTTCTTTTATAAAATAATGACTTTAAATTGTCAATAAACCCAATAAAAGTAAGCAAAAAACAGATTACCTGTCTCAGGACGAGTTTGTTACCGTTTAGCGCCACGCGTGGCCTCGTACAACACGTCGGGGATTTTAGCGATGAAAATGCACTTAAATTTGCACTTAAAAGATTCTGCTGCGTTAATTACGTGATTAGACATATATCCAAGTAATTTTTGACTTTTGTTGATTAAATCCGCATAAAATTCATCAAAAACGACAAAATCGTCGCGAAGTATCTCGTGTGCCGTGCCGTTATGGAGTTATAATGACACGCTTGTTTGACCCAATAGCCAATCAGAGTGCGTGTTGTCGTTCATTTACTTCCGGTTATTTTATAAAGTTTAGTAAAAATTTTGCGTAAATAGAATCAATAAGATGATGTTGTAACTGTGAATCCCACTATGAAATCGCTAAAACAATAAAGGGGCTGTTTATGCAGACGCGAATGGGATGTCTGAGGGATTTTCTTTTTGATGAGTCAAATCTTCTGGCGCTAGAATAAAACAATGGATCGTTTTCACTCACGTGATCAGTGGCCCCATTGGGGTGGTGAAACAATACGAAATTTTTGAATAAGAATAGAGCTAAATTGCCGTTTCGGTATAGCAATATGGCCGCCTTGACGTCAGATGAAAACGATCTATAAGGAGCCGCTTTTGTCCGGTTCAGGCAGGAATGGGTTAAACAAGTGCCTCATTTAATATTCATAAGATTCCCAAGTTTTACACTTTTTACTGTATGTTTTAGAACGATGTTATTTTGGTAGACCTTGACGGCGGACATGTCAGCATTCCAGAAACAGTTAATTTGTGTTCCATTCCAGAACCATATTTATCGAGGACAAGACACGCATTGACGTTGGTGAGTCACGATTTAGCAATATAGTTAATGCTTTGTAAACATTAACTATATTGTATAAGTCAATGTATAAGTGAAGTAAACACTGCTTCTGGTGTTTGATATATTTCTTCTCTTTTTAACAAGGTCCTTCATCCTAACTTGGTAGTGTCTGACTTGGCCTTCCCTCCTCACGTCAGTTCGTCGCCCTTAAAACTACAGGTAACGCTTGTTTAATATTTGTGAATATTATAAGAATAAGAATAATAAGAATAAGAATGAGAATGAGAATGAGAATAAGAATGGGAATGGGAATGGGAATGGGAATGGGTATGGGAATGGGTAGTAAGGGTAAGGGTAGTAAGGGTAAGGGTAGTAAGGGTAAGGGTAGTAAGGGTAAGGGTAGTAAGGGTAAAGGTAGTAAGGGTAAGGGTAGTAAAGGGTAAAGGTAGTAAGGGTAAGGGTAGTAAAGGGTAAGGGTGGTAAGGGTAAGGGTAGTAAAGGTAAGGGTAGTCAGGGTAAGGGTAGTAAGGTAAGGGTAGTAAGGGTAAGGGTAGTAAGGGTAAGGGTAGTAAGGGTAAGGGTAGTAAGGGTAAGGGTAGTAAGGGTAAGGGTAGTAAGGGTAAGGGTAGTAAGGGTAAGGGTAGTAAGGGTGAGGGTAGTAAGGGTGAGGGTAGTAAGGATGAGGGTAGTAAGGGTAAGGGTAGTAAGGGTAGTAAGGGTGAGGGTAGTAAGGGTGAGGGTAGTAAGGATGAGGGTAGTAAGGGTAAGGGTAGTAAGGGTGAGGGTAGTAAGGGTGAGGGTAGTAAGGATGAGGGTAGTAAGGATGAGGGTAGTAAGGGTAAGGGTAGTAAGGGTGAGGGTAGTAAGGGTGAGGGTAGTAAGGATGAGGGTAGTAAGGGTAAGGGTAGTAAGGGTAGTAAGGGTGAGGGTAGTAAGGGTGAGGGTAGTAAGGTTGAGGGTAGTAAGGGTAAGGGTAGTAAGGGTGAGGGTAGTAAGGGTGAGGGTAGTAAGGATGAGGGTAGTAAGGATGAGGGTAGTAAGGGTAAGGGTAGTAAGGGTGAGGGTAGTAAGGGTGAGGGTAGTAAGGATGAGGGTAGTAAGGGTAAGGGTAGTAAGGGTGAGGGTAGTAAGGGTGAGGGTAGTAAGGGTAAGAGTAAGGGTAACGGTAGTAAGGGTGAGGGTAGTAAGGGTAACGGTAGTAAGGGTGAGGGTAGTAAGGGTAAGGGTAGTAAGCGTAAGGGTAGTAAGGGTAAGGGTAGTAAGGGTAAGGGTAGTAAAGGTAAGGGTAGTCAGGGTAAGGGAGTAAGTGTAAGGGTAAGGGTAGTAAGGGTAAGGGTTAGTAAGAGTAAGGGTAAGGGTAGTAAGGGTAAGGGTAGTCAGGGTAAGGGTGGTAAGGATAAGGGTAGTCAGGGTAAGGGTAGTAAGTGTAAGGGTAAGGGTAGTAAGGGTAAGGGTAGTAAGGTTAAGGGTACGGGTAAGGGTAGTAAGGGTGAGGGTAAGGGTAGTAAGGGTAAGGGTAAGGGTAGTAAGCGTAAGGGTGGTAAAGGTAAGGGTAGTAAGGGTAAGGGTAGTAAGGGTAAGGGTAAGGGTAGTCAGAGTAAGGGTAGTCAGGGTAAGGGTAGTAAGGGTAAGGGTAAGGGTAGTAAGGGTAAGGGTAGTAAGCGTAAGGATGGTAAGGGTAAGGGTAGTAAGGGTGAGGGTAAGGGTAGTAAGGGTAAGGGTAAGGGTAAGGATGGTAAGGGTAAGGGTAAGGGTAGTAAGCGTAAGGATGGTAAGGGTAAGGGTAGTAAGGGTAGTAAGGGTAAGGGTAGTAAGGGTAAGGGTAGTAAGGGTGAGAGTAAGGGTAGTAAGGGTGAGGGTGAGGGTAAGGGTAGTAAGGGGGTAGTAAGGGTGAGGGTAAGGGTAGTAAGGGTAGTAAGGGTAGTAAGGGTGAGGGTGAGGGTAAGGGTAGTAAGCGTAAGGGTAAGGGTAGTAAGGGTAAGGGTAGTAAGGGTGAGGGTAGTAAGGGTGAGGGTAGTAAGGATGAGGGTAGTAAGGGTAAGGGTAGTAAGGGTAGTAAGGGTGAGGGTAGTAAGGGTGAGGGTAGTAAGGATGAGGGTAGTAAGGGTAAGGGTAGTAAGGGTGAGGGTAGTAAGGGTGAGGGTAGTAAGGATGAGGGTAGTAAGGATGAGGGTAGTAAGGGTAAGGGTAGTAAGGGTGAGGGTAGTAAGGGTGAGGGTAGTAAGGATGAGGGTAGTAAGGGTAAGGGTAGTAAGGGTGAGGGTAGTAAGGGTGAGGGTAGTAAGGGTAAGAGTAAGGGTAACGGTAGTAAGGGTGAGGGTAGTAAGGGTAACGGTAGTAAGGGTGAGGGTAGTAAGGGTAAGGGTAGTAAGCGTAAGGGTAGTAAGGGTAAGGGTAGTAAGGGTAAGGGTAGTAAAGGTAAGGGTAGTCAGGGTAAGGGAGTAAGTGTAAGGGTAAGGGTAGTAAGGGTAAGGGTTAGTAAGAGTAAGGGTAGTAAGGGTAAGGGTAGTAAGGGTAAGGGTAGTCAGGGTAAGGGTGGTAAGGATAAGGGTAGTCAGGGTAAGGGTAGTAAGTGTAAGGGTAATGGTAGTAAGGGTAAGGGTAGTAAGGTTAAGGGTACGGGTAAGGGTAGTAAGGGTGAGGGTAAGGGTAGTAAGGGTAAGGGTAAGGGTAGTAAGCGTAAGGGTGGTAAAGGTAAGGGTAGTAAGGGTAAGGGTAAGGGTAGTCAGAGTAAGGGTAGTCAGGGTAAGGGTAGTCAGGGTAAGGGTAGTAAGGGTAAGGGTAAGGGTAGTAAGGGTAAGGGTAGTAAGCGTAAGGATGGTAAGGGTAAGGGTAGTAAGGGTGAGGGTAAGGGTAGTAAGGGTAAGGGTAAGGGTAAGGATGGTAAGGGTAAGGGTAAGGGTAGTAAGCGTAAGGATGGTAAGGGTAAGGGTAGTAAGGGTAGTAAGGGTAGTAAGGGTAAGGGTAGTAAGGGTAAGGGTAGTAAGTGAGAGTAAGGGTAGTAAGGGTGAGGGTGAGGGTAAGGGTAGTAAGGGGGTAGTAAGGGTGAGGGTAAGGGTAGTAAGGGTAGTAAGGGTAGTAAGGGTGAGGGTGAGGGTAAGGGTAGTAAGCGTAAGGGTAAGGGTAGTAAGGGTAAGGGTAAGGGTAGTAAGGGTAAGGGTAAGGGTAGTAAGGGTGAGGATGAGGATAAGCATAAGAATGAGAATAAAAAATAATGAGAATGAGAATGAATGCGTGTTTAACCACCAATCTCGTATACAAAGCAACGGTCACGGCTACAGGACATGCAACAGGAGAGTACATAGGAATGACGGAGCATGGATTCAAAACCGGCTTCAATAACCACCAATGCTCGTTTAAGCCGTTTAAGCACAATAAGCACTCAACTAAGACTGCATTGTCAAAGTACATATGGGGATTAAAGGAGTCGGACACTGATTATTCTGTCAAGTGGTCGATATTGAAACGAGCCAAGTCGTACAATGGTGGATCAAATTATTGTAATTTAAGTTTGACGGAAAAGCTTTGCATTTTAAACGCTGACAAACGATTATTGTTGAACAAAAAATCTGAACTCATCTCTAAATGCCGACATCAAAATTTTATGTAAATAACTTTAAAATTTTACCTACATAAGTACTTTGTAAACTCTCATGGATTTTAGTCTGAAGATCGCCCACGAGCGTGAAACTTGAGTAGCTGTTTTTAACTGTTTTATCCTTTTTAATCTTTAAATAATATATATATATATATAATAAGTAATACTGGGCATTTCACTCGATTACATAGCATGTTCTAAGGATTACATGCTATGTAATCGAGTGAAATGCCCAATATTACTTATAATATACCCAATTCTCTCCCAGCATTACCACCTTATTATATATACAGAACTCGCGATCAAGCTTTCGGCAACGCCCTCCGTATCTCAGTGGTCAGAGCGAGCATTGCACTAGAATCGCAAGGTTGTGGGTTCAATTCCTGCCGGAAGGCCTGTGTAGTTGCATTTTTCGCAACTGGTCCTGGTTTGGTCTTAAAATGTATGTATTCTACACTCGAATTTTCCTTCACCCCAAATCCTTATATATATATACATATACATATACATATACATATACATATATATATATATATATATATATATATATATATATATTTGTACAGTATATATACACTATTTACAATATGAGTGGCCGCGTTGTATTGGATATACAACCTCGAGCCGAAGGCGAGAGCTTGTCATATCCAATACAACACGGACACGAATATTGTAAATAGCTTAAAATACTCCGAGTCTTTGATGTTAATATGAGTAATATTTGTTCGGATTAATTCAGAAAAAGCTCAATTTCAGTGGTTTAGAGCTGAGATAGACCTGATATACGACCACTAGTGGTTGTACAACCACGCGTGGTTTGTATGAGATATACAACCTCCTTCACGCTCAGGATTTCTTTTGTGTTTTCTTCATGAATTATTAATGAGTATTTTAAATATATATGTATATATGTATATATATATATATATATATATATATATATATATATATATATATATATATATACACGGCCATACTGGTGCACAGAAACAATGACATGGCGGCCATGCACAATCCTTATCCTATGAGATTTAAATCTATTCTTATTCAAACATTTCGTTGTTTTTCCACCCCAACGGGGCCACCTTTCACGTGAGTGAAAACGATCCATAATGTTTTAGAAATGTAGGACATCCAGTTTTTATCTGACCAGGGCCTCCGTTTTCCAGTTGACCGAGGAGGCCCTGGGAACGAGGATGTATGTGATTGTATATATCTGAATGCGATCTCTTTTATTATGCAGGACAAAGAGATCCGGGCTATTTTTATGCGTTTGTTTGCTCAAATATTCTCTGGATACCGATCCTGTTTGAAGGTTATCCGCGTTCATGCAAAACCTGTCATCACATTTCATAAGGTACGTACTGAAACTAAAGGCCTGTTTCTATATCTCTATCTATTGGTCGACCGTAGTCGGAGTAGCCATAAGGCTCCTCTTTCATTAGCTACTACCCTAAGGTAGGGGTGGGCGCCACTCCTATCCCAGATGGTGTTGATTTTGCGGAGGGAGGAAAACCGGAGAACCCGGCGAAAAACCCTCGGAGCACAGGAGAGACCAACTAAACTCTACTCACATGGTCCAAGCTCGAGAACGGGGTTATTATTAGAGAGTTTTAGATTGACGTTCTTTTTTATAACCGCAAACTGCAAACCGCGGTTAGACGTTTGCGGTTAGAAGTTTGATGTTAACATGTCAAATAAAGAGCATTTAGAATGGCGTTCGTATTTTGCGAGCCGCCACGTTTGGTTTTCAATTGTTGATACGTATTCAGCAAATATTGACATGAGCTTCAGTGTTCAATTCAAATAGAAAATCGGCCACTTTCATGGGGCAGTTCGCAGGCCACGTGCGTGCTGGCTCAGGTGAGTTGTCGGCCAAGCTTGATGAAATTTACTAAATTCTAAACACACACACACACAAAACAATAACAAGTGAATTGCCCATATATAGCCAAAAACAAAATCAAGACAAAGAGAAAATCAATCAAAGTTATCTGATAGCTGAGATATTTATTCACCCTCCATAGTTGATTAGGTTTGTTTTATGTCAACTCTTCACTTCGTCAGTCGTCAAGTATACTTTCCACGACTGATTCGAACTATAAAATCCATTTTAAAGGTCAATTGGGTACACACATCTGCAAAAAAAACAAACCCGACTTTTTTTGGGAGTAGTAAACGGCCAACAAACAACAGATTTTAGTCATTTAACATGGAAGTTTACGATACTAGATTGCACCTTGCCTTCGTCTAATTTTCCCGCCATATTTGATTTCAAATCAGCAAATGCTTGATATCCTACAATATCCCTAGTATCCTCTTCAATCGTTCCATTATTGGCCTTTATCTTCCTAATTTTATCGTATGAACCCACATGTACCACAACGCTCCTTCGCTTTTCATTCATCGCTTGGTCTCGCGTGTAGTGATGACGTTTACACGCGAGATATTCGTTTTACGCATGCGTAGCTAATACTGGTCAAGCTGGATTAGGACCCAGTTGACAGCCGCAATTTCCAATCGTGTACTGGAGTTTACTGCTTAGTCTCTGAAGGGAAATTTATTTTGCAATCTCTTCAAACTCTTCTATATAAATAATTATGTGCCTATCTTTTCAGGGAACGTTTATGGAAAAGAGAGGAGTGTTTGGTGACGATTTTTTTAATAAGGTTAGTGAAAGAGATATATTAGTCAAAAATAAACCTATATCTTTATAAAATGGCTGAGCATTTTCTCCGTTTCGGGTCTTTCGGTAATACTCGAAGAACAGCCAGATATTTGGCTAGACTTTGCAAGCAAATTACTTGATCCTGGTTATGACGTAATGGCAATTGTACAATACCCTGGTTGCTATGCGTGTTTTCATTGGTTGTTGTCCATGATCTATTAGAGGACAGACACATGGATCACGTCAGATCACGTGAGCTGACTTGCTTTTTTCCTTCTTCATGCCCCAAAATCCGCGGCAAGAGTTTCTTGTATTGTATAAAACAAATAGATTCCATTTTTTTGTTGTCTGTTCAGTTATAGATGCACAAAAGACGTCACAACGTGGTAAGAACATCAGTCCACTCGACTGCGTCTCGTGGGCCACTTTTATACCACGTTGTGTTGTTTGTTTTTTTTGGTTTTTTTTTTGTTTTTTTAACAACTTTAATGGATGTATAATAATATACTATAATATCCACATAGGAAGAGCGCGAACGAGACTCGAGGACCCATGCGAGACGCTCCCCCGTAGAAATTAAAAATACATAAAGTCATAAATATATAAATCAACTAGACTTATACCAACTACATAAACACCAAAACGCGCCACCATACGCGCACATAACCTCATAGAATAACGTAACTAAGAACAATATAACTGATTAGAATTCAAAAAAAGGAACCAAGGCGGTTGGCCCGCAAGGTGATGTATCATGGAGTTTAAGTAGTTGGTGCATTAAAAAACTGCCATTAGTGACAGGAACAGATACGATGTTGTGACCATGTACAGGCAGGGGTTGAAATAAGAAATTTTTTTTAGTTGCCCAAGTGGCTACCAGAGAAGAAAGTCTAGTCGCCAAATTTCATATCAAGTCGCTCTATATTAATTGTCATATTTTTGTGTTAAAATCAAAACTTTCTGACCAAGAAAACACATTAATAGTTATTAGTGATACTATTATACGTAGTAGAAAAAGCAATCAAATAAATTAAATATTAATGAAGTTGTGAATATGTCTGAGTCTCTCCGTTCTATCTATTTCAATTCAATTCAATTCAATTCAATTCAATTCAATTCAATTCAATTCAATTCAATTCAATTCAATTCAATTCAATTCAATTCAATTCAATTCAATTCAGTTCAATTCAGTTCAGTTCAGTTCAGTTCAGTTCAGTTCAGTTCAGTTCAGTTCAGTTCAGTTCAGTTCAGTTCAGTTCAGTTCAGTTCAATTCAATTCAATTCAATTCAATTCAATTCAATTCAAGTCAATTCAAGTCAATTCAAGTCAATTCAATTCATAACATTGGTGAATGATGTGCTTGCTTAATAACTTACCATACAATCTTAACCCTTTAGTAAGTAAATTAAAGTAACAGTATATTTCTTATTTTTTCTTTGTCGCCACAAGGGCTACTTGCGGAAAATATCTGGTCGCCAGATTAGAAATTTGGTCGCATTTGGCGACCTGGCGCCCGCTTATTTCAACCCCTGACAGGTCGAGTGAATGTCAAAAGTAGATGTTACGTCATCTGTGCATCTAAAACTGAACAGACAACGGCAAAATGGAATCTATTTGTTAAATAGTGATCTCTAGCCTAATTGCGGTACGAGTGCAATCAAGCATTTTATTCATTCATGTTTTGGTCTATTAAACTTGCCTGCATGGTTAGCGGAATTTCTTGTTTTCATGTAAACATTTCCCAATAACCCGCTGAATGTCCTCTACTTTTAATTATTTTTTCTTTTCTGTTTTTATAATATCAGGTTCTCGAAAGCATTAGTTTCAGTTCGTTTATATCAGAACGAGGTCCTCCTCATAGAACGTGTGATTTGTTTGACGAGGTAAGATAGAATAGTATGTATAAATGTTCATATTCATTCATCTACTCTTCCATCCTGATTCATTTATTCATACATTCATTTATTCATTCATTCGTTCGTTCGTTCGTTCGTTCGTTCATTTTCATTCATTTATTTTTTTCCATCCATCCATCCATCCATCCATCCATCCATCCATCCATCCATCCATCCATCCATCCATCCATCCATCCATCCATCCATCCATCCATCCATCCATCCATCCATCCATCCATCCATCCATCCATCCATTCATTCATTCATTCATTCATTCATTCATTCATTCATTCATTCATTCATTCATTCATTCATTCATTCGTTCATTCATTTATAAATGGTTAAGCAATTTTCTATAGCAGTTTTGTTTTTTCTTAGTTGGTGGCGAATATTGATGAAACGTTGCAAAGCGAAATGGGTCTTGACGCTGATATCATGTCAAATATTCAACAGATTGCCAAAAAGCTTTACTCTAACGTAAGATATCACGTCATTAATAATCCATGAATAAAATTCAAAAGAAAATATGAATGTTTAATCAGGTGTTGTAAGCCCGATACAAATTTGTCTTGATTTACATAAACTTCCAATCGACCTTGTCAGCCTATTTGAAAGAACACTTAAAATGATAGAGTAACATCTTTTGCACTTTTTCGTTTCCTTGCTTCGTTCTTGAGATATTTCAGTTTGTTTGATGTAAATGTCGCATGTTGCGACGTCACACGTGCATAATGAGTTATCGAAAAACGTTATGTATCTATCGTTGCTATTGTCAAATATAATCACTTGAAAATCTACATGTTTAGTGTTCTGGGAGAAACACACGCACATACTTCCCTCGAATTATTTTGGTGTGATAATAGCAAAGATGTATACCTTTTTTCAATAACTCATTATGCACATGTGACGTTAAAATGTTTAATTTGCATATGAAACAAACTGAAATATCTCAAGAACGAAGCACGGAAACGAAAAACTTCAAAAGATGTTACTCTATCATTTTAAGTGTTCTTTCAAATAAGACAGACTATAAATTTTCCTTTCATAGGCACTTTAAACAGCTTATATCTTAAAATACCTATAACCTCTAGACCGAAATTAACTTGTGCCATTTAAAGTGGTTTTCTGATAGAAATATTGTCGGTAATGTTTCTTCATAATCCTAAAGATATTAGCTTCCTCGACTCATTCTTCTCAAGCTCGGCCACTTTAATGGCGGTGCTCCAAAATACAAACTTCACACGTAAAATATCACATTTTCTTCAACGAATTTTGAAATGAAACTTTGCACGATTACTAACTACCGTGACATCTTTAGGATTAATGCAAAAACATTGCCAACAATAGTTTCATCAGAAAACCACTTTAAGAATAGAAAATGGTCGCCCGTGTTTACATTGCCTGATGCAAAAACACGAAGTGAGTTGAGAGAAGTCGAAAGTTTATGTAAACCCGAGTCGTAGGCGAGTGTTTACATTAAGTATTTTCGAATTCTCCTAAACTCATTCGAGTGTTTGCGTCAGGTTATATAAACACAGGGCATCCATTTTCTATTTCCTTTATGAAATAAGATTAAGAAATGTGGCGTGACGTCGCAGCTGTGTTTGCATTTAACAAATAAAGCATAACCCACCGTGCATATTTACTCTTATAAAGGTTCGTTTGACGTCATTTGAGCACGAAAGAAGTTGAGTAGAGGTACGAGGCGATAGCCGAGTAAGTGCCTTTACACTTCTTTCGTGTTCAATTGACGTCAAGCGTACCTTTATAAGAGTAGATATGCACAGGAGTGGTATGTTTTATTTGTTTTATAAAATAAGAGGAAAAAACAAGCTAAAGGTTGGACAGTTTTGAAATTTGACGGGCTCTTCCGGCTAGCTGACGCCATCCTACGCCATTTTACGTCATTCATGATCTCTATTCTCTTATAAATGCACGGAGCCCAGCCAATCAGAGCGTTGCGTAGAGGACACCTTATTTTATAAAGCCTGATATAAACACGGTAACTGACCAATCATATAGCATGCAAAAGGTGCAACTTATTTTATACAGGGGGTGGACAAAAATAGTGGCCATCATTAAAAATATGGTTAATGTGGAATAACTTTTATTCGAGAAATGAAAAATATGTAAAGTGATATATTTTAGAATGCATGCGTCAATATCTGCTCAAATATGACATCCAATTCTAATTTTGTTATTGGTTTAAAAAATACATTAACTTTGAAAGCATGCTATGCTGTGAAGCTGAAGTGAAATCAAGTGAAATGGCAACAAAATATCTAACTATTTTGCTGTTATAACACTTTCGTATTAGACAAACTCCATTAATCATTTTGAAGACCAATTGGAATAAGTCGAACTAAGAATTCTCTTCATTTGTTACAAGATTGAAAATCGTGAAAAATTAATATATTTTTTAAATCAATGGATAAAATTAGAATTTGATATCATATTTGAGCAGATCTTGATGCATGCATTCTATAAATATATAACTTTACATATTTTCTGTACTCTAATAAAAGTTATACAATGCACATTAATCATACTTTCAATGATGGCCACTTTTTTGTCCACCCCCTGTAAATAATAATAATAATAATAATAATAATAATAATAATAATAATAATAATAATAATAATAATAATAATAATAATAATAATAATAATAATAATAATAATAATAATAATAATTAACAATTATTCACCGAAGTGGAGGTGAATAGTGCTGGATATTCACCGAGCCGCTTATCCACACTATTCTGAATAATTGTTTTAGCATATACCTCATAAATGAAATAACAAGTTTAACATTCTTATATTTTTCGGTATTTTTATACAAGACACGGCCGCTAGCAACTTGGGCACTTGGCGACGGCGTACTCGATATTTGTCGACAAAACAGTTTTTACAACTTTTGAATATATTAATGGCTAGAAAATTGTAAAGAAACATACCTGTGGACACTCTTCTACCTAATTTTGTTGACTTTTCTCGTTATTCTACTACATCAGCCTTGTTTGTCAACAAAATCTCCTGCTTCAGTAAACATAAAGCAAAACTGTCCGCCATTTTGTTTTGCCCGCAGGTGAATAGTGCAGGATATCCCGAGCTAGACGAACCAATCAGATTGCGTGAAAAGCACTATTCACCTGCGAGATATGCTAATAATAATAATAATAATAATAATAATAATAATAATAATAATAATAATAATAATAATATAATAATCTTTCTTATTAAGGAACCGTGTGGTGAGATGGAAGACGATGTATCGGCCGTGTCGTCTGCGGTGAAAGAGGAAGCACCTTCCACGTTTCCTATTCTCGATTCATCTATTATTGATAAACATATAGAAGACGACGCAAGTGGCTCTGACGCGACTGCGGGACCTGTTTCACTGCCCTCTTTGGACAAAGTTCCGTACGGAACTGGCGTATTTAGCTATCAAACACGTCACTACATAAACATACGAAAGTTGGAAGTACTTCATGACTGCGTTGCGTACATCTTTGAGAACAAAATCTCAGAAGCCAGAAAGGTATGCTAGAGATTGTTGGTTGTTGTCCTCGTTTGTTTTTCCATAGTTAATAGAAAGTAAACATGGTTTGCAAATCCGGGAAACTTCAAAGCGGTTAACAATCGAACTACGTACGATTTATGTTGAAAGGTACCTGAAGGTGCACAAATCCTTCGTTTTAGCTTTATGAATATTTAAAATGGTTCTTTTATGAATATATTGTTGATAATGTTGCTGCATAATCTTAAAGATATTGTGGTAGTTGGTAATCGTGCAATCTCAGAAGTAGATTCTGATTGGTCTAATACTCATATGATTCATAATAGTTTATTTCATTGGAGTATTTGATCTCACGAGCATTGCCAGAAAACCAATTGTTATTTATTTCAGGCATTGCCTTCGGTACAAAGAGCGTTGAAGTCAAGAGGTGCGCAACTGGCGTTATGTCAAGAATTAGCAGCTCGTTCTGAACAACACAGAGCTGTGCTAGAACACGATCAGTTTAACCTTGTTATCACTCTAATGAACTGTGCTCTGCAGGTAACGTTATTCATTTAATCATAACGTGAATTTGCAGGTACAAAGTATCTGTCAACTCCCTAGCCTGGTACCTTGACCCAATTTTAAAAGAAACAAGACGCCTGGTCAGGCGTTCACTCGGGCTACTGAAATCTAAAGTCTACTAAACACATTGGTCACAGACAAAAGTCAAAACACAATCCAATTCTCCGATAGAAAACACAATTTGCAATAACAAAACTCGATTGCCTGTATTTATTAACGTATTTCCACACATGTAGCTACACAGCGTTCATATGTCGAGTCTCTTTAGGTATTAAGAGGCTATCTCCCTAAAAACCGACCAACGGTTTTTGAAGGCAAAAATGAATTTCCTTTGTTTTTCGCCCATTATTTACCTTTACCTCACTTACTATTAAACCGTTATAAAAATTGCCACTGGATAATTTGTTCTTCATTTTTGACACATTTTTTATGCTTCGGCTGGAACGTCTAAGATTCGAGCGGAAATGAGAGCTGACAATACCTCGAAATGATCTTGTTATTTCTCCACCAATTTAGATTTGAATTTCAAATTTTTTTCTTGCAGTGCAATATATAGACCTTGTGTTTCATCTGGGTTGAAGGATACAAGCTCTTTGTTTTGTTTTGTTTTGTGTCAGATATGGTCTCTTTCTTTTGACTTTTTAAATTCGCTTACGGCACCTGATTAGTCAAGTTTTATAAATTAAGATTTCTCTGAAGTGGCACCTAGCCTGGAAATGTCGTGTGTATTTCGTCGTAATATAATACCGTAAGTTTAGTAATCTTTAAAAACAGTTGTCGGCAAACGTATTTTGTAAGCGCACGAACCGCTCAAAGTTAAGCTATTGTTTCACTTTGTTTACATTGTCAGAACCGGAAATGCCTTACGCTTTGTAGATAAGGCCGTTCCCATTTCTCAATTATTACATAAAAACAACTTCTTTTTATTTGAACTTATCCCTAGAAAGCGAACGGGGCATAATTTATAGGTCTATTCGGTTTTTAGGGTAAAAATGATTAAATATTCTATAGTCGATTCTTCATATATTCTCATATACAATAGGAGCAGACATGTCGCAGCCTCCTAAGTGACACTTAAATAATTATAATTCATGAGCAACTGAAAGTTTATCATTTTCTCTGTTTATTTCGGTGTACTGTTCATATTTTTATAGCATGAAAAGGTGGCAGTATCTTATACTCTGGAAGAATCGATTAAACGTCTTAAGAATTTTTTAGACTTCACGAACAAATTAAATTGCTTTTAAGGCCTGGTTCATACGTCGCATTTAATTCAGACGAATTTAATTCATAGTTAAAGTCGACGTAAACTCGAATTTGTTTCATGCGACGAATTTAATTCAGTGACGAGCAAGAAAAATCCCGCTAGATCGCGCCAAAAACGTCCAATACGCATGCGAAGTAAACAAAAATCTGATCACTGGCTCAAAAAATATGTTATCATAACTTATGCATTTAATTCGATGCGACGATACAGCGACGTCTGAAACGAACACGCATTTCAGACGTTGTATCCTTCTCACCGTGACGGATACAACGTCTCAGACGAATTCAACTCTTCAGTCGAATTTAATTCGTTTCATACGTCGCTGTATCGTCGCATTTAGTTAATTAATTGAGTTAAATTCGTCTGAATTAAATGCGACGATACAGCGACGTATGAAACGAATTAAATTCGACTGAAGAGTTGAATTCGTCTGAGACGTTGTATCCGTCACGGTGAGAAGGATACAACGTCTGAAATGCGTGTTCGTTTCAGGCCTAGGTCAAACGTCGCTCTTCTCATGCGCCGAATCAAATAGATGTATTAAGTGCTACAGAAGAGCGACGTTTGATTCAATTAAGTGCAGCAGAATGGATTAAGTGCGGCAGAGCTCACTTGGAGCGGCAGGACCTGTCGCATAATGCGACACTGGAGCGACGCCAAGTCATACGTCGCTCTTCTCATGCGCCGAACTAAATGCATAAATTATTTTACCTTAAAATTCGGGCTGAACAAGAACTGAGCATGTGCAGATACTTGACGCAAGGCTACTAAACGTAGATCTGGGTACGAGAATGCGGTAGAACAAAGACAAAGTCAACTTTCACATTGTTCGAATACGCTATATCGTGTCGGTTGTTTATGCCAGAAGATAGCATCGTTGAAATATATCCTGTAAGTGTGTTGTTAGAAATGCCATGATCTTTTATGTAAGTTGTAGTTCAGGTTCCTGCGGCTGCGTTATATCTAAATTTTTTAAATGTCCAAAATGTTCACACTATGTTTTGAAATATATTTGTTTTCCTGATTTTTGAAGTAATTATTGTGTGAACATTGTGGACGTTTTAAAAAGTTCCACATAACTCAGAAACGTAAAATATGCATCAAAGGAAAGCTTATGAAATTTCTAACAACATATGTACATGATATTTTCCAACAATGCGTAGTTAGGAAGTTATTAAGCATCTTCCACGACAGTCTGACAAGTAACACTGAGACAGAACGGCGGTCAGACTTTAAATTTATCGGCCGCCCGTCGTCAAACTAAAATCAAACTCAGTAGTTTTAAATTCGAGCAATCTATTTGGTGCAATGTATAGATTAAAGACTCATTGTCACTCGAGACGATAGCATTATTTATACTTGCTTGAGAAATACAAAATAGAGATGCACTTTTTGTTTACGAAAATAATTAATTAGGAGCGACTCTGGAGCGACGTTTGATTCCATGTCGCTCTACAGTCGCTCCAACGTCGAATCTAATTGTATTTGATTCGGCGCATGAGAAGAGCGACGTTTGACCCAGGCCTCAGACGTCGCTGTATCGTCGCATCGAATTAAATGCATAAATTATGATAACATATTTTTTTGAGCCAGTGATCAGATTTTTGTTTACTTCACATGCGTATTGGACGTTTTTGGCGCGATCTAGCGGGATTTTTCTTGCTCGTCACTGAATTAAATTCGTCGCATGAAACAAATTCGAGTTTACGTCGACTTTAACTATGAATTAAATTCGTCTGAATTAAATGCGACGTATGAACCAGGCCTAATTAAAAGCGATTTAATTTGTTCGTGAAGTCTAAAAAATTCTTAAGACGTTTAATCGATTCTTCCAGAGTATAAGATGCTGCCACCTTTTCATGCTATAAAAATATGAACAGTACACCGAAATAAACAGAGAAAATGATAAACTTTCAGTTGCTCATGAATTATAATTATTTAAGTGTCACTTGAGGCTGCGACATGTCTGCTCCTATTGTATATGAGTATATATGAAGAATCGACTATAGAATATTTAATCATTTTTACCCTAAAAACCGAATAGACCTATAAATTATGCCCCGTTCGCTTTCTAGGGATAAGTTCAAATAAAAAGAAGTTGTTTTTATGTGATAATTGAGAAACGAGAACGGCCTTATCTACAAAGCGTAAGGCATTTCCGGTTCTGACAATGTAAACAAAGTGAAACAATAGCTTAACTTTGAGCGGTTCGTGCGCTTACAAAATACGCTTGCCGACAACTGTTTTTAAAGATTACTAAACTTACGGTATTATATTACGACGAAATACACACGACATTTCCAGGCTAGGTGCCACTTCAGAGAAATCTTAATTTATAAAACTTGACTAATCAGGTGCCGTAAGCGAATTTAAAAAGTAAGTCAAAAGAAAGAGACCATATCTGATACAAAACAAAACAAAGAGCTTGTATCCTTCAACCAGATGAAACACAAGGTCTATATATTGCACTGCAAGAAAAAAATTTGAAATTCAAATCTAAATTGGTGGAGAAATAACAAGATCATTTCGAGGTATTGTCAGCTCTCATATCCGCTCGAATCTTAGCCTTCGGCTGGAACGCCGAAGCATAAAAAATGTGTCAAAAATGAAGAACAAATTATCAAGTGGCAATTTTTATAGCGGTTTAATAGTAAGTGAGGTAAAGGTAAATAATGGGCGAAAAACAAAGGAAATTCATTTTTGCCTTCAAAAACCGTTGGTCGGTTTTTAGGGAGATAGCCTCTTAAATATCAACACAACTATTATTAAAGGCGTGTGCGATTCAGCGATTGTAAATTTATATAATATCAAGATACTTGCCAGCGACATTACTGACCAATAACTATGTCTGTGAACACACAGAACACATCCGAGACGAGTGATCAGACATTAGGAAAGCAAAGAAAGAAAGTATTATTTCCACACATGTACAGCTACAGCGTTCAATATGTCAAGTCTCTTCGCCTTATTACACAGCTTCATGTTTACCTAGAAAGTGTCACCTGCAAGTTCACTTAATGAACGGCGTGTGCGATTGTAAGTGTATATAATAATATCAAGATACTTGCCAGCGACATTACTGCCCAATAACTATGTCTGTGAACACACAAAACACATCCAAGACGAGAAAGGGCACTCACTCACTCACTCAGTCGAAAAGAAAGACTCGAAGGAGGCATGCACTGGTCACATGCATAGATATAGTCACATGCCTCAGTTTCGCAAAGCTTATTGGTCAATATCGCCAGCGGTCGCGCGGAGGACTAATAATCGCGACCCAAAAAAACCCACTAACACTAACACTAACACTAACACTAACACTAACACTAACACTAACACTAACACTAACACTAACACTAACACTAACACTAACACGAACACGAACACGAACACGAACACGAACACGAACACGAACACTAACACTAACACGACCGAAACCTAGACTCGGCTACCACAGGCAGTCCGAGTAATAAGGGCCAGGCAACCAATAATTACAATCTCGCGACATTCAGAGCTAAATCCACTTGTACGTCTGCGCATGCTTTGAATGCGCGAAAGTTTCAACCAATAGGAAAACAGAATTTTTTAGTGGTTACGTGGCCTATATTCTTTGATTGAGCCAGGGTACCAGGCTATCAACTCCCTTGCTTCACGTCACTTCACTTCACGTCACGCCACTTTACTTTATTTTGTTTATTTACTTGTGTTGTTAGGATGATGCAAGTTTGAACGATGGTGCTGTGGCATCTGCTTTACTTCCCTTAACATCAGAGTTTTGCAGAGTAAGTTGCGTGTAACATGACTATGGTAACTCTCTTGGGAAAATATTGAAATGACGTTGTTGCTGTGTGTGTGTGTGTGTGTCCGGCCATCTGTCTGTCTGTCTGTCTGTCTGTCTGTCTGTCTGTCTGTCTGTCTGTCTGTCTGTCTGTCCGTCCGTCCGTCCGTCCGTCCGTCCGTCCGTCCGTCCGTCCGTCCGTCCGTCCGTCCGTCCGTCTGTCCGTCTGTCTCTGTCTGTCTGTTTGTCTGTCTGTCTGTTTGTTTGTCTGTCTGTCTGTCTGTCTGTCTGTCTGTCTGTCTGTCTGTCTGTCTGTCTGTCTGTCTGTCTGTCTGTCTGTCTGTCTGTCTGTCTGTCTGTCTGTCTGTCTGTCTGCCTGCCTGCCTGCCTGCCTGCCTGCCTGCCTGCCTGCCTGCCTGCCTGCCTGCCTGCCTGCCTGCCTGCCTGCCTGCCTGCCTGCCTGCCTGCCTGCCTGCCATTTACCGAGGCGCGAATTGGCGAAGTAAATATAAACGATAATCACTGAGACTGAGGTGACTAATTGTTTTAGTAAAATTTCATGCCTGAGAAGAATAACCAAGAAATTTAAAACAGACGTCTTTAACTGTCGTAGTTTTATCATGTAAATTCAACCCTGCGAAGTTTTCTTCACGCTTTGACAGCTGTCGAAGCCTTCAATTCCACATACGATTAAAACTGACCCAAACTTCAAATAATTTTATGACTAAACACTTTCTCACCTTCAAATAGTTCCAACTTAGAGCTTTTCTGTTTATACAGTCTCTATCTGTAGCCGTTTTGAAAAATAATTACACCATTGATTAGATACCATCCGTCAAAATGATGATTCCGACAATTTCGGACAACAATTTCTAGTATAGTTACCTCGCGCGAGGTAAACTATCGCGAAATAGGCGGTGCAGCTCGACCAATCAGAGGACGAGAAATTCAATAGTTACTTCTGAAATTTTACTAAAACCAATTAGAAAATCGTTCATATTAGGTGGGTCTTTACTGTAGGTAAACTACTCTCCCACAGTAACTGACCCCTAGCACTTATGTAAACAAAATGCGAAAAGGCACTACACCAGTGATGGATCCAGCTTGATCTGGTAGGGGGAGGGGGGGGTGCTGACTGTTGAGCGAGCGAAGTGAGATCAGGCATGCGGCGTGGGGCGTGACCGAGGCAAGGTGGAGCGCCGCTGAGGGAGCTACGGCAGGGGTCTGGGGACACAGCCCCCGGCAGGGTCTGAGCTGGTGGGGCGAAGCCCGCCAGAAAAGTTTTTTATATCTATTAATAACCTATGAATCATATGATAGCTAATACATGAATCATATATCTATTTATCATATGATAGCAGATAGCTATGATACCTAATACCTAGGTCCTATGATGTTTACACGGACATTGAATGAATGCGTCCTTTAATGTACTTGGATTTGACAAGGCAATTGCCCCCCCCCCGCCCCGTCGCACCCCCCTGTAAATCCATCACTGCACTATACTAGGGCAACCTTCTATTATAAGATGACTCGTCCGGAAGGGTTACCCTATCTCCATGTAATCAGGAGACTGAGGGGTGTTTACATGAAGCCGGCCCGAACTCAGGTCGCACTGACTTTAGGTTGAACTGACTTCAGGTCGCACTGACTTTAGGTCGGACTGACTTTAGGTCGGTGTTTTTACTGGATCGTTTTCATGGGTCCGGCCTGATATTCAGTTCACGCTGGCCTAATCTCAGGTCGCCTGCTGCACGCGTAAAAATCTCACAAGTTGTTACAGCATCGTTTCCTGAACAATGCCGTAACAACGTTACCATGTGTGAACAACATTGATGAATTAACAACATTGTTCATCATTGTTTCAACAAGTTGTTATTGCTTGATGAAACAACAACCGTTGTTCACGTAATATATCAACAACGAGTTTGAGCGTTTCATCAGGGGATCCAAACACGAGAAAACATGATGAAAGCACGAGGCCGAAGGCCGAGTGGTTTTATTGTTTTCGAGTGTTTGGATTCCCCTGATGAAACACGATAAACGAGTTGTTGATATGGCATCTCAAACGAGTGATTTCAATTAAAAAATACAATTAAATTAAACCCTCATGAGATTTTATTCATGAATTTGTGTAAAATTTATTCATACAGCAACTTGTTTGTTTTGCATCGATAATTAAGATCTTAAGAGTTAGATGAACACTGGTTTTCATCTAATATCTTGGGCTTTACTGGAGTATCCAACTTCAATCAGGTGATTGAATGAACTATTGTAATTGGCTGATTATCTCATGAATTATTAATGAGTTTGAGATGTATGTTGTAACAACCGAAGGACGTGTTGATGTTCACAATTGTTGTAACATTGTTGTTTATCGTTGTTACTTCGTCATGCTGTTACAACATGTTGTATCATGTGCGAAAAACGTTGTTGGCTATAAAAAATGTGCTGTTGGAACAACTTGTTCATGACTGTTGATTTATCCGTGAACAAGTTGTTCGAGCTATAAGTGAACAACTTGTTGACAACTTGTTCACGGGGTGCAACACAACATTGTTCACGGGGTGCAACACAACATTGTTCACGGGGTGCAACACAACATTGTTCACGCCTGTTAACAACCATGAACAACTTGTGCGTTTTTACGCGTGTAGACCGAACTGAAATTTTTAGACCAGCCTAAAGGCCGGGCCAAACGCTTTCAACATCGAATTCAACGTCATTCAACATTGTTGAACGATGTTGAAAGCACGAGTGGCCAAATGAATTCAACATCGTTCAACATTCATGAATGACAATTAACTGAACGCGGGCTACCACAAGAGCTGGAATCGACATTATCCCACATGGCGCATGTCTCTGTTCAACAAAAATGAAATGTGGCCAAATGCGTTCAACACCTTTCAACACTTTGAGAAGAATAGAAATGTTGAACGCGTGTTGAACGAAAATTTGAACATGTTCAAATTTCGTTCAACATCGTTCAACACCATTCAACAACGTTAAAACAGTATTTAGCTACCAAAGTCATAATTGTTTTGTCTTGCATAGCAATGACATACATGAAAAGGTTTTGATAGCTAAATTTAGGAAACGAGTTATTTATTTTACAGAGACTTTCCATAAAATTAACTCTAAGATCGGCGAACTTTGTGTTTCTGCATGACATTAAAAGGTGTTGTTCGTTCCCAATCTCATTTAGATCACAATGTTTGCATAATCTTTCACTGTATGAAACATTTCCGTATCGACCAGTTTCAACAGGTAATTTATGAGCTGAAATTCTTAATTTTGCCGCTTGACGATGTTTAAGTTGCGAATTGAAGAAAGATATTTTTCAAAGCCAAAATTTATTTTCAGTTTTTTAAAGGCTCTTAATTTGCCATTGTTTCCACCTTGTTGAATCTGCTCTTTCCAGTATTCAGTATAAAACTCACGTAATTTATTCCTCAAGTAATGGCAAAAATTTCCTTGTTCTTCGGGTGGTATTACAAAAATTTTAAAATTATTAACTTCTATATTACATAGTTGTAGTAAACATTTTGTGAATAATATTGGTTGTAAATTAGAGTCCATACAGACTCTCGCTGCTTCACCAGCGAGGGTATCTGTAAAAGTTGAGCTTTTGATGCGAAACCAATATTTTGTTGAAATGTTGAAAGCGTTTGGCCAGGCCTTTAACTCCAGACCGGCTTTCCATGTAAACAGAATCCATAAATCTAATTCGAACTGATCCGGATTAAGAAAAAAAAAAGAGCTTTCTGACTGACGTAATGGAAAGCAAGGCCATATAATTTCAAGACCGGCCTCTTGTAAACAAAACCCCAAATGCAAAATTCAGTCCGACCTGAGTTCGGGCTCGTGCAAACACCGCCTAAGTTTTGCATGTGCGTGTTTCATTCTTTGTCATTTTTATGCAGAATCTGGCGCCTGGTGTGATGCAGTTTGCCTATACTTGTGTCCAAGATCATCCCATCTGGCAGAATACTCAGTTTTGGGAGGAAACTTTCTACAGCGATGTTCAGACAGATATAAAGAAGTTGTACAATAACACCACGGGAAAGAAAAGGCAGTCCATGGATAAGTGTAAGTTCCTTTTTTTATTTCATAAACTTTAGTAACAGACGTTCGGTGGACGTTCGTCAAGCTCAATTACTCAGAAAAGATTTCTGAGACCCCAGACAGGGTTCGAACCTGTCCTGCAACCTTCTAATGACCGGTTAGATGCTCTAACCATTGAGCCACTGAGGCTCAGATGGAGAGCTAAGGTTGCAAATTCAGTCATTTGTGCTCCTAAGTGGTAGTGTTTGCATATGAGATGTGGTTAAAGTGATATGATAAGTTGTACGTATACATGTAGTAGTGCATGTGGTACTTTGCGAGCTTGGTGGAATCATAGTATAATATGTAACGGACGTTCGGTGGACGTTCGCACATGCACTACATGTATACGCACAACTTATCATGTCACTTTAATAACAACATCTCATACAACCTCGTACCCAGGCTTTTCGCTCCCGCCCTCGCGAACTCGTCAAGCGAAAACCCTGGTATGGGCTGGTCACGTGCCTCCCAGAAACTGGGAGGTTTTAAAATACCGTTATTAGAGAGGGGATGCTAAGTTTGTATTGTCTTGTGGTATAGTTTCGGTTCATTAAATTGCCGCGACACGAGATCACATATCATTTCGTATCATTTAACCTGGCTTGTGAAACAGTTTAATACACCGAAAAAGTTCTACAGTGAGGGAATTCCACGTTCGTGTTGCCGCTTGTGTCTCAAGATTTGCGATTTATTAAACTCACTGCAAAAATTTCGCTTGCAGAGGCAATCATGTCGAAGCTCGTCAATCATTCCTTCTGCTGTTGTGTTCGTCGTTTCGCCGCTGAACTCGCTCATTGATGATCAGCTCAGGAAAATAAATGAGTGTAATGAAGTAACAGCTGCCGTTCTTAAGGTTATTAATCGAGAAGAGTCAGTAACTGGCGACCTAGGTCCTAGGTAATAATATCTCTCAGTGAGCAGGGAAGGAAGCAGTTGGTAAATCGGCGATTTCCCATATCCTGCAGGCAATACAGCGACTGTAACTCTTCGATTAAAAAGCGCCTCCAAGCAGGTGACTTACTTTGGCTTTAAATATATTCTTTTTGATACTGGAATCCGGACATGATAAAAACAAAACACGAACGTGTAAACAACCCCCCACCCCCCACCCCCCACCCCCTAGTATATCCAGATTCTGGGAGGCACGTGACCAGCCCATGCCAGGGTTTTCGCTCGATGCGCGATCGGAAATCGCATAGAAAATGGGCCATTTTCATGCGGCAGTTCGCAGTCCACGTGCGTGCTGGCTCAAGTGAGTTCTGAAGATATTTGAAACTGATGAATTTGGGAAGGGTAATGGGTTCGCACATCGCAAAAATTCCACGAGTTGTCAACAAACCGTATTCTATGTCAAGCCCAACCTTCGTGCTTTGCGTTCGTGGAAGAATTATGGTCGAGCGACGATTTTGAGCGGAGATGTTTGACTTTGAGCTCGGGGTGTCGTCGCTCCTGTCGGCCATATCCTGTAGGCAATACAGCGACTGCATCTCTCGATTAAAAAGAGCCTCCAAGTAGGTGACTTGCTTTGGCTTTAAATTAACATTTGTATAAATACTCTTTTTGATACTGGAATCCGGACATGATAAAAACAAAACACGAACGTGTAAACGACCCCCACCCCTTAGTATATCCAGATTCTGGGAGGCACGTGACCAGCCCATAGATAATGGAAGGGGAAATGGATAGGAAACTTACGAAACCGGAAACGATGTTTGCACAACTTGCTATGGTAATTATACGCTTATAAGCGGGCAATGCACCTAAGGGGTGGTCCCACATGGCTAAAATCAGACACTGCTAAACTTAAGTGATATTACACTTTTGTCTAATTTCAGCAATAGGTGCATTAGCTGCTTTTAAGTGTGTAATTACCATAGCAAGTTGTGCAAACAACGTTTCCGGTTCTTTAACCTCGTTTGAAGTTTCCTATCCAGTTCCCCTTCCATTATCTATGACCAGCCCATGCCAGGGTTTTCGCTCGACGAGTTCGCGAGGGCGGGAGCGAAAAGCCTGGGTACGGGGTTGCATCTCACATGCAAAACGCTACCACTTAGGAGCACATATGACTGAATTTGCAACCTTAGCTTTCCATCTGAGCCTCAGTGGCTCAATGGTTAGAGCGTCTAACCGGTCATTAGAGAGCTTAAGCATACAGGCGTTTTAGAGCCACGGACGGCGATTGAATTCAACAGCATTTTTCATTCAAAACAATGATAATGAGCAAGTTAAAATCCCAAAAGCAAAGAGAACGCCGTCGTCGTTCTATACAAGACGTCATTGAGAGCATTTTCACGTTCTTGAGACGACGGGAACTTCTAGAACGTTGAGGCCTGTCATTGTTGTTTTACTACAGTGAGACATACTTTTAAAGAAGAAAACTTGTATTTTAAGGGGATAATTTCATTACATTACAATATAAAATAAAGGATCTGTATTTTTATATAAGGATGAAATTTAAGCTTGTGAGTAACAGTTTAGATATGTGATTATTCATAGTCTTTGTTTTGGGAGAAAAAGTATTTTCAAAGAATACGCGGTTCAGTAGTTCTGTATTGTATTCCTGTTCTTCTGGTCACCGTCCGTGTCTCAAAAACGCCAAATATGCTTAAGCTCTCTATTAGAAGGTTGCAGGTTCGAACCCTGTCTGAGGTCTCAGAAATCTTTTCTGAGTAATTGAGCTTGACGAACGTCCACCGAACGTCTGTTACATATTACACCAAGCTTGCAAACGTACCACATGCACTAGCTGTATACGTATAACTTATCATGTCAATAAACGTTAGTGTTATCCAGAGTGAGATGAGAACTGTGAAAAATCGTATTTGCATGGGTAGTCGCATGAAGCCGGTAAAATTGTGCCAATCAACAATGATCTGATCTGAGTTATCCTCCATGCAACGATATAGTCGTTATAGAGTTGAGCACTCTCCCCCAAATTGGCGATGAAGCAACTCAGCAAAATTTTCCCTCGATTGAGTCGTGCGTTTAGCTTGTTCTATTGAAACACCTAGTGTTTTGGATATCTTAATCCACGGATCACGGTAGTAGGGGTGAGATGGTGAGGCGAATAACACTTTCTTTGTGATAGCGTCGTTTGGTTGACGGCAGACGTGCGCTACGTATTTCAAATGCTGCATCACAATGAAGTCTCGTATGGGCATACATCCGATGATTCCTTCGATCTGAGTGTTTGTGTAGATTAGATGGTAGTTCCTTTCGTCACTATCCTCGGGAGTTGGTTTTCTCCGCCATCCGTTTCTCACCATGCTTCTCAAACACTGTCGCCAGCAAGTTTCTAATCGCTGTAACTCCACTTCACTTGGTGACATAGCTTGTGTTCCATATGTAAGGTGCGATCGAACACATGCCTCCAATACTTTCCTTCTTGTTCGCATGTTGACGTTCCTGTCACATAGTAGAGACCTTAAGATACCCCGGGTTCGGTTTACGGGTACGGGTACCGCCATTTTTGTTTACTCGTAATATCTACCCGTTTTCCCGTGGTAGATCATGGTTTACACGTACATACGACTACGGGTAGATTACCCGTAAACCGAACCCGGGGTGTCTTAAGATCTCTATTACGAGTAAACAAAAATAGCGGTACCCGTACCCGTAAACCGAACCCAGGGTATCTTAAGTTCTCTAGTATTTTGCGCAGTTCGTTGAATTTAGCGACCGCTCGTTCGTGAGGAAAATGAGGAAAATTGATTGAATTATTCTCGTTTTTACAGTGTTGCCAAATAATGGTATATTTGAGCGATTGTCTACACCTCGTACGTCAAGGTCTAGCGTGACAGTTTCACAGACCAGTCCGCCAGCTCCAAGACACGATCTTGTTTGTATAACGCAGTCAGGTGGCTACCAACAAGACCAGGACGACACACAACTAGGAATTACAAACGAGGCTTTAGATATTGCCGCCACCCAGGTAATGGCTAGCTTGCGAAAGCAACCGCGTACTTTGGGCTCGTCCTTAAACTAAACTGCACTAAACTGAACTGAACTGAACTGAACTGAACTGAACTGAACTAAACTGCACTAAACTAAACTAAACTGAACTGAACTGAACTGAACTGAACTGAACTGAACTGAACTGAACTGAACTGAACTGAACTGAACTGAACTGAACTGAACTGAACTGAACTGAACTGAACTGAACTGAACTGAACTGAACTGAACTGAACTGAACTGAACTGAACTGAACTGAACTGAACTGTGCTGAACTGAACTGAACTGAACTGAACTGAACTGAACTGAACTGTGCTGAACTGAACTGAACTGAACTGAACTGAACTGAACTGAACTGAACTGAACTGAACTGAACTGAACTGAACTGAACTGAACTGAACTGAACTGAACTGAACTGAACTGTGCTGAACTGTGCTGAACTGAACTGAACTGAACTGAACTGAACTGAACTGAACTGAACTGAACTGAACTGAACTGAACTGAACTGAACTGAACTGAACTAAGCTCAACTAAACCAAACCAAACCAAACCAAACCAAACCAAGCCCAAGCCCAAGCCCAAGCCCAAGCCCAAGCCCAAGCCCAAGCCCAAGCCCAAGCCCAAGCCCAAGCCCAAGCCCAAGCCCAAGCCCAAGCCCAAGCCCAAGCCCAAGCCCAAGCCCAAGCCCAAGCCCAAGCCCAGCCCAGCCGACCCAACCCAACCCAACCCAACTCAACTCAACTCAACTCAACCCAACCCAACCCAACTCAACTCAACTCAACCCAACTCAACTCAACTCAACTCAACTCAACTCAACTCAACTCAACTCAACTCAACTAAACTAAGCTCAACTAAAGTAAGCTCAACTAAACTCAACCAAACTCAACTCAGCTAAACTAAACTAAACTAAACTAAACTAAACTAGAAATACATAAATGCAATAACCCCTCGCCCGCTTTTGCAGCAACCCCCCTTGCGCTCTTTTTTATTGGAGGAAAACAAAAACTCTATTTTTTTTAAAGAAAAAAGCAACAA
Organism: Corallium rubrum; assembly: GCA_964035015.1. Classification (NCBI taxonomy): domain Eukaryota; kingdom Metazoa; phylum Cnidaria; class Anthozoa; order Scleralcyonacea; family Coralliidae; genus Corallium; species Corallium rubrum. The sequence continues at coordinate 4,430,919 of OZ036001.1, forward strand.
AAAAACAAAGAAAAATTTAAGGATGATATTTCGTAAAATATATTGAGATGAAAAAAATTGCATGTCGCCTCCCAGGTTTTGATCTCGATCTCGTTCGCGTGCAAGCCGACGATGTTACCAGCACACTACTGAAGCAGGTGTCAAAATTTTATGAAAACATTAGGGTTATATTGTACAGTTATTTCTTTCCACGTTTACAAAGACCATTGCTCGGTATCTAAAAATATTTGCATTTTGAAAACTACTCAAACTGCCTGGCTGGTATTCATTTAAGAGATTTTAAATTTATTTAAACAAATATAACAAAAAACAGTTTTACATTTCGAAATCTGAATTGCTGAAAATGTTTTCACATACACGTTAATGCCAATGGGCCTTAATAAATATTTCAGCAGCATTTGTACGTTTTAAAAAAATGTTCCTTTTCCACTTTTTATGCTAAATTACAAACAACCGCTAAGTCATATTAAGTAGTTTTACAAAAAGAAAACAATTTAAAAGAAGATAAGACGGCAGCCACAGGTAAAAAATACAACGGGCATCGGCAAGAAAAAACATGCAATTATGGATATGATACATTTAAAACGGACTTCAAGGAAACACAAAATGTCATAATATAAAACAAAATTAACAGTCATAGATGTAAACAGGGAAACTCGAACAGTTTTGCTACTAAGTGTTCGTGATTACTGGGAGCGACTGCTCTATATTTTTACCGTAGCTTAAACTTTTCGGCCTTTATCATCGTTGGTTTTCTATATCTTTTTCCCTCTTTCGAGGTTCGCTTTGACGGGTTTCCTTTAGTCAAGACGTTGATTTGTTTCTGTTCTTTTGAAATGAATGTACGTATCCCCAAAACTCCTTTCTCAAGTCTTTTTGTCAAGAATATATTACTTCAAATCTTTTTTGTCAAGAACTATATTGTTTCCAGTGCCCTACAATCTTCACTGGGCGTGGTCCGTCCACACACACACACACACACATATATATATATATATATATATATATATATATATATATATATATATATATATATATACAAATATTCCGATCGCTCAAACTGATTCGCATTTGAACACGCGTGTAAAGTGGACTCCACGCATGTCGAGATTAGCACTCTCACCGGGCTCCAGGCTTTCGGCCCTACGCCCGGCTCGGGGACTAAACTAAACTAAACTAAACTAAACTAAACTAAACTAAACTAAACTAAGCTCAACTAAACTAAGCTCAACTAAACCAAACTAAACTAAACAAGGGGGCACTCCGCATATACCTCCGCCAGCGGTTATTATTAGAGATGTTTAAAAAGAAAACAAGCCACTCCGCAGGCTAACTCACGAGACCTACACACAAATATTCCGATGTCGTGCTCGTTACCAGTCCCTTCTTAGAGTTACTGTAGGGAGCCACCTTAAAGTGCAGTGGCAATAAAAATTAAGTTTGGCTAATTTGACAGAACATGTAAAATTGTAACAGAAGATCTTTTACAACATTTTCGTGTCTTTCTTCGTTTTCAAGATATTTCAATTTGTTTAATATGTAAATAAGATGGTCTCTGACGTCATGAGCAGGGTAAAATATTTTCACATGTGGCTGATAAGCTCCAACGAATGAGGAAGATTAAATATTGGTTTTCTCGTTTTTAGCTTCGGAAATGGTCGTCGTACTCCGACGACGAGCAGAAGACGATGGTGACGAACGAAGAGAGCATTGTGTTTAGTCAGGCCATCCACTTCGTCAACCGGATGGTGTATCTAATGATACCGCTCAATGTTTCTGAAGTGATGAAACCCAGAAGGCGACCAGCGGACACTGTCTTAGAAAACTCAGGTACCCTGTGTCTATATAGCTATAGTTTGCATTTCACACAAATCTTACTGCACGCGTGCTACGGTTTTGGTCGGCCGATTTTCGCCATTTTAAGGTTACAGGATACCCTAGGAAGGCCATTTCAAGAAATCTGTTACCGCTCGCTCAATTTTTTTCCGATTTGTCTCAAATTTGCACCAAATGTAGTTAAGTATGTGATGGACACTATCGTATTATACAGTAAATAAGAAATAAAATATTGTTGCAGACATACTCTTCAGTTTAAAATCACTGTACCTTCGCGCCGCGGTTTAAGGTGGTCTTTGGTTTTACCAAAAAGCTCTCAATTTATCATATTTTCACTTGATTGTTTGTTTGTTCAATGTTTGCTCAATGTTTGTTCTAAAAAAGTGTGTTCGCGCGTTTTATTTATGTAAAAATTACCTGAGTTACAAGCTTTTATTTGTCAATTGCTTGTGCCACAACATAGGTCGAGAAATAAAATATCCTAGCTGCTAAACCACTACATTAATAAAAAAAATGCGAACAATTTTTTAGAACAAACATTGAGAAGTGTAAATATGATAAATTGAGATCTTTTTGGTAAAACCAAAGACCGCCTTAAACCGCGGCGCAAAGGTACTGTGATTTTAAACTGATGAGTATATCTGCAACAATATTTTATTTCTTATTTACTGTATAATACGATAGTGTCCGTCACATACTTAACTACATTTGGTGCAAATTTGAGACAAATCGGGGGAAAATTGAGCGAGCGGTAACAAATTTCTTGAAATGGCTTCCCAGGGTCTCCTGTAACCTTAATTAAAGTGCTTATAAACCCAAGTATGATATTACTGCATATGGATTGTATTTAATGTGTATTGTTAAATGCCAAAATCTTTGATTTGAACTTTTATTTGTTGTTATATTGAGGTTTGTATTTTCCAAAATGGTAATGAGAATGACGTCTATGTAGGCATAATTTGCATACACAATGTTCTGTTACACGAGAAATATTACCCAGTTCACATGTTAATGGCATACTTGAATAGTATATTCTGTATTTTATCATTTTTTTCATTAAAATCTTCAAGCGGTTTATCATAAGAAAAGAAAAAAAACACACACAAATGCCTACATTGACGTCGTCCTCATTACCATTTTGGAAATACAAACCTCAATATAACAACAAATAAGAGTTCATGTCAGAAAATACTTTGGCATTCAACTATTCACGTTATATAGAATCCATATCAGAAATATCTTATTTGAGTTTATAGACACTTTAAGAACCGAGGAGAGTTGGTATATAGAACACGTCTTATGTTGTTTGTAACTGGTGTTGCGTGACCGCTATACGCAACAAAAAGTGTAACCTCAGCTGTTTGGTTTTTACAATTATTTATTTAATTAACAAGAAACTTAGAACAGATATTGAAAATGTCTATAAAGATTAAAACTAGACTAAGGTTCAGAAACTTACCTGTCGTCTGCGCACAACGAAACAGTCAATAGGAGATTCCGGCAACAGGTTAACAATCCGTATGGACTTGAAAAGGAAGGAATAATAAAACCAACGGCAGAAACTCCAGGACTGACTTCGTAACCACTTTGATACATATAGCTCACTCTCATACAGATGCATGCCTGAGAAATGTTCGACGGCTGCTTATATAGTTTCTAGAGTATATAATTATAGTAGCATACTTCATTCTAGATATAATATATTTACGTAATTACTAAATGACATCATAGCTGACTCATGCTAAGTCACAAGTATTACTAATTGGTTACAAGTACTTATTAAGTGTTCAATGATCAAGTAACGTCTAGCTAATTAACTGTCTTAGGATAGGCATATCCGTAACACTGGATAGAGTTCCGAGGTCGAGTATGATTCTACTTTTTTTTGTAGGTGTATCAAGAGACAATGTTGATGGTTCATTGGCAAATACAAGTATTGGTTCAGACACTAGAAGCAGTGTAGCTAAAACTGGTCACAGTACGAATGGGTCTATTGTTGATGCAATCGACAGTGGAACAGGTTTGTACACTGTGCTAGCTGAGCTTCCTGTATAGTACTAGCCTGCGTCGCAAACCACTAAACTCCAGCGTACAGTAGTACTAGCCTGCGTAATAGCGCTACATTTCTCACCCGTCGACAAACAACATTTTGTACAGTTGATCATGAGTGGCTGCACTGCACTGCTCTGCACATCACTGCACTCTACTCTACTGCACTTCACTGCACTGCACTGTACTGCTCTCCACTGCTCTGCACATCACGACACTGTCCTGTCCTGTCCTGTACTGTGCTGTACTGTACTGTACTGTACTGTACTGTACTGTACTGTACTGTACTGTACTGTACTGTACTGTACTGTACTGTACTGTACTGTACTGTACTGTACTGTACTGTACTGTACTGTACTGTCCTGTACTGTACTGTACTGTACTGTACTGTACTGTACTGTACTGTACTGTACTGCACTGTACTGTACGTTATATGTAAAGGCCAACAGTGAGGACTAGACCGGGTTTTCAAGCACGAGGAATTCGTTCCAGTTCGAGGCGAAGCCGAGGACTGCAACGAATTCCGAGTACTTGAAAACCCCGTCTAGTCCAAATTGGAGGCCTTTACATGACTTCTCAAAATCACTTAGTGTATTCCCAAAATGAATTAGTGCATTAGTAATTAGTGTATGGATGAATAACCGATTGTGTGAAGTAATATTTCAAGTCCAAGGACTTGAAATATTATTTCCAGTCCTTGGACTGGAAATAATATTTCAAGTCCTCTGCCCAGTACTTCCCTGGTATTTCAAGTCCCTTCACGTGGTGCAATTCAGCGCTTCTGATTGATTGATTATCTCATGAATTATTAATGAGTTTGAGAATGTACTGTACTGTACTGTAGTACTGTACCGTACTGTACCGTACCGTACCGTACTGTACTGTACTGTACTGTACCGTACCGTACCGTACCGTACCGTACCGTACTGTACTGTACTGTACTGTACTGTACTGTACTGTACTACACTGCACTACACTGCTCTGTACATCACGACACGGCACTTTACTCTACTCTACTCTACTCTACTCTACTCTACTCTACTCTACTCTACTCTACTCTACTCTACTCTACTCTACTCTACTCTACTCTACTCTACTCTACTCTACTCCGCTCCGCTCCGCCCCGCCCCGCCCCGCCCCGCCCCGCCCCGCCCCGCCCCGCCCCGCCCCGCCCCGCCCCGCCCCGCCCCGCCCCGCCCCGCCCCGCCCCGCCCCGCCCTGCCCTGCCCTGCCCTGCCCTGCTCTTCCCTGCCCTACTGTGCTCTGCTCTACTCCAAATTTAAAACTGAAATACAATTAGAAGAATATCTTACTGTAGTTAAAAATTCAATGCATTTACTTTAACATGTGAGTGTTACGATACCTTGAGATCTTCTTTCCTTGAAAAATTAACTCATGGTTCCTCTAACACTTCTTCTAAAGAGGAACTATTACATAATATTATGTCTTCAAGGAATCCAAATATAATTTCCCTTACTGCAAAATACATTGATTCTTGCTTTGCGGAAAGAGATAATTGCCTTGAGACCAGGTGTACGATACGTAAAAACTAACCTACCAAATATGTACATCAAATAGCCTGCATGCGGGCATTCCTTTCGCCCGAGAAAGGAATGTCTGCACTGTTTGGTCATTTTTAAATATTCATCAAATATTAATCATACATTGTAATTAGTTTAACTTAATTATTACTTTTTTTATATATATCATATAGTCTGCAGACAGGCATTCCTTTCTACCTCTAGAAAGGAATGTTTATTTGCGGGCAATATACCCATCAACAGTGATGGTCAACTTACTTGTAAACGTAAATTCAACATTGTATTTAATCTAAGTAGATTTACTATTTCTTTTTCTCTTTTATAAAATGTAAGCTTTAGCAATCTTATTTACCTTACTCTACTCTACTCTGCTCTGCTCTGCTCTGCTCTGCTCTGCTCTGCTCTGCTCTGCTCTGCTCTGCTCTGCTCTGCTCTGCTCTGCTCTGCTCTGCTCTGCTCTGCTCTGCTCTGCTCTGCTCTGCTCTGCTCTGCTCTACTCTACTACACTGCACTCTACTGCACTCCACTGCTCTGTCCATCACGGCACGGCACTTCACTCTCCTGCACTATACTGCACTCTACTGCACTCCACTGCTATGCACATCACGGCACGGCACTTTCTCTACTGTCCTACACTGTCCTCTAGTGCACTGCACTGCACTGCACTGCACTGCACTGCACTGCACTGCACTGCACTGCACTGCACTGCACTGCACAACACGGCTCGGAACTTCACTCTACTGCACTCCACTGCTCTGCACATCACGGCACGGCACTTCACTTTACTGCACGTCACTGCACTGCCCTGCACTGCACTGCACTCCACTGCACTATATCATTAATGCGTATCTAACAATATAAATTTGAACTGATTTTTCAGCAGCTGGTAGTGTGTATGGTGATGTGCATGGTATCGACCACTGGGAAGAGGATGAAGGTGATAGAGTGACAGACGAAGTCGCCAGATTTGTCGTGCGATTTGTGGACCGTGTTGGAACCATGGCTGGTATCTCTACTGAACACTTGAAATCACTGTACAACCTAGTTCCAAGTAAGTTAACTTGATCAGTTTAATTCACTTTATTCAGTTCAGTGTAGTCCAGTCCAGTTCTGTCCAGTTCTGTCCAGTTTTGTACAGTACAGTACAGTACAGTACAGTACAGTACAGTACAGTACAGTACAGTACAGTACAGTACAGTACAGTACAGTACAGTACAGTACAGTACAGTACAGTACAGTACAGTACAGTACAGTACAGTACAGTACAGTACAGTACAGTACAGTACAGTACAGTACAGTACAGTACAGTACAATGCAGTCCGGTCCAGTCCAGTGTAGTCCAGTCCAATTTAGTTTAGTTTTGTTTAGTTTTTTAAATGTGGTAATATATTTAGATTGCCTGTTTAAGGTCCTTGTTATTCTTCTTATTTTTCTCGAAGGTGTGGTTACGATGCACACTGAATCTTTAGAACCTGTCTTCAGAGAACATAAACAATTGGCTCCTATTCGTAAGGTAGTGTATTAGAAATATCTTTCATATGTCTCATTTTCATGTAACGGACCCATTCATGTATCCGTACAACTTTAATTAACATAACTTAAGTGGGCAATACACTTGAATTATGTTTATTTACGGTGTTGATACTTTGGTGTGTTTTATCTCATGAAGCATTGAACTAAAGTATGGACAACCATATATTTTCTGAAAGTACAGGAATTGAGCAATATATTAAAGCTGAATTGACTTGAATTATTTACATTCCAATTTACATTTGAGGCGATCAATTGTCAAAATGGCCTCACCCAGTATATGTTCTCAAAATTTGAACTCCTCTAAAACACATCACCAAGTTGCAACGAAAACACTTTTTAAAGTAGTTTAGGGGTAAACATAAAATATGATGATGGGAATTTGTAGAATCTTTGTCTGTGTTGCCATAACAACAAAAAGTAAATAATAATACAGTTTCTGAGTTTCACTGACAATATTTCAAAAACTACACCCCCCTTCCTAAATTACTATCATCATTTTGCTGCAAATATATAAAATAACAAATGCTGAAAATTTCCAATAAATTGATTAAAAACGTTTGGAGTTATAACAATTCAAAGTTGGTAATGTGCGATTTTTCAAAAATCCATTTAAATACCATCAAAGTCAAAAATGTGAATGAATCACAAAATTTGTTGGGGGTTTTTGTGACAAAATTCAGGTGTATTGCCCCCTTAAATTCGGCACATGATTGATGATAACTCGACGTTTGAAACCAAAAAACTAGACTAAATCAAACTCAGCAACTTGTTTGTTCATTAAGGTCTTCGTTAAGGTTTTCAGGGTCATTTCTGTAAAGCGCTCTCAATTCGTCAAAATTTATGCCACAAAAATAAAATAGATATCATTAGAAAGCTATGAATTTGTAGAATACAATGGTGTCTTTAGTTTCGCCATAAACACAAACCGTTAATAGTTGTGCATATTTTAATTAAAACCAGAGGGCTTCACTCGGGGCGACTTAAGAACAAAGCGTTTCATTTTGTTCAAAAAAATTTTCCGCAGTTCCATTCCGAGATAAATGTCCAGCAAAACGGTGTCAGCGTTTTTTTATTTATTGCCTGGTCTCGAATTTATGACTTATTTTGTCCGAATGTTGGTCGAAAAACAGCATTTTTAACTTTATTTTATTGGTCGTCAATAAAATCGGCAAAACTCGACATATCAAAAAACGCTGACACCGTTTTGCTGGAAATTGATCTCGGAATCAAACTACAAAAAAAGATTTTGAACAAAATAAAATGCTGTTTATTCTAGTCGCCCCAAGTGAAGCCCTCTGGTATTAATTTTAAAATTCACAACTATTAACGGTTTGTGTTTATCGCGAAACCAAAGACACCATTGTATTCTACAAACTAATAGCTTTCTAACGATATATATTTCATTTTTGTGGCATAAATTCTGACGAATTGAGAGCGCTGTACAGAAATGACCCTGAAAACCTTAACGAAGACCTTAACTGTTCTGCTCAGTTTATTTACTATTTTTTTGTCAAGGCCAAAATAATCCGACCTGCCTTTCTACCTGCTGAAGAATTACAAATGCAAGGACTACGATGTTATTTAATTCCTGACGGACGTGAAACCGGAACTGGATTGGGTTACGGAGGACCATGTTTATTTCCAGCGGAAGGAGCTGTGTTTCTCACCAATTACAGAGTAATCTTCAAGGGCACGCCTGTTGATGAATTTGGTAAGTTGGATTATAGACATAATGGTCGTTGTAACGAGTGTTTATACAAAGGCCGACCAGCCTGGATACTATTATTGGTTTGTCTTTATCGCAAAATAAAATTGACAACATTATATTCTACAAATTAATAGCTTTCTAACGATATATACAGTGGGTGCCAAAAGTATGAGTCCAGTCTCAATTTTTGCCAAAAAATCGAGAAAAGTGTATCTTCTGAAAAATAAACTTGCATTAGCTACTTGAACATGCGCATTGAGATCTGCAATGTCTCTCACATTTTGTCCTTGAAATATTTTGCCATATATAATTTCAAAATAATTTATCTAATTCTCTACACGCATGTGCGTCAAGTATGGCTAAAGATCTAAATGAAGGAGTTAGAGGACAAATTATTGCTCTAAGTAACGAAGGTTTCTCACAGCGACAAATTGCAGCAAAGATAGGAGTGTCGAAAGGTGCTGTGCAGCGAACCGTGGAAAGGTTCAGAAAAACTCAATCCTATTCCAACCTACCGAAGTCTGGGAGACCAAGATGTACTACACCACAAGAGGATCAGTTCATTAAAGTAACTTCTTTGCGTAATTTCAGACCACTTGCAGCCAATCTCCTTCTTACTGTTGTTTTGCTGTTTGTTTTCTCTCGGGTGGCGTTAATTGTCGATTGAATATTACCAGCAGTTGCTGTTCTATTACGCAAAGAAGTTACTTTTATGAACTGATCCTCTTGTGGTGTAGTACACCTTGGTCTCCTACAATCATTTTCAAAAGTCTTGGGACATTTGCGTCATTTTTCGGTTTTCCAACTCCCCCGACCCCCTGTTCAATGTTGTATACCACGTTTACGTTAAATTTTAACGGAATTGTTAACTTGTTTCATTAGACAACATTGTAAAGGGAGGGGGAGGGAGGGATAGTGTGCACATCGCAAAATAGACGATGTTAAACGAATATATTTAGAAAAGCTCAAGTGTCCCAACTACTTTTGAAATTGATTGTCCGAAGCGCTATTTAACTATATTGTCGAAAAATATGCTGTTTCAGTCAACTAAACACTATACATTATAGGCAGAAAGCTAACACAGTGTTATATCACAATTACAACCTGTTAGTGACTAACATTTAGCTTAGGAAAATGACATTTTAGAAATTAGTTAGCCCCCCTGCGGTGTTGCCGATATCGTGACGCTTCTCGCAACGATGCTCACCACCGTACTCGCCAGAAAAACATGCAATAGAGCGAAGACTGTTATTTAAAATGACATTTTATATACACCCGCCTTGTAATATGTTAGTTTTCAATAACATAATAACGCATTTTTACAATTGACGCTTTTAAAATACGTTTCTTACAACGATGCTCGCTATATACTATAAATAACTTGATCTTATGTCTCCTATTTTGGCTACGGAAGTGAGCATCGTCGCCGCTTCACATCAAAATCAGTTTATTTTGTGAATGAAATAGCAGTTAATACCTTTAATAGGAAACAACACAATGCAAGTAACACTAGCAAACAGCCGAACTGACCAGTTTTGGAGAAACAACACAGATCTACCGAAATAATTCCAGTGGTAATCAGTGAGCATCGTGGTGAGCACCGTAGCGAGCACCGTGCTGGTATGAGTCATAACAGCCGAATATCAAGTTATATTTGTTAATAAGTTAGCGCATTACTTCCACGTGTTGTCGCTGTGTATACTGCTATTTCCGTACATGATATGTATGGTAATGAAAACCTAAAACAATTTTCAATACATTACGCAATTTACTTGTTTTCAATAGGAGTTAGTAGATGTCTAAAATTTCGTGCTTTTTGATCGAAGTTAACTTCTGCAATGTTGCTTTCCGTAGTGAAATTGAATAATTAACGCACATGTTCTGTGGTATTCAGCGTGAAATTATAAAAATATTCGCTATTCCAAAAGCGTTTTCGCTAACACGGCACAGAACACATGAAAGGCTGCGCACCCCAGATTAACACAAAGACGTTTCAATTCCCCTTTAACGCGAAGTCGTTTAAGTGAAAGGAATATTGCATGAGTTAGACTCTCCACATACTTAAATTAATGCGCAATCGATTGATTGTAAATATATTTAAATTATTTTTTAGATAAATCAGGCATTTTCAATTGCATTGTCATGAGGCGATCACTTTATTGTAATATGTTTTCAATAATTCGTGCAAAGACGTCTTAATCAATAAAATAACTTTTTTGCACCAATGAGGACCATTTAATACCTTTAAACTGCCCATAAAAATTCTGTTAACAAGAAAGTGTCAACATTTCGTACAATTATTGCGATTATTTAAGAAAAAAACAACTACATAACAGCTAATGTTTCATTAACACAAAATGTTTTCCCAGACAATCATTTTCAAAAGTCTTGGGACATTTGCGTCATTTTTCGGTTTTCCAACTCCCCCGACCCCCTGTTCAATGTTGTATACCACGTTTACGTTAAATTTTAACGGAATTGTTAACTTGTTTCATTAGACAACATTGTAAAGGGAGGGGGAGGGAGGGATAGTGTGCACATCGCAAAATAGACGATGTTAAACGAATATATTTAGAAAAGCTCAAGTGTCCCAACTACTTTTGAAATTGATTGTAGACTTCGGTAGGTTGGAATAGGATTGAGTTTTTCTGAACCTTTCCACGGTTCGCTGCACAGCACCTTTCGACACTCCTATCTTTGCAGCAATTTGTCGCTGTGAGAAACCTTCGTTACTTAGAGCAATAATTTTTCCTCTAACTCCTTCACTTAGATCTTTAGCCATCCTTGACGCACATGCGTGTAGAGAATCAGATAAACTTATTTTGAAATTATATATGGCAAAATATTTCAAGGACAAAATGTGAGAGACATTGCAGATCTCAATGCGCATGTTCAAGTAGCTGATGCAAGTTTATTTTTCAGAAGATACACTTTTCTCGAATTTTTGGCAAAAATTGGGACTGGACTCATACTTTTGGCACCCACTGTATCTCATTTTTGTGGCATAAATTCTGACGAATTGAGAGCGCTTTACTAAAATGACCTTGCAAACCTTAATAAAGACCTTAAGGTGATATGATAAGGTGTACGTATACATGTAGTGCATGTGGTACGTTTGCTAGCTTGGTGTAATGTAAGAGACGTTCGGCAGACGTTCGTCATGCTCAATTACTCAGAAAAGATTTCTGACATCCCATCAGGGTTCTGCCCAGGACCATGTGAGTGCCGGGTACCTGCAGGCCTGAGGGCATGCCCCCCCCCCTCCCCCCCGACAACTTTTGAACTTTTGCGCGACATCAATAAACAAAGTGCGAAGTGATTAGCGGGAATATTGTATTTCACCGAATCACCAGTAACTAGTATTGTGAGCATGTAGTACTGAATTTCATCTAATAATATTGTTTGAATAAAAAGATTCGCCAAAGACAAAAATACAAAATTATATCTATAAAATATACATGTATATTAAAAATACAAGAATGGGGTTTTCGTATTGCATATTTGATACTTTTCGAGTGCCGGGCGGAAGAGTCCGCTTTGGCTTGAGTGCTGGGTGGCACTGCTGAGTACTGGGCACCGCCGCCCTGCGCCGCCCACCGTGGGCAGAACCCTACATCCCATACAGAGTTCGAACCTGCAACCTAATGACAGGTTAGACTAGCCTAGTTTCTAGGCCTTCCTCGATTGATACGACCCGCTGGGGAAGGCCTAGCAACATTCGTAAACACTTTCACTTTACAGCTCAGTTGTTTATTATGGAAGAATTGTGATGTTATGACGTCCTAAGTGTTTCCCGACACTTACTATTCCATCTGCATAAAATAATACAAGCCTACTCACCTTTAATCGACGAAGGTTCACTGTCCTAGCTTCTTATCACTAGCTTTCCTTCTGCAAACGCCAAAAGTTGAAAGTTAAACAGTTAAATTTTCATTTCGAGCTCCAATTGGATTATATTCCATAATTTCCTTCTTTCGATCGCCAAGATCTTTGGTAAAATCTTCGCAGACATCCTTATGCTTTTTATATAATATACTGTCGCTACGCTAGGTCCCAGGAACACTCGAAGGGCCAGAACGATTCTGGGCAGGACCTTTTTACGAATGTTGCTAGGCCTTCTCGTTTCCAGCCTCTCCCCAGTCTTCCCAAGCGCCCAAACCGACTACGCGGCCAAGCTCATGCCGAAAACGAAAGGCCTAGAAACTAGGCTAGGGTTAGACGCTCTAACCATTGAGCCACTGAGGCTCAGATGGAAAGCTACGGTTGCAAATTCATAGTCATATGTGCTCCTAAGTGGCAGCGTTTCCATATGAAATGTTGTTTGTATACATGTAGTCCATGTGGTACGTTCGCGAGCTTGGTGTAATGTACTGTAACAGACGTTCGGTAGACGTTGCAGGTTTGAACCCTGTCTGGGGCTCAGAAATCTTTTTTGAGTAACTGAGCTTGACGAACGTCCACCAAACGTCCAAAGACCTTAAGGTGGCTGTTTTTTTAAAAGTTGGGGAAAAATGCAAGTTTCAACCTCAGAAAGTGCTCATGAATAATTTGAAAAAGAATGAAACTAACCTTATGCGTTTCAGCCGTTGCTTTGACAACAGTGACGTTTCAAAATGGCTGTAAATATACATTAAATTCAATTTATTTCAAAAACGAGTTGTGCGGTGACCCCCAAATTTCTTTAAAGTATATTCATTACGTCAAGTAGCAGTATTCCCAGGAGGAGGGCGTGTCAGAAACAAGTGTATAAAAGAAGTCGTTTTCCAGATGAAGCATCTCGGTCAGTCGGCAGACAGCTCAGACTTGAACATTGAACTAGGAATCACAACGTTTTGATTTACTATTTGCTGAGCGGGCAGTGAGCTGGTTATCTTGGTCCCGCCCATAGTTCCTGGCCATCTCGGTGGAAGGTTTTTTCTGGCCTCCCTGATACCAGCTATGGCGCCGATCGAGTGGCGCATTGACCAGGAAATTAACACGAATTAACACTAATTGTGAACTTTCAGCAATCCTGATAGTCGAAAAAACGTTTCTTATTACTCAATTTATAACAACGATTGTAAATACGCTACGGAATTATTGATAGTTACAATAAAGAGCTGTCGTCTACTACACTGGACCACAGCAAGGTTTCTCCAACAGTTGTTGTCGTGCCGTCTATTGCGTCCAACAGCAATGAACAGTAGTTGATGCCCTGAACGTTATTCTATGCATAATGTTATTTTCACTCTTTTCCAAAATATTCATGAGGACATATAGTGACAGCGACAATTTCCTTCTCATTTGCTAGCTTCTGAGATGGTCGTCACTCGTAGCTTTCCTTTGGGATCACTTATTCGAGAGAAAAAGATTGCGGTTCAATATTTACCGCACTTAAACAGTTGGATGCAAGAATGTGTCCAGTTGCGTTCAGCAACTTTTCAGGTAAGCAGCACAACGGTTTTTTTGTTTTCCCGTAGTTCGAATATGGAAAATTTTATTTTGATAGCTTCTCCCAAACTTCAAAAGCAGAAAATTTAAGAACCATTATCACTACCACTATCATTGCTACGACCATCATCACTACCGCCATCATGACCGCCATCATGACCACCATCATCATTACTACCATTACCACCACCACCATCATCATCACTGCCATCATTATCGTGATCTACCACCATTATCCACCCTCATTACTGTCAATTGCCTCATTTTCACTGCCACCATCATCACTGCCACCAGTATCACCATCATCTCTACCATTTTTACCATCACTATCATCAGTACCACCATAATCTCTACCATAATTACTATCATGATCACCACTACCCTTATCACCATTACTACCACCGTTATCACTACCACCATTATCACTACCACCATTACCATCGTCATCACCACAATCATCACTACCACCATCATCACTACCACCATCATCACTACCACCATCATCACAACCACCATCATCATCACTACCACCATTACCATCGTCATCACTACAATCATCACTACCACCATCATCATCACTACCACCATCATCACTACCACCATTACCATCGTCATCACTACAATCATCACTACCACTATCATCACTACCACCATTACCATCGTCATCACTACAGTCTTCACTACCACCATCACTACCACCATCATCACTACCACCATCATCATCATCATCATCACTACAATCATCACTACCACCATCATCACTACCACCATCATGACTACCACCATCATCACTACCACCATTACCATCGTCATCACTACAATCATCACTACCACAATCATCACTACCACCATCATCACTACCACCATTACCATCGTCATCACGACAGTCATCACTACCACCATCATCACTACCACCATCATCACTACCACCATCATCACTACCACCATCATCACTACCACCATCATCACTACCACCATCATCACTACCACCATCATCACTACCATCATCACTACCACCATCATCAATCATCACTACAACCATCATCACTACCACCATCATCACTACCACCATCATCACTACCACCATCATCACTACCACCATCATCACTACCACCATCATCATCACTACCACCATCATCACTACCACCATCATCACTACCACCATCATCACTACCACCATCATCACTACCACCATCATCACTACCACCGTCATCACTACCACCGTCATCACTACCACCATCACCACTGCCACCATCACTACCACCATCATCACTACCACCATCACTACCACCATCATCACTACCACCATCACTACCACCATCATCACTACCACCATCACTACCACCATCATCACTACCACCATCATCACTACCACCATCACCACTACCACCATCACTACCACCATCATCACTACCACCATCATCACTACCACCATCATCATCATCACTTCCACCATCATCACTACCACCATCATCACTACCACCATCATCACTACCACCATCATCACTACCACCATCATCACTACCACCATCATCACTACCACCATCATCACTACCACCATCATCACTACCACCATCATCACTACCACCATCATCACTACCACCATCATCACTACCACCATCATCACTACCACCATCATCACTACCACCATCATCACTACCACCATCATCATCACTACCACCATCATCACTACCACCATCATCACTACCACCATCATCACTACCACCATCATCACTACCACCATCATCACTACCACCATCATCACTACCACCATCATCACTACCACCATCATCACTACCACCATCATCACTACCACCATCATCACTACCACCATCATCACTACCACCATCACTACCACCATCATCACTACCACCATCATCACTACCATCATCATCACTACCACCATCATCAATCATCACTACAACCATCATCACTACCACCATCATCATCACTACCACCATCATCACTACCACCATCATCACTACCACCATCATCACTACCACCATCATCATCACTACCACCATCATCACTACCACCATCATCACTACCACCATCATCACTACCATCGTCATCACTACCACCATCATCACTACCACCATCATCACTACCACCATCATCACTACCACCATCATCACTACCACCATCATCAATCATCACTACCACCATCATCACTACCACCATCATCACTACTATCATCACCACTACCACCATCATCACTACCACCATCGTCATCACTACCACCATCATCACTACCACCATCATCACTACCACCATCATCACTACCACCATTATCATCACTACCACCATCATCATCACTACCACCATCATCATCACTACCACCATCATCACTACTACCATCACCACTACCACCGTCATTGCTACCATCATCACCACCACCACCACCATCACCGTTATCACTACCACCATTACTTCATCTAGTCATCTGTTACTTCTTTGGTTTTGAACAGATGTTGAAGCTATGCTTTGACGAAGAAGTGGGAGCCGAGAACGTCGAGATCTTTCGTAAAACAATCACAAAACTAAGATACCCGCTCTCAGTCTTGAGTACCTTCTCCTTCAAGTCAGCGGCACCACAACCCGCGAAGTGCGTCAGGTTGACGATACCTACGAACGATCCGCAAACCGCTGCTAAGAAGGGACCAAAACCCCGACCGGGTAATCTACTCGTGAAGAAGGAAAGCGGTCTTAGACATTTTAAGGGCTCCATAAAACGAGCGAAACACCGGAATGGCTTATCATCGCCTAGTCCGAACAGAAGGACGCGAAATATATCGTCGGATGGCTCTGTTGAAAACCTGCACGATACACAGATAGAGTTGACTGATATTCCAATAACATTGAACAATGATGCGATTCCTGGGGTCGATAAACTGATTTCGATGCCTTATTGTAAGGAGTACTTGCGACTTGGCTTTGGATCGTTATTGAAAGGCTCTTCTGGTGGACCGTGGAGGTTATCCATGGTGAACCATACTTACGCTGCATGCAGAAGGTGAGTCATTATTAAGAGGAAGCTTACCTTTATTGTCGACACCTTACAATTACAGTGTCCTGGTCATCTTTCTGATAATAAGCTTTGGTATTATATCATAATAGAGACCTTTACGTCCACGTTGACCTCAAACTGCGAACTCCAGTTTGCGGTTTGCTGTTAAATTGTTAAATTGGTGTCAGAATTTCGAATGATTTTCGTGGGACAGTGAACTCGGGTGAAAAAAAATATTAAGGTGTTACTCTGAGTGACGAACCATACCAGACAAGTATAGAGAAAACTATAGATAGATAGATAGATAGATAGATAGATAGATAGATAGATAGATAGATAGATGGATGGATGGATGGATGGATGGATGGATGGATGGATGGATGGATGGATGGATGGATGGATGGATGGATGGATGGATGGATGGATGGATGGATGGATGGATGGATGGATGGATGGATGGATGGATGGATGGATGGATGGATGGATGGATGGATGGATGGATGGATGGATGGATGGATGGATGGATGGATGGATGGATGGATGGATAGATAGATAGATAGATAGATAACTTTATTTAAACACGCTTACAACGTCCACAAAAGCTGATTTCCACGATGGGCGTGTACCACTGACCCACATATAACAACTACACAGCCAACCACTCACATGTAACGGTTGTACAACGGTCATATATAGGTCAGTGGAGTGCACACTAAGCAAAGAACAAATTTATAAGCTATAGTACAAAGTAAGTAGTGGGTGTGCTCCACTGACCCACACATAAAAGTTTCAAACAGACGATTCACCGTTATATATAGATCAGTGGAGTGGCTGGGATTCGAACCCAGTAACACATTATTATTCTCCACCCGAGTTTACTTGACCCACAATAATCATTCGAAATCGTCACGTATGAAGACGGTTCTCTAGATATTGAAGAAACTAGTCTGTAAGTCTGTTTCGAAATATCAAATATCCTAAGTACCATCATTCGACCTTCAGCTCCCAACTTGACCTGTAGCTCAGTTGGTAGAGCATCGGACGGTAAACAGAAGGTCGCGGGTTCGAATCCCAGCCGGGCCAAGTAGAGTTTTCTTTACTTGTCCGGTATGGTTCGTTACTCGGAGCATTATTATTGGTGTCAGAAGTTGGGACAATTTGTAAATTTAGGTTGAAACCCCTGTGATTAATGTAAGCTATACATTAGTTGTAAACTACTGCAAAAAAAAATACTAGATGCTAATAAAAAATACAAGAATTAATTCAAAGCCAATAAATAGCTATCTTCTTGCTACACAAGAAGAAACAAATAGATCGCAAACTCATGGTAATGCCAGGAGAGAATTGGGTATATTATATCGCAAGGTCGTGGGTTCAATATATATATATATGTAGTATTTACAATATGAGTGGCCGTGTTGTATTGGATATACAAGCTCGAGCCGAAGGAGAGAGCTTGTCATATCCAATACAACACGGACACGAATATTGTAAATAGCTTAAAATTCTCCAAGTCTTTGATGTTAATATGACTAATATTTGTTCAGATTAATTAAGAAAAAGCTCAATTTCAATGTTTTAGAGCGGAGATAGACCTGATAAACAACCACTAGTGGTTGTATATCTGATACAACCACGTGTGGTTTGTATCAGATATACAACTTCCTTTACGGTCATGATTTCTTTTGTGTTTTCTTCATGAATTGTTAATGAGTATTTTAAATATCTCTATCTCTATCTCTTTCCCTATCTCTATCTCTATCTCTGTCTCTGCCTCTGTCTCTGTCTCTGTCTCTGCCTCTGCCTCTGCCTCTGCCTCTGCCTCTGCCTCTGCCTCTGCCTCTGCCTCTGCCTCTGCCTCTGCCTCTGCCTCTGCCTCTGCCTCTGCCTCTGCCTCTGCCTCTGCCTCTGCCTCTGCCTCTGCCTCTGCCTCTGCCTCTGCCTCTGCCTCTGCCTCTGCCTCTGCCTCTGCCTCTGCCTCTGCGTCTGCCTCTGCGTCTGCCTCTGCGTCTGCGTCTGTATCTGTAAATACCAAAATTTTATGGTGTAGATTAAAAGCACCCTTAAGATTATCAAGAATGGCGTTGAAATTTCGGCGATATAGATTTTTGTTTTTAAGTTATCAGGGTTTTTGTAATATGCAAATAAGGCATGTGATGACGAAAGATAAGGAAAGCAGAATTGTGGAAGATTTTATATCGTGTATATCTTCAAACTTATACATCGAAATTTCTCAAAACTTTGCACATATATACAGACCACCTAACCAAGAAAGATAATTTGAGGAAGTTTGATGGATGATTTTGAAGATATATTTGAAAATAATTAATCTTCAACAATTCTGCTTTTCTTATCTTACGTCATATCATGCCTATTTGCATATTACAAAAACCTCAATAACTTAAGAACAAAAACCGATATAGCCAAACTTTCAAAAGTAAACAATAAAATTTTGGGGGTTGGGGGCACTTTAATTTAAAATACGCTAAACTATAAAATGATACAATTTCCTCAATCACCACTGCAATATACAAAATTCATGTGTTGGAATAGTGATTGACGAAATTGGGCATACGTTGTAGCGTGGTGGTGAGAGTTTATTTACTTAGTATAGGTAATAGCATGGTTTCGAGTGCAATTTGGAAAAAAACATGCACGAGTGACTTTTTCAAAGACTATCAAAATTGTCTTTGAAAAACTCACGAGTGCGTGTTTTTTCAAAATTTCACTCGAAACCATGCTATTACTTATTAATAATATACATGAAAATGTTAGACAAAATGTTCTTCCAGCTACGAAGTTACATACCACTCACTGCTCCACTTCCCGAAGCTTTAATGGTTGAAAACTGCTTTATTTTGTTTACTAAATACGTCAAACGTTTTACTCATAGCATCTAACCTCTTCTAGTCTTCTTGCAGGGACTTTTATGACAATATTAAAGCAAAATTCGCTCTGTATTTTATCGAAATTTTCTTCAACAACTTTATGTTTTGGTCGTCATATTGGATTTTCTCGTGAAGGAAAAACCATCCTTCAAAATCCGCATTGGCATTTCGTTGGCTTTCTGGTAGTTTCCGGTTGTTTATTAGCCAATCAGAATGCTTAATACTCATTGAAATTTGCACTGTATTTCATTTTTCTGCACTGTATTACACCTTTTCTGCACTGTATTACATTGAAATTGCACTCCTCTCGACCAATCAGGATGCAGTAATTTTGTCATGTATATTATTAGGACTCATATAGTTGGAGGTAAACTTTGCTTTTCAAAATAGGTCATTTTACAAAAGACCGCAAAGTTCCCATTATAACGCCTGAAAATAAGCCGTCCTGAACATTAGCCTCTAATAATATTTTAAGTAGAAACATTCAGGTATTTCCGTCAAGAATGATTTTGGTAATTTCTACTAATTTGTTCTCATTTGTCGGACGTGTGGTTCTAACACTAAACCCTATGTCCCTAACGACCCAACAGCCTAACCCAAACTATTATGTGGCTCTGACATTTATAATTTGATATTAAAAGTTGTTATGAACTGTTGTTGTTAAAGTTCCAATCATGACAGTTGTTTTTTATTATAACGGCTTAAAGTTGGGCTCAATTGTTGTCTTTTAGGTTTTTTATGACGTCTTATAACCTTCAGAATTCTGTAAAATCTCACTCCAAATGCAGGAAATAGCCTTTCAGGGACTCTTGATTTCAAAATTTTCCAGCGGGAGCATGCCCCTGGACCACCCGAGCAATTTCTTTCGCCCTTGGCGCTCGACTCTTTGTTAGCCAATCAAATTTACACACGGGAGACTACTTCATGTATGCTTATTATTTTGTCTTGGTGCAAGTCACGCTACTTCTCTGGCCTTTTTGGAGTTTTCTGTTTCCATAAAAATTTGTTGATCAGAGCAGTTGTATAATAAATCTCTTATTAGATGTTTTGGTGTGTAGTATCGCTGTATATTTTTACTCGTTCGTTGTTAACGCTCCAGGACTACACCAAAGTGTAAAGTCTCTACTGGCACCTTAAGGTTACATTAGATCATGAAAGCATATTTCTGATTGTTTTAGGAAATTGGCCGTTGTGCACCAAATTTTAGGGCTATGTATCTCAAATTTTTAGTCGAGAAAGCCAAATGGTTGCTGATTATGAAAACTTAAATTTAGTGAAAATATGTTTTAAACTTCCCTCGTCTATAACGAGTCCTCCACCATCGATTTTTTCACGGAATTGGCGCACAAAACTGATTTTTTTAAATCTCCGGTTTTACTAGAATTTTTTCAAATTTTGTCACAGTATTAGTTTTGTTATATGATTTTACAATATTTTCTCGTTAAAAGTGAATTTTGGTCTCTCTGTCGTTTTAGCCAACGCAGATCTGAAAAGAATGCCGTGTATCTAAATAACCACTAAAAAGTATAAAACAAGCGCACACGGTTTTGTGCGATTACTATTCAAGATTGAAAATATGGTATGCAGGAAAATTTTTAGTTAAACGGTAAATTTATTTTTTGAATTTATCTGGAGTGTGTGTATTTTCGTTAACTCGTTAAAAACAGGAAAAGTTTGAAAGGAATACCCATCAAATTTATATTTTCACGATCAGCTATCATTTGTCTTTTTTGACTGGAAATTTGAGATACATAACGCTAAAATTCGTCGCGCACTAATCAAACTACCAAAAGATACCCTCATCATCTAATGTAACCTCATCTCATATTTGGTCTTGAAATTGAATTTTAGTTACCCAGCAGTGTTGGTTGTACCTCATCAAGTACCTGATGATTCTATACTACGAGTTGCTAAAAACCATCGACAAATGCGTTTTCCCGTGGCCACGTGGAAGAATCCAAAGAACAAAGCTGTTCTGTTGAGGTCCTCGGCCATTGAAAGAAGCTCTGTCGCTTCCATTATTCGATCAGGTGTGGCTGCTAGTGGGGGCAGCACTGATGCTATTCGATCTTCGAACGTCGAGCAGGACAAATACCTTGCGGCAATAGGTAAGCATTGTTCTAAAATTTATTTAGCAATTAAATTATAAGCTCGAAATTTCTATGATGTAATAGTTGACGAGGGCGCAAGCCCATTAGTAACATCTTCTTTTAGTAGAAACTACCTTGTGTACCTTAGTTCGTTGGGATTATTTCAAAGAATGAAATATTAATCATTGTTCCTGTGTGAAAACCAGGGGACCCTTCAGTTGCCTAGATTTCAAACTATCAGAAAATGATGGGCAACCTCGTCCCCAGGGCCATTTGTAGGGACTGGGCCAAGATGGCGGCCAAAAACAAATGGCCCGGCACAGGCTGAGCTATCACCACATCTGATTGGTCGAGATAACATTGGATGTTTTAGGTATTCTGATTGGTGGAAACAAGGCGGGCGGCAGGCTAACTCGCGGCATTTGTTTATAGAGCTCAAATTATATTAAATAAGTGATACCAGAATTTCCGGCTGTTAAAAACAACTTTAAAATGAATGAAAATGTGAGGAAAGCTGGCGAAATACCCGTAAAAACGTCGGAAGAATATGTAATGATGGGTCGTGTCGTCTCTGTGCCCTGGCTGCCATACAACGAAGTCCATGGGACGGCAATTTAGAGTGTTTTATAAATCGGGCGAACGAAAGACTTGGCGAACATAGTCAAAACGTATTTTGGCTGCGAAAAGGAAGTACACCACAGGGCAGAATTTACGTGTTTGGCCATTGAGAAGCAGGCTTTTTTCAAACAAGAATTCTCGACTGCACGAAGCCTAAATGTTTTTCAAAACGCTGAATTGAATCCACCGAAAACTCACGAAAACAAGGCGGCCCGACCAGACAACGGCAATCCACTTTCTTGCGAATTTGGTACAACGATGAAGCAAATGATAAATAATAAGCATTTACAGATATTTATTAAAAGTGTATTTATTTTAATAATTCGACAATGTATTTGGAAATGAATGTTTTGATTGTTTTCAGTTTGGGTCAGTCAAGCTGAATTAAATATTCAGAAAATAATTGAGCCTGACTAGGCGCGATAAATTTAGTGACGCCTGGGTCCGAGTCAAAAATGCGTCAAAATATGGCTCATTTTTTGCAGCCTGTGCCAGGGCCATTTGTTCCCGCCATTTTGTTTTTGGCCGCCATCTTGGCCCAGCCCCCACAAATGGCCCTGGGAACGAGGTTGAATGCTGGGGTCCATATGTATCATACCTGCAGCTACAACAGACTGTTCAGAACAGATTCTGTCAAACTGTATCAGCCTGACACGGTCAATGCTGTATCAGTTTGATATAACAGACTGAACAGGTATGTTGTCTACGGAGCTGTCGTAGTCTGTTAGAAATGCTAACTAAGTGTTTATACATCAGCGCTGGTACATTCTGTAGCTTTCAGGCTGTATCAAGGGTCGCTACATTTCTCTGAACAGATCTGATATCAGAGCTGAACAGACTGTGTGTTTTTACGTGTGTTGGCACGATCGAGAATCGCCTAGAAAATCGGCCACTTTCATGGGGCAGTTCGCAGGCCATGTGCGTGCTGGCTCACGTGAGTTTTCGGCCGAGCTTGATGAAATTTACTAAATTCTGCACACACACACACAAAACAATAACAAGTGAACTACCCATATATAGCCAAAAACAAAATAAAGACAAAGAAAAAATCAATCAAAGTTATCTGATAGTTGAGATCTTTATTCACGCTCCATAGTTGATTGGGTTTGTTTTATGTCAACTCATCACTTCGTCAGTCGTCAAGTATACTTTCCACGACTGATTCGAACTTTAAAATCCGTTTTAAAGGTCACTTAGGTACACACATCTGTCAAAAAAAACAAACCCGACTTCTTTTGGGGGTAGTAAACGGCCAACAAACAACAGATTTTAGTCATTTAACATGGAAGTTTACGATACTAGATTGCACCTTGTTCTTCGTCCAATTTTCCCGCCATATTTGATTTCAAGTCAGCAAATGCCTGATATCCTACAATATCTCTAGTATCTATTAATTCTTTGAACGTTTTCATGGCGATAAAGTAATATAAATAAGTTTTGTGGAAACACCACGTAAAATATTTCTTTGCTAAGCTTTCGGCCTGTTGACTCAGGCCTTCATCAGAGCAATAATAACAACTGTTGGCTGACGTCATTTATAAATTAAGCAATAGATCAGTTGCTTAATTTATAAATGACGTGAGCCAACAGTTTGTTATTATTGCTCTGATGAAGGCCTGAGTCAACAGGCCGAAAGCTTAGCAAAGAAATATTTTACGTGGTGTTTCCACAAAACTTATTTATATCTCTAGTGTCCTCTTCAATGGATCCATTATTTTCCTTTATCTTCCTAATTTTATCGTATGAACCCACATGTACCACAACGCTCCTTCGCTCCTTATTCATCTCGCGCCAGCCTCGCTTGGTCTCGCGTGTATTGGTGACGTTTACACGCAAGATATTCGTTGTACGCATGTGTAGCTAATCCAGGGCAACCTGGATTAGGTCCTCGTCGACAGCCGTAATTTCCGATCGTGTGTCGTGAGCTAGTCTGGTTAGCGGCTCCTCGCAAACATTTCTAATAATCTGCTTCCAGAGGTAGGCAGTTTCTGAGTGCCCTTTACTTATTACTTAATTATCTTTAGGGACCGCAGTAATTGGCGTAAGCTGTTGCGGTTGCCCTGCCATTTGTTTGTGTCGATGTCTGTACGTATTGTTCGAGTATGGCAAAGCAAATAAAATAAAATAAATAAATAAATACAATCTGTTTGTTTATTTAGTTGCTGCTACTCCAGTGTCCAAAAGCAAAGCAATGGCTAAACAACAGTCTCTTGCACAGAGCGCAAACATGTCTGCGGCCACGTTAGATCTAAAAGGACTGGACAGCAAAGATCTTAAACGTCTTTCTACAGTAGATACTATCGATAAAGCAATGATAAACCAAGGTTGGGAACCAGCGGCTGTTTACGTGTTTGGAGATAAGAGTAATTTAAAGGTAGGACGACACGAATTAAGAAAATCCAACACACTTTGTAAGCACTTTGAGTGAAGGAGAGTTTTGATTGTAGGATTATATACAAGGGCCAAGCAAGGCTTTGGTGTTGCACTTTTACAACTTGTCTTGTTTGGTCTTAAAGGGCAACTATACGTTTCCAGGTTATTCTATTTTCCGTTAAAGAAGGAAAAGTTCAATCTAAAACCGAAGAAATCATTGAAACCAGTCACTCGCTTCCACTTTTATATATGAAGTGTCTAAGTTTGAGTTCAGTGCTCCTTTTGCTGAACTCGTGTGAACGACGACCGCGTCGAAATAAAGACTGGTACTACTTACTACCTTGTGATGTCATACCGGTAACAAACAACAAGGTGATTGGTGGAGTTTACCGGTATGACGTCAAAGACAATGGACTACCCATTCTCCTAGAAACGCGGCCATGCTTCAAGAGCAGCTAAGGATGCTTTGCTGATAAATTCTTTGCTTTACCTCGAAATTCATATTTTTTCTTTACTTTTGCTAAGTTAGATGAAAACCCTTTCAGAAGAAAATATAACTTCAAAAGGTTTAGTTGACCTTTAAAGTGTCTGTGAAGTGAAAAACTCGTTGGCTTTTTTGTTGTTTAAATGAACAGAGAAGCGTTGTAGGAGGTTTCGTAGAATATTTCAGATGAATCTGGCTTATAGGGGGCCTTTACACGAGCCTGGGTTGAGAGCCAACCCGGGTCAACCAGTCTACGAATAAACTCCTGTTAGCGTTTACACGATAGCCGGATCAACCCGTCTTGCCGGGTGACCCTTTTCAAGACCCGGGTCGACCCGGTTTGGAGAGAGGCGAAGGTGTGAAAATTTGGTCAACTTCATGTAAACACGGGTTGACTTGACCCGGGCTCGTGTAAAGTGTTGGCAATAGAGACCTTAAGATACCCCGGGTTCGGTTTTCGGGTACCGCCATTTTTGTTTACTCGTAATAGAGACCTTAAGATACCCCGGGTTCGGTTTACGGGTACGGGTAATCTACCCGTACCCGTAGTCGTATGTATGGGTAGACCATGATCTACCACGGGAAAGCGGGTGGATATTACGAGAAAAAAAGAATTGGCGGTACCCGTACCCGTAAACCGAACCCGGGGTATCTTAAGGTTTCTATTATGATAATTTGTGTCCAATCTCGTACCCAGACGCTTACGAACGTGCCTTGTTTTCTCGCTTACGCGAACGAATAGGCGAGAATACAAGGCAACGACAACTGAAACAATCGAAATTTGTTTACGACGTTTTTCAACATTACTAGCCGTGTTGTTTGCCATGTTGTTTAGTGAATAATAATCGACCACATGTCTTGACACCAGAGCTCTGCTCGCACAAAAAAACATTCCCAACCCGCGACCTTGCAAGGGGTCAATCACTAGTGACTGGTGTAATGCAGACCAAAGAAATGTTGAAACCATTGTGTACCTAAGGCTTGAAATTTGAAGTATACCGATATCCATGGGATACTAGATTTTAGTCTTGGATACCAGAAGTCTTAACTTCAGTACCCCAACGGCATACAAAAAAATTTAAAACGGGATGGGCGACATTCGTTTGGGACACCCTGTATTTTTCCAAATCTGTAGGTAGCATATATAATTTGCATAATTTGGACAAGTTCAAATTTTGATGTTGCCTCTTTAAACGACCCCAGGAAGCGAGTAGATAACTCTTTGGCTCTGAAAATTTCAGACAACAAAGGAGGAGTGATGAGCTTTCGGCGTGATATAAAAATTTACTTCTTGTACCAAAATTAAAGAAGATGCAGTATAAAAACGGATGGGGGGGGGGGGGGGGGGGGGTTGGGGGGTTGGGACACCCTGCATAGTTCTGGAGTTATGAACTCTCAAAATTTGCCATAGCTGGTTTGTTTTTGAAAAAAACAAAAATAATTGGGCTTTCGATAACAATTGCCTTATGACTTACGCAAATGGACATTGACGCTCAAATACATTGTTCTTATCCATAGTTGTCCATTTGTGTACAACATAAGGTATTGTTACCAAAAGCCCAAATTTTCTCCAAAAACGAACTAGCTATGGCAAAGTTTGACAGTTCATAACCCGACAACTAAAGGGGGGGGGGATTTACACGATCCCGGGTTGGCGAGCTGACCCGGGCCCTGGGTATTTTGCCCCCTCGGGCCCCACCCCCACCCCACCCCCTCTCGCCGGCCTTGATTTTTCCTCATCAACATGCACGGGAAAATTAGAAGACAAAGGATAAATTTCCCTCTTGCATGAGCGATGAGGGAAATACGAGGTTTACATTCCCTCCGAGAACAAAAGAATCCGAGGCGATCATGGTATTATAATAATAATAATAATAATAATAATAATAATAATAATAATAATAATAATAATAATAATAATAATAATAATAATAATAATAATATGAATTTGCGGCTTATTGTTAGCCACTTCGACTTTGCCGCGTTTCTGGACACTTCTAGGGGGCAATGGTTTTACTCGGTTAATGGGAAAGAATGGGATGTGTTGCACGACGTTGAAAGTGTATTTGTTTAGTCGTAAATATTTTTTATGTGATTGAGTGTAATCTTTATTTTGTAGAATCTTAAGAAGGACTCTTATCCCAAAATGGAATTTGTCCCAGCCGAGGTAACTACATTTGAAAGCTGTAATTGAGACAGAAATATGGTAGCCTAGTCAGTGCATGTTTAAACGGCGTTTACATTCTATTGGACAGCGTGTCGTTGCGCTTCCGAAAATGTAGCATATAGGTATATTGTTACTTTCGCCAAGAAGTTATGTTTTTACCTTTGTCCGTCCGCCTGTTTGCTTGTCTGTCTCTGTCTGTCTGTCTGTCTGTCTGTCTGTCTGTCTGTCTGTCTGTCTGTCTGTCTGTCTGTCTGTCTGTCTGTCTGTCTGTCTGTCTGCCTGCCTGCCTGCCTGCCTGCCTGCCTGCCTGCCTGCCTGCCTGCCTGCCTGCCTGCCTGCCTGCCTGCCTGCCTGCCTGCCTGCCTGCCTGCCTGCCTGCCTGCCTGCCTGCCTGCCTGCCTGCCTGCCTGCCTGCCTGCCTGCCTGTCTGTCTGTCTGTCTGTCTGTCTGTCTGTCTGTCTGTCTGTCTGTCTGTCTGTCTGTCTGTCTGTCTCTGTCTGTCTCTGTCTGTCTGTCTGTCTGTCTGTCTGTCTGTCTGTCTGTCTGTCTGTCTGTCTGTCTGTCTGTCTGTCTGTCTGTCTGTCTGTCTGTCTGTCTGTCTGTCCTCTACTCCACTCCACTCCACTCCACTCTACACTACTGTACTGTACTGTACTGTACTGTACTGCACTGCACTGCACTGCACTGCACTGCACTTCACTTCACTTCACTTCACTTCACTTCACTTCACTTCACTTCACTTCACTTCTTCGCTTTGCTCTGCTTTGCTCTGCTTGTGGTTAGGTTTAGGGTTGCCGGGGGGTTGTGGTTAGGTTTGGGGGGCGTTGAAAATTAGTTCTTTAAAATTCACGGTTATTGTTTAGTCTAGGCCAATTCATAATCATGAATTCTAAATGAGAGGCAATCTCGCTCCAAGAGCCTGCGTTCCCCTTACCCAGCGGGCGGGAAACGAGACTGGGATAATCCGGTCACGCCATCACAGGATTCTTGTTATCCGGAAAAGAGTAATCATGTTCATCAGCCAATGAAATATCGATGTGAAACGGATTATCCCAGAGTCTCTCGTTTCCCGGGTGGGAACGTGGGTTCTGGGAACGAGATTGGATGAGAGGATATGCTGCCACTCCACTCCACTCCACTCCACTCTGCTCCACTCCACTCCACTCCACTCCACTCCACTTCACTTCACTTCACTTCACTTCACTTCACTTTACTTTACTTTACTTTACTTTACTTTACTTTACTTTACTTTACTAAAAATCATTAAAATCTTAGTATTTACATTTGACACAGTATTTTATTTTTTAAACCTGTATTAGATGGCAGACTTACGAGACTTAAAAAACAGTTTGAAGAAACTATCGAGAGTTTGCTGTCCAAGCGCTCCGCCAAAAGAAGGCGCTCATGGAGATTCTTTCTTGAAAAGCTTGCAGGATAGTGAATGGTTGTCCCAGGTATTTATTACTCTGTGTGTTATGTTCACCTCATACCCTTCGTTCAATCGCGATGTTGCCAGTCACGTTCCCAGCACTGATCTCTATATAAACTGGATAGGCTATTCCCTGTGACAAACAGTCAGAAATTTCGTGATATAATGACCGCCATCTTGATGAAGTGGAATATACAGTCAACTCTCGCCTTGCGGACATCCCGCTATTACGGACACCCCGCTATTAAGGACAGTTGGTAAATCCCCAGCCTTTATGCATTTTTGTGCACGGTGTACGGTCACTGAATACATTGTATTTTAGTATAATGAACGAATTGTCCAATAGCAACGTTTCAGTTCAATCACTCAACCGTGCTATTTAAATATTAATAAACCTAAAACAAAGGATGTGCACGGTGTAAGGTACGGTTCAACATAAAATCCCAGCTCATTATAGGCGCTTTGAAGTTTGCCGAGTTTCCAGACCATATCTCGATTGACTATGATGAAATGTATTGAAATAACTCTCGCTATGTGGTCCCCAACAAACATTTTTATTGTTCTACTCTCGTTACAACGGACACCTTGGACGTATTTTTCTCTCGACACATGAAAGTGAATGACTTTTTAATTTATCGAGTGACATATTTACAT
Organism: Corallium rubrum; assembly: GCA_964035015.1. NCBI lineage: Eukaryota > Metazoa > Cnidaria > Anthozoa > Scleralcyonacea > Coralliidae > Corallium > Corallium rubrum. Next base: position 4,460,726 of record OZ036001.1, read on the forward strand.
CTTCCTATTTGTCAGCGGAAGTACTTTGAAGATTCCGTTCGTCATCATTTCTGTTGACTTGTATTTTGACTTGTACTGTGTACTTATGTATCACAGTAAACGTCAACTAGAAATTGAAATAAACTGGACATTTTAAAACAAAAAAGCAGTAATACATTGTAGTGGCATTTTACAACCTGCATTCCGTATTCCGCTATTGCGGACTCTCGTTATTAAGGCCCGGCCAAACACTTTCAACATCGCATTCAACATTGATGAATGACAATTAATTGAACGCGGGCTACCACAAAAGCTGGAATCGACAATATCCCGCATGGCGCATGTCTCTGTTCAACAAAGTTGAATGAAATGTGGCCAAATGCGTTCAACACCTTTCAACATTTGAGAACAATAGAAATGTTGAACGCATGTTGAACGAAAATTTGAACATGTTCAAATTTCTTTCAACATCATTCAGCAACGTTCAACATCATTCAACAGGGGTGGCCAAACGCTTTCAACATGTTGAATTCAACAATGTAGAAAGATGTTGAATGAAATGTTGAAAGCGTTTGGCCAGGTCTTTACGGACACCAAATGACGGTCCCCAGGGTGTCCGCTATAACGAGAGTTGACTGTATCACGCATTGCGGCCGTAGTTAATTGGCAAAACCAATTTTGACGACAACACAGTCAGATTGACCGTGGGGGCAGAGAATAGGTGGTGTGCGACCAGTCCCTTGAGATTCGAAGGACAAAGATATTTTCGTCATGTTGGATGATATTATAATTGCATAGATAATGGAGAGGAACTGGATAGGAAACTTACGAAACTGGAAACAATGTTTGCACAACTTGCTATGGTAATTGTACGCTTATAAGCGGACAATGCACCTAACGGGTGGTCCCACATGGCTAAAATCAGACACTGCTGAACTTAAGTGATATTACACTTTTGTCTAATTTCAGCAATAGGTGCATTGGCTGCTTTTAAATTTGTAATTACCTTAGCAAGTTGTGCAAACAACGTTTCCGGTTCTTTAACCTCGTTTGAAGTTTCCTATCCAGTTCCCCTTCTATTATCTATGATAATTGCAGATGATGAAAATCTTTTGAAAACGTCAACCAACATGGCGGCAATGACGTAAGATGCACACCAGCAATAAGTAATTTTGTTCTATGGTAGTCGGAAAAGCCGTAAAACAAACAACAACGAATAGAGGAAAGTGAGAAAGTGGTAAAATCCTGACGCTTTGAGACGAGCCCATATTTTACTCTGATGAAGGACTCTGCTCGAAACGTCAGTATTTTGTTATCAAAACTGTTCTCAGCATTTTACCACCTTTTCGCTTTCCTATATCTAAAACACTGCCTACAAACCACTCTACTTCTTTATAACAACACATATAGATGCTGGTATAGTTTTCACTGTCCAACAACAAATTGAGACAAATATTATACAATTATTTGATGAGGTTGAGCATGTTAGCTTGTGTTATCAACGCCGAGGTAAGTGTTATCTGCCGAAGGTGAAGGCTGAGGCGGATAATACAAACCGAGGCTTGATAACACAAGCTATCATGCGATAACCGAATTCAATAATTGTTTTATTATACAATCATAAATGTAGAAGCCTTTAGAAAGTTTTATACAAAGTTAGATAAAAATAGTAAATTCATACCGTCATCAGTTTGAGGTTCGCTTACTTTTTTCTCTTTCAAATACAATTTCTCTCTCAAATACTGCTTTAAACTCTAACAGCTGTATGTGTGGCTCGCTTGTTTTTTTCTTGGTGGTTTTGGCGTCAACAAAACGTGCCAAATCCGCCGGATTAATCTGCTTCTGATCTTCATTCCTAAGGACGGCCGCCATGTTTGTTTTGTTCCAACCGCTGGCCCGCTCGTCATAGCTACAGACAATTTTTGATATTTTGTAGGTGGTAAGACATCGTGAATTGTCTGTAGGTTTTTAGCCAATCACAGTCGAGATTGTATCAGTATTGTATAATAAATATATTTTCTTCTTTTGTGTGTTTTGTTTTACTTATAGCTTTCCCTTACAATGCGTATTGCTGGTGCTGTTGTCGACCTCTTAGACATCCAGGGTTCGTCGGTTTTGGTTTCGTTTGAGGAGGGATCAGATACTACCACGCAGGTGAGTGACTTCAGTCATACTAAAGCTTTCTTTTTTTTATACTTCCGAAACAGAGAACGTAGGAATCTAATGTTTCGAGCGAAGGCCCTTCGTCTAACCTTACTAATATTTCTAATCTAACCTTATTATATTTCGATTGTCAATCAGTCAGTCAGTCGGTCGGTCGGTCGGTCGGTCGGTCGGTCGGTCGGTCGGTCGGTCGGTCGGTCGGTCGGTCGGTCGGTCGGTCGGTCGGTCGGTCGGTCGGTCGGTCGGTCGGTCGGTCGGTCGGTCGGTCGGTCGGTCGGTCGGTCGGTCGGTCGGTCGGTCGGTCGGTCGGTCGGTCGGTCAGTCAGTCAGTCAATCGGTCAGTCAATCAGTCGGTCAATCAGTCGGTCCGTCAGTCAGTCAGTCGGTCGGTCGGTCGGTTAGGCAAGCAGGGAGTCAGGCAATCAGTTCAACACATTTGAATACCAACAAAAGTTCGTAACCTAGCCTAGTTTCTAGGCCTTCCTCGGTTGACACGTTTCGGAAGTGATCCGAACGGACCCGCTGGGGAAGGCCTAGCAACATTCGTAAACACTTTCACTTTACAGCTCAGTTGTTTATTGAGGTAAGAATTGTGATGTTATGACGTCCTAAGTGTTTCCCGACACTTACTATTTTAATACAAGCTCTATCTCACCTCGGATCGACGAAGGTTCACTGGCCTCGCTTTCTTATCACTAGCTTTCCTTCTGCAACCGCCAAAAGTTGAAAGTTAAACAGTTAAATTTTCATTTCGAGCTTCAATTGGAATATATTCCATAATTTCCTTCTTTCGATCGCCAAGGTCTTTGGTAAAATCTTCGCCAGACATCCTTATGCTTTTTACTGTAATATACTGTCGCTACGCTAGATCCCAGGGACACTCGAAGGGCCAGAACGATTCTGGGCAGGACCTTTTTGCGAATGTTGCTAGGCCTTCTCGTTTCCAGCCTCTCCCCAGTCTTCCCAAGAACCCAAACCGATTACGCGGCCATGCTCATGGCGGAAACGAAAGGCATAGAAACTAGGCTATTCGTAACCTACTTACGTTCAGTCTTGATATCCGGGAAAGGCTAAATAAGACACATTTTCAACTAATCTGAAGCTTCTTTTTATCACAACAGAATTTTCAAAATTCAAATTGTCAAAAAATTACTGTTTTTTCACGTTTTTCTAGGTTATTTCTCTTGCGGAAATCATGTTAGATCCTTACTACAGAACAATCGAAGGTTTTAAAGTGTTGATAGAGAAAGAATGGCTGGCATTTGGCCACCGCTTTTCACATCGCTGCAACCATACCCAGCAGACTCAGTCCCATGGCTTTGCCCCAGTCTTTTTGCAATTCCTCGACGGCGTTCACCAGGTAAGCATTGAAATTGGATGAGCTGAGGCGGGATGACATGGGATGAGATCCCCGAGATGGGATAGGATGGGATGAGATGGGATGGGATAGGATGGGATGAGATGGGATGGGTTGAGGTAAGGTGGATGGGATGGGATGGAATGAGATGGGATGGAATGGGAAGGGGTGATATAGGATGAGATAGGATGGGATGAGATAGGATGGGATCAGATGGGATGGGATGGGACCAGATGGGATACGATGGGATGAGATGGGATGGAATGGGTTGAGATAAGGTGGATGGGATGGGATGCAATGAGATGGGATGAGATGGAATGGGAAGGGGTGATATAGGATGGCATGGGATGAGATGAGATTGGGATGGGACAGGATAGGATGCGATGGGATGGGAAGGGATGATATAGAATGAGATGGGATGGGATGAGATGGGATGAAATGGGATGAGATGGGATGAGATGGGATGGGATGGGATGGGATGGGAAGAGATTGTGTGAGGTCAGGTCAGGTGGAATGAGGTGAGGTTAGGTTGGACGAGATAGGATGAAATGGAATGGGATAGAGTGGAATAGGATGGACTGGATGGGATGAGGTGAAGTGAAGTGAGGTGAGGTGAAGTGTAGTGAGGTATTTAACAAATAGATAACATTTTTGTGTGTGTGTGTACTACGTACACATCACAGATGACATCACAGTGTGTAAAGAGCAAAGAAGTACGAACATCTACTGACGTTAACGAAAGATCACGGTCGACAACCAATGAAAATGCACTTAGACGTCACGTTGTTGTATAATATTGGATATGGGGATTTTAAATCCTTTACCCGAAAGTTGATGCTATTTTGGTGATACAAACTTTAGGGGGCGATTACATGGACCGGGCTGGCCCGGTTAACCGGGATGAGTTTACGAAACGATTACATGGAGCTGGCTAGCCCGGTAAGCCGGGATGATTTCAGGCCGAAATTCGCAATTGTCAAGTAAATAAGGGCAAACGTTAATTTTACTTCCGTTTTACACTAATTAGTGTATTTATTTTATAAGCCCATCGTTAATAAAAAGATTGTTAAAGTCCTTAGCTAACCCAGGAAAGCGTCTTCATGAAGACTAATTAATTTATTTCATCTTCGCTTTGATCACGAAATACACAAACAACGTTGATGTTCTATTTCAGTTCCTTTCAGCACTATTTATTCACACAGCCAAGTAAACGAACGCATATCGAAGCGAGTTCAACAGTTTTCCAGCCCGGTTTGTCGGGATGAAAACGATTACATGGACATTTTCATCCCAGTTAACTGGGATCCTGGCAAACCGGGCTAGCCCGCTTGCCATGTAATCGAAATGTTAAAACAACATGCGTTTTATATATAAAGCGTGCTAGCCCGGTTAACCGTGCTAGCCCGGTTAACCTGGCTAGCCCAGTCCATTTAATCGTCCCTTTAGAAGGTGTGTCCTAAACGTTTTCAAGATTCTCGCTCATGCGCACATAATCACAGTACACCTTTAAGCTAAGTGCGAAGATGTCGAGGTTGAAGTGTTGAAGGCTCAAAGAGACCCGCTTAGTTCTCTTGCGGCTTTTTCCAAAATATGTCGTCAAATTTGTTTGTTTTTTTACAAATTTGGCGTCAAGCTTCAGTAAGTCTCGAGATTTTTGCAATCTTCTGGATAACCTAACCACAACGAAAACCCTAATCAGAAATCTGGTTTACCCCGCTTTTTGGAAAAACATATTTGCCATATTCGCGGAGCCCGAATCGAAGGGTGAATGTGGTGCGTACTTCACACAGGGGAACATGACTTGCCAGTACAGTAGCCCGAGTGAACGCCTGACCCAGGGGTGTTAATTATTTTATTATATGCATGACAAAATTACTGCATTCTGATTGGTTGAGAGGAGTACAATTATTTTATTAATTGTACTGCTCCCAAGGCCCTGGGAACGATGTTGACAATAAAATTCAAAATAGCGGCCAATTCTGCAATGGAAAGTTTTCACATTTCCAACGACTTGTGGTACATACACTATGAACTAAAAATTCCATGTAAATATATTGAAATGAGTACAGAGAACACCCAGAGTGAAAATGTTTCTTGTCAAGTAATGAAACAATATGTTTTTAAAGGCGTGAGTGAGTACGAAGCGTACGTGTCGTAATTTTGTCATGCATATAATAAATTTGTAATCATATGATTTTGCTCGTACAATTAAGGATTTACACTACTCGTGATATTTGAAAATTATGCCAAATTGCACTCGCCTAACGGCTCGTGCAATTTTGGCAAAATTTTCAAATATCACTTGTAGTGTAAGTCCTTAATTGTACTCGCTATCATATGATTCCCTATACGTATTATTTGTTGTATTATTGTTGTCTTGTTAATTATTTTCCATGTTGTAGATTTTGCGCCAATTTCCTCTCTCGTTCGAGTTCAACGAGTATTTCCTGCATTTCCTCGCCTATCATCACGTCTCCATGCGTTTTCGTACCTTCCTGCTTGACTCCGAACACGAAAGACAACAAATGGGGTGGCTGACCGAAGACGAAGCCGAAGATAAGATGATAAGGAAGACGAAATCACGCGGGAAATCTTTGTGGGACTATGTCGATGAACTTCACAAAAAATCCTCGCTCTTCTACAACTTCAAATATTCCAGGGAACATTCAGAAAAGGTAGACGTACTTTTTTGTACTTTTCTTTTTTGCATGGTACTAGACCAATTGGCTCGCAATGAATTGTATGCACTTAATGTCTCCTCCCAAGGGAAACAGTTAGTTTTGTTTTCCCGAGAGTCTTGATATTTCCCGAGACGAAGTCGAGGGAAACATCGAGACTCGAGGGAAAACAAAACTAACTGTTTCCCGAGGGAGCGGACATTAAGTGTTTTGTTTTATAGCTTGAGTTTCGCTGAATAATTTCGACGTTTATCAAGGGAAAGTACACAAAAGACAAACGCTATTAAGACTTACCAAAACATTTCGCCTGGCTACGTAATTTCACTTCAACCAAACAAATATAAGTCCCAGAACAAAAGAACAGCAATACATTTCTCCAGTTAATCTTCACACATGCTTTAAAGACCTAAAAATATTCTTTTTTCGTACCAAACAAGCTTTTGTTTACAGGATGCCGTGAAGAGTTCAAAGTTCTAGCGGGCAACAATTGAAAACTTATTGACCGAGCAGGCAATAAGTTCTCAATTATTGCCCGCTCGGTAGACACAGAAATTTAGCTAAGATCATGTGACCACAAACTAACCAATGACAGTCATCGTTGCATCCAGTGAAACTCTAGCTATATAACAAACAGATTATCGAATTAGCCATCCCCCCCCCCCTCCAATAAGCGCTCGCTACAAATAAGGCTCTGTTTACATGAAGCGGATTGACAGTCGAATCGGATCAAGAACCGCGAGTGAGGTCAATCCGGGGACATGTTTACGTGGAGAATTCGCTCTGCTTGGAACATTGTTTTCGGTTTTGGATCACTATTTTCTGTTCTTCCCTCAATGTCTGCCATTTAGCACGACACGCACTAACTTCACTCATGCGTGTCAAGTCATTTTCAAGTCAAACCGTGTTTAGATGAATCAGATAGGAGACATTTAAGTCGATCCTTGCTTGAATCTCAAGCCAACCACTCCACTGCGTGGACTGACTTCAGTCATCCGTTTCGATCAGATCGAAAACTTTCAATCTTCTTCATGTAAACACAACTAGGAGAAACAACATGCGAGATTTGACTTGAACACTCAATTTTCTTCATGTAAACACAACAAGGAGAAACAACATGCGAGATTTGGCTTGAACACTCAATCTTCTTCATGTAAACACAACAAGGAGAAACAACATGCGAGATTTGACTTGAACACTCAATCTTCTTCATGTAAACACAACAAGGAGAAACAACATGCGAGATTTGACTTGAACACTCAATCTTCTTCATGTAAACACAACAAGGAGAAAGAACATGCGAGATTTGACTTGAACACTCAATCTTCTTCATGTAAACACAACAAGGAGAAACAACATGCGAGATTTGACTTGAACACTCAATCTTCTTCATGTAAACACAACAAGGAGAAAGAACATGCGAGATTTGACTTGAACACTCAATCCACTTCATGTAAGCAGTGAGTGCTCTCTTGGAGTAAGCGTCTTCTTGACGGGTAGAAGAAAGAAATAAGCGTCCATGCTCAAATTAACGTCCTTGCTCATTCGTGTGGGATATATTGCTTGTAATTTATTTTCTCGACAGGCGTTTTATCCAGTCTGTAGTGTAGTCAGAGAGGCAGTCAGTCAGTTCGTTCGTTCGTTCGTTCGTTCGTCCTTTCTTCATTTGTTTATTTATTTATTCATTCGTTTTTTCATTTCTTCATCCTTTATTTATTTATTTATTTACTTATTTATTCATTTCTCTATTTATTCATTTCTTTATCTATCTTATCTCACTCACTCACTCACTCACTCACTCACTCACTCACTCACTCACTCACTCACTCACTCACTCACTCACTCACTCACTCACTCACTCACTCACTCACTCACTCACTCACTCACTCACTCACTCACTCACTCACTCACTCACTCACTCACTCACTCACTCACTCATTTATTCATTCATTCATTCATTCATTCATTCATTCATTCATTCATTCATTCATTCATTCATTCATTCATTCATCCATCCATCCATCCATCCATCCATCCATCCATCCATCCATCCATCCATCCATCCATCCATCCATCCAACCAACCAACCAACCAACCAACCAACCAACCAACCAACCAACCAACCAACCAACCAACCAACCAACCAACCAACCAACCATCCATCCATCCATCCATCCACCCATTTATTTATTTATCTATTTATTTATTTATTTATTTATTTATTTATTTATTTATTTATTTATCCATCGTAGGTCTTACGTCCGCACTGTAATGTGTCGAACTTAACGTTTTGGAGTTATTTTGTATCAGAGAATGTTTCAACTGGTCCAACATTCGACCAAGAACTTATCAATGAGACAGAAACCGCCACTGAAGAGGGACAACAAAAACTCGAGGACAAGTACCACGCTATAAGGTTCTACTCACTTTTTTTTTCCTCACTTAAACACCCCCCTTAAGCCGGTATTCCATTAGGCGATTTTTTTCGCGCGAAGCGACTTTCTTTTGTTCGAATTCAATAGATTTCTGATTAGTTCCACCTCAGAGCTTATGAGACAAAAGAAAAAGTCGCTTCGCGCGAAAAAGGTCGCTTAGTGGAAAACCTGCTTTAGGCCTAGGTCAAACGTCGCTCTTCTCATGCGCCGAACCTAATGAAAATGAGCTAAATCTTTGTTTATGCTGATTTGCATTAGGTTCGGCGCATGAGAAGAGCGACGTTTGACTTAAGTCCGTTCTCCACTAGGCGAATTTGTTCGCGCGAAGCGAATTCTCCGGCAATATGATTGGCAAGTAAGAAAATCGGCGCGAAAACTAGCAGCAGCAACCAATTACATTGCATGAACGGGTATTTCGATTCGATTCGTGCGAACAAATTCACCTAGTGGAGAACGGGCTTTAGGCCTTAAAGGCATATTTTGGGTTAGGAGTTGATTTTGGGTATGGGTTGGTAACATTAAACTGACTAAATTTCCCTTTAAATATTACGTCACAACAGAATAACCTCACCTCACAAACCGGATTACTTGATTGCAAATCAGTAAATTACAGAAACAGTAACTCTTTTGACGGGAAAGAAAATTGTGAGTTACTTCACGGCGTGGCCTCGGAGCAACCCTCTCCGCTTGAGTTCGCTGTCCTACATCCCTGCCCACACTAAATACTTATTTTTTTCTACTGTAACTTGCCTTGCACGACTATTTTAGCTAAGTTTAAGCCTTATTTTCAGGCGTTGCTTAAGTGGTATGTATGGTGGAACCATTCACTATGACAGCGACGAGTGTTCGTTTCAACTGCAAGAGTACAATCGTTTGGAAGAGGAAGCTGACAGGTCTGCCAGTCGGTGGAAAAAGATTTGGGGGAAATTAGAGCCCGTCAATGTCAAGAAAAAGGTATGTGTATATGCGACAGCGTTGTATGCCGTGTAGCCACTGATGACGAAACAACAGCATTGTTACAAGTTGTTCACAGACTTGTTACAATGTTGTAGCCGGCACATCTTGTAACAAGTCTGTGAGATTTTTACGTGTGTAGCGTAAATCCTGACGAATTGAGAGCGCTTTACTGAAATGAATCTGCAAACCTTAACGAAGACCTTACGGTCACATGCAACCTGGAAACGACTTTTCGTAATCTTACTGTCGTGCCAATAGAAGCCTTCCGTAAAATGTTGTTGCAATATATTCTATATTTGATAAAATTCGTTTACAACTTCCTGTTTTGAATTTGGTGTTTGATAAATACGAATACCGATTGTACTAGAAATACATGAACGCAACAACCCCTCGCCCGCTTTATATACATTTTAACACACCCCCTCCCCCTCCCCCTCCCCTAATTTCTGTTTTTTTTGTTTATTAATGACACACAGATCTGAAAACATCCCAGAAAATTAGTTAGCAAGGTTCATCTGTCGTCATGTATTGAAACAACGAAAGAAAATGCAAAGTCAATATTAAAAAAAAACCCAAATGATCCAAATGACATATTTCCATTCAAAAATATATATAAACAGTGGCCAAGAAAAGACAGTGTCAACGTCCTAGCGTTCAAAGACAACTCTAGACCATATATTATTTATATTAATTTTCATTTTCAAGATTTCTTCCGTTTTAACTCAGCTAAACTGGTAAATACGAATCTCCTAGCGTTAAACTTTCTTCTGCTTTCGTCACCACAAACACTGCCAATTCAGTCTAGTCTAGTCTTTTCGGATTGTTTTTCTCGTTCGCAGTTTCTTACTTTTTTCGTTGTTGACACATAAATATGACAAGGCATCATAGTCAGTTCTCTTGATCTGAAAAGCCGTTTGTTTCAAAATTTCTTCATTGCTCCCTCCCGAGTTATGTAGAATACACCAGAGCAAAATTCTTTACCAGCTTTGAACAGTTTGAGGACACATCTTTCTTCTTTCGCTTACATTTCGGTCGGCATCGTATTAATTTTTGAGCTTTTTCCAGTGGTTTTAAGTATTTATTGTTGTCTTTTTCTCGGTGCCACATCTCTTGTTAGCCTCCTTTCTTTAGTCTTTTTCCATGGTAATATTAATGTACATTTTTGCTGAAACCATTTTTTCTGGCAAAGATTTCTTACGTCATGATCGTTGAAAAACTATTTCGTAATCCAACCGAACTTATAAATTATAATTTGCTGACGTAAATTTAAATAATTTGAATAATTTAACAGGTTAATTAGCAGTACCCTGCTATTCGAACTGCGCAAGCTGTGGATTTGATAACATATATATAAACAGGTTTCAGAATTGCTTTCAGTTTTTCATCTCGCGTGTAAAGTGGACTCTACGCACGTCGAGATTAGCACCCTCACTGGGCACCGGGCCTTCGGCCCGCCGCCCGGGCTCGGGGAAAACCAATCAAATTCAAAACAGTAAGTTAGCAATAATTTTCATCAAATGAATTGGTCAACTTGAAGAATATATTGCAACGATATTTTAGGAACATAGGCGAGTTTCAGGGTGTTGCGCGCGCGCAGGAATTGGCGGGCTCTTGGCGGGCTCTCTACAAAGTAAGCAATGACAAACAGACTTGCTAGCGAGCCGCCAACAGCAGAATAACAGTGTTAAACATCCAGAAACTGTATCTATACTTTGTTTATTTTAAATAGTATGTTTACTTTGAGTGGAGCTTGCCAGTTGTTTTGAAAAATGATGCGCGCGCAACACCCTGAAACTCGCTTATTGCCACCACAGTTAACAATTATTCACCGAAGTGGAGGTGAATAGTGCTGGATATTCACCGAGCCGCTTTTAGTATATACCTCATAAATGAAATAACAAGTTTAACATTCTTATATTTTTCGGTATTTTATACAAGAGACAGCCGCTAGCAACTTGGGCACTAACGGCACTTGGCGTACTCGATATTTGTCGACAAAACAGTTTTTACAACTTTTGAATATATTAATGGCTAGAAAATTGTAAAGAAACATACCTGTGGACACTCTTCTACTTAATTTTGTTGACTTTTCTCGTTATTCTACAACATCAGCCTTGTTTTATATCAACAAAATCTCCTGCTTCGGTTAAACAAAGCAAAACTGTCCTCCATTTTGTTTTGCCCGCAGGTGAATAGTGCAGGATATCCCGAGCTAGAGGAACCAATCAGATTGCTTGCAAAGCACTATTCACCTGCGAGGTATATGCTAATAAAGAATATTTCGAGTTAAATAGAATGATAAAGTTTACTCGAAATTAACAACTGCATCGCTTTGTGGGTAATGGGTGCCTGGGTCATCCAGGGGCTTCCACTTCCAAAGCCAGCCCCTAGATACAATACCACTCTCATGGCTGGCCAATCCCCGCAACCCAGCCATGAGCCCCCACACCAGACCGAGGCACCCGTCACACTGACTAGGTCAGTGGGAAAAAAAAAATAATAATAATAATAATAAATAAATGAAAAATAATAAAAAAAATAAATAATAATAATAATAATAAATAAATGAAAAATAATAAAAAAAAAAAAAAAGAAGAAGAAAAAAAAGAAGAAAAATGATCCAGTATAACCCCAATTCAACACGCCACGCTAGAGGTAATCCCACAACCTGAGAACACACGTTTGCGCATGCGCTAGAAACCACTGACCTTGCCAACCGCCATGCTTGTATGACTACCACCACGCTAACCGCTCTTTGTTGTTAACTTACTTAAATTGCATTTAACTGCATTATTTTTTGGGAAATTTTTCCAAACACTGACATTTGTGAAAAAGTTGAAATCCTACCCGGAGGAGGATTAAAAAAATGTTTTTAACTTTGTTCACTTGTCGTCTTGTTTATTTACGTAACAGAATTTAACATTCGAAATGATATTGTCCCGACATCGAAGTGCAGGCTTCCACAAACGAGATACAATGGATATAGTTTTGAAGGTGAGTAAACGGTTCACACAAAAAAATTATACATTACATTAATTATGAATAAATTATGAATTGTTAAGATTGTGTGCAACATTAATAAATTTAATATTTGAGTGATTTTTTCCCAGTTACAATTACAGTCACAGTTGCGCAGTTACACAGTTACAATTACGATTACACAGTTGCGATTACACAGTTACACAGTTACAGTTGCGATTACACAGTTACAATTACGATTACACAGTTGCTATTACACAGTTACACAGTTACAGTTGCGATTACACAGTTACACAGTTACAATTTCGATTACACAGTTGCGATTACACAGTTACACAGTTACAGTTGCGATTACACAGTTGCGATTAAATAGTTGCGATTACAAGTTACACAGTTACAGTTGCGATTACACAGTTGCGATTACACAGTTACAAGTTACAGTTGCGATTACACAGTTGCGATTACACAGTTACACAGTTACAATTACGATTACACAGTTACACAGTTACAATTACGATTACACAGTTACAATTACGATTACACAGTTGCGATTACACAGTTACACAGTTACAGTTGCGATTACACAGTTGCGATTACACAGTTACACAGTTACAATTACGATTACACAGTTACCCAGTTACACAGTTACAAATACGATTACACAGTTGCGATTACACAGTTACACAGTTACAGTTGCGATTACACAGTTACACAGTTGCGATTACACAGTTACACAGTTACAGTTGCGATTACACAGTTACAATTACGATTACACAGTTGCGATTACACAGTTACACAGTTACACAGTTACACAGTTACAGTTGCGATTACACAGTTGCGATTAAATAGTTGCGATTACAAGTTACACAGTTACAGTTGCGATTACACAGTTGCGATTACAAGTTACACAGTTACAGTTGCGATTACACAGTTGCGATTACACAGTTACAAGTTACAGTTGCGATTACACAGTTGCGATTACACAGTTACACAGTTACAATACGATTACACAGTTGCGATTACACAGTTACACAGTTACAATTACGATTACACAGTTGTGATTACACAGTTGCGATTACACAGTTACACAGTTACAATTACGATTACACAGTTGCGATTACACAGTTGCGATTACACAGTTACACAGTTACAATTACGATTACACAGTTGCGATTACACAGTTGCGATTACACAGTTACACAGTTACAATTACGATTACACAGTTGCGATTACACAGTTGCGATTACACAGTTACACAGTTACCATTACGATTACACAGTTGCGATTACACAGTTACATAGTTACCATTACGATTACACAGTTGCGATTACACAGTTACACAGTTACCATTACGATTACACAGTTGCGACTACACAGTTACACAGTTACAATTACGATACCTACCACTGTTAAGAACCTCAGGCTGAAATTAAGAATTTATTTATATAAGAATATATAAGAATATAAGAACCTACGTCAGCCTGATTTGGTAAAATATAGGTTCTTGTTAGCGGGTTTTTACTGTACACAGTTACGATTATACAGTACAGTTACAGTTGCGATTACACAGTTACGCAGTTACCGTTGCGATTACACAGTTGCGATTACACAGTTACGCAGTTACAGTTGCGATTACACAATTACGCAGTTACACAGTTACGATTACGCAGTTGCGATTACGCCGTTACACAGTTACATTTACACCAGGGGCGGATCTAGCCTAAAATCTGACCGTGGCCCACAATCTAGGGGGGTCCGGGGGCATGCCCCCCCGGAAAATTTTGAAAATTAGAGTCTCTGAAAACGCATTTCCTGCATTTTGAGAGAGATCTAGAGTCATATTGTAGGATCGTTTTATACATGTTTTTCACCGAGATCTTTGTATAAATTTTACTCAAATCAAAATTTTTCTTTTCTCTTTAAGTTCAAGCCAAGACCTTCTAATTATTCAATAAAATGTTTAGGAGTAATTGATCCAATATGAATCGTAATGTATGTTTAACGCGTTTTGTGTGACATATAAACTAACCAGTCAAGCAGCTGGGTATCCTTTGGCCATTATTTAGAATTCTATTGAGTATTCTGTCTAATGCGGCAATTTGCCCCGGGCCCCCAGCTCGAGAGGGCCCCCCTAATTATAAATGCCGTAAAATGGCATGCGAAATTTTTGCAAGGGGGGCCCCAATTCTTTATTTTGCCCCAGGCCCACTTTAGTCTCTGTGCGGGCCTGCTAATGCCAGCCAATTTTTACTTGAAACAAGAATAATCAAAGCAACCCTGCTAGTGTAATATTAATATTAACAATTTATAGGTATCAGCTAGCATTTGTCAGACTCCAGATCAGGAAATGGAGTCCCTTTACGTTTTATACTGTCTTTCGGACTCTAGTTTCCCTGGATAAAGCGAGAATAACAACAATGGAGTTGATGAGAGCCAGAAGATGTAAACTGAGTTAGTAAATAGATTCGTAAATATCGTCGCTCTATACAGTCTGTAAGCTAATAATATAAATGATAGTTCGAAACGTCAAACGATTAAGAGAGTGTTAAATCCCGCGACTGACAAGTCTCCGAGTCTTGCAGATAATATTTCAAAGTTGAACCATGATAGAAATGCTGTGTTCCAGTCGATGAGAATTATATTAATAAATAATGTAATGAGAGAGAGAGAGGTCGCGGCTCTCGGTTTGATCTCATGCTTGTTCTTCAAATTGATCAATGCTTTAAAGATTTATATAGTCTGAGTATAGACACCACAGTCCTATAGTAACTAGCGCCTGACGATCAACAATTTTAGTAGAGAGGAACTCGTACTATAAATAAAGAAACCAAACAAA
>OZ036001.1:4481106-4551106 GCA_964035015.1 Corallium rubrum
GTGTGGCTTGATGTGTGTGGCATAACGTGTTGTGGTATGATGTGACGTGGTATGATGTGACGTGGTGTGGCCTGGCGTGACGTGTGTGGCGAGGGGTGGTGTGGCGTTGTGTGACTTGATCTGTGTGGCATGACGTGTGTGGAATGACGTGGGAGGGGTGTAGCGTGGTATTGTGTTACCCGGTATGGCTTCGTACACTTGGAGAACAACCTTTATTTTATATATATATATATATATATATATATATATTAATGTGTTTGTTTATAGTTACATATTGATTGTCTTTATTTAGTTAAGGTACTACGATGCAGAAGGTGATATTCACTGCCAGGGTCTACTGGATTTGTCCGAAATAATATCATGCGAACTTTTACAACAAAACGGTACGTTTTCACAAACTTTCAAAATCGGTGATTTTAAAATAACTATGATACTATAATAGTTAAGATTGTATGTGGAAGAACACGTAAGATAATAAAAAATGGCTTTTACATACTTTTCAAATCTTATCCCATTCTTGAGTTATTGGCTATGCAATTTCAGCACTGACGTCACATGTCATTTGTACTCTGGTGAGGTCAAAGTTAGAATATGCTTGTGAACTATGGTCACCCTACACCGCCAAGGATAAATTACGGATTGAAAATGTCCAACGTAGGGCAACAAGGTTTATACTTAATTATCCAATAGACATGGACTACAAGCAACGGCTCATCAAGCTATCCCTACTTCCTCTAGAATATAGAAGACAAATAAGAGATCTCATTCTCCTATTTAAAATTCGGTCTTGTGGATATTGATCACTCACATTCCCTACAACAACACACAACCTCAAGTTGCTATAATACCCGTGGTTCTTCTCATCCCAACTACTACGTCAGGATGGCTCGACAAGACTACTTTAAGAATTCATACTTCCTTG
Source organism: Corallium rubrum (assembly GCA_964035015.1). Taxonomy (NCBI): domain Eukaryota; kingdom Metazoa; phylum Cnidaria; class Anthozoa; order Scleralcyonacea; family Coralliidae; genus Corallium; species Corallium rubrum. The sequence continues at coordinate 4,482,029 of OZ036001.1, forward strand.
GAGTTACGGTCCTCTGGAATGACCTCCCCCTTGATTTGAAACGTACTGATCTCTTGTCTTCTTTCATAAGAAAAATCAAGGATCACTATAAAACCAAATTTGAACATCATTATTGTTTACCAGGAGAATAACTGATCTTAGTTATTAAGTTAGTGTTGTAATATGAACCTTTATGTTATTTCTATTTTATTTTTATTTTGTGTCCTAAAGGTTGCTTTCTCCTGTTGCTACTTATTAGCTATGTTATTTATTTACTGTTTGTGTATTTATGTCTTTTCATTGTATCAGTGACGAAAATTCATTAAACTAAACTAAACTAAATAGGTGGGAGAAAACGGAAAGTTAATCATTTATTTTTTTTGCGGTCCGGTATCCATCTGATTCGCGCGCTCTGATTGGCTTAGCGAGCGGATTTTAAAAAAAAAAGAAAAAAAAGTTTACATTCTATCATTTAAAATTGATCGATTTTCATAACTATTTCGCCTGCCACAGAAAAAACATATTCAACAGAGAGCTACGGGGATGCAATTAAATGAGTTTTATTATCCAAATGGCTTTGACAACTTCGTGTGAAAACAGCGAATTTTAAAAGAACGCGAGAGAACGGTGAAAAAGCAAAATTTCAGCGAGCGACATTTATAAAGTTTTAAAGTATTATTGCTCAACGACGTATGAAAACAGTTTAAAACAGTAGGCAAAACATACATAAACTTGTGAACACAGTATTTTGAATCAGTAAATGAAACTATATAGAAGTATATATAAAACAAAAACATACCACGAGAAGACAGAAAAGCTGAAACCTTTTGACACTATTACTGTCATTCTTCTGTTGTCCAACTATACTCAACAAAACCGCTACAAGTCTTTACCCTTTAGTAAAATATTTTCCACATGCCAACCTCATCGTGTCATGTCTTTGAAAAAAGTTACAAATGGCTTATTACAAGCATTTTCGTCTCCAAACTCGAACGACGCACTTTCAATTTCCATGCAGTCAGCCAGTATTGAAAGCCATTTTCCAAGCGAACAGCCAAAAACGAGCAAGCGACGAAGAAGAACGTCGAAGAATCTTTATCAACTAAACTTTAAAAACACTAGGACTGCATTCTGACTTCCATTCGTAACTAGATCGATCTTCAAGTTTTGACTGTTTTTGATCATAAAAGACGTTCCAAGCTTCCCTGTCGGACTGCATGTCGGCAGTTGTTTACTGCCGAACGATAAACTTTGGACTTGAATATCACGTGAATGTCACGTCGATTACGCAATTAATTATGTTAATTTACTTAATTATGTAAATTATAAATCGTACGATTAATAAAAAAAATAAATATGTTATTTACCGTTTTGGTCGGTCTGTATAGAGAAATATTTCCCTCGGTCTCAAAAACGACCCTCGGCCTGCGGCCTCGGGCAGTTTTTGAGACCTCGGGAAATATTTCTCTATACGGACCTCTCAGCCGGTAAATAACATATTTATTTATCTTTGGATTTGTTTGACTAAACTGAATCAAACGTTGGAAATATTCCTTGGGGTATGGTCTGATTACATCTGCAATGTGTGGTTCCGTGTAGTCAAACCAATCCAAAGATATGACTGATTTTCCGTTTTCTCCCACATACAACGTGTGACGTCATTGCTCAAATTGCATGGCCAATAACTCAAGAATGGGATAAGATTTGAAAGGCATGTAAAAGCCATTTTTCATTATCTTAGGTGTTCTTTCAAATACAATCTTAAAAACTGAAGTGAAATGTCGTTTCATAGCCACTTTAAGCGGTGCTGCTATGTTACGTTATGTTATGAATGTTGACGGTTATTGACTGTTCCTGTTTGTATTTTGTTCTAGCTTCAAATGAAAAGCAATTTTACTTTGATGTAAGTATCAGTTGGAAGGTTATTTGAGGATGATTGGTGAATATTCTCTGTCTCTTATCGCAGTACACTGTACCTACAGTACTCGAGCTACACACAGGCATCACTTGTCACTTAAGCTACACATATGTTGCACTGTGTTTGTTATAATCATGTTTTGTCTGTGTTGCGCTATGTTTCGTTTGTGTTGCGCTTGTATTGTGTTTGTGTCTGGGTCCACATCTTAGTTTGCGTTTGGAACTGGGTCTGCGTTGCACTCTGTTCTGTTTGTGGTGAGCTCTAATCTGTTGCTTTGCTTTATATATGTGATTGTATATCTGTGTTGCCCTGTGCTGCGCCTGCTGTGCTGCGCTGTACTGTGCGTTGTGCTGTGCTGGCTGTGCTGCGTTGCGTTGCGTTGCGTTGCGTTGCGTTGCCTTGCGTTGCGTTGCGTTGCGTTGCGTTGCGTTGCGTTGCGTTGCGTTGTGCTGTGCTGCATTGTTCTGCGTTGTGCTGTGCTGTGCTGTGCTGTGCTGTGCTGCATTGTTCTGCGTTGTGTTGTGTTGTGTTGTGCTGTGCTGTGCTGTGCTGTGCTGTGCTGTGCTGTGCTGTGCTGTGCTGTGCTGTGCTGTGCTGTGCTGTGCTGTGCTGTGCTGCGTTGTTCTGCGTTGTGTTGCGTTGTGTTGCGCTGTGATGTGCTGTTCTGCGTTGTGTTGCGTTGCATTGCGTTGCGTTGCGTTGCGTTGCGTTGCGTTGCGTTGCGTTGCGTTGCGTTGCGTTGTCCTGTGCTGTGCTGTGCTGTGTTGTGCTGTACTGCATTGTTCTGCGTTGTGTTAAGCTGTGCTGTTCTGCGTTGTGTTGTGTTGTGTTGTGTTGTGTTGTGTTGTGTTGCGTTGCGTTGCGTTGCGTTGCGTTGCGTTGCGTTGCGTTGCGTTGCGTTGCGTTGCGTGGTGCTGTGCTGCGCTGTGCTGTACTGTGCTGCGTGGTGCTGTGTATGCGGTGTGTTGTCGTCTTGTCTTCGTTATATTTTACTTTTGATTCTTACTTATGATTCATCGTCTCTTTGCATTGCAGCTTCGCACCGACAAACGTTCCTACAATCTCTTTGCTGTTTCAGAAGAAGAAGCAAAAGAGTGGATAAGCAGACTACAGAATCTGGATACTTAGAAGCCTAATTGCACTAATTTAAATTGGGGTGAATATTCAGTTGTGAATATATTGTATAGGTTTTACTCAGTTAGAATTTCCTAAATTAAGTTTAATTTCTTTTAATTTTTTTAATTTTATTCTTATAAATTGCACACATAGAGAAGTATTTTAGAATGTATAAAGATGAAACTGTTCTACTGGCTAAAGAATTCTTTTGCTATTCATGATACTACCTCGACCGTCATTGTTGAGAGTTCCCTGCGAGCAGTGGCGCAACTACCTATTGTATTAGCAAGGGCAGACATAAACAGTGTTTTCACTTTACTTCTCCATTCTTTACTCCCTATTTTTTACTCTCCTTTTTTTACTTATCGATGGTGAGAATAGCAAATGGCTTTCACATCTCATTATTTATTTGTTATTGTTACTTTGCTCTGATTGGCTTATTCTTTTGAATCTCATTATTAGTTTGTCTTGGTTACCTTTATCTGATTGGCTAATTTTTATCACGTGATTATCTTGCGTATATAAGCTCGTTGTTTGTTTTACTCTTTACGTTTCTCTCTGACGAGGGGCCTTCGCTCGAAACGTTAGACCACTTACGTTCTCTGTTTCGGCAGTATTTAACAATTATTCGCCGAAGGCGAGGTGAATATCGGTGAATAATAACCGAGACGAAGTCGAGGTTATTATTCACCGATATTCACTGAGCCTGAGGCGAATAATTGTTTTAGTATAAATACACATTTTCGTACTTTTAGGATCAACATTTTCTTTAAAGTTGTTCATTTCCTCGTCTGTCGCATTGACAACTTGGCTGGCGGCCATTTTGGATAAACGCTGTAGGTGATTATCGAGAATTAACCCGACGTAGCTCGACCAATCAGCGCGCGCGATTTTCTATAATCACCTGTGTATTTATACTAATAACCTTACTATACCATATTTCACCTATTGGGAAGGGTGGGTAAACCCCACGGGCCCGAGCGAAAGGAATTAATTAGGGGCCCCGGGCATTTTGTGGCGAGATCCGTAGGTTCCATAGAACCCCCCTTTCTGATGGTTATAACTGCAGGAAATAGCGTTTCAGGGCATTAGAAAATCAAACATTTCCTGGGGGAGCATTTCCCCGGACCCTTCTACTGGTTTGTCGCACCTTTAGGGCCCGTCACTTTGTCTGACAGTCTTGAGTCTTACACTGAAAATCTTCTCTTCGGGGTGGTGTGTGTGTGTGTGTGTGGGGGGGGGGGGGGGGGGGTATTTACCCCCCAAATGTTTTGGCAAGAAGTGCCGTTATTAGCATGTGCAGTGTGCACTGACGTTTTACCCAATTTGGGTAAAATGTCTGCGCGCAGGCTATGCGGAACGGAATGAATGCGGTTATGAATCTATTCAAATAATCTGCCCACTTTAACAGATTTTGAATCGGAGTGTGAGTGATTAGATTTTTCTCAAAAGTGCCCTCAAAGTGCAGGAAATGCCATTTCAGAGACCCAAACCCCCCTTAGAAATGCGGTCACTAAACCGGAAAGGGCCCCCAAGTAATCAATCCCACGGCCCCCCAGATGCCTAGTTGCGCCACTGCCTGCGAGCAAAGTTCCCTCGACCAAGTTTTCCTTGACACATTCTAATTGTTCGTGTGTACGACACAAATTGACAAATTTTTCCTTCACACATTTCCTTGTTAATGAGGATGACGTCTAAGGGCCTGTATATATGATCCCGGTGTACCGGGACGTCCCGGTGTACCGGGATCTCGGCTTGTAGATAATTTACTGTTATTTTCGCGGTTGCGTTTATATGGAGACCGGGACGTCCCGGTGTACCGGGATCCCGGTTGAATCAACCGAGATCTCGGTACACCGGGACAGATTTTTTCCCATATAAACGCGACATCCCAGTACACCGGGATGAAGTTTACTGAACTACAATGCTTGTAACTTTGAATATTACGGTCAGAATTTCGTCCAAACGGTCAGGTCTAAAGACAAAACACGGAATAAAAGTGAAATAACTTCTAACACTGTAGAATTAGGGTGAGTTTTTGCTTTTTTGTCCATTTCCTTAAACTCCCGCGCTTTTTGACCCGGGATGAAATTCATCCTGGTCAACCGGGACATCCCGGTACACCGGGCTCATATAAACAGGCCCTAAGTAGGCATTTGTGTTGCTTGAATATTTTAATGAAAAAAAATAAATTTTTAAAGTGCCTGTGAAACGAAAATTAAGTCTGTCTAATATTTGAAAGAACACTTAAAATGATAGAGTAATATCTTTTGTAGTTTTTCGTTTCCTTGCTTCATTCTTGAGATATTTCAGTTTGTTTGACATGCAAATTTGACTTGTGCATAATGACTTATCGCAAAAGCAGAGGCCGCGGAAGCACCTGAAAAGTGGGGGGGGCACTGTCAAAAAGGGGCACCTTGGTTATTTTCAAAATAATTGTATAATTTAAAACGTTGTACAGTTGTAACTTCCATTCGATCACCACCATTTTGTTTTTAACATAATTTCTTGGTCAGCGGCATATATTATATCATCCCCTTGGGCAACGGCACAGTCACTCTTTTCTACAGCAAATAGCAGTCATACATCTACGAAATGGGTACATTACAATCGTTGGCACCTAAGCGTGTACACCGCCCGTCAAAACATGTCCTAAATTTTAGCCAAAGTTAACCGTTTTGAAATCAACACTGTGGGATTGGCGAGACGTGATTGGCTAAGGGCACATTCACTTTGACTTTGACATAAAACATGTTTTGATGAGCACTGTACACGCTTAGATGCCAACGACTGTAATTCTTTCCAGTATAAGGAATATGCCGCAGTAAACCTTAACCGCCACATTTATAAAAAGGGCATTTTTATTTCAGAAAAAGGGCACTTTTTCCAATTTTGAAAAAAGTGGGGGAGGGGGGCATCTGCCCCCAGTCAGTGCCCCCCTGGTTCCATGGCCTCTGCGCAAAAGATTATATACCTTTGTTATTGTCAAACAAAAACACTTAGAGTTTACAGACTTTGTTGTAGGACAAACACTCGCACATGGTTCCTAATTTGCCAAGTGCTTTTGTTCGACAATAGCAAAGATGACAAGATATAGAACACTTCGCGATAAGTTATTATGCAAACTGTGACGTAAAGTTATCTTATAAGTCAAATTTTCATATCAAACAAACTGAAATATCTCAAAAGGGAAGCAAGGAAACGAAAAACTACAAAAGATGTTACTCTATCATTTTAAGTGTTCTTTCAAATAAGACAGACTTAATTTTTGTTTCATAGGCACTTTAAAATATAGAATATGCTATTCAAATATGCTATTAAACTGCGAATTGGGTTTCTCCTGTAACATAATATTGTGTATGCAAATTATGTCTACTTTGACGCCATCTTCATTTAGGAAATACAAACCTCAATATATTAACAATAAATAAAAGCTTAGCCTGACAATACCTGACTCGTCCCCCAGTCGTCTATTTTATTTAAAAAGTCTATATTAAAGCCAATAAAATTATAACTATAGAAGATAATAAAAACATAGAATAATTGTGAATAATTGGGAGATCAGTATAAAAACATAGAATAATTGTGAACAATTGTGTAAAATTATAAGTATAGAAGATAATGAAAACATAGAATAATTGTGAATAATAGTGAGATCAGTTGTCGCGTGGGCGTGTTCCACGCGACAACTGATCTCACAATTATTCACAATTCTATGTTTTTATTATCTTCTATAGTTATAATTTCACACAATTCACAATTATTCTATGTTTTTATACTGATCTCACAATTATTCACAATTATTCTATGTTTTTATTATCTTCTATAGTTATAATTTTATTGGCTTTAATATAGACTTTTTAAATAAAATAGACGACTGGGGACGAGTCAGTGACAATACAAACTCTTCGCATCGCGCCCTGGGAAAATGGACGCGAGAGAAGAGTCTATTTAACATCGCTAATTGTGTCCCGATTAATGAGAGACAACTACCAAAATCTGGCAGCATGGCTACTGAAAAGAATCAAATTAATTATGCCAGACATTTCGGTAAAATTTATTACCTGTAAAGACCTGGCCAAGCGCTTTCAACATTTCATTCAACATCATTCAACATTGTTGATTGTTATATATCTAGAGTTTCACTGTCATTGGTTGTTTTGTGGTCACATGACCTTAGCTAAATTTCAATGTCTACCGAGCGGGCAATAATTGAGAACTTATTGCCTGCTCGATCAATAAGTTTTCAATTGTTGCCCACTTGGCCGCTAGAACTTTGAACTCTTCACGGCATCCTATAAACAAAAGCTTGTTTGGTACGAAAAAAAGAATATTTGTAGGCCTTCAAAGCATGTGTGAAGATTAACTGGAGAAAGGTATTGCTGTTCTTTTGTTCTGAGACTCATATTCGTTTGGTTGAAGTGAAATTACGGAGCCAGACGAAATGTTTTGGTAAGTCTTAGCGTTTGTCCTTTGTGTACTTTCCGGCCATGATAAACGTCGAAATTATTCAGCGAAACTCAAGCTATACAGGGTGTATCAAAAAAAAGGCTACCCTTAGAAAATATAATTAACATTCTTTTCAAATAACCTATTGTATATTGACAGCCCTGGACACCTCTGAAGTCACGGATGCGTAAAAAACAAATGGTCGTATACACCTGGGAAATTACGATAACTTCTAAACGTATGAAGGAGCATAACTGAAATAAAAATGTTAATTATATTCATATCAGTTCGATTAAAAATGGTTCAACTGACCACAGGGCTGTCAATATACAATAGGTTATTTGAAAAGAATGTTAATTATATTTTCTAAGGGTAGCCTTTTTTTTGATACACCCTGTAGATCGCTTTCACTCACGTGATCGGTGGCCCCATGGGGGTGGTGAAACAATACGAAATATTTGAATAAGAAAGAGCTAATTCCCATACCGTACACCAATATGGCCGCCATTGCATTGTTTTGGTACACCAATATGGCCGCCGTGACGTCAGATGAAAACGATCTATACAGTGCGTATCAAAAAAAAGGCTACCCTTAGAAAATATAATTAACATTCTTTTCAAATAACCTATTGTATATTGACAGCCCTGGACACATGCGTTGCTCTGTGGTCAGTTGAACCATTTTTAATCGAACTGATATGAATATAATTAACATTTTTATTTCAGTTATGCTCCTTCATACGTTTAGAAGTTATCGTAATTTCCCAGGTGTATACGACCATTTGTTTTTTACGCATCCGTGACTTCAGAGGTGTCCAGGGCTGTCAATATACAATAGGTTATTTGAAAAGAATGTTAATTATATTTTCTAAGGGTAGCCTTTTTTTTGATACACCCTGTATAACAAAACACTTAATGTCTGATCGCTCGGGAAACAGTTAGTTTTGTTTTCCCTCGAGTCTCGATATCGAATATCAAGACTCTCGGGAAAACAAAACTAACTGTTTCCCTCGGGAGCAGACATTAAGTGTATATTATAACATAGCTTTGATATAGCAACGTTTTTGATTGGCTGTCGTGCGTGCTCCATTTAACAATTAGACAACGAGTCCGAGTTGTCTATGAGCGAATAGTCAACGAAGGCGAAGCCTGAGTTGACTATTCGCGCATAGACAACGAGGACGAGTTGTCTAATTGTTTTAGTATACACCCTGTACCAACTCTAAAAAAATACAGTTTTTCTAGTGCAAACTGACGAAAATGTTGTGTTATTTAACCACACATGAGTGGCAAGTAAAAGCAGATTTAATTAATAAAATACGGTTTAATTGTATTTCGTTCCTTACCATTAAAAATCTTCATGCCATATTTTGTGGCGTTTTTAGTTTTCTCAGGGATAGCATTTTCTATCAAACTCTCAAAAAATTCCTCTGAAACGTCTGCAAAACGAGAGTTTACTGCCATATTTTTTCAGGTTTGTTTTCATTTTTCTCAAACGTTGTCCATCACGAATAGACAACGGTTGAGTAGCCAATCAGAATGCAGGATTTGTAATAGACGATGGTTGGGTGTATACTAAAACTCGATGGAGCACGCTAAACCATGAGCCATTTCTTAAATTCAACATGTTGAAAGCGTTTGGCCACCGCTGTTGAATGGTGTTGAATGATGTTGAACGAAATTTGAACATGTTCAAATTTTCGTTCAACAGTTGTTCTGAATGTTGTTGAATGCGATGTTGAAAGCGTTTGGCCAGGTCTTTAATTAGATACATTTCGCCAACACGTGTAGGCTTTTCAAAATCTTTCACGTAGATTCATTTACACGAGCAGTAAGAACACGTTCAAAATACCAGTCTTCGTAAATTTCGTGAAGTTTAAAACTAAACTTAAAATTTTAGCTTTCGACTAAACAAATTTCACATAACAACACTCGCCCGGCTAGTTAAAATTTAACTAATTCAACTATACAGTTTACGAAGAACTATATCGGTAATAAGGTATTTGGGTGATAGGCACTTTAAAATCAATCCAAGTGATTTCCTATGAAATCTTAACCCGTTTCGCATTGCTGTTGTGGGACACTCTATTATATTACTCTGTCTAACGTCAGACAATTTTACTTGTCAAGGGGTTGACATCTCTTAAATAAAGCCTGCTTTCCATCAGTGGCGGCGGAACATATTTGAAAGTAGGGGGGCTGGGTGACAAAGTTAAAGGGGCGTGGCCGTAGACTCTGACAGGTCAAGGGCGTAGCCCAAGCATTCTAGGGATGTCCTAGGGCATGTTCCTCCCCCCATCCAAATTTTTTGGAATTTTAGGTTTCTGAAATGGCCTTTCCTGCATTTTAAGAGCACTTTTGAACAGAAAGTAAAATTTTCCTTGTGTTTGGAGAGTAGTCTTCCTTTTTATAAACGACAAAAAGCAATCGTCAAATCCAATCAGAAGTTCCCTCATGCAGGTTCTGACTTAAATAACATCATCTTGTTGTCATGTCTAATTGTCTATGTGACTATGTTCGCGGCCGTTTTGGAGCCTGTTCCACAAGAAATGAGGTGATCGTACTCTGCTTCGCCATGGCGCCATGTTATTATATATTTCTTGTTCCCAGGCTCTCCCTTTAATTTTATTGTCCGTGGAATTTCATGGGACTTCTTGGGATTTCATGTGATAAAAGTGGCATCCTCCGATATTGGGCAGAAGACGCTCGAGCCTGAGATCAAGCTAACAAATCCGAACTAATTGAACCAAATTGACCATAACCTTATATATCAGTGTTTACAACAGGTAAGTTCAGTTTTTGAGTAGATGACAGATCACAGAAGTCAGAAGTATCTCTGTATGTTGGTGTGTTCTGAGTAGGGGGGCTTAGCCCCCCTAGATGCGTTCTCTAGGGGGGCTATAGCCCCCCTAGCCCCCGTGGTTCCGCCGCCCTTGGTTTCCATATAGTTGTAATTCAGTCGGCGATTGATCGGCGATTGTTTGCGATCTTTTACAACAGTCGTGTTTCCATATAGTTGTAATTGTTGTAATTCAAATCGCCGATTCGCTCGGACTGAGGACTTCTCGATTTTGACAAAGTTCAGATGAGCTAACTTTGATATTCAAAAACAAATTGAATGACTAAAACTTTGTTTGTGATCATTTTCATTGTATAACAATATAACAAGCATTATTTACAAGTTCAGTAACTTCGCCGCTTAAATCTCATGTTTCGTGAACGTTTGACGACAGTTGCAAACATTTGAGCTGGCGTACTGCATTCAAGTCTTCGAACTAGTCATTTAGTAGACTTCTTTAACAAAATCGAGGGTTTTTTGAAAGGATTTGGCCGGTTTTTGTTTCGTTCCCGCAGGAACGAAACTGTTACTGTGTTAGCTTTCCATTGACGTCACAAAAGAAACTGTCATCACAGATGAAAATAGTCCAATCGCAGTGCAGGGTTGTTGGCAGCATAAGCCAAAACTTCGATCTTATCCAATGAAATCAAAATTCCGCATAAAAGATTTAGTTGTAGGCGTGGTTAAACGCCAAAACGAAGTGAAATAATATTGCTGATCTAGCATAATTAGCTGAACGACGTAAACAATCCCGTGGGAAGTGAATCAACAATACTATGAACAAGCGAATGCCAAGTATACCGTAGGAACTTTCCCCTCTTTGAATTCTCCGAAATGGCATTCTAACTGCTCGTTGCCGCTTTAGATTTAATAATAAAGATTGAGATTGGGCGAATAGCATTCCGAAATGTCGGGTCGAGTCAGTGTCGAATTGGCCCTTGGCCTTGGAAAAGCTACTCAATCACTCCAGTATTTATTCCGATCAAATACAAACTTTGAAAGAATTACACACAGATTGAAGAGTATTTAATAAATTTTAACTTAAATATCGGAGCCAGCTTTCCTAAACAGCGACATTTTATGTATCTACATATAAATAACCACAAAACTTCCGTCGTACTGACGCCACATGTACATTTCTCCTATTCACGTCTTACCGTGTATAGGAGGCAAATAAAACGTTGCCAAAATAATTGCGTTCTCAAGAACGCTAGCAGGTAAGGCCTGCTTTATATATCGCACAATCGTCGCATTTAATTAAGACAAATTTATAATTCATATTAACTTCGACGACATCAATGCGACTTCGTTTTATATGAGGAAATTAATTCAGACAAATTTAATGTTTTTCACATTAAAACACAAAAAATTAAATTAAGAGCAGGAAATTTATTCATTTAATTCGTTGCGCCGTGACGTCGCATTTCAGTCTGATCACGACAGATGTCACGGATACAACGTCTTCTAGACGAATTGAACTCCTCATTTAATTGATTAAATTACTGTAAATTCGTCTGAAATGCGACGATTGTCCGACGTATAAACTAGGCCTAAAAGAAACAGGAAGTGTGACTGTCCCGCTGTATGTTTTGTTGATGATTATCAAGAAAACGACTCCATTGAATGACATCAAGTTCAAATTCAATCTGTTCAAATTCAGTTCCCCCGTATAGGCCAAAAAACAATTGTACTTATATATACGCAGAACGTTTATACCTTTGCGACAGTGTAACCATCAAAAAATTTTGCTTCCAAAATTGTAGGCCTTGTCGCGTCAGACCACTGGCGGGAATTGGCCGAGCTAAAATTCGTCGTTGCCCCCAATCGGCATGCAACAGGCTGACGGGAACGAAACAGCTATTTCTTTTTAGAAATAGTTTCTTGTTGTAAATAATTTTGTGTTTTACGTTGCAAACATCTAGCAAAAAGTCGCCGACTGTCGGCGATTGATGTTTCCATTAACTGTTGTCGCATCGGCGACTGTTGTAATTGTTGTGTCGCATCGGCGACTGTTGTAATTGTTGTAGAAGTTGAACCTGCATGATTCAACTTCTAGAACTGTCGCCGATTGGATTACAACAAGCGTTTCCATTTTAAGTTGTCATTGTTGTGAGACTTGATCGGCGACAGTCGCCGGCTGAATTACAACAATTAGAACTATACAGTGTGTATCAAAAAAATTCGAACCCTTCGAAAATGAATTAGCATCCGTTTCAAACAACCTATTGTAGTAGTTTGAAAGCCCTAAACACTTCCGAGCCACGGATGCGTAAAAAAACACGGTCTTATAGTTATACACCTTAGGAAATGAAAGTATTTAAAAGCTTTTTCTCTTCCTGTTTAACTTATGTGCTGATTAATTTATAACTCATCGCTTTTAGGGCTTTCAAACTACTACAATAGGTTGTTTGAAAAGAATGCTAATTCATTTTCTAAGGGTTCGAATTTTTTTGATACACACTGTATGGAAACCTACACACGTAAAAATCTCACAGCTTGTCAACAGGATGTGTTCGCAACAGGCTTGTATAGCAAGGCTGTTTACTATGGAACGCCATGTGTCCAAAAATTATTTAGCGTAAATTATATGATATAATGACTAAAAATGTCATTATTTATAAACAATAAAGAAAGAAAACTCACTTTATATCATATTGAATTATTATTTTGGTAATGATATGATATAATGTAGATCAACAGTTAACATTATATCAAACCATGAGTTGCCGTTTTAGTCATGATTTGATATAATGCAAAGACTGCAATTTCATTATTTGAAATAATGGAGACAAGCTACTTTATATCATACCATGAAATAGAAGTCTACTTATGGTTTGATATAATACCAAACCAACAAGTTCATTATATCAAATCATGATGCGCTGTATAAATCATGGTTTGATATCATGCAGAAACAGCAGTGACTTTATATATAACGCCAAAGGGAAAATATTGTTATATGAAACCATGACCCGCTAAGTTACGCATGGTTTCATATAATGCAAGATGTTTCATACGATTTAATACTCGTCCTTTAGCATGTTTTGAAATAGGCATGCACCGTAATAATCATCATGTCAAATAATAATCAGTAGGGAACTAGCGCAGACATTGTATCAAATAAAAGCGCAACAGCAAAAGCATTATATCAAATAATGTTGTAAGGACGCGCCGAATGTTGGCGAATAACGAACAAGAACTTGCGGGTGCCATTTCAAGGGCCGTCGCAGTAGCTGTGAGTTCGGTTTTGGCTCAGAGTCCCGTCACGTCAATAGCCACGAGTACGTCAACAAACACAAGTTCTGACGCAGTTCAGGTAAGTAGTGTCAGATAAAGAAAGTTAACTTACGTGTTATTTTAAGAAACAAATAATGAAATATCGATCACACTCTGTCTTTTTCCGCTTTTTTAATGTTCTATTCCATTTAACTCTTATTTAAATTATAAATTGCGTAAATTTAAAAATTGACAATTTCATTTCGTAGTATTTTCAGAAAATGCGACAACTTTTATCAAAATTACATAATTGCTTCCGTAGTTCCGCTTCACTCATAAGAAAGAGAGCAGCACCCCAAGGCTCTCGTTCGCCTCCTCGCCCGCCCCAATCCGGCCGAGGGCTAACATGCGCCCCAATCCCATTGCCCGAATCCTTAGGAGAGCGTCAACGTACGCCGTACGCGTGTCGGTGTTCCGCGGACCATATATTGGGCTATTCCATTTAATAACCGTACCCCACCCCCCCCCCCCCTATCGAGGACACTAGAATTCATCAGGAGTAGGGACTATTTCTATCTAGGAATTCTTCAGGGGTCGAGTGAACAAAATGAATTCTTCGATCAGGAGTAACGATCAATTTCTTCAAGAGCAATAGATGTGAGACAGGAATTCTTCAGGGGTAGCTGTTGTAAAAATCGAATTCCTCAGGGGGGCTGTTGTAAGATAGGAATTCTTCAGGGGTACGGGTATTAAATGGAATAGCCCATTAAAAAGCGGAAAAAGACAGAGTGTGATCGATATTTCATTATTTGTTTCTTAAAATAACACGTAAGTTAACTTTCTTTATGTGACACTACTTACCTGAACTGCGTCAGAACTTGTGTTTGTTGACGTACTCGTGGCTATTGACGTGACGGGACTCTGAGCCAAAACCGCACTCACAGCTACTGCGACGGCAGAGGCGGATTCAGACTACGTAGCCTGCGTGCAGACGTTCACTCCCCGCCCCCCCCCCCCCGAAAGGCGGAAAGTAACGTCTGCGAAACGGCGGCACTAATCGTGTTCTGGTCACGTGGATCTTCGCAGCATAATTTTCATAATTACTTTATTAAAATCCAAGATGGCGTACTGCACACATGCTTGGAACCAAGCTAAATTAGCCCTTTGCAATACTTTTAAGTTAACGTCTCTACATAGTGAGCAAGAGATGGCAATTCGGAAGATTGTAGAAGGATACTGTGACGTTTATGTCAGTTTGCCGACTGGTTATGGAAAATCGTTCGTATATCAAGCCATTCCGATTGCTGCTGATATTGTTCGTGGACGTCCACTTGGGACAAGTAAAGTGATCATTATTTCACCTTTAAAGGCTTTAATGGATGACCAAGTTGCATATTTGTCTTCTTTGGGACTTAATTCAGTGGCTGTAAACAGCGATGAAAGAGATGGTGTTCTTGAACAGATAGAACTTGGAAATTTTCAATATGTTTTCACTTCGCCTGAAAAGATGTTGTCTTCTGAAAGATGGCGTCAACTGCTGGCGTCCAAAGAATATCAAGACAATTTGGTTGCTGTAGCGATAGATGAAGCCCATTGCATAACCCAATGGGGACTCGGTTCTACAAACCCATTTCGAGTATGGTATGGAAATCTGGGGGAACTGAAATCCCTTGTTTCTAATCAGGTTTGTTTTGTTTCCCTAACAGCAACAGCAACTGAACACACTAAAGAACAAATAGTGAAAACTTTAAACCTAAAGAATGACCGGACATGCTTCATAGAACAAAACCCTAACAAGCCAAACTTATGTTTTTCTGTTCAGTATATTAACAACAGTAATCCGTTGGAGTCCACGTTTGGTTCAATAATGAATGAACTAACTAATAAAGGCACAGATACAACCAGAACAATGATTTTTTGTCAAACACGTCGCCAATGCGCAGTAATTTTTACAGTTTTCAGGCGAACTCTACTGGGTAAAATGTTTGTTCAATGTGAAGAAAACGTTGAAAAACGTTTGGTGGAAATGTACCATGCAGGGACCCCTAAAACTGTCAAGGAGCACATTGAGAAGAACATGAGCCTTGTATCAGGCCATATTCGTGTGCTTGTTTGCACTATTGCATTTGGAATGGGGATCAACTGCAAAGGAATTTCACGTATTATACATTTTGGGCCATCGAAAACTGTTGAAAGTTATGTACAAGAAAGCAGTCGTGCTGGAAGAGATGGTGAGTCAAGCATGTGCATTTTACTGTATAATGGTCTACTCTCAACTCACTGCCATGATAACATGAAATCTTACATTTCAAGTGAGACATGTAGAAGATCCTACCTGTTCAGTCATTTTCCAGGAGCATTCAATTCAGGTACAAGTGGCCATTCTTGTTGTGATGTGTGTGCTGTGTCATGTAATTGTTCTGTTGATTGCACTGCTGGTCAATCATTGAAATTGGATGTTGAAACCACACCACGCATGAATGCAGATGATATGTCAGCTTCTCGTCCAGTTACCACCATTCAAAGAAGCCAATTGAAAAACAAGCTGGTTATATACATGAAAAAGTTAATGCTAACCATTTTTTCAGGAGGGCATATAGTTGGCATTAATATTCTAAATGAATTTGGTCCTTTTCAAATTGAGCAAGTATTAAATAATGCAGAAAAGATATTTTCCATAGAGGACATTTATAAGTATGTTGAAATCTGGAGGAAAATGCATGCCAATGTTGTTATGAATGCTTTTCAAGAAGTTTTTAATGATGTGAGTGAAGATGTTAGTGTTCTACAACAATTTGATGACAAAGTAATTGGAGAAGAGAGTGTTTTAGAACATGAGGATTGGATTAATGTAAGAGATGATTCATGCTTGCATGAATTTTTTTCTGAAAGTGCTTTTGTTGAAATGGACACAGACTTTAGTGATATAGTTGACATTTCAAATGTTAGCACCAGGGGCGGATCCAGGAATTTTTCAGAGTACGTCAAACCCGGAAATATTATTTCTAGGGGGGTCCGGGGGCATGCCCCCCCGGAAATTTTTTAAAATTTGGTTCCCTGAAATGGCATTTCCTGCATTCTGACAAGACTATTTAGAAAAATCTTACAGTTTTAATTTGTGTTTTTTATACAACGTTTTATGATTTTTTAAGGACTTGGCTTTTGGATTTTTTTTATCATTATTGGAGACAACTTTTTAGGACTGTTTTGCTCCATATCAGAGCTCATCATCAGCATGCCTACGAATCACTGTTGTACAGTGAATTCGACATGGACAGCCAAAGCTCCAAAATATTTTGTAAGGTCAATCGCAGCCACTTGCTGCAATCCCTTAGCTGCCAAGCTGTCTGGTTTTGAGGCACCAGATACTCGCCTTAACACATACCTCTATCCAGCCAGTCACTGTCTGATTAGAAGAAGCAATATGAATAGACCATATGCGACATTTCATGGGCATCCTAGTCATCTTAATTCTTAACTACCTAATATTTACCCCTTATTTACTTTGAGTTGTCTGGTTTTGAGGCACCAGATACTCGCCTTAATACTCTATCCAGCCAAACACTGTCTGATTAGAAGAAGTTTTAGTATCAATAGACCACATGGGACATTTCATGGACATAGAGAAGCTCATCTCTCTACATCATCCCAAGTCATACTCATACTAACTAGTAACTACCAAGTATTTTTTTCTCTGCCCCCCCCCCCCCCCCCACCAGAAATATATATATATATACTGTATATATATGTATACTTTATTTCATCACAAGATAATATAGATAGTACAAATAGATATGAAAGAAGAAAATAATAATTTACAGTGATGGGGAATCTACAAGAAAGCAAAATTTGCTTGTTTGGTGTAGATCTCTTTTATTGAAAATAGAACTACATGTAGTATATACATTAATAATTAACAAACTATGGACAATATATACTCCCTCAAGCCCACTACACAATTCGATGTTGCATAATCAGCCCAAGAAGGTATTTACTGTCATATTAAGTAACTTAATAATATAACATTGTTGGTATAGCCTAGAAAATTGCTACTTCACATATATTGTATATATAATAATAATGATGATGAAATAGTATATAAACCTAATTTCTGCCTTTTTTTAATAAATTAATGTTTACCTTTTTTTAAATTTACATTCTGTTGCTATTGATCTAAAATTGTTCCAAACTTTCGGCTACAGTAGCTAAGATTATTTAATTATAATATTCAGTGATGGATTACTTATATTTGTAACACATCTCATTATCTTAATAATTATATGATGAATTATTCATAAATATACTTGAGAGCTCTACATATCCCATCTAATTTAAATAATTTAAATAATTTACGCTTTTTATGGTTGCACAAGTCTGAGGAACTAAAGATAAGATAGTATCCACTCACCTTAAAGCAATACAACGTTTCTTAACTTTCTTTCAAGAAACAGCTTTAGCATACTGAGGAATATATGCCTGCGTCGATATCCCGATCACCCGATGTATAAATGGCTTGCCAATCTGCGCCGAAAACTCTTGACCCACGAGGAATCCACACGATTGGAGTTTCTTTGTCAAATCGCAACAGATCGATCGTCTTCGACAATTCATCGTTTTCATTCTGTGTCTCTTAGAACGCCATAATCGAACTCAAGCAGAAGATTGACTGCTGGCTCAGGCAGCTAGTTATGCCGTAGTCTTGCACTCTTGCCGTAGCCCGTTAGCCTGCGTGCAGACGTTCACTCCCCGCCCCCCCCCCCCCCCGAAAGGCGGAAAGTAACTTTCCGCCTTTCGGGGGGGGCGGGGAGTGAACGTCTGCACGCAGGCTACGCCACTGGGGTCATGTAAACAGCCCCTAAGTGCAATGTTGCTATCAATATTGCAAGGTCGCGCGGCAAAGAACAGTAAAATTGACGGGCATTAGCCAGAGTGAGATACCATATACGTTTTCTCCAAATAGCCAGTATGCCGACTAAAGGCGTAATGACTCCTTGCTGGCCAATGCACCGCATCTTTAGTTATCGAACGCTGATTCTCTCGCGCTGATTCTCCCCATTCTCCGCGCGCAGTTCCTTGGGTTAACCTTGGTTATTGCATAACCTCATAAAGGGCCTGCGGTGCCGGAACACGAGGTACCATGTCTATTTTTATCACCGCAGCCATAGGCTTAGCGGTTATGTCAATAAAAAAGCAGAAAAATAAAAAAACCAAACGGCTATAAAAGCCGACTGGAGTCATACTTGTTGTGTACATTTCGCCTACGCGGTTCGTCGTCGTTATCTGTCGGCACATTTCACACACCTTTCC
The DNA here is from genome assembly GCA_964035015.1 of Corallium rubrum. Taxonomy (NCBI): domain Eukaryota; kingdom Metazoa; phylum Cnidaria; class Anthozoa; order Scleralcyonacea; family Coralliidae; genus Corallium; species Corallium rubrum. The sequence continues at coordinate 4,500,853 of OZ036001.1, forward strand.
TTTTTGTACAGCGCCTGCTGCGTGAGTTAGTCCTTAAAAGGGAATGCGTAGTATTTACAACAAGGTTAGTTTAATTAATCCTTTATTATCTTTGATGTTATTGTAAGTCAAATTGACACTTATATCTTATAGAGTGTAACTATAAGTCGAGGGTCGAGAGTCGAGAGTCGAGGTCGAGAGTCGATAAATTGACCAGAAAATACCAAAAAATCACTACATACTATAATGACTGCTAACATTTGAAATGTCAACTATATCACTAAAGTCTGTGTCCATTTCAACAAAAGCACTTTCAGAAAAAAATTCATGCAAGCATGAATCATCTCTTACATTAATCCAATCCTCATGTTCTAAAACACTCTCTTCTCCAATTACTTTGTCATCAAATTGTTGTAGAACACTAACATCTTCACTCACATCATTAAAAACTTCTTGAAAAGCATTCATAACAACATTGGCATGCATTTTCCTCCAGATTTCAACATACTTATAAATGTCCTCTATGGAAAATATCTTTTCTGCATTATTTAATACTTGCTCAATTTGAAAAGGACCAAATTCATTTAGAATATTAATGCCAACTATATGCCCTCCTGAAGAAATGGTTAGCATTAACTTTTTCATGTATATAACCAGCTTGTTTTTCAATTGGCTTCTTTGAATGGTGGTAACTGGACGAGAAGCTGACATATCATCTGCATTCATGCATGGTGTGGTTTCAACATCCAATTTCAATGATTGACCAGCAGTGCAATCAACAGAACAATTACATGACACAGCACACACATCACAACAAGAATGGCCACTTGTACCTGAATTGAATGCTCCTGGAAAATGACTGAACAGGTAGGATCTTCTACATGTCTCACTTGAAATGTAAGATTTCATGTTATCATGGCAGTGAGTTGAGAGTAGACCATACAGTAAAATGCACATGCTTGACTCACCATCTCTTCCAGCACGACCGCTTTCTTGTACATAACTTTCAACAGTTTTCGATGGCCCAAAATGTATAATACGTGAAATTCCTTTGCAGTTGATCCCCATTCCAAATGCAATAGTGCAAACAAGCACACGAATATGGCCTGATACAAGGCTCATGTTCTTCTCAATGTGCTCCTTGACAGTTTTAGGGGTCCCTGCATGGTACATTTCCACCAAACGTTTTTCAACGTTTTCTTCACATTGAACAAACATTTTACCCAGTAGAGTTCGCCTGAAAACTGTAAAAATTACTGCGCATTGGCGACGTGTTTGACAAAAAATCATTGTTCTGGTTGTATCTGTGCCTTTATTAGTTAGTTCATTCATTATTGAACCAAACGTGGACTCCAACGGATTACTGTTGTTAATATACTGAACAGAAAAACATAAGTTTGGCTTGTTAGGGTTTTGTTCTATGAAGCATGTCCGGTCATTCTTTAGGTTTAAAGTTTTCACTATTTGTTCTTTAGTGTGTTCAGTTGCTGTTGCTGTTAGGGAAACAAAACAAACCTGATTAGAAACAAGGGATTTCAGTTCCCCCAGATTTCCATACCATACTCGAAATGGGTTTGTAGAACCGAGTCCCCATTGGGTTATGCAATGGGCTTCATCTATCGCTACAGCAACCAAATTGTCTTGATATTCTTTGGACGCCAGCAGTTGACGCCATCTTTCAGAAGACAACATCTTTTCAGGCGAAGTGAAAACATATTGAAAATTTCCAAGTTCTATCTGTTCAAGAACACCATCTCTTTCATCGCTGTTTACAGCCACTGAATTAAGTCCCAAAGAAGACAAATATGCAACTTGGTCATCCATTAAAGCCTTTAAAGGTGAAATAATGATCACTTTACTTGTCCCAAGTGGACGTCCACGAACAATATCAGCAGCAATCGGAATGGCTTGATATACGAACGATTTTCCATAACCAGTCGGCAAACTGACATAAACGTCACAGTATCCTTCTACAATCTTCCGAATTGCCATCTCTTGCTCACTATGTAGAGACGTTAACTTAAAAGTATTGCAAAGGGCTAATTTAGCTTGGTTCCAAGCATGTGTGCAGTACGCCATCTTGGATTTTAATAAAGTAATTATGAAAATTATGCTGCGAAGATCCACGTGACCAGAACACGATTAGTGCCGCCGTTTCGCAGACGTTACTTTCCGCCTTTCGGGGGGGGCGGGGAGTGAACGTCTGCACGCAGGCTAAGACTACGTGAACTAAGTCGCGCGACGAAGTGAAAATTTGACGTGAATATATAATTTTTGTTTGTTTGCACGTTGTCAAAAATTTACAAATAAAATCCTGCAAATTAAAAATAATAATCTAGTAGGAAGGAGTATGTTCTAATGCCTATCTACAAAGGCTTCAGTTCAGGCCAGAAAAATTTCCCCGTTGTCGTTTTTCCATTTTCTTTACGCGCGAGGCCTAATTCTGTTGCTACGACTGATTTCGAGGGGAAGCAGTGGGATGCATGGGACATAATGGGAGAATCAAGGATCGGGTTCACAGTCATTTCCAGGCCGCAACTGCGATGTAGGATCTCGGCTTGATGAATTTGACGAAGGAAAGCACTTCGTCAAATTTTGACGAAGTTGGTTGGTTTTTCAACGTTCCTGATTGGCTAATTTTTCTCTAATTACGACTTACGATTGGTGTAGAGGTTGAAACGTCATTTTGCAGGATACGCGCCTTTCTGAATAATCAGTATGGTTAGCGATCGCTTCTGTGGTTCTACGAGGCCATGCGCATTTTCTACGTCCTTTCCATATTCCCAACACTCAATTGCAAGGATATCTATAAGACCTTTATGATAAAATATTCGTGAAACTTTCATCAAGTGCTTTATGCACTGAAGATGACCTTTTACAGAGGATTGAAAAAGATATATATCGAAATATCAATTGCGATAAAATTTTATACAGTGAATCAGTGATGCCCTCTGAGGTCGTCCGAGGCCAGACTGGAAAGTTTGCAAATTTCGCGGCGGATATATCCGTCGCGAAGTACAAACTTTCCAGTCTGGGTCCGAGGTAAGAAACCCTACTATACTGCATGATTTGATACTGCATCATTATAATCTTTATGATAATTTATAGATTTACTCTTGGGCTAGACTTCGCGTTTGCTTGTATTTGATCTATAACACGTTAATGAATTGATACTTTGCAATGAAACGTGTATCGGACGGACTAGTGTATGCTGGAAATTTGATCTTGCTTGGAGATTTCATGGTTTATTAAATTATATCAATAATATGATTAATTTTATCTTTGTGAGAGTGAGACTGTAACCTAGCCAGCCAACCTGGCAGTTAAAGCACTCTTCTCATACATTACTAATTTCTGTTCCTTTAATATTATTACAGTATATAATATATATACACTGTCAACATGCCATGTGTTCTGACCTGTATGATTATGTGGTGTCATAATAAAGTTGATTAGTAAAATGATGATTGGTTTCTTCTTTTTAATATAAATTTACATGTGTACATTAGCTACAGTACTAAGTGCTGATATCCACATGAACCAGTAACTACATGTGCTGTATTACAATTATTATTTACATTTTATTATCTGGCTTAAATACAATATCTGCTTAATTCTAGTATTCAATGTTTATATACTTTCATAGTCTACAAAATTGAAATCATATAAACAGGTAATGACTTAGATTAGTTGGGGGCCCAAGGGTTAGGATGACTGGGATAATGTCGAGAGTTGGGCTCCTTTATGTCCATGTTGCATTATGGTCATAAATAAAAGCATTCCTTAACAAGACATTGTCTGCTTGGATAGATGTGTAAAAGGTGAGTATCTGGCACCTGAAAACCAGACAGCTCATGGTTAATTAGGATGACTGGGATGATGTAGAGGGTTGAGCTCCTAGAGAGGTCTTTGAAATGTTTTTTAAGTTAGTAATTAAATATAATCACATATCTCTACTGTTCGTTGTATTGCCTTCTTTTTAGAAAAAAATAATTACGCACTTACAAACTATTACAAGAATTCACTAATCTAAATCCAATTTTGACACTTTTTCAAAAAAAGTATAAAAAGAAATTTTGATTAAAAGTGTTGTCAGAACACGGGAAATGCCATTTCAGAGACCCAAATTTCAAAAATTTTCCGGGGGGGCATGCCCCCAAACCCCCCTAGATAGTCTGACTAAGTGGAGGAAATTCCTAGATCCGCCCCTGGACGGCCCTTGAAATGGCACCCGCAAGTTCTTGTTCGTTATTCGCCATAATCCTGCCTTCTTAATAGATAGATATCCGACGCTCGAAAACGGAGTAAGAAGCTGAAACCTTCAAACCGACGCACTGCGAAATGAATCTCCAAACAGCAAATGGTCGATATGGTGAAATTGGCACGCTTTGACCGTTAGTTCTCATTCTCCTTCTACCGGGATATCTGCTTTAATTGATTTTTGGACAGACGGCGCGCTAGGTCTGCTGACAACATTATTTGATATAATTTTTGGACACTCGGCGCGTCCTTACAACATTATTTGATATAATGCTTTTGCTGTTGCGCTTTTATTTGATACAATGTCTGCGCTAGTTCCCTACTGATTATTATTTGACATGATGATTATTACGGTGCATGCCTATTTCAAAACATGCTAAAGGACGAGTATTAAATCGTATGAAACATCTTAAATAATTTTTGGACACACGGCGCACTATTGCATTATATGAAACCATGCGTAACTTAGCGGGTCATGGTTTCATATAACAATATTTTCCCTTTGGCGTTATATGAAACCATGATTAAACGACCAGTCATGGTTTGATATAAAGTCACTGCTGTTTCTGCATGATATCAAACCATGATTTATACAGCGCATCATGATTTGATATAATGAACTTGTTGGTTTATTGGTGTGAGTTTATTGCTTCTCACAGGAGCCATTGTGTTCGCGCTGATCATCATTCTGATCAGACACTATCTGCGTGTGTGTATCACGCAAATCAAATCAAACGAGGCCATTGTGCTCGTCAAAAATATAAACGAAGCCATTGTGCTCGTCAAAAATATAAACGAAGCCATTGTGCTCGTTAAAATCAAACTTAGCGAAGTCGTAGTGCTCGCTGAAAACTATACAAACGAAGGCATAATTTGTGCCTGTTGACTGTTGACAAACGTAAACGTACTCTTACTGAACCAAGCTGCAGTGCTTGTGGAAAAAAGAAATATTTGTAGAGGTAAGACTTTTAAATATTTACGTAACTAATTCAGTAAATGGGTATAACAATTGAGCAATATCGTGCCCAAATTGGTGCACACAATGTAAGAGTCAAAGAGTATTCAACTCGACATGAAGGTGACTTTTGTGCTATAATGTTGATGTTATTTCAGCTGGTAGTAACAGTACTGGTATTATTAATATTGATACGAATATTTTGTCTGGGTGTATTATATTTGCCAACAAAGCGGTTGGTAGAACAATATATTAAAAATACAGTAGATCTGTAAATACTCTGGTGTCTGTTGCAATTAATAATATCAGCCTAGGGTTTTTTTCGGGCAATTTCGTAAAACATCAGAAACTATAAATCAGGAAATTCCTGCCATTTGAGGCAGCACTTCACTTGCGATAGTAATTCTAGTATAACAATATTTTCCCTTTGGCGTTATATGAAACCATGATTAAACGACCAGTCATGGTTTGATATAAAGTCACTGCTGTTTCTGCATGATATCAAACCATGATTTATACAGCGCATCATGATTTGATATAATGAACTTGTTGGTTTGGTATTATATCAGACCATAAGTAGACTTCTATTTCATGGTATGATATAAAGTAGCTTGTCTCCATTATTTCAAATAATGAAATTGCAGTCTTTGCATTATATCAAATCATGACTAAAACGGCAACTCATGGTTTGATATAATGTTAACTGTTGATCTACATTATATCATATCATTACCAAAATAATAATTCATGATATGATATAAAGTGAGTTTTCTTTCTTTATTGTTTATAAATAATGACATTTTTAGTCATTATATCATATAATTTACGCTAAATAATTTTTGGACACATGGCGTTCCATAGTTTACAGGTTGTAACAATGCTGTTCATTCAAGGAGCTGCTACAACCCTGTTAGCATCAATCTGTTAACAACATGTTGAGTGCAGAACGGTAACAGGTTGTTGGGCCTTGTTACAAGTTGTCAACAACCTGTTACAGACATGTTAACAGACTGGGACAGCCAGTGCGAACACATGACGGTGACAGCCTGTTGAACAGCCTTGTAACAACTTGCTTGCAGGTATATGTAACAGCTTGTGCATTTTTACGTGTGTACGTGATCTAATTATTATTCATTGTAATCAGATGTAACAACACTTCCGGTGTCAAGCCAAGCAATCGCGTCTACCACAATCTCGTTCCCAGAGCCCACGTTCCCCTTGAACTTGTCTGATGCTTTCTTCCTTTTAACAAACAACATGGTATTCCTACGAACGTACATGAAATGGACGTTGCTTGTGGCAGGCAGCTGTACTGTTGCTTTAAGCATTGTCCTTATAACGGCAGGATTCGTGGTCAAGAAGAAATTCGATAATGATCCCCAGCCGTTGCCGTGGGCTGACGAGAACGTTGTGGAGGCTTCGCAATACTGGGCTGGAATACCAGTGAGTATTATATATATATATATATATATATATAATAGAGTGTTTTATTGATTTTTTCACCACTAATATTAAACGACGTGTGTTTATTTATGATCGATAAGCTCACATGTGGCGATTATCGTGAACGTTCTCGAATTTACTGCTCTATTTTTGTGGGGAAATATTTTTATATAATACAGAACAATACATGAATGCTTGGAAATATGACATTTATTTCTCGTGTTGACCAAGATAGTTCACTCCTTCGCTTTGCTTACTCGTGAGATATCCTAGTCAACACTCGGAATAAACGTGATATTTCCTCATATCCATGTATTATGCTGTATATTACCCATTTGCAGTTAAAACTATTCGAGGCAGAAGGTAAATTAGCCCTAATACCGCCAGCTACGCAGGCTAAAGGTAAATTAGAAATAGTACAGTATGCAACAAATCCCCAACAAATAAAGGGTATATATATATATATATTGCAAATTTGCCGCATAATTTAGTAATACATATGTATGCACGCACACATGAAAAATATTTAGAACATACATGCCATGATTTTTTTATCGCTTCTGAAGCGTCAGTTTTATTAACCGCGGTCAATATTAATGACACCTTCCCATGAGAAATTAAGGCGTTGCCCAAAGTTTTAAATTTGCCCTTGACATTTTGTTGACAACATGTCAAATTGCCCCTCCTACAATATTCAAACGTTTCAATAAAACTTTCCGGGTCTAAGCTCAACCGAAAATCGCAGTAAGACTGCGTTCACACGAGTCCGGTGTAGAAGATAAACGGTAAAATGTGGTTACGTTCACACGAATCCGTCATAATTTAACGACGCTTTGAAGGCATTCACACGACACCGGAACCTTCTGGTGTACATCCAGTATTTCAATGCTGTGCACTGTTTAAATAGCCATATCTCGTCAAAAGTAAATGGAAACGAGAAGCAATTCAAAGAATATTATCCCCCAAGGTGTATAGTGCATTCTAGGTTTACAATTTTAGTCTTTCCGAGTTTCCGTTAGGAACTCACCTTATTGACTTCATCTTCTCCTACTTACACTGCCTAGTCATTGTTGTAATAATGTTATAATTGTTCAAACAGCAGCACAAGTTCTTAGCAGAAGCTTTCCGAAGTCGAGAAGACAAATAAAGTTTTCCATCGCTGAAAAATACGCCAGCCGTTTGGTTAGGAGCCGAAAATTTAGGAACTGGGTACTAAAGCGGAGAGAAAAAGTGCCGAATCTTGTGTTCACACGCATCATTTCTTCACACAGTCGAATATGATGATTATCGTGATACTCAAGTGAGATTCTGTCCCACATGCGGGATGTTAAACTAAATTGCATATAACAAAAGAACCATTAGGGGTGTTGTGGTCGGGGTCTGAGAGGCGGGACTTCTTTCCGGAGGGTTGTGGTTAGGGTTAGGTCCAACGGGGGGTTGTGGTTAGGGTTAGGGTTGTCAGGGGGGTTGTGGTTAGGGTTAGGGTCAGGTTTAGAGGTGGGGGTTGAGTTGGGGGTTTGGGGGTAGGGAATTCTTTTTTTAAAATGATGATTATTGTTAATTCAACGACATCTCACAAATGACGATAATCATCATTTCGAAATGAGAGGATATGCTGTCACACGACACCGCCGAGGGTTCCGTTTCATTTCGCTCCGTCTAGAAATCGTTTTCAAAACGCTCCGGTTAGAGCGCTGTTTTCACACAATTTCGATCCAGTGCCGTGTGAACGCAACGGCGTTTTGTGACTTTTTAGCGCCGTTTTCAACTCGCTCCGGACTCGTGTGAACGGGGTGTGTTGCTATTTAAATATTAACAAGACGCCTGCTTAGGCGTTCACTCGGGCTACTGATCAGCGCTAGCGATTGCTGTAAAACTTTGCATAGCCATGCACAGAACAGCGCGCATATAAGCGTTTGCTAATGATGTAACTTTTGGACGCAATGTCTGATGCATGTAAACAAGTCCGTTTTCCCGAATAACAACGGCGATAGACAAAAACCACAGTGCTGGATTCGGCACATTCAGTCAATATTTTCGATATAGAATTTATTTATATCGAGCAAACAGGAAAGCTTTATAAAAACTTTTGAAACACGTTTCCAAAGCGTTGGCAAATGTAATACTACGCCTACATGAAATCTAGACATGCAAACAGCTCAACACGACAACACATTCATATTTTGAATTATTATCAGTGGTATTTAATAGTTGCGTTTTGTAGTTGTTGGACTATAAGCAGCAAGCTGTTATTTTATAGTAAATAGTATATATACGTTTTTTGATGTACTATGGCGTTTGCTTCTTGTATCTCTTCAGGTCAAGCTTCCTTTAATCTGCTTTTATAATATGTATTTATATAAAATCCACTGATGTAAATGATGTTTGAACACATCAACTCCCGTGTCTTTCGCAACTCGTCCATTCTCTCCAGGGGCGGATACAAGGGGGGGGGGGGGTGTGACTGGGTGACTAGTCACCCCCCTTCCCTGTCCCAACCAATACAGGATTATACAGCGATACACTAGCAGCTGTTTATACAAATCACAACAGTCACTCGTGTGTAAAACGTGCATAAATTATATTGTATAACAATGCTTATTGATACAGACCGTAGCTATGGCCTCTCCTTTGCAATAAGATTGGACATCATGATACACCAATATCTTGTAAATTTGAAACACCAATTTTAGAACAGTAAGAATCACGATTATATAGACGTATTGTATACATCTCAATCTGAAATCTGAATATACATAGTAATTTTGGAACATAAACGTATAAAACATATCCCCATGAGTCCACGACAATGACGACATATGGTGTATTCATATATTTGGGTATTATGTTTGGTAATTTATATCCTTCAAAACTCTTTCAAATCCCCCTCAAAATGCAGGAAATGCTATTTCAGAGACTCTAAAATTCAAAATTTTTCCAGGGGAGCATGCCCCCGGACACCTCTGGAAGTTTGTCACATCTTCGGCGCCACCCTGCCCCCACGTAGTAAGTATTGCCTGTTTTGCCACCCCCCGCTCCCTTGCTGAATATTCTGAAAGAAACAACTGAGCACCTTATAGTCACCCCCCTTGCAAAAATCCTGTATCCGCCACTGCTGTCTTCGTGAACAAACAACAAGCCTTCTTTCTGTTTGTTATCCATATTTTGCAAATTTGGGGGTCTTGTTAACAACCCTGGTTCCGAAATCATTTCGGCCAACGAGGCATCTTTCTTAAAAGACTTTTATAGGCTTTAATAAGCTGTTGATGTTCGTGTTTGATTTTGCGAGTTCTTTCTTTTAACCAGCTTTGCCTTTGGCCAAAGTGTTGGTAGATTTTCCAAGTAAGTTGACACAACCACAGTCTAATACTATAAAAAATAAGGCTTCTAGGACAGCGTCGGCCACGGTTGAAATCCAAATATTACCAGGGTTAAGTCACGTTGGCCTGAAAAACAGAGAAAAATCTTCTCGACGTTTCGAGCGAAGACCCTTCGTCAGGAGAAATTGAATTGAATAAAAAATAGGTACGCAATGCGTACATGCGGATACTGGTATTTGTTTCGCCTACCAATAATGATTGAACAACGTAAATTGTTCACTAAAACATACTGAAAATGCTAGATAACCTTGTGACATATCAGCATATGCTCGCACGTATCATCTAGAATCGTCAATAATTATTAATATTAAATGCCCTTAATAACTTAACAATAATGTTTAATTCTAGCCCTTACTTAAACTCCAACCCAATCCCTAACCCTAACCCTAACCCTAACCCTAACCCTAACCCAAGTCCGGTCCCAACCCTAATCTTAACTCTAATCTTGAAATGACAATTTTATAGGTAAATTGGGAAAAACAGGAAACCCAATCGCTAATCGCATTGTTAAAAGAATGTGATAATATATCGCTTTCGTTCTAATCTTTACTACGTTAGACTCTGGTAACACATGAATTGATTTGTCTCAACAATGATCAATGCGCTTTTTGAATAAGTATTTTATACACCTACAGTGGCGCTTAAAAGTTTTGTAACACCTTCGTGCGTGTAAAGTGCGTGTAGTGTTAGTGCACACGCAGAGAAACTACACGCACGTATCGTGTAATACACTCAAAACTACACGAACTACACGAAGCTTCCTGGAATAGTTGATGCATAACTACACGAAGTTATCGTGTAGAGGGCTAAACCAATTCGTTGAGGCATAATAAATTCATTCATTTCGACGTCGAATGTGACAAGAATACAAATTTAAACACGATTCGCGCTTGTAAACAAATTCGTCACTTTCCTTTCCACGCGTTTTGAAAGATCTATTCTTTATCGAACTTACACTCTGACGTTAAATAATACCAAGAGTAACGCATATTTATGGTGCTATCTTATAGTATTAAATTTAACTTACTTTTTCACAATGTTTGGCGGCTAAAAACAACGCGTAATGACACTTAACCATATCACCCGCCTTGAGAAACATCCTTGAGAAACTTCCCATTTTAATAGTATACGCACAAAGTTTGCATCTACTCAAACCAAGACAAAAGGCGATGACTCTTCTCGAAATATAGCAAATAATGTATGCGTGGTATTTATATACGGTCTTGAAAAAAAAGAAGCAAAGAAAACTCAACCGTGCTTTTAAATGGAAATTCACAAAGTTTGAGAAAAACCTAATTGAAAGAATAAATCTATTTAAGATATATAGGAAGCATGATACGTTGTCACTTAACAGATCGCCTTATACTGAAAATTTATATCCATGGCATGTCGATATCAACGCGACTACACGCAAACTTCGTGTAGTTACATTGCATTGATTATTTAACGAAGCTTAGCCAGTATTGAGTGTAGTACACGGAGACGAACGTTTAAAATTGCATAGAACGTGCATGTAGTCCGAAGCAAGTTACGCGTTGTTTTTAGCCGCCAAACATTGTGAAAAAGTAAGTTAAATATAATACTATAAGATAGCACCATAAATATGCGTTACTCCTGGTATTCTTTATCGCCAGAGCGTAAGTTCGATAAAGAATAGTTAACGCGCAAGTAGATTTAAAGACACGTCCATTTCCCATACGACGCCATGTTGGAATAATTTCCCGCCAAATGGTTCGAGTTCGACAACCAGCGACAAATTTGTCCCGACAAAAAAAGTTGTCCCGACAAAAAAAGTTGTCATGAGAGAAAAAGTTGTCATGCGAAAAAAAGTTGCCATGTGAGAGAAAAAGTTGTCATGAGATAAAAAGTTGTCATGAGAGAAAAAGTTGTCATGAGAAAAAAAGTTGTCATGCGAAAAAGAAGTTGTCACGAGAGAAAAAGTTGTCATGAGAAAAAAAGGTGTCGTGAGAGAAAAAGTTGTCATGCGAAAAAAAGTTGTCATGCGAAAAAAAGGTGTCGTGAGAGAAAAAGTTGTCATGCGAAAAAAAGTTGTCATGCGAAAAAAAGTTTTGTCAAGACAATTAAACAATTGTCAAAGGAAATAAAAATATTTTCTCAAATTAAAAAAGTTTTGTCAGGCTTTAAAACAATATATTGACATGATGTTAGACTGTGATTATAAATGTTAGAGAATAAGTAGACCGAAATAATAACAGTTAATTTAACTCAGCGGAAATGTTGCGTAAGGCTCATCATGATTGACAGTCGAAACCAGAGCACATGGTTTCTAAACTCAATTAATAGGTCTAGTGTTTCAGAAGTCAGGTCAGTGTCGAGATCGACACACGTGTAAATAATAGAAGTGTAAGAACGACGTGTAAATATTTGGGTTAAACTCGGAAAATAAAGTATAAGTTGGAGTCTACTTTGTCTTTGGTTTACGTTGGTAATCCTGGTATAAAGAACCTGAACGAACAAGAGTAACAATGACGCTTGTGGGCCACCGTAATCATCACTATTTTTTCTTTAAGTTTTTCATGTAAGAAGAAATTGATTGGATTTACAGATAAAATATTACTTCTATTACTGCATCAGTATGTATTTTGTGTAAAAACTAGTGTCAAAGAGAATTTATTTTGGATAACGTCCATGCCTTTTTATGCCTTTCATGGAGGCTAAACTTCACCACGAGCGCATGGTATGTTCTTCTACTACCAACGGCTGGAGATTCAGGTATGTTGAAGTTTATTATCTTACTCTTGTTTGTTAAAATTCTTGTTAAAATCGGAGATGATCATTTTGAGATGTCGTGGCTGAAACTCGACCCTTATCAATGTTTGATTTCTAGCGGTTTAACCTTTCAAATTTTATAAGAAATATAAACAAGACGTGTTGTTTTGACATACGGCGATTCTCTTTAACCGTGTCATTGTATTCCTTAAGTTTCCAGACTGTTGAAACAAAATGATTGTAATTTCTAAACAGATTCATTTCTGTATTCGATTTATTACAATACGAGTTTTTGGAAGTATAGTCGGCGCATTGTGTGTTAAAATATTGCCAACACCGTGAGATTTTACTGTGACATAGGTAAGAAGTATCATTTTCATATTTGGTAGAAATAAAACAATTTGGGATTGATCAATTTTTTATTTTGACCCTGAAACTTGGTGTACTGTGTGGAAGCGAGAGGTTTCTTCTATCGAACATTGGCCTGTGCTTATGCATGGCGTTTGCAAACTTAAAAAAATATGTCGCGTCAGGATTGTAACTGTGTCGTAAGCAAGTTTCAGCAATTTTCAGAGTAAAAGAAAACTAACCTTGTCTGTTGTAAAAATGTGTGATATCTATGGTAAAAGACCCGGCGCGGACACATTCTTCCACGTATATAAAACGAGCTAAATCCTCAGAAGAACTTATTTCTTCAATTGGTCAAAGCACGGCCTTACCTTATACAATACCAGCAATTCATAAGAATCAATTGTACTTGCTCATTAACTTTGCTTTGCTGTTTCTGTTAAAAACTACCTAGGTTGAGCTGTTATCTGAAAGCAATCAACCTGCAGCATTTGTTGAATCTATACCAATCAATCTTCAACAGAAGATTGTTTATAGATTTACAAACTGTAACATGTTAAATATTCAAGGTGCTGTATGTTAAATCAATACATGATAACTATCCTAAATCCTAAATCCAAGAAATGAGTATGCCTTATTGCCTCTTTATCACTGTCAACTGTCTATCTTGAAAGTGGTTGAGTATAATTACTCTCGGACAAGCATATATCTTTTCATTTTTACAGTCTCTAGGAATGTTACTCCCAGTTGACCAAAAATGCTGCAGAATTTGCTGGAGGATAGGTTTTAGTGAAAAACAGTCAGTTCTAAAGAATTTCTGGTATTGGTGGAAAAATTATTTGTTCCCATGAGTGGTTTGTTTTTGCAAAAGTTTTCTTCAAGTCAACTGCTTTTTTCCTCACCTTCAACTTCATGAAAACAAGCTTGAAAGTCTTGAAATAACTCTGAGTGGAATCCAATACTGGTGCTAGTGCCAATGTAATATTTTTTCCTTCATTTATCTGCTTTGTGTAAAAACTAGTTGCCAGAGTTTGTAAATAGTTATTAAATTTTTAATAAAAATGCTTGAACCAGTTGTACTCTCAGTATTGAATGCTTTGATACCTTATCTTCACTATTAGTGTCAACCAACTCAAACTTGAAATATTTTTTAAATCCACTCTGCTAGCCATATTAATGTTTTTGTTTTAATTTTATTTTAATGTTACCGCTTTATATCGATTTATACCTAGTTTAATAACCCTCTGATACCCAAGCAAAAAATTATTGATAAAGAAAAGAGTCATGTTATCAACCATTGTAACAACCGCTGACCGGTTGTTGCCAGGCCCCGCATCACACATTGATCAGCTCTCCCATTGCCGTTGCACCCATAGAGAACAAGGGCAGATTTTGTTTTGAGCCAGTGAGGGCGTTTGTTTACATCGTGTCAACAACCAATCAGATTACTTGAATTTAGTGTGGACTTCCGGTGCGATCGAAAATCAACAAAATATTATGGAGCAAACACACCTTCAATAAAAGCTGTACGTGCACGCGAATTTTTAATTTTTTAGTTTCAAACGTGTTTATTCGGATAGAATACGAATTTTTCTTTAATTTCCTCGTGGGGATAAACAATCCGTTTTCTAGTTGAAAAACAATCGACCCTTGAATTACGGCTTACGAAGAGCCCGCGACCAAGCTAAATCGTCCCACATCGTCCCCTTTCTTCTAGCATAAAAACCTACCAAAGTTCACTTTTCTCGCTTGTTTTGACTTGTCATTAGTATAAGACCCTTCCCTTGTGGTAACTATGAGTTAAAAACCTTCAAAAAATACCTACTTGACCTTTTCCAGTTTTACAAAAGTGTTTACTTCCTTTGGACTCAGGGGGTCTGGTGAAGGATGAAGCTCTTGTCATCTCTATATTAAATAAATCCACGATTAAATCAAAACGTACCTAACGGTTGGCAAATATCGCTTTAAAATATACTTCAGGGATCATCCATCGGTAACACTTACGAGAAGTTATTGTCTTGGGGGCTCAGCTCGAGGCCAAATATTTATTCTCGAAATCAGGGAACGAACTGCTGGTTGACCATGAGCGTTGTCATCAACTAAACCTAGATCTTCATCGTAATCGTCGTCGTCGTCTTCCTCCTCATCGTCGCTGGTCTCTTCGTTGTCCTTATTGTCCGTTTTGGCTTGTTTGAAGACGGCTTCATTTGCTGTTTTTCCAAGGGAGATAACCTTCGATTGCAATAGTTCGTGGCGAATTCGACAAACACTGATGTCTGGGAGGTTGCATTCCAGGTGAAAAGAATGTCCACATCCTCGAAATATCCTCCACATTGTGCTTTGTCGTGTGCATCCAAGACTATCACATTTTCTGTTGAAATTGAAGGTATTGGTCTGTTGGCAAGCCTTAAAATTGACTTTTAGAGTTACTTTATCAAATGGGAAATTCGACTTCTGGATCGATTTGATTACTGTGTTTGATTTAACAGGGGCCAAAGAAACATAAATTACACTTAAATTATATATAAAATTACACCAGAATTTGTGTAATTTTATAATATAAGTGTAATTTATGTTTCTATGGCCCCTGTTTATTTAACCTTCAGTGATATTGTTATAAGTTTGTATTATATAATAGTTTATTTTTAACTTATATATAACCTGATGCAAACTCCCTCTCATGTTTGCATCAGGCTGTATAAACTTGAGTGGCCAAGTTTTATTTCTTATATACATGTACTTACTTTGCTGGGTTTGGAGATTTTTCTACTGCTGTAAATCCAAGTGGTAGTATTCGGTTGGTCACAACTGCTTCACCAAAAAGATTAGGAAGTTTCCATCTGGACAATTGTTTGTGTTGTTGGGGTAACTCCCATTCCAGGATGATTGTTGATACTTTAAAATTTTTCAGTAAGGAATTCAGCTGCCTTGACTTTTAGCTGGTCAATTCTTTTGCTACTAAAATTGAATTTTTTAGGTGGCACAAATGTTGACTTGAATGAATGCATTTCATGTTTACATGCATCTATCTCCTTTGCTTTCTGGCTGATTTGTTCTGCTGTGTCAGTTTCTTTGGTTCTTCCTCACAACACAGAGTGAAAGTTTTCAACTGGATATTCATCGAATGCTACCAATGCATCTAGCATGGTTTGATACATAGGATGAACATGCTCTTGCCAATGAATGAAAGTAGAAAGTGCTATCAGGAGGGCTTTGTCATAATGGCGCCTGCGAAATACCATGAACATCACCCAACAACGCAACAAGGATTTGCAACGAGGATTTGAAAACTTTCACTCTGTGTTGCGAGGAAGAACCAAAAAAACTGACACAGCAGAACAAATCAGCAAGAAAGCAAAGGAGATAGATGCATGTAAACATGAAATGCATTCATTCAAGTCAACATTTGTGCCACCTAAAAAATTCAATTTTAGTAGCAAAAGAATTGACCAGCTAAAAGTCAGGGCAGCTGAATTCCTTACTGAAAAATTTTAAAGTATCAACAATCATCCTGGAATGGGAGTTGAATTACCTAGGACCCCCCGACAACACAAACAATTGTCCAGATGGAAACTTCTTAATCTTTTTTGTGAAGCAGTTGTGACCAACCCGAATACTACCACTTGGATTTACAGCAGTAGAAAAATCTCCAAACCCAGCAAAGTAAGTACATGTATATAAGAAATAAAAATTGGCCACTCATGTTTATACAGCCTGATGCAAACATGAGAGGGAGTTTGCATCAGGTTATATATAAGTTAAAAATAAACTATTATATAATACAAACTTATAATAATATCACTGAAGATTAAATAAACAGGGGCCATAGAAACATAAATTACACTTATATTATAAAATTACACCAGAATTTCTAAGAAATTCTGGTGTAATTTTATATATAATTTAAGTGTAATTTATGTTTCTTTGGCCCCTGTTAAATCAAACACAGCAATCAAATCGATCCAAAAGTCGAATTTCCCATTTGATAAAGTAACTCTAAAAGTCAATTTTAAGGCTTGCCAACAGACCAATACCTTCAATTTCAACAGAAAATGTGATAGTCTTGGATGCACACGACAAAGCACAATGTGGAGGATATTTCGAGGATGTGGACATTCTTTTCACCTGGAATGCAACCTCCCAGACATCAGTGTTTGTCGAATTCGCCACGAACTATTGCAATCGAAGGTTATCTCCCTTGGAAAAACAGCAAATGAAGCCGTCTTCAAACAAGCCAAAACGGACAATAAGGACAACGAAGAGACCAGCGACGATGAGGAGGAAGACGACGACGACGATTACGATGAAGATCTAGGTTTAGTTGATGACAACGCTCATGGTCAACCAGCAGTTCGTTCCCTGATTTCGAGAATAAATATTTGGCCTCGAGCTGAGCCCCCAAGACAATAACTTCTCGTAAGTGTTACCGATGGATGATCCCTGAAGTATATTTTAAAGCGATATTTGCCAACCGTTAGGTACGTTTTGATTTAATCGTGGATTTATTTAATATAGAGATGACAAGAGCTTCATCCTTCACCAGACCCCCTGAGTCCAAAGGAAGTAAACACTTTTGTAAAACTGGAAAAGGTCAAGTAGGTATTTTTTGAAGGTTTTTAACTCATAGTTACCACAAGGGAAGGGTCTTATACTAATGACAAGTCAAAACAAGCGAGAAAAGTGAACTTTGGTAGGTTTTTATGCTAGAAGAAAGGGGACGATGTGGGACGATTTAGCTTGGTCGCGGGCTCTTCGTAAGCCGTAATTCAAGGGTCGATTGTTTTTCAACTAGAAAACGGATTGTTTATCCCCACGAGGAAATTAAAGAAAAATTCGTATTCTATCCGAATAAACACGTTTGAAACTAAAAAATTAAAAATTCGCGTGCACGTACAGCTTTTATTGAAGGTGTGTTTGCTCCATAATATTTTGTTGATTTTCGATCGCACCGGAAGTCCACACTAAATTCAAGTAATCTGATTGGTTGTTGACACGATGTAAACAAACGCCCTCATTGGCTCAAAACAAAATCTGCCCTTGTTCCCATAGAGATCATATATAAACTAGAGGGGGCATTGGGGGATAAATCAGGTAACCAATTGAAGGCTGCCATCTTGCATAAACTGGTTGGCAAAACAATGATGCCCGGATGAAATTTCTTGGTTCCAGGCCTTTTTTCTATATCCGAAGCTAATTTTACATTTCTTGTTTATCTCGCCACATTTGTTTATGAAAAAGAAGGTGGAAAACTTACGAACTACGTATTGTTAAAATACATCGTGTACGTATGTTGTCACAAATTTCATAAGCTTTTGTTTCATATATAGTTGAAGTTTCTTCGTTATCTGTAACGTTTTAAAACGTTCAAAATGTTCACACCTTTGTTCGTCAAATGATGAGAAATGGACTTACCACAAGTGCTTAGAATTTTGGCTATTGTTTGTAAAATACTTATCGCAAAACCCTGAGCAATATATCAAACAGAACATATTGTGAAATGCAATTTCTGGTAGAACTTTTAAGTTCTTATCTGAACCACAAGTGTTCTAAAATTGTGAAAACATTTGTCATTTTGATCTGGCCTGGGTGAAGTTGGTCAATGTGGGAAGCAGTTTGTTTTGTCTTTTGCAGTTTTGGTGTTTCTTTTCATCTATAACTTTTGGAATACTTTAGGTATGAACTCTAGATATATCTTAAACAAAATCTAATTCAAATGTGAAGGTGTGGAAAAATGTCTAGCTTTTTAGTTGAAGCAGAAGAAGTTTTAGTTGCGAATTAATAGTGAACATTATACGTTTTGTCTTTTGAACATATTTCAAAATTTACATTTGTCACCCTCTGACCTGGTTTGTTGTTTTTCCATAATTTTGCCAGAACTAAAGCTATAAGTTAGGGTAGTATAAAACTTCTGATATGTTTAAAAACAAAGCTTCATGATTTAAATTAGCTTTAAATTCATACCTAAAGTATTTCAAAAATTATAGATAAAAGCAAACACCAAAACTGCAAAAATGCTTCCCACATTGACCAACTTCACCCAGGCCAGATCAAAATGACAATTGTTTTCACAATTTTAGAACACTTCTTGTTCAGATAAGAACTTAAAAGTTCTACCAGAAATTGCATTTTACAATATGTTCTGTTTGATATATTGCTCAAGGTTGTACGATAAGTATTTTAAAAACAATAGCCAAAATTCTAAGCACTTGTGATAAGTCCACTTCTCATCATTTCTCACGAACAAAGGTGTGAACATTTTGAACGTTTTAAAACGCTACAGATAACGAAGCGCTCGGTTTGTCCACCCCAGTTGTATCACCCTGGCGCCGCCACTCAGTGGCCAGAAATGAAAGACACCCAGCGCTCTGAAGACCGCATAACATCGCGGACGCAGGGAGGAAGCAATTAAAATTCCAACGATTAATAGACCAAATAATAAATAAAAATTCTTTTGTTTATAAACATTTGTCACCCAATTTATGAATATGTTAAAGTCTTTAAGAGATAAACTGGGTATTTAATAACGTAAGCCCTGAAAATAAGCCGATTTAGAACTCATTTCGCACAACGGAAAAAGACTCAAATGCCTTCAAATAAATATCGTAATTGGGATCTACCCTCGTACAACAGATCTGGACGTGGGGAAGTTGTCGGCCAACGCTTACAAATGTATACTATACGGAAATAAAAGTGACTTTCTTTTAACTCACGATTTTAATAACACTCAATAGGCAGATTTATATGTTAAATATAGTAATTTTAGAACTCATTTGGCACAATGATGGCACATTTTTGAGCGTTGAAACTGAAGTTGAGTACTCACTGAGATATTTTCTGATGTCATAGACGTGGGGAAGATGATAGTACGTTTTTGTTATCTTCTACGCATAGCAAGTTGAAATTGCTTATATTGAAAGCTTAATGATTCAGCCATATTGAATTTCTAAATACGGTAGTTTGTGCGCATACTTTGCTGGACTGACGTCCTAAATTTCTGGCCATGGATTGCCTTTACAGTTTTTCCATACCTCACTTTGTTCTCGAGTCAGGCTGAATTTTGCATTTTGGGTTTTGTCTACATGAAATTATATTGCCTTGGTTCCTATTACGTCGGTTAAAAAGCTCTTTTTTCGTAATTCGAATCGGTTCGAATTAGACTTATCGATTCTGTTTACATGGAAACTGAGCCGGTCTGCATGGAGTTAGGCCGACCTCACTGAATTTCAGTTCGGTCTAGCAGGCGACCTGAGATTAGGCCAGCGTGAACTGAATATCAGACCGGACTCCTGAAAACGATCTAAAAACACTGCAACCGACCACTGATCTCGAAATAATACTGGATTAAGTATCTATTAAAAGCAAATAAAACGTTCACTGACCAGAATAATTTATTGAAACGAGCTTTCGGCTACCAGACTGTAGCCTTCAACGGGTATGAGATTAATGGAAACAATTTAACATATATATTTACAATCGGAAGCTATAATTAGTTATTATAAACAATATTGGGCATTTCACTCGATTACATAGCATGTTCTAAGGATTTAGGGTGAAGGAAAATTCGAGTGTAGGATATATACATTTTAAGACCAAACCGGGAGCAGTTGCGAAAAATGCAACTACACAGGCCCTCCGGCAGGAATTGAACCCACGACCTTGCGATTCTAGTGCAATGCTCTGACAACTGAGCCACGGAGGCCGTTGCCCAGAGCTTGATCGCGAGTTCTGTATATATAATAAGGTGGTAATGCCAGGAGAGAATTGGGTATATTATAAACAATATTGGGCATTTCACTCGATTACATAGCATGTTCTAAGGATTTAGGGTGAAGGAAAATTCGAGTGTAGGATATATACATTTTAAGACCAAACCGGGAGCAGTTGCGAAAAATGCAAAAATGCAAAAATGTTGCAAAAATGACGTGTATGTGGTATGTGTTTGCGAAGAGCGTCTGTATATTAATTAGACGGCGTTTATTTCTTCGCGAGAAGAATGGCGTATTGCCCAGGAATCGGTTTAGAGTTATTGTCCGCTTCATTTGTCAAGGCGGTATGCCAAGACTCTAAAGTTTTTCGGTTTCGAAAATTGCCCTTGTCGACCCACCTCCAACAACTAACGGATACGCAGTACTTCCCTACATCAGAGGCCTCACAGAAGCGCTATCAAGAACGCTAAGAAAGCACGACATCAACGTCTACAACAAGCCCTTGACGACACTAGAAAACGAATTTCGATCACCAAAATACAGACATCCGATTAACGAACAACCGAACGTCGTCTACAGGATACCATGCAAAGAGTGCAATTGGAGTTACATCGGAGAAACAGGGAGAAGTTTTACAACAAGGAAGAAAGAGCATATCAGGAACGTGAAAAACTACTCGAAAGGTTCAAACATTGCCAACCACGCATGGACAAACGACCACAAGATTGATTTTGAAAATGGAAAAGTTATCGACAAGGGCAATTTTCGAAACCGAAAAACTTTAGAGTCTTGGCATACCGCCTTGACAAATGAAGCGGACAATAACTCTAAACCGATTCCTGGGCAATACGCCATTCTTCTCGCGAAGAAATAAACGCCGTCTAATTAATATACAGACGCTCTTCGCAAACACATACCACATACACGTCATAACTAATTATAGCTTCCGATTGTAAATATATATGTTAAATTGTTTCCATTAATCTCATACCCGTTGAAGGCTACAGTCTGGTAGCCGAAAGCTCGTTTCAA
This sequence comes from Corallium rubrum, assembly GCA_964035015.1. NCBI lineage: Eukaryota > Metazoa > Cnidaria > Anthozoa > Scleralcyonacea > Coralliidae > Corallium > Corallium rubrum. The sequence continues at coordinate 4,522,686 of OZ036001.1, forward strand.
TAAATTATTCTGGTCAGTGAACGTTTTATTTGCTTTTATTATGAATCATCCTGACCGCGTTTCTTCCATTTTTTCGTTTAAGTATCTATTGTTTAAAAAATGAAGCCAGAAGTCGGCCATTACTGAGGAACCAAGTGATGGTCTTTCTAGCGTATATTCTGGCACCGATATAAACATTTTGTTGAATGAGATGCTGAATCTTTGAAAGAAAATACAGACGTTCAATATTCTTTTTGCGAACAGAAGACGTTTTAAGAAGACATAAAGACATTTTTCAGCATGTTTGGTCCCTTAGTAATGGCGGATTTCTTTTGTTTAGCTGACTTCATTTTATGAACCAGTGGACAATAGGTTGCACTATCCTGTCTTCTTTTGAGATCAGAGCAACCGACCTAAAGTCAGTCCGACCTGAGTTCGGGCCGGCCTCATGTAAACACCCCTTTATTTACAATTTTGATTTGTTTGATATGTAAATGAAATAGATAAACTATATGACGTAAATTTATGTACAAATCACAATGTAAATTGTATGGAAAATCATGCATATACCTAGCTGCGCAATTTGGTTTTGAAGCCTCTTTATAAAACAAGACGCCTGGTCAGGCGTTCACTCGGGCTACTGCAAAATCACGCGCAGGTTGTCACATGCAGTGCTAAGATCTAAAGCCGCCGTCTAAACACATTCAGGACACAGACAAAAGTACACAGCGTTCATATGTCGAGTCTCTTCGGGTATTAAATATCAACACAGCTAGCGACATTACTGACCAATATCAAACTATGTCTGTGAACACGCAAAACACATCTGAGACGAGAGAGACTTGATCAGACTCTGATCATCAGACAGTAGGAAAGCTAAGAAAGAAAGCATTATTTCCACACATGTACAGCGTTCATATGTCAAGTCTCTTCGGGTATTAAATATCAACACAGCTTCATGTATACGGCGTGTGAGATCGTAAGCGTATACTTGCCAGCGACATTACTGACCAATAACTATGTCTGTGAACCTGCGGAGTAGGCTAAGAGCGTGACACAGAAGGAAAAAACCCCGAGCCGAAACCTAGACTCGGCCTACCACAGCAGGTAGCCCGAGTAATAACCGAAAGTAATTGAAGAACAACACCCACTCTGATTGGCTATTGAGTCAAACAAGCGTCCCATTATAACTCAATAACGGCATGGCACATGGGACACTTCGCGACGATTTTGTCGTATTTGATGCCGGAATTTCATGTGGATTTAATCATCAACGAAAGTAAAAATTTAAATTACCTGAATATATGTCTAATCAAGTAATTAATTTCCTATACTCTATAACAGTTCATTATTATATAATAAATTATATAATAAACAATACACATGCAGTTATATATATCTTGTAAAATGCAATAAAACTTTGTTTAAATTGTAAACAATAAACCAGTAAACTGGCTGAACTTATATATAACTTTATGGAAACACGGAAAATGTTTTCTGTTTTTCAAATGTTATTAAAGTGTTGTGTTCTTTTTCAGATGTTTTTTACTGGGATATTGACAATTATCACATCTTTTAAAATGGACTTCTTTTGGCTCGTAAGTGTTCAATGATCATGATTATTTAAGGATTCAGTATTAACCGAGTGTGAGGTCTGTACGAAAAAGTAGTTTTTTATGTAAACATGTGCCCGGATTGATTTCACAGTAGCGGCGCCACGGGGAGGACTGGGGGGGGGGGGGACACGTCCTCCCCAGTTCTCTCCAAGGTCGATTTTCCAATTCGTCCAAACATAGATAATGGAAGGGGAACTGGATAGGAAACTTCAAACGAGGTTAACTCATTCCTGTCCGGGGGCTTCCCCAGAGGTGAATAAAATCGTCTGGCGTTAGCCAGAATAAAATACTAAAGACCAATTCGGACAAGAAAGAGTTAAAGAGATAGTTTATAACTCATCCCTGTCCGGGGACTTCCCCAGAGGTGAATAAAATCGTCTGGCGTTAGCCAGAACAAAATACTAAAGACCAATTCGGACAAGAAAGAGTTAAAGAACCGGAAACGTTGTTTGCACAACTTGCTATGGTAATTACCCAGACTGCAGAGTTGGGCAGCGGCGCACCCGAGATAAATTGAAATAGACTTTTTGGCGCACCTGAAATGTATTACGTGATAATTCTCGTCATTACTCGCGCACCTACAAGCGAGTAAGACGACAGTCGTTGTTTAGTTGTTGTGCTATATCCCAGCCATGCAATGTATTATTAAATTAATTTAAATGCATATCGTTTACAATTCTTTAAGTGTGCATACATTGTACACATAATTCATAAAGCACATTGCAGTTATTTGATGTTGTATATGTGTATATATATATATGTGTGTATATATATATATATATATATATAGATGTTGGCAGTTTTGATCGCTATTATCTACAAGTACAATGTACAGCTACGAAAAAACGACAGCTTTTATAAAGGTTTATGTGTAGTTAATGGGAACCACATTGGAGTTTTAGTCGCATAATGTTGTAAAACAAGGGAGAATTTGAATGAAGCGCAATTAGCCTCCGGCTATGTTGCGTATGAAAAGCGACACGGAACACGCTGTTGAGAATGTTTGAGAATGTCAGTGGTGTCTTGGATGTAGGAGGGTAGGTGTGGGATGAGTGAGTAAAAGGCTATACACATGGAAAAATAAAAGCTTGTAGTCAACTGGCATAAGAATTTGCTCTCTTTAACTATAAGCTTTACACGTGGCGTTTAGGAATGTCGCTGTCAGTCACAGTAAAACTAGTACACAATGTGGCGAGCTTGGAAAAGCTCTCTCCTTTCGCTACGGGGTTATCACAATTTTTTATAAGTTTGAGTGTAGTTAATGGGAACCACAAAGGAGTTTTAGTCATGTAATGTTGAAGAATGAGGGAGAGCCCAGCAAATGACTTTGAAACAAGACATAATAAAAAGAAAAAGAATTTATTTACTGACGTTTCGTTGTTACATGACAACATCTTCAGAGCATTTAAACTATATTACAGTTGGTTCACTAACTATATTACAGTTGGTTCACTATATATACTACAAAGATATACTGGTTTAAAATTACAAGAACGGTTACAAAATTTAAAATTCAAACGGACAAATGAACATCAAGAACAGACAACAGAGATGAATATCAATAACAGACAACATACTACATACTTTGTCCGTTTGAATTTTAAATTTTGTAACCGTTCTTGTAATTTTAAACCAGTATATCTTTGTAGTATATATAGTGAACCAACTGTAATATAGTTTAAATGCTCTGAAGATGTTGTGATGTAACAACGAAACGTCAGTAAATAAATTCTTTTTCTTTTTATTATGTCTTGTTTCAAAGTTATTTGCTGGGCTCTGATATTCATTTTTAAATTGCGTTTTCCACCTGGTGTGTCTATCGCTACAATGAGGGAGAGATTAGAAGGGAATTTGAATAAAAAGCGCAATTAGCCTCCGGCTCTGTTGCGTTTGGAAAGGCGTTACGGACCATGCTGTTCGACATGCAGTGTAGATATATTGCTTAAAGAACCATATAAAAAACGACAGAAACGGACTGCTAGTCTGCTTAAAACGTTCAAATTCAATGTCTCCGACGAAATTTCAAGCAATGAGTTATAATAAAATGATCCCGAATAAGTAAAATTGTAATAAATCCAACGTTAAACAATTCTTTATGCTTTTTCGATCACACGTGGGAATTTGCAATTTTCGGATAATGTACACAGATCAGCGGGCCAGTGGCTGCTCATGTTTTATTAGCGTGCACATTGCGCACTTAGCCCGCACCTGGGGGTGCTCCTCAAGCTATTTTGCGCACCCGCACTTGGATTTGGTCGATTTTGCGCACCCGAGATCTCGTCGAAAAGTGCCCTACTCTGCAGTCTGGGTAATTACACACTTAAAAGCCGCTAATGCACCTATTGCTGGAATTAGACAAAAGTGTAATATCACTTAAGTTCAGCAGTGTCTGATTTTAGCCATGTGGGACCACCCGTTAGGTGTATTGCCCGCTTATAAGCGTATAATTACCATAGCAAGTTGTGCAAACATCGTTTCCGGTTTCGTAAGTTTCCTATCCAGTTCCCCTTCCATTATCTATGGTCCAAATTCGAGGAGAAAAGTTGGGTGGTGGTGTGTGTGTGTGTGTGTGTGTGTGTGGTGTGTGTGTGGGGGGGGGGGTATGTTTTTGACTGAGATTTGAAATCTGGCTCATGGGAACTACTGGCATAAGGGCAGGCAACCTACCTAAATAACTGACTTTTGAATATAAGAATGAAGAAAAATAATAAAACACCTCAAAATTATTGTGATTTTATTTCTTTTTTAATATCGATGATTCGAAATAGAAAGGCACTGTTAGATATCTCTCTTAATTTTTTGACAGTATCTAGTAATTGATATGAAATATCCCATACAAAGACCTGAAATGTGTAGATTTTAGTGTTTTATATGACGTTTTATAATTTTCAAAATTCTGTAAAATTTCCCCCAAAATGCAGGAAATGGCATTTCAGAGACTCTAGATTTCAAAATTTTACCCCAGACCTCCCCAGTGCTTCACTCGCGTTTTTCGATTCGATTGGACTGTCACTCCGCGGCATGTAAACCGGACTTTAATTCATTATTATTATTTTTTTGTAGAATGTTGGGAACAAAGTGGCGTTGTTGGTGTCCTTAGTGCTATGTCTCGCAGTACTCATCACTGAAGAAGGAGATCGATCTTATATATATATGAGCGAGTTGGTCATTTGCCAGTCACATGACTCACTTCACTCCAAGTGTAAACTCTTTCAATCAATCAGGCATTGGTATGGTGCACTTCTCTATTCCACCGCCTGCATATTTGGATTATGTCTAATGGCATTATTCGTAATCTTTGCCAATCTAGTTTCGGGGAAGAACGTAAGTTTATAAAAGACCCAAACGTAGTTTAACCATAGTCAATCGAGATATGGTCTGGAAACTCAGCTAAAGTTTTTGGTCTATCTTTTTGTTCGCCTTTATGTACTTTTGTGCACGGTCACTGAACACATTGTATTTTAGTATAATGAACGAATTGTCCAATAGCAACGTTTCACTTCAATCACTCAACCGTGCTATTTAAATATTAATAAACCTAATACAAAGGATGTGCACGGTGTAAGGTACGGTTCAACATAAATTCCGAGCTCATTATAGGCGCTTTGAAGTTTGCCGAGTTTCCAGACCATATCTCGATTGACTATATGGTTTAACGCTACTCTGGCTTAAACGTTTTTGAAGTAAGTATAGGTAATCATATGATAGTGAGTACAATTAAGGATTTACACTACAAGTGATATTTGAAATATAGTGATAATAGTGATAATTTTCAAATATCACGAGTAGTGTAAATCCTTAATTGTACGAGCAAAATCATATGCCAGTGATTATTCATTTATTATATGCATGACAAAATTACGACACGTACGCTTCGTACTCACTCACACCTTTAAAAATATCTTGTTTCATTACTTGACAAGAAACATTTTCACTCTGGGTGTTCTCCGTACTCATTTCAAAATATTTACATGGAATTTTTAGTTCATAGTGTACCACAAGTCGTTGGAAATGTGAAAACTTTCCATTGCAGAATTGGCCGCCATTTTGAATTTTATTGTCAACATCGTTCCCAGGGCCTTGGGAGCAGTATAATTAATAAAATAATTGTACTCAGTACAATTAATAAAATAAGTGTACTCAGTACAATTAATGGGGGTAATAGAACGACGAGGAGTGCTATTAATGCCAAAATCATATGAGTGATTACAAAATCGACCGACCGCGAAGCGGGAGGTTGATTTGTTAATCACGAGTATGATTTGGCATTAATAGCACGACTCAATTCGTTCTATTACCCATTAATTATATATCCTTCTGTAATCAGGTCATGTCGTCCTCGTCTTCTTTGTTTTCGACAGCAAATACTTCATAGTAGCCCAACTTTTGGGTTCTAGACCTAGGCTTCTCAACATGGACTGCAAAAAATGCAAATGTCAGGCGGCCATTTCTTTTAATACGGAGACTCAGCGAGGAGTTTTTTTAATAATAAAGTGAATTTATGAGGAGTTCATACAATTATATGTGAGGTAAAACCGGGAGTTATTGATAAAGAATGACAAGAATAAAAAATGTGAGTAATTTAGTGCTGTTTGTCTTTACTTTATAGTGTGTTTATACGCATGTATTTATAAACACACTCATGCAGTTTAAGCTTTACTGTATTTCACCGAGTGTTTCTACTTTACTGACTAAAATATTTAAGAAATACCCGAGTGCCAATCTGGGTAATAATTTGTTTTTAATTTGTTCGGGACATGACACTGTTTTCAAAACGTATACAAAAAAATACAAATTTAAATTGTATATTTTAATATTTAAAATCCTCCATTTTTTAAATTTTTTGAAAAATCCCGGAAACTCCAACAGCTTAGGTGCCAAACTGTGATTGGACAATTTTGACAGCTAGCTTGATTTCCATTGGCTGAAGCAGGTGTGCGATTACAGCTAGCAAGAGTGCGATTAATGCTCAAATTGCACTCCTCTAAACCAATGAAATTGCAGCATTTGGGCCTGATTACAGAAGGATATATAATTAATAAAATAATTGTACTCCTCTCAACCAATCAGAATGCAGTAATTTTGTCATGCATATAATAAATGTACTATCAGTACATGAGGAGTGTTTGATCTGATATCAAACACCGAGAACTCGAGAAGTGGGAGTGTTGAAAAACCAAAGCAAAGCCAAGGTTTTTTAACCAACTTCGGCTGCGAGGTGTTTTGATATCAGATCAAACACAACTTTCGAGTGTTTGATATAGCTTCTCAAATGAATCAGTATAATTTAAAGTGCAAATGAAGCGAAAATTAAGTCAGTCTTATTTGAAAGAACACTTAAAATGATAGAGTAACATCTTTTGCAGTTTTTCGTTTCCTTGCTTCGTTCTTGAGATATTTCAGTTTGTTTGACATGCAAATTAAACATTTTGACGTCATGACGTGCATAATGAGTTATCGAAAAAGGTTATATATCTTTGATATTGTCAAATATAATTACCTGAAAATCTACATGTTTGGTATTCTGGACGAAACACACCCACATGCTTCCTTTGAATTAATTTGGTTTGATAATAGCAAAACTATATAACTTTTTTCGATAACTCATTATGCACGTCATGACTTCATAATGTTTAATTTGCATATCATTAACAAACTGAAATATATCAAGAACGAAGCAAGGAAACGAAAAACTGCAAAAGATGTTATTCTATCATTTTAAGTGTTTTTTCAAATAAGACTGACTTAATTTTCGTTTCATTTGCACTTCAAAGGGTAAGAGCAACAAAAATTACAAGTGGGCATTTTCCCGCCAAAACTTACATAATGTTCCCGCCAAAACTTACAGGGCCGAGAAAAAAGCGTATTGACTGGTCGGTCATTATCGTAAAATCCCGACCTCTCGGGAACCAATCAGCGCATCAAAAATCGCACGTGTAACAAAGTGGGCCTTCAGCACTTTGAAGCCTGAAGAAGAGCCTTTAGTATTTTATTCTGGCTAACGCCAGAGGATTTTATTCAGCACAGGGAGAGGTCCAGGCCTCAAAGTGTTAACCGCGTACCCATGCAACTGAGTGAACTGACTTAATCTGACCGATGTACTCCTGATTACAGACATTGCACGCCATTGAATAAATACCTTTTTCCTCTGTTCTTTCGCAATACGATCCTTAGGTTTTGCAAAAATATGGCCCATTTGTTTATAAAAGACATTGGCCCCTTCGAGGCAACAGCACCATCACCAGAAATTTGGGTCGTTTGTGCCGCCGCTCTCGGTAAGCGGTATTCGCCCAATAATATAATTATGTATTCTAAGCGTCTTCTAAGACCCCGTTTACACGATGCCGGTACAATTTGAAAACGGAACAAAATCATGCCGTTTAGACCTTGCGTTTGGAGCGATTATAGAATACCTCGCCACTTTCTGAAATCAAACCAACTGCCACTATGGAAAATTACGATTATCTGACCCCCATACAATGGAACCATGAACCCTAACCCTAATCGGCACAAATCAGGGAAGTTTGTGGATGTAAAATTACGATTACCTGACCCCCACACGATGGAACGTCAACCACGGGCCGCGGTAGCACCTGAATTATCTATCTAGCTATTACAAGTGGCAGGGTATTCTTATCATTTATAGACCTGGAGCGAGGGGAATTCGATGAAATATTACCCCGAGGTATGATATATCCCAAGGGCGATGCCCGAGGGATATATCATCCCAAGGGGTAATATATATTTCATCGAATTCCCCGAGCGAAAGGTCTATAAATGATATATTATATCGAAACATATTAACCTTTCCAAAAAAAGCTTAAATAATGTTAATAAAGTTCGCTTAGTTTAACTTTTGTCCGCTTTTCATTGTTTGTTTCCATTCTGTTGTCGTCTCAAGGCTTCTGGATGCATTGTTTGTTGCTTTCTTTGTATTCTCTGAATCCTTATTTTCTTGTAACCTAACAATCTTCTTGTCAACATCTGAATGTTCGGGCGAAACGTTTTCTTGTCTCGCCAAACTCCGCCATTGTTGACAGCTTCGTGAATCGTGCGTGACATTCACGCGTGGTACACGAACTCGAATACCCCGGCCACAGCGGGGGTTATACCCCGCTGTGGCGGGCAATTCTGCAATAAATTAACTGGTCACGTGGTACAAATCAAGCTCTCTGACTGGACAATTTACAGTTGAGATATAATATTATAACTTAGCCTTGCGTTTTTCACGATACCGCCACAAAAATGACATGAAAACGGCACAAAATGAAGACGGGTTCCTTGACGGCATGAAGTGAAAACGGAACACTAACCGGTATCGTGTAAACGCCCGTGCTGTAATAGTTTGATGACGGTAATCACGATATATACGACCACAGTATTCGGGTCAGCAGTATTCACAAAGTCTTCTCAATTCTCATTGGAAGAGAATAGTCACATGCTAATCCGTCATTATATTATACCGGCACCGTGTAAACGCAAGACTTTTTGGCCTGTATTTACACACCGGCATGATTTTGTTCCGTTTTCAAGTACACCGGCATCGCGTATACGGGGTCTAAGGCGCGTGATTCTATTGTATTTTAGTTAGTATCTCTCATTATTCAGGTCATTGAGTTCTTTAGAATTTGCCTAAATCGTGCATGTATGTATATATAAACAACCTGTAAACGACCACAAGGACTGTGAAATCAAGCAAGTTCAAACGCTTTTGGAAGTATACTATGCTAGGGACAAATGAGGACCTTTATGTGCTCTCGAAGTAGACTGACTCATGCCGAATGCACCGCGAGTCGGGCACTTCGCATCGCCCCTAACGTTGTTGGTCAATTTGGCCAATTTCTAGCACCTGTTTACAAAGATTACTATGGCTAACACTATGGCCGGATAGTGACACTTTCAGTGCGAAAATAAGACGAGCTAGGGAAGTACTTTGTCATAGAAATAAGCAAATGTTTTTTATAGTTATAACTGTTCCTTAGTCCATGCTGAGGTCAGATGGAGTCGGGAAAAGAATAAATATGTCACCGTTTAAGCAAAATTTGAATTATTATGTGCTCTCCTGGTCCTTAATACACACGCGCGCCACCATCTTGTTCCAAATTTCTGGTAATGCAAATCATGGTCTTAAAGGTCTTTAAATTTTTTAAAATTTCTTTACGCGTATAGACTATACGTGATAGCATTTGCAAAAGTGTCATCCACTTTTTAGAAAAGTTGGTTTAGCACATTATTTTTCCTCCTGCCGGCATGTTAGATCGATCTGAACTTCTATTTTGCGTTCTATTTAGGGTCTAGAAAATATTTTTCTGCAAAATATAGACAAAAATGGCTTCTCAGTTTGTTGCACTGTGGGTATGATATTTTTTAGACCCTAAAACTGTTAGTAATATAATATATTCTCAAATCATTAATAATTCATGAGGAAAACATAATCAGCTACCGAGACGTTATTGTGAAATGTGACAATATATTAACGCCCATAAATTAAGACAAGTCTTACCTCAAATTTCTCTTTAAATACTGATTTCTCTGAGAAGCTACACTATACACTCGAAAGCCGTTTATTATCTGATTTAAAAACACCTCGAAGTGAGTTACAAAACTCGGCTATCGTCTTGTTTTTCAACACACTTCTTGGTGTTTTCAAATCAGATAATAAACGGCTTCTCGTGTATGACATATTACTTATAGTATTAGAAAAGTTTAGTAGAATAATATACACTTAATGTCTGCTCCCGAGGGAAACAGTTAGTTTTGTTTTCCCGAGAGTCTTGATATTTCCCGAGACGAAGTCGAGGGAAACATGGAGACTCGAGGGAAAACAAAACTAACTGTTTCCCGAGGGAGCAGACATTAAGTGTTTTGTTATATAGCTTGAGTTTCGCTGAATAATTTCGACGTTTATCAAAGGAAAGTACACAAAAGACAAACGCTAAGACTTACCAAAACATTTCGCCTGGCTCCGTAATTTCACTTCAAACAAACAAATATGAGTCTCAGAACAAAAGAACAGCAATACATTTCTCCAGTTAATCTTCACACATGCCGAAGACCTATAAATATTCTTTTTTTCGTACTAAACAAGCTTTTGTTTATAGGATGCCGTGAAGAGTTCAAAGTTCTAGCGGTTAGGGTTAGGGTTAGGGTTAAGATAAGTTCTCAATTATTGCCCGCTCGGTAGACATGGAAATTTATCTAAGGTCATGTGACCACAAACCAACCAATGACAGTCATCGTTGCATCCAGTGAAACTCTAGCTATATAACAAAACAAATTGTTATATAGCTAGAGTTTCACCAATCTCGTTCCCAGAGCCCACGTTCCCCACCCGGGAAACGAGAGACTCTGGGATAATCCGTTTCACATCGATATTTCATTGGCTGATGAACACAGTGAACTCTATATAACTCTTCTTCCGGATAACAAGAATCCTGTGATGGCGTGAACGGATTATCCCAGAGCCTGTCGTTTCCCGCCCGTTGGGTAAAGGGAACGTGGGCTCTGGGAACGAGATTGGAGTTTCACTGGATGCGACGATGACTGTCATTGGTTGGTTTGTTGTCACATGACTTTGGATAAATTTCAATGTTACCGAGCGGGCAATAATTGAGAACTTATTGCCTGCTCAGTCAATAAGTTTTCAATTGTTGCCCACTAGAACTTTGAACTCTTCACGGCATCCTATAAACAAAACCTTGTTTGGTACAAAAAAAGAATATTTATAGACCACTTTCATAATAGTGACTAATTTGAATATTCTTTTATGTGCATCTTAATAAGCCTTTCTGGCCTCGTTTGTGTGTCTGCAATTCAAAAGAATCTTTGCTTTATAACGAGGTCAGAAAGGCTCATTTAAATGCACATAAAAGAATATTTAAAGCGAGTGCCTTTATGAAAGTGGTCTAAAGCTCTTCAAAACATGTGTGAAGATTAACTGGAGAAATGTATTGCTGGTTTTTTTCTGAGACTCATATTTGTTTGGTTGAAGTGAAATTACGGAGCCAGGTGATTTCGCCTGGTAAGTCTTAGCGTTTGTCTTTTGTGTACTTTTCGGCTTTGATAAACGTCGAAATTATTCAGCGAAACTCAACCTATATAACAAAACACTTAAAACTGTTTCCCTCGGGAGCAGACATTATTAAGTGTATATTATACAGTGTGTATCAAAAAAATTCGAACCCTTAGAAAATGAATTAGCATTCTTTTCAAACAACCTATTGTAGTAGTTTGAAAGCCCTAAAAGCGCTGAGTTATAAATTAATCAGCACATAAGTTAAATAGGAAGAGAAAAAGCTTTTAAATACTTTCACCACGCATACACTTCAAGTTATCTTAATTTCCCAGGTGTATAAGACCGTGTTTTTTACGCATCCGTGGCTCAGAAGTGTTTAGGGCTTTCAAACTACTACAATAGGTTGTTTGAAACGAATGCTAATTCATTTTCTAAGGATTCGAATTTTTTTGGTACATGCACTGTATAGCGATGTAATGGTCTATCTAGCTCTTATGCTGGAAAACTGCCAGTTGGGATTAGGGTATCTATATATCCATTTCCCCTGAAAATGACACTCTGGAAATGTTATCATCCAAACTGTAAAAAAGGTATGTTGACTTATATCACCAGGTTCTTGCACTAATAGAAGGATCTCGTAACAACAAACAAATCTTAGTCGTTTTTTTTTTGTCTTTTAAGATTTCTGGAGACAATAATTTCTTGGGAATGAGATCTAGAGAGACAGAAGTGTCACAGACGTCCCTGGTACAGAACTAACAATCAGTTAAAATTGTTAAGTAGTTTTAGTTTTAAATTCAGTCTTAAATTCAATTATTTTATCTGTATTTAATAGCCAGTACACCGCCCTGAAACGGCGTTAATTGATGATTAATTCATATTGCATGGGGGCATTCAGAGACTGCATATACAAGTCTGCCAGGCCAGCGGGTTACTATTTAACAATTATTCGCCGAAGGCGAGGTGAATATCGGTGTATAATAACCGAGACGAAGTCGAGGTTATTATTCACCGATATTCACTGAGCCTGAGGCGAATAATTGTTTTAGTATAAATACACATTTTCGTACTTTCAGGAACAATATTTTCTTTAAAATTGTTAATTTCCTCGGCTGTTGCATTGACAACTTTGGCTGGCGGCCATTTTGAATAAACGCTGTAGGTGATTATCGAGAATTAATCCGAAGTAGCTCGACCAATCAACGCGCGCGATTTTCTATAATCACCTGTGTATTTATACTAATATCATTTATAGACCTGGAGCGAGGGGAATTCGATGAAATATTACCCCCGAGGTATGATATATCCCGAGGGCGATGCCCGAGGGATATATCATCCCGAGGGGTAATATTTCATCGAATTCCCCGAGCGAAAGGTCTGTAAATGGTATATTATATCGAAACATATTAACCTTTCCAAAAAAAACTTAAATAATGTTAATAAAGTTCGCTTAGCTTTGTTCGCTTTTCATTGTCCGTTTCCATTGTGTTGTCGTCTCAAGGCTTCAGGATGCATTGTTTGTTGCTTTCTTTGTATTCTCTGAATCCTTATTTTCTTGTAACCTAACAATCTCCTTGTCAACATCTGAATGTTCGGGCGAAACGTTTTCTTGTCTCGCCAAACTCCGCCATTGTTGACAGCTTCGTGAATCGTGCGTGACATTCACGCGTGGTACACGAACTCGAATATCCAGGCCACAGCGGGGTATTCGACTCGAATACCCCGCCACAGCGGGGTATTCGAGGTTATGCCCCGTTGTGGCGGGTAATTCTACGATAAATTAACTGGTCACGTGGTACAAATCAAGCTCTCTGACTGGACAATTTACAGTTGAGATATAGTATTTAGAGTAATACCATGATCGCTTCGGATTCTTTTGTTCTCCGAGGGAATGTAAACCTCGTATTTCCCTCATCGCTCATGCAAGAGGGAAATTTATCCTTTTTCTTCTAATTTTCCCGTGCATGTTGATGAGGGAAAATTAGAAGACAAAGAAATCCTTTGTCTTCTTCTAAATTACCCGCTTGCATATATTTTCCCTCATCAACATGCACGGGAAAATTAGATGCAACTTCTCTGATCAACCGTGTAAATTTCCTGTCGGTAAGATTCTCAAAGTTTTCCTCGGCGATCATAACATTACAAACTAATAACATGACTTTTTGGGAAATTAGCGATTGAATTTCCCCTTTGCCTCGGGAAGATTTGTAAAAGTTTTTCACAAATCTTCCCTCGGCGGCGGGGAAATTTAATGGCTAATTTCCCTCAAGTCATTTTATTACTTATAAATGTTTAAAAAGAGAACGAGTCATCCCGCTAACCACATGAACGAACGAACGAACGAACGAACGAACGAACGAACGAACGAACGAACGAACGAACGAACGAACGAACGAACGAACGAACGAACGAACGAACGAACGAACGAACGAACGAACGGATAAAAATGCTTGATTTCCCTCGTACCAAAATTATTCAAAAGTTTTGCATAAAAGGAGTATAATGAACGCAATAGGCCATTTGCACGACGACGTGAGATGGTGTCGGGTGACTACAACTACTAGAATGCTTTGCCAGTATTCCAGGGTTCCGGCTACAAGCATGACTCAAAGGGACCCGTCCAGTCCTTTCGCGGCTTTTTTAAAATATGTTTTTCAAAAAGCTAGGGGTTAAACTAGATTTCTGATAATAGTTAATGTTTATGTTGTGCTTAGGGTATGGAAAAGATTGTTAAACTATTGAGACTCGCTGAACCTTGACGACAAATTTGGAAAAAACAAATTTGATGAACATATTTTGGAAAAGCTGCGAAAGGACTGGACGGGACAAACAAACAAACAAACAAACAAACAAACAAACAAACAAACAAACAAACAAACAAACAAACAAACAAACAAACAAACAAACAAACAAACAAACAAACAAACAAACAAACAAACAAACAAACAAACAAACAAACAAACAAACAAACAAACAAACAAACAAACAAACAAACAAACAAACAAACAAACAAACAAACAAACAAACAAACAAACAAACAAACAAACAAACAAACAAACAAACAAACAAACAAACAAACAAGATAAAAAGAATATTTGTTTTACACATTAAAAAATAGAAAAACTACATAGGCACTAAAAAGAGAAAGATCGCGTCAGTTGACGTGATCAATGATCTTCACAAATCAAGCAACGTCATTGGCTCGCGATATATTGCTATGAGATCTGTGATTGGTTTACAGAAATGAGACAATCTTAGTGACATAATCTGTGCATAATAGATCACGGGCAACAACCAATGGAAACCACATAAAAGTCCCGTTATTGTGCAAGTGAGATTAGTTTATACCATGCAGTGGTTCACAATAGACGAAATCAGAGTTTCGACTGCGCACATAATCTGAGTGGGGATAAAACGTAGTTCATTTATAACATGAGGCTGAAGCAGCCGTAGTAAACATAACATTTCTGATTTCAGAAACTTTTTAATGTTTAGGTATTCTATAAGGATAAACTTTGCTTATCGATTATCCGTGACAATAATCCTAAACGTAGCATCTAAACATAATGAACTCAAAACATGAAAAAACTATCCCAGCCAGGCTATCTTCCCGTTATGCTTTAATAGACACGACGTAATTTGCATAGGGGCGCAAATTGAATAGGAAACTAATTTGCATGTGGGCCTAAATGATACTACGTTTGGTGTATTGTTTTTTATCAGAAGACTCTTTGGTACTTGTTCAAAATATTCATGAACCCTTACATTTTGTGACGGGTCTTTCAAGGACATGTCTCTTGAAAATGTTCGAATTCTGGTTTCTGGAATGGCATTTCCGACTTTCTGAGGGCATTTTTGAGCAAAATATATGAGTCGTAAAATAATTTAAATTTTAAAGTGTCTATGAAACAAAAAATTATCATGAGTATGTCTTATTTGAAAAAACAGCGGAGAATTTTTTCAAATACTCCCTCCCTCCATCCCTCCCTCCCTCCCTCCCTCCCTCCCTCTCTCTCTCTCTCCCTCCCTCCCTCCCTCCCTCCCTCCCTCCCTCCCTCCCTCCCTCGCTCCCTTGTAAATTTTATGTATGTTTCTACCACGGCTTTCATGTAAAGCAAATGTATTTTTGATGGAATTCCGTGATTTAAATAAAGGTCTCTCTGTCTCTCTGTCTTTCTGCCTGCCTGCCTGCCTGTCTGTCTGTCTGTCTGTCTGTCTGTCTGTCTGTCTGTCTGTCTGTCTGTCTGTCTGTCTGTCTGTCTGTCTGTCTGTCTGTCTGTCTGTCTGTCTGTCTGTCTGTCTGTCTGTCTGTCTGTCTGTCTGTCTGTCTGTCTGTCTGTCTGTCTGTCTGTCTGTCTGTCTGTCTGTCTGTCTGTCTGTCTGTCTGTCTGTCTGTCTGTCTGTCTGTCTGTCTGTCTGTCTGTCTGTCCCCTTCTTCACCTCCCCCTCTCCCCCTTCCTTCCTTCCCTCCCTCTCTCCGTTTGTTTTTTGCTGAAAACCAGACAGCTCATAGTATAGTGGCTTGGTTTAGTTGTGACTTAATTAGGATGACTGGGATGATGTAGATGGTTGAGCTCCTAGAGCTTTCTTTGAAATGTTTTTAAGTTAGTAATTAAATATGACATATCTCTACTGTTCGTTGTATTGCCTTCTTTTTAGAAAAAAATAATTATGCACTTACAAACTGTTACAAGAATTCACTAATCCAAATCCAATTTTGACACTTTTTCAAAAAAAGTATAAAATGTGCTAAAAATATGTTTTAAAACTTCAGAAATTTTGATTAAAAGTGTTGTCAGAATGCGGGAAATGCCATTTCAGAGACCCAAATTTCAAAAATTTTCCCGCGGGGCATGCCCCTGGACCCCCCTAGATAGTTGGACTAAGTGGGGAAAATTCCTAGATTCGCCCCTGATAGAATATGCTATTCAAATATGCTATTAACGTGCGAATTGGGTTTCTCCTGTAACATAATATTGTGTATGCAAATTCTGTCTACTTTGACGTCATCTTCATTTAGGAAATACAAACCTCAATATATTAACAATAAATAAAAGCTTAGCCTGACAATACAAACTCTTCAAATCGCGCCCTGGGAAAATGGACGCAAGAGAAGAGTCTATTTAACATCGCTAATTGTGTCCCGATTAATGAAAGATAACTACCAAAATCTGGCAGCATGGCTACTGAAAAGAATCAAATTAATTATGCCAGACATTTCGGTAAAATTTATTACCTGTAAAGACCTGGCCAAACGCTTTCAACATTTCATTCAACATCATTCAACATTGTTGAATTCAACATGTTGAAAGCGTTTGGCCACCCCTGTTGAATGATGTTGAATGATGTTGAAAGAAATTTGAACATGTTCAAATTTTCGTTCAACACGCGTTCTGAATGTTGTTGAATGCGATGTTGAAAGCGTTTGGCCAGGCCTTTAATTAGATACACTTCGCCAACACGTGTAGGTTTTTCAAAATCTTTCACGTAGATTCATTTACACGAGCAGTATATAAGAACACGTTCAAAATACCAGTCTTCGTAAATTTCGTGAAGTTTAAAGCTAAACTTCTTAAAATTTTAGCTTTCGACTAAACAAATTTCACATAACAACACTCGCCCGGCTAGTTAATAAACTAATTCAACTATACAGTTTACGAAGAACTATATCGGTAATAAGGTATTTGGGATGATAGGCACTTTAAAATCAATCCAAGTGATTTCCTATGAAATCTTAACCCGTTTCGCATTGCTGTTGTGGGACACTCTATTATATTACTCTGTCTAAACGTCAGACAATTTTACTTGTCAAGGGGTTGACGTCTCTTAAATAAAGCCTGGTTTGCATATAGTTGTAATTGTTGTAATTCAAATCGCCGATTCGCTCGGACTGAGGACTTCTCCGTTTTGACAAAGTTCAAATGAGCTAACTTTGATATTCAAAAACAAATTGAATGACTAAAACTTTGTTTGTGATCATTTTCACTTTACATAACAATATAACAAGCATTATTTACAAGTTCAGTAACTTCGCCGCTTAAATCTCATGTTTCGTGAACGTTTGACGACAGTTGCAAACATTTGAGCTGGCGTACGGCATTTAGTCATTTAGTAGACTTCTTTAACAAAATCGAGGGTTTTTTGAAAGGATTTGGCCGGTTTTTGTAAATAATTTTGTGTTTTACGTTGCAAACATCTACCAAAAAGTCGCCGACTGTCGGCGATTGATGTTTCCATTAACTGTTGTCGCATCGGCGACTGTTGTAATTGTTGTGTCGCATCGGCGACTGTTGTAATTGTTGTAGAAGTTGATTAGTTGAACCTGCATGATTCAACTTCTAGAACTGCGTCGCCGATTGGATTACAACAAGCGTTTCCATTTTAAGTTGTCATTGTTGTGAGACTTGATCGGCGACAGTCGCCGACTGAATTACAACAATTAGAACTATATATACAGTGTGTATCAAAAAATTCGAACCCTTCGAAAATGAATTAGCATTCGTTTCAGACAACCTATTGTAGTAGTTTGAAAGCCCTAAACACTTCCGAGCCACGGATGCGTAAAAAAACACGGTCTTATACACCTGGGAAATGAAAGTATTTAAAAGCTTTTTCTCTTCCTGTTTAACTTATGTGCTGATTAATTTAGAACTCATCGCTTTTAGGGCTTTCAAACTACTACAATACTCAATAGGTTGTTTGAAAAGAATGCTAATTCATTTTCGAAGGGTTCGAATTTTTTTGATACACACTGTATGGAAACCTACACACGTAAAAATCTCACAGCTTGTCAATAGGATGTGTTCGCAACAGGCTTGTAGCAAGGCTGTTTACAGGTTGTAACAATGCTGTTCATTCAAGGAGCTGCTACAACCTTGTTAGTATCAATCTGTTAACAACATGTTGAGGTGCAGAACGGTAACAGGTTGTTGGAACAACTTGTCATCAGCCTGTTGGAGTCATCAGCCTTGTTACAAGTTGTCAACAACCTGTTACAGACAATTAAATTTATTCAAACAACAACAACATAAATACCAGATTAGGTATATAAGATACATACATATAACATATAAACTAAACTACGTGCTCAACTATAAACTTTCAAAACTTGTTAAAACATTAAAACAGTATTTAGCTACCAAAGTCATAATTGTTTTGTCTTGCATAGCAATGACATACATAAAAAGGTCTTGGTAGCTAAATTTAGAAAACGAGTTATTTATTTTACAGAGACTTTCCATAAAATTAACTCTAAGATCGGCGAACTTTGTGTTTCTGCATGACATTAAAAGGTGTTAACAGACTGGGACAGCCAGTACGAACACATGACGGTGACAGCCTGTTGAACAGCCTTGTAACAGCTTGTGCGTTTTTACGTGTGTACGTGATCTAATTATTATTCATTGTAATCAGATGTAACAACACTTTCGGTGTCAAACCAAGCAATCGCGTCTACCATTGAACTTGTCTGATGCTTTCTTCCTTTTAACAAACAACATGGTATTCCTACGAACGTACATGAAATGGACGTTGCTTGTGGCAGGCTGCTGTACTGTTGCTTTAAGCATTGTCGTTATAGCGTCAGGAATCGTGGTAAAGAAGAAATTCGATAATGATCCCCAGCCGTCGCCGTGGACTGACGAGAACATTGTGGAGGCTTCGCAATACTGGGCTGGAATACCAGTGAGTATTATATATATATATATATATATATATATATATATATATATATATATATATAAATATAAAATAGAGTGTTTTATTGATTTTTTCACCACTAATATTAAACGACGTGTGTTTATTTATGATCGATAAACACACATGTGGCGATTATCGTGAACATTCTGGAATTTACTGCTCTATTTTTGTGGGGAAATGTTTTTATATAATACAGAGCAATACATGAATGCTTGGAAATATGACATTTATTTCTCGTGTTGACCAAGATAGTTCACTCATTCGCTTTGCTTACTCGTGAGATATCCTAGTCAACACTCGAAATAAACGTGATATTTCCTCATATCCATGTATTATGCTATATATTACCCATTTGCAGTTAGTAAAACTATTCGAGGCAGAAGGTAAATTAGAAATAGTACAGTATGCAACAAATCCCCAACAAATAAAGGGTATATATTGCAAATTTGCCCCTAATTTAGTAATACATATGTATGCACACACACATGAAAAATATTTAGAACACACATAATATTAAAGCGTTCGCTGTAAACAAGTCCGTTTTCCCGAATAACAACGGCGATAGACAAAAACCACAGTGCTGGATTCGGCACATTCAGTCAATATTTTCGATATAGAATTTATTTATATCGAGCAAACAGGAAAGCTTTATAAAAACTTTTGAAACACGTTTCCAAAGCGTTGGCAAATGTAATACCGACGACGCCTACATGAAATCTAGACATGCAAACAGTTCAACACGACAACACATTCATATTTTGAATTATTCAGTGATTATTTAGTATACTTGCGTTTTGTAGTGTTGGACTATAAGCAGCAAGCTGTTATTTTATAGTAAATAGTATATATACGTTTTTTGATGTACTATGGCGTTTGCTTCTTGTATCTCTTCAGGTCAAGCTTCCTTTAATCTGCTTTTACAATATGTATTTATATAAAATCCACTGATGTAAATGATGTTTGAACACATCAACTCCCGTGTCTTTCGCAACTCGTCCATTCTCTCTTCGTGAACAAACCTTTCTGTTTGTTATCCATATTTTGCAAATTTGGAGGTCTTGTTAGGTAAACGTTTCACTGCGATTCATTGACATAACAACCCTGGTTCCGAAATCATTTCGGCCGACGAGGCATCTTTCTTAAAAGACTTTATAGGCTTTAATAAGCTGTTGATGTTCGTGTTTGATTTTGCGAGTTCTTTCTTTTAACCAGCTTTGCCTTTGGCCAAAGTGTTGGTAGATTTTCCAAGTAAGTTGCTTAATATATGCTTGATCAGTGATGTGCTTGACGCAACCTCAGAATACTATAAAAAAGGCATGACTTTTCGACCAATTTTCGAAGTGATCGAAGACCCGAAGCGTAGGCTCCATGTATGGGACCCCCCCCCCCCCCCCCCAAAAAAAAAAAAAAAAAAGAAAAAGAAGAAACAGAAAACAGAGCCGAAACCTAGACTCGGCCTACCATAGCCCGAGTAATAAACCCAAAACAAAGGATGTGCAAGGTACGTACGGTTCAACATAAAAATCACAGCTCATTATAGGCGCTTTACATTTTGCCGAGTTTCCAGAGGGTCCCTATACCCATTCACAAAATGCATTCACGTAAAAATATTTAGTCTTTTCACGAGTCACGAAAAATCGCAAAAACTCTTTCACGTTTACACAAAAATCGAGGCAATCACGATTCACGTAAAAATACAAAAGAAATTCACGGATTAATATTTCGCATCATCTGACTGATTAATAATATTTCGCATTCTAGAACATGATGAAGCGATAGCCGTGTTTTTTTTAACAAACTTTGAGGTGTTTGTATACCCTGATGAAGCACTCTTCTGAGTATTTGATATAGCATCACAAACAGGATTTTTGCAATCTCGTTCCCAGAGCCCACGTTCCCCTTACCCAGCGGGCGGGAAACGAGAGGCTATGGGATAATCCGTTCACTCCATCACAGGATTCTTGTTATCCGGAAGAAGAGTTATATAGAGTTCACTGTGTTCAGCAGCCAATGAAATATCGATGTGAAACGGATTATCCCAGAGTCTCTCGTTTCCCGGGTGGGGAACATGGGCTCTGGGAACGAGATTGCGTTTGGTGGAAATACAGTGGAAACACTTGGAGCGAGCTGCGAGTTAGTTCGTACGGGGACTGGAAATTAAATCCGAATTTAGTCCACGGCAACACCGCTGCCAAACGTTTACGCATGCATGAATTTGCTAGAGTAAACATTGCAAGAGAAGTGGGAACTAGCCATGGCGACAACAACCATACAATAAGACTAAGTAAGGCTTGACTATTCATTTGTTTTAGAAAAAGGTTAAAGAAAATTACGAAGGGGTAATTTCAGAAGATCTTACAATATTGACAAAGAAGCCATGCACAATTTTAACTTTTATATCGGACTCTCGGACCAGTCCAAATATTGCAGTGTTTTCCCGCTCTTTTTTTGAGGACGAGCTCGGACGTTGCGCATGCGCAAAGCGTTTGGCAGCGGATTTATTCCATAAACAATCAACATGTCCTCTCACTTAATTAGAAGCCTAGGGGACTTCTCTCTTCCACATGTGGGATGTTAAATTAAAAGGGGTGTTCTGGTCGGGGTCTGAGAGGTGGGGCTTATTTTCCACCCGGAGTGTTGTGGTTAGGTTTAGGGACACCGGGACGTTGTGGTTAGATTTAAGGTTGCCGGGGGGTTGTGGTAAAACATGCCTTTTTTAACGTGACCTGGTTATTACACACATAACAATACATAGAATACATATATTACATAGATTATATTTACTGTATAATAAATTAATAATATCAATACAGAGATCAATAAAAATTGAGTATCTACAGTATAATACCAGACAGTAACCAACAAGTGCATGTTACTATTTTGTAATTGCTGTCGGTAGTGGCCGTGCGTGAGTTACATATTTGAATTGAAGCATTCCTGGTTTCAAGGCAATGATCTCTTTTCATGATAAAACACATTAAACTAATTTTTTGAAAATACATTCAGGTTAGGGTTAGGGTCAGGTTTAGAGGTTGGGGTCGGGGTGGCGGTAGGTGGGGGGATAACGATTACTTTACATGATAACAACGGCAAAAAATAGAGACGAAATTCGGGATTTCAAGAAAACGACAGGAAACCGGCGCGAGCTCTAGGAATTTTTGCTGTTGTGATTCGCGGGAAAGAAGGAGAAGTTAAAAACGAGAAGTTAACATTGGTTGTCGCTTAAAGGGGAATGAAATGAAAATTAGGTTTGCTTCATTTTCGAGATCTCCTAATAGTGACAGAGTGCATTGCAAGCCCCAGTCAAACGAGAACGCAACTCATCGCAAGTTGGCAGTCACAAATTTCTGTGGCGGTCGTTCGAACACCCAAATGAACAAAATAAAGGTTTCATGAGTGTTCTAAACAAGTTTTAACTTTGTCACGGAATATTTTCAGGAAATTATTCAGAGGGACCGGCTGAGAGGTTTTCGTTTGATTAGGGCTTTACAGTTTTTCCATACCTCTCTTTGCTCTCGACTGAATTTTGCATTTTGGGTTTTGTTCACATGAAGCCGGCTTCGAAATTATATTGCCTTGGTTCCTACTCGTCGGTTAAAAAGCTCTTTTTTTCGTAATCCGAATCGGTTCGAATTAGACTTATGGATACTGTTTACATGGAAAGCCGGTCTGGAGTAATGCCAGTCTCATAATTTCAGTTTGGTCTATAGCAGGCGACCTGAGATTAGGCCGGCGTGAACTGAATATCAGGCCGGACTCATGAAAACGATCTAAAAACACTGCAACCGACCACTGATCTCGAAATAATACTGGATTAAGTATCTATTGTCTAAAAAATGAAGCCAGAAGCCAGCCATTACTAAGGAACCAAGTGATGGTCTTTCTATAGCGTATTCTGGCACCGATATAAACATTTTGTTGAATGAGATGCTGAATCTTTGAAAGAAGTATAGTTCAATATTCTTTTTGCGAACAGAAGACGTTTTAAGGTCTTCGTATAGGTTTTCAGGGTCATTTCTGTAAAGCACTCTCAATTCGTCAGAATTTATGCCACAGAAATAAAATAGATATCGTTAGAAAGCTATTAATTTGTAGAATACAATGGTGTCTTTGGTTTCGCGATAAACACAAACCGTTAATAGTTGTGAATTTTTTAATTAAAACCAGAAGGCTTCACTCGAGGCGACTCTAGTAAAAAACGTTTTATTTTGTTCAAAATCTTTTTTTGTACTTTGATTTCGAGATAAATTTACAGCAAAACGTTGTCAGCGTTTTTTGATATGTCGAGTTTTGCCGATTTTATTGACGACCAAAGTTAAAAATGCTGTTTTTCGACCAACATTCGACAAAATAAGTCAAAAATTCGAAACCAGGCAATAAATTAAAAAAAAACGCTGACACCGTTTTGCTGGAAATTTATCTCGGAATGGAACTGCGAAAAAAATTTGAACAAAATGAAACGCTTTGTTCTTAAGCCGCCCCAATTGAAGCCCTCTGGTTTTAATTTAAAAATTCACAACTATTAATGGTTTGTGTTCATCGCAAAACCAAAGACACCATCGTATTCTACAAATTCATAGCTTTCTAACGATATCTATTTTATTTTTGTGGCATAAATTCTGACGAATTGAGAGCGCTTTACAGAAATAACCCTGAAAACCTATACGAAGACCTTAAGCGGAAGACATAAAAACACTTTTCAGCATGCTTGGTCCCTTAGTAATGGCGGATTTCTTTTGTTTAGCTGGCTTCATTTTATGAAAGTCAGTCCGACCTGAGTTCGGGCTGGCCTCATGTAAACCCCCCCTTATTTACAATTAAGATTTGTTTGATATGTAAAATAATAATAATCTTTATTTCCATCACACCATTATTGGTACATAGGATACTAATACAAATGTTAATACAAAAAAAAGTTATTCACCTAATAAACTATAATTACCTACAGTAGAGTCATTGAAAATCTTGGTTAAACTATATACATATTTGGCTGTACATTCCGTTATGCATTCATCATGCATAGCCATACAATAATGAAATAGATCGTTTTTACTCAACAATTTAAAGCTACTATTAATATTTGATATCTCGTTTATGAAATTTTCTCGAAGATTTACTAACTTATCATTATTACAATTTGAGAAATAATGATATTCGTCACCTAAATCCTTTGACTTACAAATGGGACATAATCGTAAATTGTATGCGATATTTGTATATCGCCCAACTTCACTTGGAAACTTATGTGCGGATACCCTAAACCTTGTAACCGCCTGACGATGCTTTACATTTTTGACTCGAGATAAATAACTTTCAAATTCCAAATGTGGTTTCACAAGGTTTAAGATACGCAATTTACTACATTGTTGAGTCTGATCTTTCCATATAGTATTATATATTTTCATAATTCATTTTTGATATATTTAGATAGATTATTAATTATATCATTTTTAGACATAACCACAGTATTCTCCAAAGACCCGATATCACACATATTCAACAAGAAATCAGTGAATTTAGCACTCTGAGAACATGACTGAATACATACACGAGCTGTAAATGAAATAGATAAACTATATGACGTAAATTTATGTACAAATCACAATGTAAATTGTATGGAAAATCATGCATATACCTAGCTGCGAAATTTGGTTTTGAAGCCTCTTTATAAAATAACCGAAAGTAATTGAAGAACAACACCCACTCTGATTGGCTATTGAGTCAAACAAGCGTCCCATTATAACTCAATAACGCACACGGGACACTTCGCGACGATTTTGTCGTATTTGATGCCGGAATTTCATGTGGATTTAATCATCAACGAAAGTAAAAATTTAAATTACCTGAATATATGTCTAATCAAGTAATTAATTTCCTATACTCTATAACAGTTCATTATTATATAATAAATTATATAATAAACAATACACATGCAGTTATATATTGCTTGTAAAATGCACTAAAACTTTGTTTTATGGAAACACGGAAAATGTTTTCTATTTTTCAAATGTCATTAAAGTGTTGTGTTCTTTTTCAGATATTTTTTACTGGGATATTGACAATTATCACATCTTTTAAAATGGACTTCTTTTGGCTCGTAAGTGTTCAATGATCATGATTATTTAAGGATTCAGTATTAACCGAGTGTGAGGTCTGTACGAAAAAGTAGTTTTTTATGTAAACATGTGCCCGGATTGATTTCACAGTAGCGGCGCCACGGGGAGGACTGGGGGGGGGGGGGGGGACACGTCCTCCCCAGTTCTCTCCAAGGTCGATTTTCCAATTCGTCCAAATTCGAGGAGAAAAGTTGGGTGGGGGGTGTGGGGTGGGGTGGGGGGTTTGGGGGTGTTGGTGTTGTGGGGGTTGGGGGGGGGGGGGGGTATGTTTTTTACTGAGATTTGAAATCTGGCTCGTTGGAACTACTGGCTGGCATAAGAGCAGGCAACCTACCTAAATAAACTTTTGAATATAAGAATGAAGACAAATAATAAAACACCTCAAAATTATTGTGATTTTATTTCTTTTTTAATAATAATAATAATAATAATAATTTTAATGACTTATATTGCGCATTCTACATGACGAGATGATCGAATGCGCATTACAGTGTTCAATAAAATAATACATTTAGTTATTTACAGCAATTACAATACATAAAATAATATTATTTAATAATAACAAGAATATAAAACTAAGCTAAGTGAAGTTATCGTAAGCTAATCTAAAAAAACGAGACTTAAGAAGCCTCTTAAAACAGTCAACAGTCTTTGCGTTACGAATGTCTGCAGGGAGAGCGTTCCACAGCTTTGGAGCAGATATCATGAAGGCACGGTCCCCAAGTGTAGCATAGGTCTCACATAAAGGACGCTTAAGCAATAGCTCCTAAGAATATATTTCCCGGTAACAGACGATTTGATCGAAATTAAATCCTTAATATACAAAGGGGCTAACCCATGAATAGCCTTAAAAGTAATTAGCAAAATTTTGAATTTAATGCGAAACCTAACAGGTAGCCATTGTAATTTTGAAAGAAGTGGGGTAATATGACAAAATTTATGCTCCATAAAAATCAACCTAGCGGCAGCATTCTGCACTCTTTGCAGCTTGTCTAATTGATATGCAGGTACACCATGCAATAAACTATTACAATAGTCCACCCTGGCACTATTATCTCTCTTAATTTTTTGACAGTATCTATAGTAATTGATATGAAATATCCCATACAAAGACCTGAAATGTGTAGTTTTTAGTGTTTTATATGACGTTTTATAATTTTCAAAATTCTGTAAAATCTCCCCCAAAATGCAGGAAATGGCATTTCAGAGACCGTCTAGATTTCAAAATTTTACCCCAGACCTCCCCAGTGCTTCACTCGCGTTTTTCGATTCGATTCGATTGGACTGTCACTCCGCGGCATGTAAACCGGACTTTAATTCATAATTTATTTTTTTTGTAGAATGTTGGTAACAAAGTGGCGTTGTTGGTGTCCTTAGTGCTATGTCTCGCAGTACTCATCACTGAAGCAGGAGATCGATCTTCTATACATATGAGCGAGTTGGCCATTTGCGATTACAGCCGCGCTAACATGGAGCCGACACATGACTCACTTCACTCCGAGCCGACACATGACTCACTTCACTCCGAGTGTAAACTATTTCAATCAATCAGGCATTGGTACGGTGCACTTCTCTATTCCACCGCCTGCATATTTGGATTATGTCTAATGGCATTATTCGTAATCTTTGCCAATCTAGTTTCGGGGAAGAACGTAAGTTTATAAAAGACCCAAACGTAGTTTAACGCTACTCTGGCTTAAACGTTTTTGAAGTAAGTATAGGTAATCATATGATAGTGAGTACAATTAAGGATTTACACTACAAGTGATATTTGAAAATTTTGCCAAAATTGCACGAGCCGTTAGGCGAGTGCAATTTGGCATAATTTTCAAATATCACGAGTAGTGTAAATCCTTAATTGTACGAGCAAAATCATATGATTACTCATTTATTATATGCAAATTATGACACGTACGCTTCGTACTCACTCACGCCTTTAAAAACATTTTGTTTCATTACTTGACAAGAAACATTTTCACTCTGGGTGTTCTCCGTACTCATTTCAAAATATTTACATGGAATTTTTAGTTCGTAGTGAACCACAAGTCGTTGAAAATGTGAAAACTTTCCATTGCAGAACTGGCCGCCATTTTGAATTTTATTGTCAACATCGTTCCCCGGGCCTTGGGAGCAGTACAATTAATAAAATAATTGTACTCCTCTCAACCAATCAGAATGCAGTAATTTTGTCATGCATATAATAAATGTATTATCAGCACATGAGGAATGTTTGATCTGCTATCAAACACCGAGAACTCGAGAAGTGGGAGTGTTGAAAACCAAAGCAAAGCCAAGGTTTTTTAACCAACTTCGGCTACGAGGTGTTTTGATATCAGATCAAACACAACTTTCGAGTGTTTGATATAGTTTCTCAAATGAATCAGTATTTAAAGTGCAAATGAAGCGAAAATTAAGTCAGTCTTATTTGAAAGAACACTTAAAATGATAGAGTAACATCTTTTGCAGTTTTTCGTTTCCTTGCTTCGTTCTTGAGATATTTCAGTTTGTTTGACATGCAAATTAAACATTTGACGTCATGACGTGCATAATGAGTTATCGAAAAAGGTTATATATCTTTGATATTGTCAAATATAATTACCTGAAAATCTACATGTTTAGTATTCTGGACGAAACACACCCACATACTTCCTTTGAATGAATTGGTTTGATAATAGCAAAGCTATATAACTTTTTTCGATAACTCATTATGCACGTCATGTAATGTTTAATTTGCATATCATTAACAAACTGAAATATCTCAAGAACGAAGCAAGGAAACGAAAAACTGCAAAGGATATTACTCTATCATTTTAAGTGTTCTTTCAATAAGACAAACTTAATTTTCGTTTCATTTGCACTTAAAGCCTGGTTCTCATATGTCGCCGATCGTCGCCGATCGTCGCCGATCGTCGCCGACCCATGATTTAGATGCATGTTAAGTAAAAGAATAAAAGCACTGCTTTTCTGCATTGTTCTTTATTACTTAACATGCTGCTG
>OZ036001.1:4556106-4576106 GCA_964035015.1 Corallium rubrum
TGTTATGTTATGTTATGTTACTTCACATAGATCTAAATCGGAAGTTGGTGATATTTATCGCATCAAAAATCGCACGTGTAACAAAATGAGCCTTTAGCACTTTGAAGCCTGAAGAAGAGTCTTTAGTATTGTATTTTATCAGACGGATTTATTTTACCGCGTACCCCAACTGCATGAGTGATAGATTTCTGATTAGTTCCAGCTCAGAGCTCATGAGACAAAAGAAAAAGTCACTTCGCGCGAAAAAAGTCGCCTAGTGGAAAATCGGCTTAAGACCCCGTTTACACGATGCCGGTACAATTTGAAAACGGAACAAAATCATGCCGTTTAGGCCTTGCGTTTACACGATACCGGCACAAAAATAACATGTATTTGCATACCGGCATGATTTTGTTCCGTTTTCAAATTGTACCGGCATCGTGTAAACGGGGTCTAAGTCTGGCCGATATGCATGCTCCTGATTACAGACATTGCACGCAATTGAATAAATACTGGCTTTTCTCTGTTCTTTCGCAATACGATCCTTAGGTTTTGCAAAAATATGACCCATTTGTTTATAAAAGACATAGGCCCCTTCGAGGCAATAGCACAAATCATGGTTTTAAAGGTCTTTAAATTTTTTAAAATTTCTTTATCCGTATATATAGCCTATAGTATAAATAAATATGTGGCATTTGCCAAAGTGTCATCTACTTTTTAGAAAAGTTGTTTTAGCACATTATTTTTCCTTATACCGGCATGTTAGATCGATCTAAACTTACTTCTATTTTGCATTCTTTAAAACTTTAACTTTAATATGCAAAAACCGGATTGCAGCTCACAGAGCTAAATTGCTCAGTTTACAAATTTAAAAATGACTACTCTAAAATTTAAGTAATTGTACAGATAAAGCTAGGAGACAATTCAGGTATCATTAAAAAGGACTACACTACTTGGGATAAAACTATTTTTAAAAGGAGAAGTGCGCCAACGAAAGTTCGTAAAATTGTCATTATTTTCGAAGATTGTTATTACGTTTCTCAGGAAGAAGATAACGTGGTTTATGATTAGGGTTCATTAATTTATTAAAATGGGATCTACATAGGTTATCCCGTCTTTGTGATAGAGTTGGCAAATGGCTGATTTCCAAAGCCTGTTTATAAGATAGTTGCGGATAAATTATTCTTAAAGCTCTTCTTTGGATACGTTCGACTTCCTCAGAGAGACATTGTGGAATGCCGAAGTTCCAGGTTTGACAGGCGTATTCCAGCACAGATCTTATGCAAGTGGTGTAAACAGATAAGAGTGAAGCATAGTCAACTTCTGACCGTTAAAGTAAACGCATAAAATAGAGGCGCTTTGAGGCTTTAGTCAGAATATGGGATATGTGGACGTTCCATTTAAGGTTGGCAGAAATGTGAACACCAACAATCGTAGTCGAAGAAACGGAAATTCTATTTAGGGTCTAGAAAATATTTTTCTGCAAAATATAGACAAAAATGGCTCCTTAGTTTGTTGCACTGTGGGTATGATATTTTTAGACCCTAAAACTGTTTAATATCAAACTCATGATGACAAATTTCTAATAATATAATTCATGATGATAAATTTCTCTTTAAATACTGATTTCTCTGAGAAGCTTTACCATACATACCATACACTCGAAAGCCGTTCGTTATATCTGATTTAAAAACACCTCGAAGTGAGTTACAAAACTCGGCTATCGCTTCCGTTTTTCAACACACTTCTCGGAGTTTTCAAATCAGATAATAAATGGCTTCTGGTGTATGATATATTACTAAGAGTATTAGAAAAGTTTGGTAGAATAAAACAAATTAAATAGCGATGTAATGGTCTTTCTAGCTCGTATGCTGAAAATTACAACTGCCAGTTGGGGTTAGGGTCAGAAAACTAATCTATATATCCATTTCCCCCAAACTGTAAAAAAGGTATGTTGACCTACAATTCTGGCAAAACGTTAATGAAACACTTGCAAATAATGACTGAAAAGCCCAAATCCCCCTCACCCCCCCCCCCCCCCCCCGGCCAGAGAGGCTAAAGGGCTGCAGAGGATTTATATCTTTTCGCACTATACAAACCAACATGTCATTGTACGGGGGGAAGGAGGGGAAGGGGGCGTAGTGAAAATTATTGAAAATTATGCGTGGTGTTTCATTGGTTTTTGCCAGGATTGTAGGTTCTTGCACTAATAGAGGGATCTTGTAACAACAAACAAATCTTAGTCGGTTATTTTTTGTATTTTAAGATTTCTGGAAACAGTTTCTTGCGAATGAAATCTAGAGAGACAGAAGTGTCACAGACGTCCCTGGTACAGAACTAACAATCAGTTAAAATTTGTTAAGTAGTTTTAGTTCTAAATTCAGTCAGTTTTATTTTATCTGTATTTAATAGCCAGTACACCACCCTGAAACGGCGTTGATGATTAATTCATATTACATGGGGGCATTCAGAGACTGCATATACTAGTCTGCCAGGCCAGCGGGTTATTATTATCATTTATAGACCTTTCGCTCGGGGAATTCGATGAAATATTACCCCGAGGGGTAATATTTCATCGAATTCCCCGAGCGAAAGGTCTATAAATGATATATTATATCGAAACATATTAACCTTTCCAAAAAAAAGCTATGTTAATAAAGTTCGCTTAGCTTAACTTTTGTCCGCTTTTCATTGTCTGTTTCCATTCTGTTGTCGTCTCAAGGCTTCTGGATACATTGTTTGTTGCTTTCTTTATATTCCCTGAATCCTTATTTTCTTGTAACCTAACAATCTTCTTGTCAACATCAGAATGTTCAGGCGAAACGTTTTCTTGTCTCGCCAAACTCCGCCATTGTTGACAGCTTCGTGAATCGTGCGTGACATTCACGCGTGGTACACGAACTCGAATACCCCGCCACAGCGGGGTATTCGAGGTTATACCCCGCTGTGGCGGGTAATTCTACGATAAATTAACTGGTCACGTGGTACAAATCAAGCTCTCTGACTGGACAATTTACAGTTGAGATATAATATTTAGAGTAATACCATGATCGCTTCGGATTCTTTTGTTCTCTGAGGGAATGTAAACCTCGTATTTCCCTCATCGCTCATGCAAGAGGGAAATTTATCCTTTTTCTTCTAATTTTCCCGTGCATGTTGATGAGGGAAAATTAGAAGACAAAGAAATCCTTTGTCTTCTTCTAAATTACCCGCTTGCATATATTTTCCCTCATCAACATGCACGGGAAAATTAGATGCAACTTCTCTGATCAACCGTGTAAATTTCCTGTCGGTAAGATTCTCAAAGTTTTCCTCGGCGATCATAACATTACAGACTAATAACATGACTTTTCGGGAAATTAGCGATTGAATTTCCCCTTTGCCTCGGGAAGATTTGTAAAAGTCCTCGGGCCCTTTCACAAATCTTCCCTCGGCGGCGGGGAAATTTAATGGCTAATTTCCCTCAAGTCATTTTATTACTTATAAATGTTTAAAAAGAGAA
The DNA here is from genome assembly GCA_964035015.1 of Corallium rubrum. Taxonomy (NCBI): domain Eukaryota; kingdom Metazoa; phylum Cnidaria; class Anthozoa; order Scleralcyonacea; family Coralliidae; genus Corallium; species Corallium rubrum. Next base: position 4,559,588 of record OZ036001.1, read on the forward strand.
CGAGTCATCCCGCTAACCACGTGAACGAACGAACGAACGAACGAACGAACGAACGAACGAACGAACGAACGAACGAACGAACGAACGAACGAACGAACGAACGAACGAACGAACGAACGAACGAACGAACGAACGAACGAACGAACGAACGAACGAACGAACGAACGAACGAACGAACGAACGAACGAACGAACGAACGAACGAACGAACGAACGAACGGACGGACGGATAAAAATGCTTGATTTCCCTCGTACCAAAATTATTCAAAAGTTTTGCATAAAAGGAGTATAATGAACGCAATAGGCCATTTGCACGACGACGTGAGATGGTGTTGGGTGACTACAACTACCAGAATGCTTTGCCAGTATTCCAGGGTTCCGGCTACAAGCATGACTCAAAGGGACCCGTCCAGTCCTTTCGCGGCTTTTTTAAAATATGTTTTTCAAAAAGCTAGGGGGTAAACTAGATTTCTGATTAGGGTTAATGTTTATGTTGTGCTTAGGGTATGGAAAAGATTGTTAAACTATTGAGACTCGCTGAACCTTGACGACAAATTTGGAAAAAACAAATTTGACGACATATTTTGGAAAAGCTGCGAAAGGACTGGACGGGACAAACAAACAAACAAACAAACAAACAAACAAACAAACAAACAAACAAACAAACAAACAAACAAACAAACAAACAAACAAACAAACAAACAAACAAACAAACAAACAAACAAACAAACAAACAAACAAACAAACAAACAAACAAACAAACAAACAAACAAAATAAAAAGAATATTTGTTTTATACATTAAAAAATAGAAAAACCACATAGGCACTAAAAAAAGAAAGATCGCGTCAGCTGACGTGATCAATGATCTTCACAAATCAAGCAACGTCATTGGCTTGCGATATATATTGCTATGAGATCCGTGATTGGTTTACAGAAATGAGACAATCTTAGTGACGTAAACTGTGCATAATAGATCACTGGCAACAACCAATGGGAACCACATAAAAGTCCCGTTGAAATATAGCAAGGTTAGATATACTGCCGAAACAGAGAACGTAGGAGTCTAACGTTTCGAGCGACGGCCCTTCGTCAGGCCACGTTTCTCTCTGACGAAGGGCCTTCGCTCGAAACGTTAGACTCCTACGTTCTCTGTTTCGGCAGTATATCTAACCTTACTATATTTCGATTGTTGTTTCTATACTGCCTACGCAGCACGCTAATTTTATTACACTAAAAGTCCCGTTATTGTGTAAGTGACATTAGTTTATACCATGCACTGGTTCACAGTAGACCAAATCAGAGTTTCGACTGCGCATACAATCTGAGTCGGGATAAAACGTAGTTCATTTATAACATGAGGCTGAAGCAGCCGTAGTAAACATAACATTTCTGATTTCAGAAACTTTTTAATGTTTAGGTATTCTAAAAATAAACTTTGCTTATCGATTATCCGTTACAATACTCCTGAACGTAGTGTCTAAAAATAATGAACTCAAAACATGAAAAAACAGTCCAAGCCTATGTTATCTTCCCGTTATGCTTTAATAGACACGATGTAATTTGCATAGCGGCCCAAATTGAATGGGAAACTAATTTGCATGTGGGCCTAAATGAAACTACGTTTGGTGTATTGTTTTTTATCAGAAGACTCTTTGGTACTTGTTCAAAATATTCATGAACCCTTACATTTTGTGACGGGTCGTTTCAGGGACACGTCTCTTGAAAATGTTCGAATTCTGGTTTCTGGAATGGCATTTCCGACTTTCTGAGGGCATTTTTGAGCAAAATATACGAGTCGTAAAATAGTTTAAATTTTAAAGTGTCTATGAAACAAAAAATTATCATGAGTACCGTATTTCCTTGAATAAACGCCGCGGCGTATATTAAATTTTCCGCATTGCGGGTGCGGCGTCTATTCGAGGGCGGCGTTTATTGTAAATTTTGTAACATCAACTGTGAATTTATTGTTTAATTCAAATTCATAACCAATTTTAACACTTATCCCAAAAAAATAAAGTTTATATGTCTTTAAATATATATATGCTTCAAATAAACGCCGCATCGGTGAGAAAAAGTGCGGCGTTTATTCAAGGGTGGCGTTTAATAATATTTTTTGTTTCTCCTGCGGCGTTTATTCGAGGGCAACGTTTTTTTTGTTTGTTTGTTTTTTGTTTTTTGTTGTTGTTTTTTTCGAGGGAGGCGTTTATTCAAGGAAATACGGTATATCTTATTTGAAAAAACACCTAAAATGACAAAGTAACATCTTTGGCAGTTTCTTTTTTCCTAATTGCTTTGTTGTTAAAGGTCAACTATACCTTTTGTAGTTATTATATTTTCCGTTAAATTCGAAAAAGTTTATTTCAAAACCGAAGAAAAAATTAAAATCGGTCACTCGGTTCTGTTTGTGTGTTCTGCCAAAGATCGAGTTTTGGTCATTTTTCTGAACCATATTTAAACAGCAACCGCGTTAATTGAAAGGTAGCCTGGTACTAGCAAACTTGTGATGTCATACCGGTAAAATAGAGCTCGCTTCGGCAAAAGGCTACAACATTGTCAACATGCTAACCAGGAGAGTTTTTCAAAATGATACCGAGCCACAAATTCGACTCCACGACTTATCAAGAATGGCTTTGGTATTTTAGCTTACCAAACGGTACAGCCTTACAGCGGGTTTTCGCACGAGAAAACTACGCCTGGTTGCCAATATGCCAATGTCACCGAAAAAGGGTAAAAGGGTAAATGGGTAAAAGGGTAAAAGGTGGCGAAAAAGGGTACGATTCATTTTTTTCTTGATGAGACAAAACTATTGAGTTTTAAACTATATTATTAGTTCTAACTATTGAGTTATTGATTTCACAGAAGTCTGAATATGCATAGCTCGTCGCAACTGTAGTTTTGCTTTTGCAAAATTGGATCTACTTCAATGGCGTAAAACTCACCCAAACCCAATTAAAAAGACTCGCTGACAGAGTGTGAAGAAGACATACCTCAAAAATGCCTCAAAATACTGCTAATACACGTATTTGCGTGAGTGTTCGGTGACAAACCAAAGCTCGAACGTCACCGACTACACGCGTAAAAACGCACAACTTGTTCACGGTTGTCAACAGGCGTGAACAATGTTGTGCTGCTCGCCGTGAACAATGTTGTGCTGCTCGCCGTGAACAAGTTGTTAACAAGTTGTTCACTTATGGTTCGAACAACTTGTTCACGGATAAATCAACAGTCATGAACAAGTTGTTCCAACAGCACATTTTTATAGCCAACAACGTTGTTCGCACATGATACAACATGTTGTAACAGCATGACGAAATAACATGCGTGAACAACGGTTGTTGTAATACAACATGCGTGAACAACGGTTGTTGTTTCATCAAGCAGTAACAACTCGTTGAAACAATGATGAACAATGTTGTTCATTTATCAATGTTGTTCACATATGTCAACAAGTTGTTACAGCATTGTTGCAAGTTGTTACAGCATTGTTCAGGGAACAATGCTGTAACAACTTGCGAGATTTTTACGCGTGTATGTAGTACCCATTCTTCTAAACAACTCGGTCGTGCATCAAGAGGTACTTAGAATCTCCCCCCAGTAAGTCATGCGCTTTTGCTCCAAATTCATTTCTTTCTTCACTTTTGCGAACTTAGCTTTGAAAAAATATATAACCTGAAAAGGTATAGTTGACCTGTAAGGTATTTCAGATTGCTTGATACGCAAATTAAACATTTTGACGTTACGTCACATGTGCATTTACGTGCACGAGTTATTGCCTGTATTGTAAAAGCACATGCACACACTGAATGAGTGGCCCCTCACACTCAATAAGTGCCACGTACTCAACACTCAATGAGTTTCCACTTACCCTCACTGAGTATGATGCTACACTCACTCTATAACCATTCAATTGAAAGGTTGCAGAGTGAGTGTAGTCTCACATTCAGCGAGGGTGAGTGGAGACTCATTGAATGTTGAGTTGCACTTATTGATGAGTGTGAGTGTGAGTGTGAGTGTGAGTGTGAGTGTGAGTGTGAGTGTGAGTGTGAGTGTGAGTGTGAGTGTGAGTGTGAGTGTGAGTGTGAGTGTGAGTGTGAGTGTGAGTGTGAGTGTGAGTGTGAGTGTGAGTGTGAGTGTGAGTGTGAGTGTGAGTGTGAGTGTGAGTGTGAGTGTGAGTGTGAGTGTGAGTGTGAGTGTGAGTGTGAGTGTGAGTGTGAGTGTGAGTGTGAGTGTGAGTGTGAGTGTGAGTGTGAGTGTGAGTGTGAGTGTGAGTGTGAGTGTGAGTGTGAGTGTGAGTGTGAGTGTGAGTGTGAGTGTGAGTGTGAGTGTGAGTGTGAGTGTGAGTGTGAGTGTGAGTGTGAGTGTGAGTGTGAGTGTGAGTGTGAGTGTGAGTGTGAGTGTGAGTGTGAGTGTGAGTGTGAGTGTGAGTGTGAGTGTGAGTGTGAGTGTGAGTGTGAGTGTGAGTGTGAGTGTGAGTGTGAGTGTGAGTGTGAGTGTGAGTGTGAGTGTGAGTGTGAGTGTGAGTGTGAGTGTGAGTGTGAGTGTGAGTGTGAGTGTGAGTGTGAGTGTGAGTGTGAGTGTGAGTGTGAGTGTGAGTGTGAGTGTGAGTGAGCTTTTAGGGCCTGTTTATACGATCCCGGTGTACCGGGATCTCGGCTTGTAGATAATTTACCGTTATTTTCGCGGTTGCGTTTATATGGAGACCGGGACGTCCCGGTGTACCGGGATCCCGGTTGAAGCGAAAAAGTGAAATAACTTTTAACATTGTAGAATTAGGGTGAGTTTTTGCTTTTTTGCCCATTTCCTTAAATTCCCACGCTTTTTGACCCGGGATGAAATTCATCCCGGTCAACCGGGACGAGCACTTTGTTTACTCCATATAAACCCAGGATGAAATTCATCCGGTTCAACCGGCCGGACATCCCAGTACACCGGGATCATATAAACAGGCCCTTAGAATACAGGCGTGTACTGATATCTTTGCTATTATAAAACCAAATTAATCCGAGGGAAGCGTGTGGGTGTGGTTCTCCCACAAGACCACTAGTAAAATTTTCAAGTGATTATGTTTGATAATAACAAAGATAAACAACCTTCTCTGATAACTCATTGTGCACATGTGATCATGGCGTCAAGATGTTTAATTTGCATTTCAAACAATTAAACTGAAGTATCTCAATAACGAAGCAAGGAAACTACCCTGCGAGTCAGAGTCCCTTTCCGACCTACGCAAGCTTAGGGGGAAAGTGGGCTCTGCCAACAAACTCGATATTTCTTTTTGAGCATGCGTGAACGGTTGCCATGATACTATTTTGGGCCCAGGCTCTAACGCGCCTCTTCCTATTTTCCTGCATACGCGTGTTCGTAAACTAGAACTTGTTTGACCAGTTTAAAATCTGTCTGACTCGCCCCAAACATGGGACGAAGATCGAGTTTGTTGGCAGAGCCCACTTTCCCCCGAAGCTTGCCTAGGTCGGAAGGGGCTCTGACTCGCAGGGTACACAAGGAAACAAACTGAAAGTGTAAAAGATGTTACCTTGCTCATTTTAAGTGTTCTTTCAAATAAGACAAACTTAATTTTCGTTTCATAGGCACGTTAAACTGCAGTTACAAATCACCACTATAGACACAGAAAGTTTAAGCTCTGTATATTTTATTCAATATTCTGCTATTATCAAATTCTCGGCCATCACAAATTTATATAGTTTTGCGAGGAATGTACGAAATATGTCGAGGATTGTTCGGAATATGTCAAGTATGTCGACTGTAATTCTACTGAGTGTGTGCCAACGTACCAGCACCTTGGCCAAAGCCATATCCTTTTGGGCCAAACTTCTTGGCATAGCAAGCTAAAATAGAATAACACGTTTGGAACCAATCAGAAACAATAAAAACAGAAAAGAGCCAATCACGTTCTACAGCGGATGGCATTTTCCAACCTCGTCCCAGACTCTTCCTGCACAAAATAAACAAAGATGACCGCCAAGATTTGGAGTAGTGGAGAAAAATTCGTTCAAAATTAAGGCTAATTATTCACTTTAATACTCGGACTTGTGCCATTTTGATGGGTTTTTTTTTAAAAGTCACTGATATCATGTTGTTTCCAAATTGCACTCAGAACCATGCTATTACCTATATAAAACAGTGCACGCACGTCACAGGGGCTTACATTCAAAACTTTTTTTTTTTGGGGGGGGGGGGGGGTGCTTTTCGCTCTGGGACCGACTTTTTTTATTAGTAGCGTCGAAGCTATGCACCTGGGTTTGGGGGCTTGCCCCTCAAGAAAATTTTGAAATTTGGATGCCCTGAAACGCCATTTCCAGCACTCTCAGGCGAATATTTCGTTCAAAAAGGCACGGTAAATTGATTGTCATTTTACGCTTTTTTTCCATGAAAAACTGAAAACTGACATATTTACCGAGCTACCTCCTCCACAGGCTATTATTTCCAGCTTCTTTCTTTCATAAGGGGGTACAAATAAATTAAAAACATCTGCGAAGGAGGTTGCGTACCGAGTTAAAGCTCGAGAAATCCCATACTGCCGACTCGAATTAAATTTATCATGCTCGTATGAATCAACGTGGACGAATTAGGTTTAAAATTAAATATTTTAAAACTTTGTCAAAGTTATTTTGAATTTCCGTGAGCCAACACTATGGAGTACAGCCCTAAAACAAGTACTTTCTCAGATATATGGAAACAGACCTCTATCGGGATACGAAAAATCCCGATTGAAGACCAGATCTATAAAATCGGGATTTTTCTTCAGTATCGCGATCGAGGTCGCGTCGGGATTCGGGATTTTGAAGCAAAATCGGATAAATACCCGAGGAAATCGGAATGGTTGGATACTCTCATGGATCAGTCTATCGATAAGTTTAACGACCATCTCTCATTTCCTCATGATCAAGTTCCCAAAACCATCACACCGGACGGTCAAGAGGGACCGAAAAGGTAGTCGGATCGACAATTCGGGACCGACTTTTTCAACCGACTCTCAATTGTTGGGGGGGTCTAATGTGCGCCCTTGTTCACGCATGTAGAATCCCATTATCTTACCTTGGCAGTAAATATCAGACTCGCGGCTTTTAAGAGAGCCAGTGTCGAGAGTCTTGCCACAATCAAAGCAACGCAAACAACGCGAATGAAAACACTAAAAAGAAATGAAATAATTAAAATGCTTATAAGGCAAAAATAAAGTTGGTTGGTCTTATTTAAAAATCTCTTAAAATAATGAAGAATATTAATTTTCAGCTCTTCCATATCTCATGCACTTCGTTCTTGAGATATTGACATTTATTTGATATGCAAATTTTTACGTTTTGATAGCCTACATTGCCAGCGTTTTGTTTGGGGTGGGAGGCGAAATGAACGCCTGCCACAGTCCGGCTATTCATAAAAGCGTACAAACCTAATAAGTGCGATTAATTAATCGATTAATTAATCGCTTTATTTCAAGATTTTCTTGAGAATCATTCTGAGAATCATTCTGATAAAACTGTCAAAACATCAGGACCATTAAAATTAACGATTTGTTTCCACTGTTCGAGCTTATAAACGTTTATGATCAAACAGCTCTATTGTTATGCTTGATGACTTGACAGTTTGTTTACATTAATTTAATTAGCAATCTTGAATACATAAACGGCTTTATTGTTATGCTTGATGAGTTGACAGTTTGTTTACATTAATTTAATTAGCAATCTTGAATACATAAACGGCTTTATTGTTATGCTTGATGAGTTGACAGTTTGTTTACATTAATTTAATTAGCAATCTTGAATACATAAACGACTCTATTGTTATGCTTAACGGGTTGACAGTTTGTTTACATTAATTTAATTAGCAATCTTGAAGGCATAAACGACTCTATTGTTAATGCTTGAAGAGTTGACCGTTTGTTTACATCAATTTAATTAGCAATCTTGAATGCATAAACGGCTCTATTGTTATGCTTGACGAGTTGACTGTTTACATTAATTTAATTAGCAATCTTGAATACATAAACGACTCTACTGTTATGCTTGACGAGTTGACAGATTTTTAATTAATAAGATTAATGAACCAATCGGAATTTAGCCGATACTTTTGGTAGGAAAAACGTAACTTCAAATGGGACTGTTTCAGGCGTTCATTTCTCCCGCTCGCAAGCAGAGAACGCCGGCACGCAGGCTAACTTCTTGACGTCACATGTGCATAATGATTTATTGAAAAATGTTATATACCTTTGCAATTATCAAACGAAACACTTGAAACTAATTTTGTAAGGTGAGCAATCTCTCATAACATTTAGCATACAATTGCAATGTTTTAATAATTGCAAATATATGTATAATTTTTTCAATAAGTTGTTATGCACGTCAGAGGGTTAAATTGCCAAACCGGGCAAATCTTAATATCTTAAGAATGAAGTGAGATACGAAAGAATCAGATTACGAAAGAGTTATTCGAATTCTCTCAAACTCATGAGTGTTTGCATCGTTATGTAAACAACATGGCGTCCATCATTTCCTTTATCAAAAAGGACTAAGAAATATGCTGTGACGTCACAACCCTATATCACAACCGTTACAATATGACAGGCCATGTTGAAGGCGAGAGGTTGTGTATGTCTGATACAACACGGACGCAAATATTGTAAAGTGCTTGTGATACAAATGCATGAAACATTCGTAGTTGTTGATAATCTTACAGATAGTGGGAAAATTGAACAAAAAGTTATCTAAATCAGAAGGATTTTGTATCAGATATACAACAACTGATTCATTTCTTTTGTGTTTTCACATGAATTATTGAGTATTGGAAATATATAAACCAGTGTCGGATTACAATGATAGCATATGTATGGCGGTTTGTGGTTGTTCATAGTAAATGATGTTGATGAATATGATGATGTTGATGTATATTGATGATAAATATGATGATATTGCTGAATATGATGATGATGCTGATGAATATGCTGATGATATTGATGATAAATATGATGTTGATAATGATGTTGATGATATTGATGATACTGATGATGATGATGATGTTGATATTGATGATACTGATGATGATGATGTTGATGATGTTGATGATGTTGATGATGTTGATGATGTTGATGATGTTGATGATGTTGATGATGTTGATGATGTTGATGATGTTGATGATGTTGATGATGTTGATGATGTTGATGATGTTGATGATATTGATGATGATGGTGAATCAGCCAAAAGACTTTAATTGCAGAAACATCAACTAAATGTTAAGTATTGGGATGTACCAGTAAACAACACTAACGATTATATTTATCTTGGTCATACACTTCATTGTCTTACGTTAAGAGACAGCTTTGACGCAGTCTACAAATAGTGTTGCAATCGGCTCCAACTTCTAGCAAATAAGATCTATCAATCAATGATCCTTCCGGTTGTGACGTACACAGCAATTGAACAAATTTCAATCGATTGAACGTCGCGCGAAAAGTATCATCAATTCTGAAGAACGTAGTTCAATATCGTCCATTGTCAAGATATTACACAAACAGTCGTGTAGTATTGTAAGAAAATGTCTAGACAATCGGATGTGCACCAACTTTGATAACTATTTCGAAATTAATACGCACAAGGTAAATACAAGGAACAATCAAATATCTTTTAAAACTCCCAAAAGTAAAGTTAGAGTTTGCAAAGCAGTCGTTTTAATATTCGGGTGCAAAAATTTAAAATGATTTGCCAATTGAAATTAGACGAGAAGGAGATTATTAAAGAAATACCAAATGGTTTTCCGTGTTTGGATACTCTGATCCAAACACGCGGGAAATTGCGCGACTGGAGAAAAGCGTAACAAAACACGAGCGAGCCGTAGGCGAGTGTTTTTAGCTTTTCGAAAGTCGAGCAATTTCCCAAGTGTTTGGATAAGAGTATCCAAACACGGAAAAAACCATTTGGTATTTATATGAAATAATCACAAGTGAATATGATATACTGTCCGACATTTTCAAAAAATCGTTTTGGCGGGAATTTTCCGTGTTTGGATAGTCTCATCCAAACACGGCAATTGACCAATCAGGGCTCGCGTAGTATACATGTTATTTTATAAAACGTATTTCTTAAGCATTTAAAGACGATTTTAAGTAATTTGAACTATCTGAATGGATTATTATATTAAGCAATAACTTAAATCATTTTAACCTAAATTCTTTTTATGTATTTGTATATTTAAATTGTGTTTTTATTTGTAATTTCATGTTCTGTAGAAGTATAGAGGGCACGTATTGACAACTGAAATGTTTTACCCTCTGTAAAAATTCGTTAATAAAAATAAATAAATAACATAGTACAAACACCTAACCCAAATTATTATGCGGGCACTTTGCATCGCCCGTAACGTTGTTGGTCAATTTGGCCAATTTCTAGCACCTGTTTACAAAGATTACTATGGCTAACACTATGAATAGTGGCGCTTTCAGTGCAAAAATAAGACGAGCTAGGGAAGTATTTTGTCGTCTAAACAAGCAAAGGTTTTTTAGTTATAACTGTTCCTTACTCCATACTGAAGTCAGATGGAGTCGGGCAAAGAAGAAATATGTCACCGTTTAAGCAAAATTTGAATTATTATGTGCTCTCATTATTTATACTATTGACAATCGCCATTATTATGGTCCTTAATACGCACGCGCGCCACCATCTTGTCCCAAATTTCTGGTAATGATGAACTTAATTCTCACCCTTCCTGCAGCAAGTTGTTTCTCGGCAGCATAAACTTTCTTTCCACACCGAGGACAATCATCTGGTCCACCAGGGACCGCCTTGCCTTGGAAACCACCCTGGGGCTGGGACGCTCGAGCTTGGCTTGGGGCCGTCGACTCCACATTCTTTTGGCCAAAATCCATAGACAACACACCTGCTCCTTGCCCGTACCCGTATCCGTGGAGACCAAAATTTTTTCCATGGCAAGATTTACAATAAGGCTTACCTAAAAAGTAATAAAAAAATATTATTAAGAATCGGCTGCATCAAAAGAATCAGCCTTTTTGGGCGAGAAAAGCTTACCCGCATGCAACAAGTGAAGCGGGAAATTTTTGACTTGCAAAATAAGTGCATTTTGTGGTTATGTGCAGCATCTTTTACTACATATTGCTAGGAAACTTGCTAGTAGCCCAGGAGAGCGTGTGTTGTAAGATATAGACGGCAAATTCAAATTTCCTTTCTTCAACCAATTGCCTTCCTCCAACATGAACTATTGTGCTCATCAACATGACCATTGCATAATCTTGAAAGACAATGTAGCTTCCAAACCATCCCCCTCCACTAACTATGGTTAGACGCTCTAACAATTGAGCTACTGAGATGTAAAAGAGCTATTGAGAGGTGGGTTCTGTATATATTAAGGTGGTAATGCCAGGAGATAACTGGGTATATTAGAAGTAATATTGGGCATTTCACTCGATTACAGATGTTCTAGGGATTTTTGGTGAAGGAAAATTCCAGTGCAGAATACATACATCCTAAGACCAAACCGGGACCAGCCGCGAAAAACGCAACCACACGGGCCTTCCGGCAGGAATCGAACCCACGACCTTGCGATTCTAGTGCAATGCCCTGACCACTGAGCCACGGGGGCCGTTGCCGAGAGCTTGACCGCGAGTTCTGTATATATTAAGGTGGTAATGCCAGGAGAGAACTGGGTATATTAGAAGTAATATTGGGCATTTCACTCGATTACAGATGTTCTAGGGATTTTTGGTGAAGGAAAATTCGAGTGCAGAATACATACATCCTAAGACCAATATTACTTCTAATATACCCAGTTCTCTCCTGGCATTACCACCTTAATATATACAGAACTCGCGGTCAAGCTCTCGGCAACGGCCCCCGTGGCTCAGTGGTCAGGGCATTGCACTAGAATCGCAAGGTCGTGGGTTCGATTCCTGCCGGAAGGCCCGTGTGGTTGCGTTTTTCGCGGCTGGTCCCGGTTTGGTCTTAGGATGTATGTATTCTGCACTCGAATTTTCCTTCACCAAAAATCCCTAAAATATTGAGAGGTGGGCTGCGTAGGCAGTTTTGAAATACAAATCGAAATATAGTAAGGTAGTACACGTCGAAATTACTAGACATAGTTTTCTAACGTTTCGAACGAAGACCCTTCTCACCTTCCTCTCTGACGAAGGGCCTTCGCTCGAAACGTTAGAAAATTACCACGTTCAGTAATTTCGGCAGTTCTCAAACCTTACTTTACTGAGAGGTAAGGTTGCAACTTCATGCATGGCCACGGGTGCGTCCTGAACAGGCAGCGTTTGCATAAGTGATGTACCAGTTAAAGTCGTGTTATTAGTGAAACGTATAAGCAATTGCTCTATAGAGACCTGCATTTGTATGAGAACCTTTTGTTTAAAGACCTCCCACATTTCTATGAGAATCATCTAACAAAAAAATACGAACTGTTTTGCAGAACAAAACAAAACGCGCACATCTACGTAATTTTCATCGTCCGCGATTTAGCGCAACACATGTCTATATACAACATCATTTGTTTTACAGTCGTTTTCCCGCTTAGAAAGGGGTTGGCCGGCTGCTTACTATAGCAGTTTCCTCCTTCTCTCCATCCCTCTCCCCCTCCATCCCTCCCTCTTTCCTTCCCTCTCTCCGATCCCTCCATCCCTTTCTCCCTCATTCCCTCCCTCCCTCTTTCTCTCTACCTTTTTCCTTCCCTCTCTCTGATCTCTCCCTTCCTTAGTTTCCTCCCTCCTCTATTCCCTCCCTCCCTTTCTGGAAGCTCTCCCCTCCCTTCTCCCCTCCCTCCCCCCTCCCTCCCCCCTCCCTCCCTCTCTCCCTCCCTCTCTCCCTCCCTCCCTCCCTCCCTCGCTCCCATTTGTAAATTTTATGTATGTTTCTACCACGGCTTTGATGTAAAGCAAATGTATTTTTGATGGAATTCCGTGATTTAAGTAAAGGTCTCTCTCTGTCTCTCAGTCTCTCTGTCTCTCTGTCTCTCTGTCTCTCTGTCTCTCTGTCTCTCTGTCTCTCTGTCTCTCTGTCTCTCTGTCTCTCTGTCTCTCTGTCTCTCTGTCTCTCTGTCTCTCCGTCCGTCCGTCCGTCCGTCCGTCCGTCCGTCCGTCCGTCCGTCCGTCCGTCCGTCCGTCCGTCCGTCCGTCCGTCCGTCCGTCCGTCCGTCCGTCCGTCCGTCCGTCCGTCCGTCCGTCCGTCCGTCCGTCCGTCCGTCCGTCCGTCCGTCCGTCCGTCCGTCCGTCCGTCCGTCTGTTCTGTCTGTCTGTCTGTCTGTCTGTCTGTCTGTCTGTCTGTCTGTCTGTCTGTCTGTCTGTCCGTCTCTCTCTCCTCTTCCTTTCCTCCCTCCCTCTCTCCGATACCTCCCTCCCTCCTTCATTCCCTCCCTCTCTCTCCCCCTCGATATATCTCTCCCTTCCTTCTTTCCTTGAAAAAACTTACAACGTTACCTTCATGCATGGAACAAGTTGTGCTGTCCAACAACTTATTGCACAGTCCACATTTTAAGCACATCTTATGAAAATCATCATTTCCTTCTGCTCGCTCGGCGTGATACACAGCCTTACCGCACACCTTACACCTATTAGCTCCTCCAAAACGACTCTATAGGATAAAAAAACCCCATTTGTATTATTTAAAAGAATCCTCAAATTGACAAAGTAACTTCTTTTAGCCGTTTTTAGGTTCTTTGCTTTTTTGTTGAGATATTTCAGGTTGATATTTTAACGTTATATGCTGTGCGAACGTATACGTGCATAAATGGCATAAGAGTTATCGGAGAAGGTTATATATCTTCGGGCATTTTGAAAACAAGAGCCTGTTTCGAGCTTGTTTGGTACGAAATAGTCCATTTTCCGAAAGAAATAATTTCGAAACATATCTTCAAAGAAGGTCTGAAAACCATTTGGAGAAATTTAAAGCTGTTCTTAGTGTTGAGTCTAGTGTATTTGTTTAGTTGAATGACTTGAATTGAAATTACGAAGACAAAGTCAAAGTCAAAGTCAAAGTGTTAAATTTTTGGTAAGTCTTCGCCGTTTGCAAGTTTCAAGGCAGTTTTGTATTTTGTATTTTAAAAATCTTTGGTATATAACAAAACGCTTGTTGACTTTTGCCTGGAGAAAAATCGAGTTGTACGGTCCCTCAGGCTTCAATGTCACCCTCGGGTGACATTGAAGCCTTCGAGTCCGTAAAACTCTCCGTATCATATTAGACCTAAACAGCGGCATAACCACGCTTGGCAAGTGGCGGATTGCGGATTTCCCAAATAATTGACCTCGGATTTGGGATTTTACTTGTAATTTTTTGTTATTTTTTCAACAATAAATCGTCACAACAATAGGATAAAGAAACGATTATACACAAGTAAGCTGGAGTTCACTAGTAATTGTTAACTCTGCAGTTAGCAATATATAGGGGGGGAAATGTCAAAAAAATCTCCGTTTTTTTCAACTTTTAAACTATTGCAACATTACCTGTCAGTGACAAAAATTTCGAATCCAGAAATGTTTTTCTTCCAGGCGAAAAACGAGTTTTTTACTTCAAGAGGCGGGATTAATTACCGTCAAACGAAATCTTCCAGACGCTTTTTCTCCGCACAATTTTTCCGCCAAAATTTGTGTTTTTCAACAGTTAGAACTTCGCAGTGTTTCAATATTTTTCGCTGAAACTTTTGGCAGTTACTAAGTACATACTCTTCTACAAAAAGGTTTTCGGCAATTTTTTATTAGTTGCATAATTTTGATTTTATCGCGTTTTGAATGAACAAGTTGAGAAATATGTTGTGACTACAACGTAAATCGTTAGTAAAAACGGAACGAAACAGAATTCCAAATATCGCCGACACGTTTTTTGTAGATAATTTATGAGTGATTACAATGTATAAATTTCAAAACTATAAATTAAATTCCAAAGAACTTTAAACTCTTGAAGCCAACAACCTTATTTTTTTTCTCGGTAAATACAACGGATAACCATTATATTTTCCATAACTTTAGATTCTATAATCGTCTTCCATGGTTGATCCGTTGGGATCACGCAAATAGCGGCGCGATGCTAGCTGTTTTACGAAACGATACCGGATGGCCCTATTGCTACCTTGAAATGAAATTTGCGTAAATCGATAATAAAATTAATAATTGCGGAACATTTCAACATTTGCGGAACATTTTAACATTTCAACAAAAATATTAGGGCAGATTGCTGAATTTGTCCAAAAAAATTAGCGGTTGTCGAATTTTCGGACGCCTATTTATCTGCCCCCCCTTTTAGTACAGATCCAGTAACGGGCCTGCTGTAGTAAAACCAGCGGTTGTTCATGTCAAGCGGCAATGCAGGATCTCGATTTTGTCCTTTGGAGTTCGAAGAAGAAGAGGTGTGTGCTTTTGTATTTAAATCCATGAATTTGTAATGCAAATCTAGACCATCCGCTCCCGAAAAGTGGAGAAATCCAGAAAACAAATATACATGTACCACTCAGGATGCACCTTTCCATTTCCCGTTCGTATTTTTTCGTAGTCTTTTCAATTTTAGAACTAGTTGTGCAGCACTGACAACAGACCGTTGTTTTAAACTTTTAACATTCTTGTCTTTCAGGTTAACCAAGACTTCCGGAAAAAAGGAAGGTTTACGTGTTGGAGGCATTTGAAAACAGTTTGGTAGGTAGATTGATAGCATCCCGCGGCTCAAAGGAATTGTCAATATTTGAAAACATTTGGATGTTTTTGTCAAATACCCACCCTATTCCAGGTGCGTGTGTGGTGTCTTACATTGACTCATGTATTATTACTACCTTGGGGTTGTTTATGTAATAGTTGAAATACGAGACGGAGGACTTCACCGGGATTTCAAAGTCCGAGTGCCTATTGAAAATGCGAGCCGAAGGCGAGCATTTTTAATGCACGAGGGCTTTGAAATCCCAGTAAAGTCCGACGTCGGGTGTTTGAACTGACTTCTCAAACATAGTAACTTACATATTTTCAAAGTCCTAGGACTTGAAATATTTCAAAACGTCATCCGCGATCAGCTAGATGGATCTTCCTCCGGTTTCAAAACGCTAATTAAACATTAATTTCTTTTGTTTTTGGTTCATGAACTATTAATGAGTTTGAGAAAGCCTTTTTAATTTACTACCATGGGCCTCTATGGTTTGAAAAAATAAGACAAACATCAAGGGGGGTAGAGGCCCACCAATATTAATTGACCAGGGCTAAAAATTTCTTTTCACGAATTCATGGGCCCACTGACACTGCAGAAAGGCCAGGGCCATATTAACAAATTTTCCACCCAGAGCAAATTATCGAAGGAGCCCTTTGATCACCCCCTGGAAACTATCACCTCCCCCCTGTTTGTCATGGAAAAATTACTGCCTTCTAAAATTTCCTTGCCCCCAAATGCCCCCAAAAATGTTCTGCTCCAGGGCAAGTGCCCCCCCCCCCTTTATTCCAGCCCTGAGAAAGACTAATTTCAAAAGCCTGAGTTCAAATTCCAAAGTGCCTGCATGCACTCCCTCACTTATTAGCAGGCTGGCACTGAAT
>OZ036001.1:4581106-4686106 GCA_964035015.1 Corallium rubrum
TTAGCGATTAAATTTCCCAGCCCGAGGACTTTTACAAATCTTCCCAAGGCAAAAGGGAAATTTAATCGCTAATTTCCCATATGATTGCGGAGGAAAACTTTGAGAATGTTAGTGACAGGAAATTTACACCCTTGACCAGAGAAGTTGCATCTAATTTTCCCCTGCATGTTGATGAGGGAAAATATATGCAAGTGGGAAAATTAGAAGAAGACAAAGGATTTCTTTGTTCTAATTTTCCTGTGCAATTTTAACAATTTCCCTCTTGCATGAGCAATAAGGAAATACGAGGTTTACAATTCCCTCGGAGAAGAAAAGAACCCGAGGCGATCATGGTATTACATAAAGTAGGACAATAAATCAGAGTCAGTCTATAAAATTGTCAATGTACAAATAAGTACGGTTAATTATTTGGTTCTGTTATTTTTTTTAAACAATAAGCCAAGTATGATTTGTTTTTAAATTGTTATACCAATTTATTCTTCGTTATTAATAAAAATTGCCGAAAAGGACACGGGGACACAACATTTTTTGTTTTGGGTGGACACTATTAAGTAACGAATCACAATATTGCATATTAAGTAATGAATCACAATAACGAATTCTTTATTTATAGCAACGCTTTATATTCTGCAAGTGAGTTTGTATCTTGGTGCTGAATCAATAGCAAGCAACGTTTTTGAACGTTTTTGAGGCAACATTTTTAACGCGACATTTTTGACACCAAACCGGGTACTGTACCTGCCTGAGAGAATGTATTTGGCATAAAGCCGACATCCGAGATGCGAAGCTACAGCGAATCCGGATTGGAAAGATTCCATTCATCTGATTATTCTTAATACAATCTAACTTTTCTATGCCAATAATAACCATTCTTTGTTTTTAGCTACATTCTGCATGCACTTTAGTCAGCCAAGGAAATTTTAAAGATTCACAAACAACTGTTAAATGTAGAAATATGTATTTTTTCTTGCAGTGAAATAGTGTTCGCAGACTTTCACAAATGTACAATGACTTAATGAAGAACAAACAAACAAAATATATGGAATATTAATTAACTAACCTATAAAGTTTTCTAAAAGATAAATTTCATTTATCAATGAATTAATTAATGATTAAATAATTAATTTAATAATTCATTTAATAATTAATGTATTCATTAATTCATTCAACAAAAAAGTTTTAAAAAGTTTTTCCTCAACTACAATGACACCTTGCTTTCAAAGTTGAAAACCTTGCCCAACTATTCTGTGTAATGGAATGTTCCTGCACCTTGTCCAAAACCATAGCCTTTAGCACCAATAACCTTTGCGTAGTGGGCCTTGCAGAAAAGTTGACCTAGAAAACATAATTTTGACATTTATCATTTATGTTCCATAATGTTTTCAAAGGTTGGTGTAATTATCTAAAAAATAGCTTGATGGCATTACCACTTTTAGACATGATCAGTCTGCATAGATCAGTCTCTATGCACGCAACAACAGACATGATAAATTAAGGCCTCTCCGTGTCAAAACAAGTTACAGAATGTCAGACAAAATGTCAGGAAAAATAATGAAGTTTCATGTAGTGAAAATATTAAAGCTATAAAGTGATCTTCCGACATTAGGAGATATATGAAAGTTTGCTGATTTATGTACAGCGACCAACCCAAGGCCAAAAATGGCCTTGGGTTGACTTGTGACCATAGGCCATTATCTGTTCACCATCGGCAATGGCCTCGGTGAAATTTGACCCCTGCAAAGTTTTCCTCAGTGATCATAATATTACAAACTAATAACATGACTTTTCAGGAAATTAGCGATTAAATTTCCCCTTTGAATGAATGAATGAATGAAATGAATGAATGAACAACTTTATTTCACGAGGGTGACACATGACAGCGATTGGCTGATAAACTTGTGGCCTTCTTCCCTCTTGGGAAGATTTGTAAAAGTTCCCTCGTTAATTGCTAATTTCCCTCAAGTCATGTTATTACTTATAATAGTCTCATGAGGTGCCAGCAAGTCCATTATTGTGCTTATTTATGCTTAATTCTTTGAAGGAAATTTTTATATTTTTGGAAGGAAATTTTGGTCAAAATAAAGATTTTTTACTAAAAGAAAGGAAATTTCAGTTTGGCAAAGTGGAAGCACTGGTGCCAATGGCTGTAAAATGCTAAAAATATAAGGTTGTTTTGAGTGGTACACCAAAAGATACTAGAGTTTTACCAAAAAAAATATGTATGTGACTCAAAAATTGTATTCTCCCAAATGGCAGCATAAAAGGTTAAATTTATTGTTGTTGGTTAAAGAATTTCATTTTGTTCTTACATCTTTTTGACATTTGAATATTGTCACAAACTGTGCCTAAATCACCTCTGGATACAACACTGGAGTACAGGTAATAATTTATACCCTCAATTAGGGTCTAGGACAGTAACATAAACAATTCACCCATTGGTTCATTCAATAATGATTTCGAATACTGCCTTTTGAGTTTGATTATTTTGATTCAATTATCAATGTTTTTCAAACAAGGGATTGGTAGGGGGGTCTGGGAGCATTGCCTTGAAAATTTTTGTAATGTAGAGTTCAGAAATGGCATTTCCTACATTGTGAGAAGTAATGGAGTAATTTATGATTTTTTGGGCACCTCCAAACCAGTGTACAAAAAACCCCTGGATATAGTCCTGTTATCTTGTAAGCCAAAACATCTTTTGTTCTCAGTATGATACTGCCTTTGTATGAAAATAATAAAAAAAAAATTATCTGTTTTGAATACAATTATCAGACAAATTTAGTACAGCATAACCTGTTCATTAAACTACAGTAAAAAGTTAAGCAATGTACCCCCAGAAAGAGCATGCATTTTCTATCATTTGTTTATCAGTTTAGGTTCAAAACAACAATTCAAAATAGTAAATGTCAACAGGTAATGTTAACTGTCAAACAAATTCAAAGTTATATATAAATATTTTGTGAGCATGTCTAGTAGCAGTGTGGTATCCCACATCCCACTATGTTATGTACTGTATGTATATGTGCGTGTGTGTGTGTGTGTGTGTGTGTGTGTGTGTGTGTGTGTGTGTGTGTGTGTGTGTGTGTGTATATATATATATATATATATGTATATATATGTATATGTATATGTATATGTATATGTATATGTATATGTATATGTATATGTATATATATATATGTATATATATATTGTATATATATATATATATATATATATATATATATATAGTGTGTGTGTGTGTGTGTGTGTGTGTGTGTGTGTGTGTGTGTGTGTGTGTGTATATACAATCTGCAATTTATGTACACACACATATATCTTGAATATACACCGAATTGTAGTTTCACTTAGGCTCACATGCAAATTAATTTCCTATTCAATTTGGGCCCCTATGCAAATTACATGGCGTCTATTAAAGCATAACGGGAAGATAACGTAGGCTGGGACTGGGTTTTTTCATGTTTTGAGTTCATTATTTTTAGACACTACTTGTCAAGTTATTATTATTGTCAAGGATAATCGATAAGCAAATTTTATCCTTATTGAATACCTAAACATTAAAAAGTTTCTGAAATCAGAAATGTTATGTTTACTACAGCTGCTTCAGCCTCATGTTATAAATGAACTACGTTTTATCCTGACTCAGATATGCGCAGTCGAAACTCCGATTTTGTCTATATATAGAATTGCTTCTGATTAGTGACATACCACTCCTTGCCAGTTCTGGATTATCAATCTTCAGCACTTTATGTCTAACTTTATATTGCTGCCGACGTCTGAGAGTTCTCTCTTTGAAGACGATTAAATCGTCTGGTGTTAAACAGAGTAAAGCAACAAAGCCACAAAAGGCCCGTTTCTGACTGGGGGTAATTGGTAGTAAAGGATGTTAAAATTTAAAGAATGTTGGCAACAGAAATTTTCTGAAAGGCTGGGATAGTATAAATCGTGAATATTACTATACGAAAGATTTTGGCGAGTGGTCGATAGTATTCGGTTAAATCTTAGGTTAAGAGCTTTGCGAACGGAATGAAATTGTGTGCTGTGTAGCAAAAACAAATGTTTACCCGAGTTTATAATAGGACAGTGGAATGAGAGTTAATTTCGCGCACTGCAGGAGTCACAGTATAGTATAGTATTGGTAAATATATTGGGTAGTACAAAGACAATTTAAAATACCTTTGTGCTCGTTGAAAGTAACGCTATCGAGTCGCTTTTTACATTCGCTGCACTTCATACATTGTTTGTGCCATACTTCACCATTCTTGCCACTAATCGCAGCCTTCTCAGCGCTGTAAACAGCAGTGTCGCAAGAGGGACAGATTTCAGACATGTTTTAAATCTAAAACAAAAATAATACAACGATTAAAAGCGAACGACGACAAATAGAAGACAGAGCGACGTGTTTACCGTTGGATGATGTTCCCTCGTTCACAGCAAAAGCTTGGACTACTATGTGTGGAAGAAACGGTGGTTTTTAAATAACGGAAAAGACAGATCACATGGACACATATTTGTCATAATTATGTATTGAAATTCCATGGTGTTTAGTTACAATTACCCAACAAGGTACTCGTTGGAGGTAATTACAAATCCTCAAGGGCAAAAGAAAATTCGAAACCAAATTCAGAAAACCCCAGCTGCTGGCTACTTGTTGAAATTTTTTAACCTCGATAACCACATACTCTCGGAAATACCCAATGTCATAAAATAAAAAACATTTTTAGGCTTTCAAATCGGTATAATCATGATTGTTGAAAAAAACAACATTTTTAGGCTTTCAAATCGGTATAATCATGATTGTTGAGGTAAAGTGACATTGGAAAAACCCCTGTAGATTTGGCATAAGCCCAAAAATCATCAAAAACCGAATATATGTTTTCTTTTGGAGGAGAACACCGTGCGAAACGTTATCGGTAAAACGCGTGAAATAACACCGTGATAACACGCTTCATTACTTTATTCCGCTGAAAGAGACACTCGTTAAGAATAAATCTTGACAACCGAGGAATTTTTGACATGACCATTAACGATTTAAAGGTGTCTGGCCTTTAAATATGTCTGCACTCACTCCCGCAGTTCTGCCGACAAATTTTAAAAGGCGACAAAGCTAGGGTGTAAATATTTCTGTGCTCGGAGAAAAGGGGGTGGGACAGTTGAATGCAGTGATATTATCGCGGTGTTAAAGCTGTCTTTTGAACTTCGCTTAGAATTCATACCAAATGACACTACTTTGTCCCTCGAAAGCACAAAGCGAAGAACTGTGATTCACTTTCACATGCATCAACATTTCGCCTGTTGACCGTCCGTTCGACTTTACGTGAGTGCAAAACAAATACCAGACGAAAAACGCAAGCGTGCGCTGTGGGCATGCATTTCAGCCCTTCAGCGTAACCTGACCCGAAACGGTTTAGATGAGCGTTTGCCACAGCCCAAAGTCCGTGTGATTGTAACGGGTAACTAGCGCCAAGAAATGGGAGGGGAACAGAAACTGTGTTGTAACACCGAAACACCAATCCTGGGGCATTTGTGGACTCTTTCGTTCGTTGGCAGTGTTTTGTATTCTCGGAGCCAGCTGTGACAGGATAGTCGAGGTATGGGTAAACAGACATCCTTCTAGCAAGCTGTGTCGTGACGGACTTCACTCGTTTATCGTTCGCAGATGCATCCCAGGTCAGCGCCTTACAAACACTGTTGTCAGATCGTAGTAACTGTCGGGACGGGCCTAAATATGTGTAGATAGTGTCGAAGATTTCTGGCAAACACGCGCCCTGGTGAAACTGCCTGTCTGTAAAAGGCATTCGGTAACGCGTAAAGCGTTTCCCTCTG
Source organism: Corallium rubrum (assembly GCA_964035015.1). Classification (NCBI taxonomy): domain Eukaryota; kingdom Metazoa; phylum Cnidaria; class Anthozoa; order Scleralcyonacea; family Coralliidae; genus Corallium; species Corallium rubrum. The sequence continues at coordinate 4,586,930 of OZ036001.1, forward strand.
TTATTGCTGGAATAATCTTTCGAACGGTCAATAAGAACGGGAAGGCAAGATTATAAGCTAAAATGATATTGTTATAGCATCACAAACGCAAGAAGCACGAAGTCGGAAGGAGAGTTCGAAGGAACAGCATTCGACACACACACACACACAAAATTTCCAAGTGATTTCAACTCATCAATTCCTATGCAAATCGCTTCGATACACAGCAAATATTCAAAGTACACAGTTGCGCATTATATCGGAGTGTTGTACTTACCAGTAAAGAATACAGGAACGTAGAAAATAAAAGCTAAAATCTCTCTGGTAAAGACACACGTCTAGCTTCGAGGAACCCAGTGAGTCAGTGACGCAGAGTATTAAATAGATAAGCCCACAAGGCGGGGTCAATGTTGTGGTGCGATTAAATCTTACCAAAATAGGAGTGGAAACAATCACGTGATCATTTGCAACTAATGATTAGGTTTGGTTCTCATGGGAGTAGCTAATGGTCATGGGTAAAATGTCGTGGGTAAAAAGTCGTGGGTCTTGATTTTTTCCAAACGCACACGGCGTCTCCGCGGACTTATTTAAATGCAATTACTACAACACAAAATTTAGCGAGAATGGTCGGAAACGCGTGTGCGTTTACAATATATTGCTCTGCATGACGTTCAGTCATACGCTTTACAATAATTTTCTACATAGTCAGAATACTTTTCTTCGTAAAGTTTGTGAAGTTCTAAGCGAAACGTTCCAAAATATCAGCTTTCGATTAAACAAGTTTCAGAGTCGCTTAGCTCACTCAGGCAGTTGGTTCTATAATAGCATGGAAACGCAGGTTTCAAATTTAACTCACCCATGACCCATCGATATCTCCGTAAATGCGCATGCAGTAGCGATTGTGATTCACCTTTAAATTATTTAGTATAATCGTATTCCTTTTAATATTGATGTTGATAATACTTCTGATTGTAATATTTAATGTTTTCGATTACTCTTGACAATGCAATCACTTTCGCCAAGTTTGCGCAAAACCACTTCCCCCGAATAGCTATTCAATTTATTCAACTTCAATAATACAACTTCTATAATTTATTCACAATTTTTGGGAAAAATCACGAGCCACGACTTTTTACCCACGACCCACGACTTTTTACCCACGACATTTTACCCACGACCCACGAACCATTAGCTACTCCCGGTTCTCATATGTCGCCGATGGTCGGCGATGGTCGGCGATTTGTGATTTAGATGCATGTTAAAACGGGAAGTGCAGCAGCATTTATTTATTTATTTATTTATTTATTAATCTTATTTTGACACGGTAGCCTCATCAACCTAGAGTAACCAATACAAGAAAAAATATTACAAAGTTCTAATTATTACACTTAAGAAAAAAGAAGATATATATAGAAAAACTAAAAAAGGCTGTTTTTCATAGGGCCGTGTATATAAAATTTTAAAAAAAGAAGATATATTAAATGTCCTATAAAAGTCAATATTAATTCTTAGATAAAACCATATTTACATGTAATGTTGGCTACAAATGCCACTGATCAATAACTAATAACTAACTACATTAAAAGGTGTCTAAAAGTTCTATAATTACTAACTATCTACTCACATTAAAATACTTAAAATTAAAAAATAAAATAAAATTTAATTAAATAAAATAAATTTTTAAAGATGCAACTCATTTATAACTTTTCTTCTTGCATCAGTGGATTGACTATTCCAGATTTTTGCAGCTGAGTAGCTAAAACTCCTCTTCATTGCATTTGTTTTCGGTTTAGATAACATCAGCACAAGGTTATTGTTCCTTAGTTGGTAATTTTTGTCAGAAATTTTAAACATTTCGTTTATACTTACTGTACATTTCTTTTGAATAGCTTTTGTAACATATGATTCAGTTTGTAATACTCTACGCTCTTCTAAGTTTCTCCATCCTAACTTAGAAAGGATGTCTTTTGAACGTACATCATATGTATCTCCGGTAATAATCCGTGCTGCTCTGTTTTGTAGTCTCTGAATTTTATCTTTGAGTGTTTGGTTGCAGTTACCCCAAACAAGAGAACAATAATCGAAATAAGGTAAAACTAGAGACTGGTACATCAGTTCTAAAGATTCTTTTTTAACATATGGCTTAGCACGTCTGATTATTCCAATTGCTCTTGAAACCTTTGTGCTGATGCCATCAATTTGTTCTTTCCAACACAAGCGGTCATCGATAATAACTCCTAGGCTTTTGGTTGATTTTACTTGCTTAACTTCTTTACCTCCTATATCAATTTTAATTTGGCACTCATCTGTAATTTTCGATAACCTCTGTTTAGAGCCAATAATCATATATTCTGTTTTTTTAACATTGAGGGTTAATTTGTTGACCAAAAGCCACTTGTGAACATTTTCAAGTTCACTATTTAAATTTTTTTCAATCTCTTTGGCTGTTTCTCCACAAACTGTCAAGTTTGTGTCGTCAGCATACATAGCCGGTGTGGATATTTTTAAACAGTTAGGTAAATCATTAATATAAAGCAAGAAGAGTAGTGGACCCAGATTCGACCCCTGAGGAATACCGCAGTTAACAGGTTTTGCAGATGAAACTGTATTATTCACTTTACAAACCTGTGTTCGGTTGCTTAAATATGAAGTAAACCAGGTAAGAGCGTTATCTTTCACCCCATACAAAGACATTTTTCTGATCATGATTTGGTGGTCAACCGTGTCAAATGCTTTTTTAAGGTCAAGGAAGAGAACTCCGTTGATAAGACCTGTATCCATATTAATTAACCAGGAATTTGTAGTACTAAGTAGAGAAGATTCAGTTGAATACCCCTCTCTTAAGTAATAAAGAACAATGCAGAAAAGCAGTGCTTTTATTCTTTTACTTAACATGCATCTAAATCATGGGTCGGTGACCATCGGCGACATATGAGAACCGGCAGGCTTTACTGTTTGCATAAAGAAGATTGAAAGTTTTCGATCTGATCGAAACGGATCTTAAGTCAATCCACTCAACTTCAGCCAGGCAAGATCGAATGCACCACTTGATCATGATACGTATGCTTGAAAAGCGGTCGTGCAACAGGGCGGACATTGAGAAAAGCAAGAAATACTGGGTGTAATAAATTAGCAATTTAGTTTAGTATGCAAAATCATTTTGAGTAATACCAGTCCCGTGGGAGCTGTTCATTGGGTCCCATTGAAGCTATTTGATCATAACTGGCACAAAACTGCACACGTAAAAACTCACTGCATCCAACAGCACTGATATCATGAATCTTGAGACGAAATCAAAATGGCTTACCGTCAGCCGATTGACAACCGCCAAACAAATGGGGTGATCAGCCGTGATGGCGTGATCAGCTACGATACAAGATAGAATGAAACTGAAAATGCGAAGCAAGTTTATAATTGTTTTTTACTTAATGGCAAGGTATGTACAAGGATTAAAATTAATATTAAAAACTACTTAATAGCAATATAGATTTTATACAACGTCTGGTTTGACATTGGCAGAACCCGTATTTAATACAGTTCTGTCTAGCCATTTATACTCAACTCATTTTTAATAGGGGTTTTGTTTGATTACAGTGGGTATCAAACTCAACAAAAACCACTAATAAAGTAATAAACCCATTTCAGGCGAGGTTTCGCGGAAGTGAACCCACATCTTAAATTCAAGTGGGTCAGCATACAGCCTACAGGTTACAGGTATGTCATATTTTATACCCAGGCCACATTTTGTATTCCAGTGTTCATACTGTAACACTGTACATTGTACAAAGGGACTTTCAAGGCTAAGGATCATAAATAAAACTGCATTGAATATTTCGAGTGACTTTCGATAGCTGCTGTCAGGTTTATATTGAAAATTCTTTTAGCTTTGTCTGGTTGGGAAGCTCTTCTCACTTATTCATATGCTTGGCCAAAAGGAGAATGCTGTCTTGGAAGAGACTCTTTAAAGACTCGGTTTTGGTGGTAAGTCTATATCTGTATGTTGTTGGAGATCTTTCAAGCGATGGGTTTTACTAGCGTCGTGCATACAACAGCTCTTTCCCTTTCCTTTTGTATCAGAGGCAGTATATCAAAGAAATTGTGTTAGAAATTCAAGGCTCAACTTCGTAGATTTTCCACATTTATTACTTAACAAAGACGGTTACAACACATTTATTAATAGTACTGTTTTCGACACAAAATTCACTCAAACTTCACTCGTGGTCGAAGGAACTCGTTCCAGGCTCTTCTCGTGCTCACTCACATCTCCCACACTCCCCCCTTAATCGATGCAAATGCTAATCGATCACTACAAGAATATTAACGTCAACGTGCCATTCGGCTTACTGTATAATGTTTATTTAAGAGTGCGTCTATCCACTGCTGTCTACGTTCATCTGCTAGCCTACAACAGCGGCCTTCCTTCTTGGCCTTTCAGTTTCTTTGGGTTTGGTTTGGACTACATCCTGAGTTTCCTCCTTGACTTGCTCTTGATAGATACCCTTTCACACCGGGAAGATCAAATAAGGCTGTTAACTTCTTTGCTCCAGAGATGAAGGTCTTTGCGTTGTCTGAGGTGCCTTGACTGGGATCCCTCTTCTGGCGACGAACCTCTTGAAGCTTCTTAAAAATGCTTCTGTCGACATCTCTTCGACGAGATCTAAGTGAACGGCTCGTGTCACTCCACAAGTATATAGACATATCCACACCTTTCTCGTTTCTACTGTTCCACTATGTTCTCGTACGTATAACGGTCCCAAAAAGTCAATTCCTGTATGCGTGAATGGGTAATCCTCTACGACTCTGTATTTGGGCAATGGTGGTGGGTTTGGTGGATTGTACGCCTTTCCTACCGACCGAAGACAGATAGCGCATTCATAATTAAATCAATTTTATGATAAACTCTACCTCTGACTGACCAGTACTTTGATCTTAGTTCTGCAAGGGTTTCCTTGACGCCGTTGTGTTGCACGTTTCGGTGACATTCTTCTACTATGAGTACTGTCATTCGGTGGCTTCTTTCGAGAAGTATAGGATGCTTCGTCTCGTAGTCGATTTCGGCGTTCGATATACGTCCACCACATCTTACCAGACCCTGGTTGTCGGTAAATAACCCAAATTCTTGAATCCAGCATTCGTACTTCAAATTTCTCTTTAAGCATGGCGAGAAATAATGGTCACGCATGCGTGTAATGCACGCCCACTTACAAAAATTTTGACTAGAAAAGTTCTGCAAGATTAATAGGACTTACATATAGAGGATGAGTGAAACAATCGTCGTAGCAGTGTCAATTTTTAAATTATTTCAAATGTTTCAATCTGAATCGTACAGTGCAACACATCTGCGATATAAATATCATGAGCGATATGCCACAGATATTAAATCCGTTGCGGTTTTTGATATACTATTTTGAGCACTAGTCTAACATAAGCCAATATGGCGAATACGCAAATTGTACCAACCTTGCTGCTCACGTTATCGAAAATCAAACAGAGGTATACTATTTCCGTACAAGTTTCGATCTGATTCGGCTGCTATAAAGATCCGTCTTTTCGATAATATTCTTCATTCCTGTATTTGTCGTTGCGGTTTTCAATCTCAAAGCTTCAGTATTTTCTGATCATCGAATGAAGCTTTCATCCAACATTGCATAAATTAAATATTACCAGGGTTGAGTCACGTTGGCCTGAAAAACAGAGAAAAATCTTCTCGACGTTTCGAGCGAAGGCCCTTCGTCAGGAGAAATTAGTAAACAACTCACATGTGGTCACGCGTATTTATAGCAGAGCTACAATGGGAATCACGTGAACACATGTAAGCCAATAAAAACAAAGTAAACAAATAAATTAATATGTAATTTAATTTTATTGGCTTACATGTGTTCACGTGATTCCCATTGTAGCTCTGCTATAAATACGCGTGACCACATGTGAGTTGTTTACTAATTTTTCCTGACGAAGGGCCTTCGCTCGAAACGTCGAGAAGATTTTTCTCTGTTTTTCAGGCCAACGTGACTCAACCCTGGTAATATTTGGATTTCAACCGTGGCCGACGCTGTCCTAGAAGCTTTTAATTGCATAAATTAGTTGTTCTCTTTTCTTCTGAACCGCGGAACTGTGACGACCGCACGACATAGGTACTAGTTTAATAGGGCTTTAGCTCCGCCTCTAGCTCTCCATGTCCACCATTTCTCGCCATGGGATGTCTGCATTTCTTTCAACCAAATTAGTTCTGCTTCTCCGTGATATCTTCCTCAAGATCTTGACAAACTTCAAAACACGGACTGTAACTCTCACAAGTCTCTGGAACGAACTGCACCTTTCGCACGTGATGATCTTGGCTATATTGCATTCATTTTCGACTACTAGAAGTGTGTTCAGAGTCGTACCTTCCAATTTCTTACGATGAATGCTCTTCATTTCTTGTGTACACTCTCTCGTGTACACTCTGTTGGGATGTCTTCACTGAAATGTTCTTGGACTATTTCTGGATTGCTTTCGGCGTTCGTTAACCACTCCGGTCCACGGTTCCACAATTCACACTTAATAAGATTGGATGGTGTCATTCCTCTAGATGGAACATCTACTGGATTCTAGCTTCCTGGACAATGCTTCCAAGAAATGACTGAGGTAAGCTCTCGAATTTCGTTGACTCGGTTTTGAACGAACTGTTTCCATTCTTTGTCAAGTTGCGTTACTGATCCAATGAAGCGAGACTTTGGAATCCGTCCAAAATGTAGAGGCTTCTGGGGTCATCACAGACGCAAGGGCTTTTTCGACGCTCACGATCAATCTTGCCAGCAAAAGAGCAGAAAGTAGTTCTAACCGAGGTATCGACTGTCTTTCTAGGGGAGAGACTCTGGTTTTTGATGTTACAAAGCTTACGTGAGTACCATTCGGTGTGTGTATCTTGAGATAAACTATTGCGGCGTAGGCTCTCATTGATGCATCGCAGAACCCGTGTAACGAGCACGATGTTACGTCTCTAACAGTAGCCAAATAATATCTTGGGAAGGTCATCGTCTGAAGTTTTCCAAGTTCTTCAATCAATTTGCGCCAGACTGCTTTCGAGGATTCATCCAGTAGTGTGTCCCATCCGACTTTGTTTTCGTGAAGACCTTGAAATAATGTCTTGATTTAAATGGCGATGGGTGACAGGAAGCCAACAGGATCATATATGCTACTGGCCACTCCAACAACATTTCTCTTAGTTGGCTCACAACTCTTCGCGCTGTCAACGATGTCCTTTAGGTAAAAAACGAAACAGTCTTCCTCAGGGTTCCATCGTAGCCCAAGGACTTTCTTTTCCCTTTGGACTGTTATCGTTGTGGTATTTCCTATGGTACTCTTGGTAAAGGATTCGTCTGCACATTCGACTGCTCGCTCCTGACCGTCTGTTGGTTAGTAGAGGTCTCGTCATGAAGGTAGTTTGCGCACTGTGGATGGATTTCTTTTGTTTCTGCAGCTGGTATGTTGGACTCGTTGGCGTTGATCTTGCTCATTAGTTCCTTTGAATTGGACATGAATTTCCGTAGGTTAAACCATCCTTCTGCTAGCCTCAATTTCGATTTCAGATATAATTCGTAAGTCTCTTGTACGTCGTCGCTCCCGGCGCTGAGATCATCAACATAGATGTTGTTAAGGAATTTCTCCACGAACTCTGGGTCTGTCGGTTCTTACTTGCGGATGTGATGGTCAATTGTCGCGTTGAGCAAAAATGGGCTCGAGGAAACACCGAAGACCACTCTGGTGAATCGTAAAACGACGATTTTCGGATTCTTGCTTGCAATGTCGTCTACCCAAATGAATCGTAAAGCATCTCCATCCTCCGGAGCTATCAACACCATTAGGAAGGCTTTCTCGATGCAGGCAGTCTTAAAGCTTCTAAATCGCAGTAAGATGTCGAATATATTCTTTGATAAGGATGGCCCAGTGCGTGTATAAGCAGCTGTTTAGCGAGACTCCGTCAGATTTTACCGATGCATCGTAGACAAAACCGTCATGCGTGTGGTTTCTTTGTCTCGTCGTATAACAGCGTGGTGGGGCAGATAGTGAACTTTGCCAGCTTCACTTGCTGAAGCTGGAACTACTTGCTCTATGATTCCTTGCTTTAGTTGATCTTTGATGACACTATCGTATTCTTCGAGTATTTCTGGAGTTTGCTTCAGGCGGTGAAATAAAGAGTGGAAACGGTGCAGGCTGGTTTCGTAGTTGTCAGGCAACAGTGGGTGAGATGGTTTCCAGGGGAGGTGAACTTCATATCTACCATTCTTGTGTGAAATCGTGTCCGTAAATTCATACACAGATGGTTCGTCCGGTTGAATTCCAAGAGACTCTAACTCCCAGAATTTCTTGAGGTCGTCAAGTATCTGGTTGGCGGCCACTGGTACTGTTGCACATCTCAAGACGGGTACTCGCCAAGTTTACCATGGAAAAGCTTTCTCCTGGACTACCTTCCACTGGCCCAGAAAGGAGCCATCCCAATTTGGTGTTAATTGCTGTAGGCCCAGATTCTCCTCTAACTACTTCACCAGTAACCATGCAGGTTCCAGTATTGATCTGATCCAACCAGTATATCAACCGGAGCATCCTCTTCTGCACTGTATTCATCTGCTAATTCAAGGGAAGCTAAGTGGCTGTACTTGCTTTGGGCAATTTGTGTCGTCTGGTGGTTGAATGGTGCACAGATCATAGGAACACAAGCATTGAGGATGATAGGTTTGTTGACTTTGCTACCAAGGCACAGCTGATACAACGTCACAGACTTCAGCTTGTTTCATTGTCTGGACCAAAGGTCTTGATCTGTTGATCATCAGTGATTCGGATTTCAGTGTGGGAAGATTTAACTTGTTCTTATTGTTATGTACAATCTTTGGCTGTCACGATCCAGAATTACTGTTGCTTTGATGGTGTTACCTGGGGTGTTCGCATTAAACACTTCAGCTTGGGTTGTTCGAAGGAGAATGGATGTCACTGCATTAACGTAAGCCACATGCATGGGTTTTCTCTTGAGTTGGTAATTCTTGGGTTTCAGACGTCTTGTTTGTTTGCTTCTGGTCTTCTTTTTTTTGGTCTGTTGCCGTCTTGGTTGTTTCATTCTGCCTTTCTTTAATATGAAGTTCCTCTTTGGAACTGCAAATGCTGGCATGATGTCGTTTCCCACCTTGATGACACTTTAAATTCGATGTACATCCTCTCCTGATACGATTCTTACGAAGGGCATATGTAACATCTGCCTTTCTTCTTTAGGATTTCCATTCTAGCTGCTGTATTGATTATATATATGATACTGCAGTTGGCCGGTGGATGGGATTGTTTGCAATAGGTGCAAGTAGGTGAAGTTCCATTTCCTGAAAACAATGATGCAGATGTACTATTTCCCTTGAATCGTGGTGTTCTCTCATTTGTCCGTTGGTCTTCTGATCGTTTAGAACTCATAAGGTTTGCCCTTTCTCGAGCTTCTAGTTCCTTCTTGAATGTATCCAACATCTTGTCAAGAGTCCATTCGTTTCCTAAGGCCTTTGTGATGATAATTCGAAGTTCCTGTGGGAGTTTGTTTATCAGTATTGAGATCATCAGATTACCATATGAGCTTGAATCTATACCAAGAGACTTCAGGCTCCTCACATGAGACTCCACTTTGTCATTCAGTTGACGAAGGGCCCTGACATTGGTGAGACTGTTAACACCGAGTGACTTGGTAAGTTCCACAAAGCTTCCATGAGTGACCATTTATAATAACTTGCTCATTCCCAAATCTTTCTTCAAGGATTTTAACCGCTTCATCATAATTGGCATCAGGGGCGCACATTAGTGGGGTGTGGGGGTGTGTGACCCCCCCCCCCCAACAATTGAGAGTCGGTTGAAAAAGTCGGTCCCGAATTGTCGATCCGACTACCTTTTTGGTCCGTCTGGACCGCCCAGTGTGATGGTTTTGGGAACTTAATCATGAGGAAATGAGTTTAAGGAGAGATGGTCGTTAAACTTATCAAATAGACTGATCCGATTTCCTCGGGTATTTATCCGATTTTGCTTCAAAATCCCGAATCCCGACGCGACCTCGATCGCATCCAGATTTATAGATCTGCCGTCTTCAATCGGGATTTTTCGTATCCCGATAGAGGTCTGTTTCCATATACCTGAGAAAGTACTTGTTTTGGGGCTGTACTCCGCGGTGTTGGCTCACGGAAATTCGACATAACTTTGACAAAGTTTTAAAATATTTAATTTTAAACTTAATTCGTCCACGTTGATTCATACGGGCATAATTTGAGTAGGTAGTATGGGATTTCTTGATTTTTAACTCGGTACGCTAGCTCCTCCGCAGATGTTTTTAATTTATTTGCACCCCCTTATGAAAGAAAGAAGCTGGGAAATAAATGCCTATGGAGAAGGTGTAGCTCGGTAAATATGTCAGTTTTCATTTTTCATGGAAAAAAAGCGTAAAATGACAATCAATTTACCGTGCCTTTTTGACCGAAATATTCGCCTGAGAGTGCTGGAAATGGTGTTTCAGGGCATCCAAATTTCAAAATTTTCTTGAGGGGCATGCTCCCAAACCGGAAAGGTGCATAGCTTCGACACTACTGATAAAAAAGTCGGTTCCAGAACGAAAAGCACCCCCCCCCCCCCCAAAAAAAAAGTTTCGAATGTGCGCCCCTGATTGGCATTTGTCAACTTTAACCCTGCTAGTATAGCTTCAGCTGCTGAGTGCTCCAATAGTGACCTTAAATAGTCGAACTTGTCAATTTTGGTAAGACTGATATTATCATGGATTGCTGAGGCAAAACAATCCCAAAATGTACACCACTTAGTAACATCTCCACTAAATTTTCTTAGGTTTAGCTGGGAAGGTGTACTTTCGCATTTATGCTTCCAAATACATTGCTGTACTAACTGGCGGTGTCTCTGTGGTTGTAGTGTTGTTAGTCTGAACGTTTTGTACAGTTTGTGGAGAAGATTCAACAGCTTGGTTTAATACAGATTCAATGCGAACAATCAATCGTTGCATATATACCTTCTTTAAAAATATCTGCTTCTCGATTTCATCTTGTTTAATCAAGTTGAGTATAGCTTCATCGTGTTCGTTCAATACTTGTATCTTCACTTTCATGCTGAGGGCTCGGTTACCACTTTCTTCGGCTAAAATTTTCATTCTCGTAGCAGAAGCCCTGTGTCCACCACGTATCTTTGTCTTTCTTTTAAGATCTTCCGTCATCGCGTATAAATAAAGACTTCTTCAAGGAGTACAGCTTCGTAAAACAAGAGTTGAGGATTGGAGGTTTGATTCTTTGATTCGTCTGGGACTATAAAATTACTTTGTTTCTCGTTTCATTCGATCTTCCGACAGAGTCTAATAAAGAAAGGAAAAGAAAAGCATGCAAATATGATTTAATTTGAAAAGCAAACGTGATTTTATTTTTCAATAAATATCTGACATCTTTTGATGTCGTTTACTGATTGATTACGTTTATGTCTAATACACGAACCTGTAGTTAGTTATTTAAACTTTTGATGGTTTTACTGTAAACTGATATTTAAGTTTTTCGAACACTCAAATTCGAGGACCTTCCTTCCTTGTCGATATAATGGATTTGTATTACATTCATTATATTGCGTGAATTCTCGCGTGAAATCTCGCGTGAAACGTTCGCGTGAAATTCTCGCGTGTGGCATCTGATCTTTGAGATAAAACACGAAGAAGTCCACGCAGTTTCCAATTCCAACAGCTCTGACACAACCTGTTCATCATGGCTGTTACTGATATTGTCAGGCCTGATTTATCTGATACCAACAGCTTCCATCAGTGCTGTTACCCCATCAGCTGTTACAGCCTGTTCTTACAGACGGCTACAGATCTGACCTGTATCATTCTTTTATATCAGATTGATACAGCACTGACAGACCAACAGTCTGGTGCAGTCTGATGCTTTCAGTTCTGAACAGCCTGTGGACGTCAACAGCCTGTAACAGCTATGATATCATACCTGTATCAGGCCTGAAGCTGCAACATGCTGTAACAGACCTGTGACGTTAGGTGTGTATGCATAAAAAAGTTTCACGAGGAATGTTTAAGAAAAGCAATCAACCAATAAAAGTGAGTCCACCAGTCGATTCCAGGTTTTCTTCCCGCCCTACCAATTTAAAAAAGGCCCTGGGAACGAGGTTGGCAAACTAATGATTTAATTGACGGTACCGAAAAAGATAGCGGCGGGACATTTAACCATAATGCTTTGCGACCTCGAATCAGCTTAAATAACTAAACATTGTTTATCATGCTAAAATTGAATAAACAAGCAAGAAGTTAATTCCTACCAAAGTTTATCCCTGCCATAATCTCTTACCAGAATTGATTAACCACCAATACAATCTTAGAAACAGTAACCGGACACGGAACGTGTCTTCCTTTTCGGGAATTGAGAGACATAAATTATCTTTTTCAGGGGGAGCGTGTAAAGATTTTTAATACCTTTAATTTTTTAACATTTTATTCCCGCACTTTTAATCTTCTCTGTACTGTATTCAATTATTTTAACTTATATATACCTTTTTAGCATATTCTAAATCCATTGTACTTTTTAATCTTAAGATGGATAATTAAATAAATTATTAATATGAAGTTCTGTGTCAACAGGTCAAAAGCTCAGCAGTTAATAATAAACGTTATACTTATATGGAGACCGCGATCCCGGTAGACTGGGATGAAGTTTACTGAACTGCAATGCTTGTAACTTTGAATATTACGGTCAGAATTTCGTCCAAACGGTCTGCAAGTCTAGAGATAAAACACTGCATAAAAGATTAGGGTGAGTTTTTGCTTTTTTGCTCCATTTCGTTAAATTCCCGCGTTTGACCCCGATACACCGGTTTCAAATTTCACTTACCCGTGAGAACAATGAATTATCAACAAAGGTGAAATATAAACAAACTTCGTGAATGCACTGTCTAACTACTAAGATTATTAAAAGTTTCAATCTCTGTTCTGAAGTAGCAAAAAGGAGAATGAAAATTTCCCCACTCACCGTAGGGCAAGACAGCTGCCAAACCGTTTGCGCATTCGTGAATTCGCTAGAGTAAACATTGCAAGAGAAGTGGGAACTAGCCGTGACGACAACAACCAGACAGTGAAGACTAAGACTCGACTATTCATTTGTGTTTTAAAAAAAGGGTAAAGAAAATTACGAAGGGGTAATTTCAGAATATGTTACAATACTGACAAAGAAGCCATGCACAAATTACCTACCTTATATCTTTTTGGTAGTATGCTTATAATTTTAACTTTTGTGTCGGAATCTCGAGCCAGTCCAGATATTTCAGTGTTTTCCCGCTCTTTTGTTGAGGACGAGCTCGGACGTCGCGCGTGCGCAAAACGTTTGGCAGCGTGTCCCGTACCTTGCATGGTCCGTCAGCAACATTTTTTGACAATTTGTCAAATGTCCACTGTACATTTGTGCTAAAATAACAAAACACCAGGGACGTGGTGGCTCTGAGAATTTAGGACATTTAGGGATGGCCAAGAGCACAACTTTCCCGACAAATTCTTGGTTTGCACTCGACGTCATGGCGGCCATCTTGGAGGAACTTTTATCATTTATAGACCTGGAGCGAGGGGACTTTGTCTGTTTCCATTCTGTTGTCGTCTCAAGGCTTCTGGATGCATTGTTTGTTGCTTTCTTTGTATTCCCTGAATCCTTATTTTCTTGTAACCTAACAATCTTCTTGTCAACATCTGAATGTTCCGGCGAAACGTTTTCTTGTCTCGCCAAACTCCGCCATTGTTGACAGCTTCGTGAATCGTGCGTGACATTCACGCGTGGTACACGCACTCGAATACCCCGGCCACAGCGGGGTATTCAAGGTTATACCCCACTGTGGCGGGCAATTCTACGATAAATTAACTGGTCACGTGGTACAAATCGAGCTCTCTGACTGGACAATTTACAGTTGAGATATAATATTAACAAAAGAATCACATTAGTAGTTATTGTATTTCATGGAGTGTTTTCCTCCAACATGGCCGCCGTATCTTTGTCTTCTAAATCAGAAGGGATTGATTTTAAACCTTTCCCAATCCAACATATATAGAAAACACCTTCATAAAATATGAAGTAAAAATCAATCCATATAATAAATGATACCGAAAAATTTTCGGCTGACTCGAGCGGGATTTGAACTCGCACCTTCGGGATTCCGGTCCGCCGCTCTATCTGTTGAGCAATAATAATATAATTCTTAATTATAATATATAATTCCATAGAAAAATATCACAGAGCTTTAAAAGGATACATCATAAATTAATTATTTATTATCAGTTCGTGAGAAAAACTTCACAAGTTCTCGAGGATCTATATAAGTAGTATGATTTTCGAGGATTTGGGTGATACAAAAGGACGTGCATAAAATTCAAAAGATCATAAAAATCGATAGTTTGCGTCTCTATCCTTGAGTGACATGCAAAGGCGTCTACTTCAAGCAGGAAAAGCAAAGTTCAAAGGTTTTCCCAGATAACCCTTTCTGAGGCTTTCTCCCTCATCTTAGAGGTAGATCATTCTCTCTGTAATCCATTTTACATTTTGAACTCTCAGGAACAATTCTTGCTTCACATTGCGGCGTAGTTTTAGGCTTTCTCTTTGCGGGCATCTTCGATCACATGCAACTGAGATTTTGTCTTTTCACCTGTTTAGAACAACAGGTATACTTGCATCAAGTCTGCCTCTTGATTGTTTCGTGACGGGTTTGTTTCGAGGTGTTTTATTTTGATTTAATAAATAGATATGTGTGGGAGGCAATATATGTGGCAATATATATGAAATTGGCAAGGCGGGCGAGCGAAAAGGCGGGCGAACGAACAGGCGGGCGAGCGAAAAGGCGGGCGGAACTCGCCGCTTTCCTCCCGCCCACATTCTCGCTCGCCCGTAATTTTCACTCGCGAAATAAAATATCCTAGCTGTTAAACCACTACATTAATAAAAAAAATGCGAACACACTTTTTTAGAACAAACATTGAGAAGTGTAAATATGATAAATTGAGAACTTTTTGGTAAAACCAATGACCGCCTTAAACCGCGGCGCGAAGGTACTGTGATTTTAAACTGATGAGTATATCTACAACAATATTTTATTTCTTATTTACTGTATAATACGATAGTGTCCGTCACATACTTAACTACATTTGTTGCAAATTTGAGACAAATCGGAAAAAATTTAACGAGCAGGAAAAAAATTTCTTGAAATGGCTTCCTAGCTATAGGGTATCCTGTAACCTTAAATCAAAACAAGACGCTCGCTAGGCGTAACTCGGGCTACTTTATTTAGTGGGCAAATTCTGTGCCATGGGCATGGCGTAACCTGAATGTCAGGTCTTGATATTTGTTCTCGCCTTCCGCTAAACCTGAGGCATGGCGTTGACTGTGGAGAACAAGATTGGCGGAGGAGGGAATGTTAGAAAGTTAGTTAGAAACTGAAAGCGCAGACTCACTTGTTTTACAAGGAACTATTTTTTTTATTGACTACCATTATACATGCATGGACAACCTAGATCCCTGTGGTACACCAGTGGAGATTTTTAGATTGGGACAACGTAGAATTTTTATACTGAAAGCCATCATGACATTGCTTCGGAATATTTAACTATATCTCGAACTATATGTACAGTATTGTGACATTTTGTGTACATATTACACTTTAATATTTTAGTTATTGTTTATAAACTGTTTATAGATAGTGTTTACAGATAGTGTTTACAGAATTCACATAACGTTATCTGAAGTCATTCATTTTAGAGGCCGCAACAGCATTCAATTGTATATACTTTTGGTATTCTTATACATATAGCTTTGGTGTTCACATATATAACTTTGGCATTCATACTTTTAGCATTAAAACATGTATTTTTGGGCTTTCATAGACAACTTGGTATTCATATTGGCGTTAATTGGGTTTGCTCTTTCATTAATACCAGTTAAGCTATGCATGCATGGGAACTTTGCAATATTAAAGGACATTTACATAGAGATTCAGTATGCTTTTTTACTTACATTAATTTGTTGTCCCATGGTTCAGGTTGTCCAGATGTTCAAGTCCTTTTCAGGACAGAGGCACCGAGTATAGGTGCACCATCCCAAGTACAAGTGCAGTGTAACTGCACTAATTGGGGTGTGGACCATTAGAAATCTTGGGAGAGGGTAAAAAAATTATTTCTATAAGCATGACATTTTTTGTCCTATGTAAGCTCTGCAGGATTTGTTTTTGGACACTGATAAAGTTGTAAACAGTTTGCCAGGATTCTCTGTATATTGCCTGCATGACTTTTTTATCACTTTCCCTTGTACAGGAATTGTCACACACTCCCTGCAAGATTTCCAACTGCCCACCCCTTATTGATAAATATGGTTGGTGAATATACCATGCTTAAAGTAACCAAACGAAGGTCACCAAGAAATACACCAGATGTGGGATCAACAAAGCAATGGCTTGCATGAAAACAAAGCAGAGTGAGCATCGGAGAAAGCTTATGGTTATGTTCGATTAATTGCGACATTCAAGTGGTAATGTGTAAGAGATCTAAATAGTTTTCTCACGATATACTACAATAGGCATAATTGTAAAAGCTGAGAACTATTTGGAGGAATTAAAGCTATAATTCTGACCCAACGCTAACGATGGCATTCTCCCAAACCGCCTATGTAACAAACAAACAAACAAACAAACAAACAAACAAACAAACAAACAAACAAACAAACAAACAAACAAACAAACAAACAAACAAACAAACAAACAAACAGACAGACAGACAGACAGACAGACAGACACAGACAGACAGACAGACAGACACAGACAGACAGACAGACAGACAGACAGACAGACAGACAGACAGACAGACAGACAGACAGACAGACAGACAGACAGACAGACAGACAGACAGACAGACAGACAGACAGACAGACAGACAGACAGACAGAAAGGGGTAAAAACATAACCTCCTGGTGGAGGTCATTATACAGCAATGTACCATATGATTGAGTCCATCAGATTATTTTGCAGAATCTGTATATGTCAAAATACACACACGCAGATAGTAGTGTCTGATCAGAATGCTGATCAGCGTAAACGCAATGGCTCCTGTGAGAATCAATGAACCCACACCAATATATACCTAAGGATAGAAGAAAACAACTGTGAAATCTTCTACAAAAAAACACAGTTTGTTGTCAGTTGTAGAAATTGATATCTTACCTCGACAAGATAAACTCTCCTCACCGAAATTGTAAGAGTTCACAGCATGTCCAGCACGGCTTGACTCGTGGCATTGCCAGTTCAGAAAATCCATCGCCACCGTGGTGTTGACAAATTTCAAACGTACATGCAATTTATCAGAGCAAATCCTTCTGTCGTATATGTGATGTAAGTTGTAGGGAGAAATTTTCTACGTCACAAAACGTCATAAAATGGTCAAGAAATAAATAAACTCTCAAAATCGAGATTTCGTTTACTATACATAACTCGGCAAAGAGGTCTGGAGATGAGGCACAGGATTAGTGTGCTGCCTCGCTAACGCTCGGCAGCAAAAATGCCAACGTATTTTCACCTCATACACACTTTAAGAACCTACATTTCATCAAAGCAGCTTGGGATAGGTTCTTAAATTGATATCTAACTATCTTACTCCATCCAATAGCTTTATATATAAAACTTTTTTTTTAAAAAAGTTGTTTTTGTCTACTGTCTCTGATACACTGCGTGCAGAAATAGACAACACAAGACAAGACAAGATAAGACAAGGTACTTATTCACACCTTATGCAATACAAAAAAATTTGAGTAGAGACTTAGAATTAGACATGATCCGTAAATGTTATCCAGAGTAACTAGAAAGCTAATCGAAAGCTAGGAAACACAGAACACATGCAGTAAGGTTGTACTCGGCTGTCTCAGCGCGCTGCAAAACAGAACAAACAATAGAAACAGAAGCGGCCAGACATCTCCACCTTAACTATAATAGAAATGAGTGTTGCAATTACATAATATATGCACGAACGACATGTTTATTATAAGTTGTTATACTGTAAGTGTGAAAACCAGTCCAAAACTCAGAACAGAAACTTGAAATCTGGCCATCCTGCGGTACCAATCTTGGTTGAACGAGCAGCCCAGTTGTCTTGAGCATATGTTGGAGCTGTGGCTTTGAGGAAAGATCCATTCTCTTGAACCGCATACAGGTCACAGCCAGGACCAAAAAATAAGAAGTGGAAAGTCCACCCTGCATTGCCAATCTTGGTTGCACGAGCTACCCAATTATCTTCAGCATAAGTTGGGGGAGGACCTTTAATAAATGATCCATCTTGGTTAACAGCATGTAACTGGCCATCTGGGCTAAAAAACAGGAACTTGAAACCACTCCACCCTACTCTGCCAATCTTGGTTGCACGAGCTACCCAATTATCTTCAGCATAAGTTGGGGGAGGACCTTTAATAAATGATCCATCTTGCTTGACAGCGTGTAAGTCGCCATCTCGGCTAAAAAACAGGAACTTAAAACCAGCCCACCCTACATTTCCAATCTTGGTTGCACGAGCTACCCAATTATCTGCAGCATAAGTTGGGGGAGGGCCTTTGAGAAAAGAGCCATCTTGCAGGACAGCATACAAGTCACCATCAGGTCCAAAAAAGAGGAAAACGAAACTTGCCCATCCTGCAGTGCCAATCTGTGTTGCAGTACCAATCCAGTTGTCATTACAGTCTACTGGAGGGCTGCGCTTGTAGAAGGAACCATCCTTTTTAACGGCGAATAAATCACTTGCCATGATAAGCCCTATGGTACAGTAGAGCAGTGAAGAGAAATGTTAATTTTTTTTTATTATATATATATATATTTTTATTATATATATATATATATATATATATATATATATATATATATATATATATATGTAATGTTTACAACACGAGCGGCTGTGTTGTATTGAATTATACAATCACGAGCCGAAGGCGAGTGATTGTATATTCAATACAACAAGGACGCGAGTGTTGTAAACAACTTGTGAAATGAATCAGTGGCGTAGCTAGAGGGGGGCAGGGGGGGGGGGGGGGCGACCGCCCCCCCCACAGGACTTCTGAGTGTTGTTTGTCGGAAAATTTTGATGCTTGTCGGAAAATCGGATGGTCGAAGAACGACTGGCACAATCGTGTTATTGTATTTTACAAATAATAACTTTTTACTTTCGGTTTTTTCAATAAACTAAATAGTATTTGTTGCGAAAAGTCAAGGGAAACGCACGAGAAGTGTCAACAAACACTTTATACTTATTAAGTTGTTATAAACTGGTGACAAAGTGCCGGGTCACGACGTCCGGTTACAAGTGCTATTGCAAAATGCGAACACGCCGAACAGATCATTTTCACAGGTTTAGGTTGACTGTTGACAGCAGACAATACGAGTCGCAAGTCGCAGCTCAAGTCTCATTGACAATGAGTCTTGAGCTGCGCCTTGCGGCTCGTATTTCATTCATTGTTTCAATCAGTATTCAGTGGCAGTGCAATAGCTCAATTACTCAAAGACTCGAATTCTGTTCTCATTTTCAAATTTCTCATCGATATAAACAAGTAAGTGACATATATAAATAATACTTCTTTAAAATACATGTTACATATTCAATTGAGTAAACTAAGTAACTAAGGTGATATAGACTAAGACAGGGGCCTTAGGGCGCTTAAAGCAATATTCAATTTCGACCCGCAAAGTCCGCGTTGTATGTTGTATGAACTTCTTTGAAGCCTAGCCTCTACTGACTACAGACTACTGCCTCTTTTGTTCTTACGTACTTCAACTTCTTACAACACAACAGTAGAACATACTTATTCTGTAAATCTGTGATGAATAAAATTTTGTTTTTAATTGATTGTGTAGCAGTCTATATACTCGCGGACCGCGGCGTCTCGCGCCTCACGTTCACTTCAGCGCACCATGTTTGGTCAAGGTAAGACGAAACGAAAAAAGGTAGAATGTTCTGTGTGTCAAATGACCTTTGACAGCGATTACAGAAAAAAACACAATGAAAAGTACCACAGTGAAATGATAGCTGCCCATCGCCATATTCCGTACAAGCTGGCCGGAGCTCCCGATAATCCATTTATGTTCACACGGAAAACAAAGTCTAGTGTGCCTCCAACAGAGGTCTCGCGCGACTCTGCCGACCCATCCACCTCGACAATGTCCTCATCAAGCAAACCTGTAGACCAACCCACAGTGATGACAACATCTCCAGAGCCAGAGCCACTGAAAGCAGTACCCGAACGGACCGAACCGAATACATCTGAATGTACCACCGTTACAGGCGAAGCCATGATAGAGGAGCAAAGCGGTGAATGTGCTGAACAGCAATCTACTGAAAACGAAATAAACGTTTGGCTCACGTCACTTGGTAAATACCCGACAGATCCAGCCAACTTTCGGGACATTAAAATAAACGCCGCTCTACGCGCAGAAATTGTAAGGTATGGTCCTTGCAAGCCTGTGGAAAGTGCGGATGTAGTATTTCCAAAAGATACTAATGATCGGAGCTTCCACCAGTCATGGTATCAAAAGAATAATGTTCCTCGCGACTGGTTGGTTTATTCAATGAAGGAGAATGTCATGTTTTGTTTCTGTTGCTGGCTTTTCCCCTGTATATCATGTCAAGGCTATGAGAACAATTGGAGTGAAGTCGGAGTTAGCAACTTTAAAAAGGGTTTGGAGAAAATTAGCGGCCCTGAAAATTCTGTAAGCCATTGCACCAGTCTTGCTCACTGGAAATCATTCGAATAGCGATTATCTACAGGGAAGACGATTGATGCACATCTCCAAGAGCAACTTGACAGAGAGAGAGAGAAAACACTGCAAATTCTTGATCGCATTTTTTCTGCAACACTCTTTTTGGCCCTGCAAGGGATTTCTTTTCGAGGCCATCGTTTCGAAAGTCACGAAAATTTTATGACAACTTTTGGGAATAGTGGTAATAACCTGGAACTGCTTAAACTGATTGCAAGGCACGACCCCGTTATGGCATCCCATCTGGCCAGCAAGAAATCTAGAAGCAAGTACACTTCCCCGCAGATTCAGAATGAGATAATCGATTCCATAGCCAGAGTTATTAGAGAAAAGATTATTTCAGAAATACTTGTCGCTAAGTATTTTTGTGTAATTCTTGATACTACGCCTGATATCGCACACGTTGACCAATTGGCTTTTTCGGTGAGATATGTCAGCAATGGAAAACCTGTTGAACGTTTTCTTTGTTTTGACGAAATGACAGGTTCGAAAGCTATTGATTTTCGCGACAAATTGCTCGAACTTTTGGCACATTTTAAGCTCAGTACCGAGTTCATTCGAGGGCAAGCAATGGATGGTTGTTCAACGATGTCTGGAATTCATGGAGGACTGCAAGCTTTGGTTCGCGAAATTACCCCCTCTGCATTGTATGTGCACTGCATGGCACATCGGTTGAACCTGGTGCTAGTCAAGGCAGCCACAACCTGTAAAGTCTTTCTTTGGACTGCTTGGGAGCCTTTACAGTTTTTTTGTCGCTAGTCGAAGGAGAATCGCACAATTGCACAAGTCTCAAGAAAGTGCTAAGCGAAGCTCCGAGGTGCCAAAGTCCCTTTCCGACACCCGCTGGGCTGCAAGAGCGAATGCAGTAGAACATGTAAGAGACAACTTTGATTGTTATCTAGATGCTCTGGAGGTGTTAATAGCAGACAATCAACTTGACGCGCGTGGTCTTTCAGATGCAAGTGGTCTTCTTAACGGACTTAGAAGCTTTGACTTCCTGGTGCTTCTCTACTTTTGGTTCGATATTTTGGTGATCACGAAAGCGGCAACTGACAAAGTTCAAGGCCCTTTCCTGAACATCGGTGTATCGTGCCAATTGATTGAAGCATGTATTCAGCAATTTTTAACTATGAGATCCAACAACGACCACTTTGATGCCACCATAGCAAAAACAAGGGAACGTTGTAATTCTCTTGACCTTCCGGCAGAGTTTGAAACGAGAAGACGACGACGAAGAAGAGGATTTTTCGACGAGACACAAGACGAAGAGCCGACTATCGATGCTCAAGAGAAGTTCAGAATTGAAGTGTACAATGTCGTTCTAGATACAATCATCGCAGACCTTAAGACACGCTTCAACGATACTACAGTTGGCGTTCTTAAGGCCTTTGATTGTATCTCTCCTACAACCTTCATGGACAAACATGGAGACGTTCCTGCCAAATCGAGTTTACAGCAAGTACAAACTTTGTGTAACTTCTATTCGAAAGACCTTTCCACCGAGGCGACAGTATTGATGGAATACAAAAACATACACGCTTTATTGAATGCTTGGGACTTTATAGATGGCGAAGCTGTTCCGCGGGATGCAGAGGACCTTTTGGTTTTCTTGGAAAAACACAACCTCTCAGCTCAATTTGAAAATATTGTGACGTTGCTGAAACTTGCGCTTACATTACCTGTTTTCATCAGCACATGACGAGAGAACATTCAGCTGTTTGAAGCGGGTAAAGACTTATTTGCGCAGCACAATGACTGAAAATCGCCTCTCTAACCTGGCGTGCATTTCTATTAATCGCGAAAGTGTTTCCGATATTTCCATTAGAGAACTTCAAAAACCATTTCTAAGTGAAAAAACAAGAAGGATTTTTCAATGACGATTTAATTTAACGATGTTTGTGTGCACGATTTGTAAATATTTTTGTCCAACTCGATTCATATGTTATTAAAAAATAGATTATTTTGCACTGGAAGATGTACTAAAAGTTCGAAATTCTGCCTATTCCTTTGCTACGCAGGCTACTTTCTATCCGTCGAAACTCGATTTAGATATCGAATATAAGCCAGTCTTTAATTATGCGATACTATTATAGCCACGCCCATTTGACCACGCCCTTTTGTCGGAAATTTTCAATGCTCGCCCCCCCTGAGGAAATTCCTAGCTACGCCGCTGAAATGAATAAATAGTAAAAATCCCTTTGGGATAATCATATTGAGATGCTAATTAGTTACAAGCACTAGTGGTTTATATGGGGTTTACAGGGGTATGCATGTGACGTAATTTCTGAAATTGGATTGGCTGCAAAACTCATGAATTATTAATGAATTTCACAATATATACCTAGTATACCATATTTCGATTGTTGTTTCAACACTGCCTACGCAGCACACTACTTTTATTAATATATATATATATACCTTTCGCGTGAAGCGTGATTGGGTTATTTTACTTACCCGTGAAACGTGATCGATGATTTTTTAATCCGTGATTCGTGATCGTAACGTTTCAAATCTTTTTACGTGCACGCGAAAGTAACTTTTGATTTAATCGTGACCCGTGAATGAATGGCTAGAATTAAACGTGATTCGTGAATCGTCTGTTTTGCGTGAACAGTATATTTTGGGATTTATGGAATTTCTGTTGTTTGTCTTGTCTGTCTTAAGGTGGCTCCATACAGTTTCTTGAAAAATGGAAGATACAAAGTTTGAGAGTCCAAACTACGAGCATAAATAATTTGGGAAAAGAATAAAACTAAATGTTATGCATAGTCAAAAACTGTTATCAAATAAATAGCAACAGTTGTTACTATGGCAACAATGACGTTTTAAAATGGCTGCCAATTACCCTTTAAACTAATTTAATTCGAAAAAGTGTTTGGTGACCCCCAATTTTTTTTCCATTAAAACTTTTCTCGAAGTATGAGTAATCAATAGGCCGATTTTAATAAACATTCTGCAGAACGAGTAATTTTTCTCTTGGAAAAATCATGCTTGTTAATTTTTAAAAAATTTGGATTTACAGAATTTTTTTAAAATCGGCCTATTGATTACAAATACTTCAAGGGAAGTTTTAATGGAAAAAAATTGGGGGTCACCAAAGTTTTTTTTCGAATTAAATTGGTTTGAACATAGTCAATCGAGATATGGTCTGGAAACTCGGCAAACTTCAAAGCGCCTATAATGAGCTGTGATTTTATGTTGAACCGTGCACATCCTTTGTTTTAGGTTTATTAATATTTAAATAGCATGGTTGAGTGATTGAACTGAAACGTTGCTATTGGACAATTCGTTCATTATACTAGCTAAAATACAATGTGTTCAGTGACCGTGCACCGTGCACAAAAATGCATAAAGGCGATAAAAGATAGACCAAATACTTTAGCTAAGTTTCCATCTCGATTGACTCATGATTTGAAGGGTAATTGGTAGCTATTTTGAAACGTCATTGTTGCCATAGCAACAACTGTTGCTATTTATTTTACTTTAGTTTTTGATTGTCAGACTGTTTAACTATGCGTAACATTTAGCTTTATTCTTTTTCCGAATTGTTTATGCACGTGTTTTGGACTCTCAAACTTGTATCTTCCATTTTTCAAGAAACTGTACGGAGCCACCTTAATGCACCGATTCCTGACGATTAACCTTGGAGCATATACGGTCGAGCGCAGACCTGGCAAGTCTCACGGTTTTGCCGTGAGACTCACGATTTTGACTACAATCTCACGGTCTCACGATTCCGTACTCGACTCTCACGATAAATGAAAATCCTCAAAACTAGATTCTTCATTGGTTTAATTTACCGAAATTTAGCGACAAAATAAATATGCACATAGATTGTGTAGTCTGTACTTGTAGATGTAGGACAACTGACAAGTAACGTAGTAATTTAGCAGTCACGAAAAATTCATTTCCACATCCGCCATTTTGACGATCAAATAAAACAAAACCCAAAAAACAACAACAAAAAGTCTTATCTTTTATTAATACTACTGTATTTGTTAAAACCATAACATGGGAAAAAATCAAAATGAATTGATTTGAACATGAACGTTGTTTTCTCACTACTTTTGCATTTTTCTCACTATTTTTTGGGAGGAAAAAATTGGATCTCACTGTTTTTGCTTGGGGTAGGTTGGCAGGTCTGCAAGCGTCTCAAAGGCACACTATTACTTTGACTATTTTACTCGGACTATAAACTCCAGACGATTGTACTCGTCAAACGGAGACCGAGATTGAGACAAAGATAATGAAAAGCAACGCCAGTCGCCAGGCACAATTTTGCATAATACCAGTGTTTATAGACCTTAACTTTTATCTGCGAACGATAAACAGGGGCGCCGGAGCTACGGGGGCAGCGGGGGCAGCTGCCCCCCTTGCCCTCACGGTGCGGGGGCAGCACGGGGGCAACAATTGCCCTTTTCCGTACGATTAATTGTTTCTACAGAAAGTACCATTCGTATTATTGTATTAGATTACGGTTGTATTAACATGGAAAATGTCTTACAAGCTAGTTTATTGCTTCAGACCGCGGCGAGGCAGCAAACTAATTTTACTTTGGGTTACTTCTGTCTTAAGTCTGCTTATGCAGGCCTTTTTAACTTGGTGGGTGTTTTGTGATTTCGTTAAGGATGTCATGTTTCACCTTGGCTGACACTTGATTAACATCATTAACTGGTCATTACAAGGTTGCAGATTCGAACCCTGTCTGGGGCTCAAATCTTTTTTTGAGTAATTGAGCTTGACGAACGTCCACCGAACGTCTGTTACATGTATGTTATGTATAATACAACTTATGATGCCATGTTTTCTTAAATGTAAATAGGAATGTAGCATCAATATGTACAATTCAGTCGTTGAAGTTACTCTTTCAATACATTGCAATTTATTACATAATGGCTTTTGGTTATTTTATGCTATACAGCGAAATTCGCGAATATTAATTACCACATGCAAAAATTAATAGCGCCCCTGACGATAAACGAGAGAAGGATGTCTGTTTACCCATACCTCGACTATCTGTAAGGCCGATGGAAGTGAGGTATCAGCTTCCGCATGAAATGTTTCATTATTTTCACTTTTTTCATTATTTAAAATTTTTTGCAATATCCATGGTGTTTTTTCATCGGAGAATATTAGTAATCCTATTTACTCGGGCTACCTCTGGTAGACCGAGTCTAAATTTCGGCTCCGTTTTTATTTTTATTTTGTCGATGTCGCGAATTGGCAATTATTGCATCATCCCGTCAGGCTTTGCGAAACTGATGCATGATCTCAACCTCGTCCCCAGGGCCATTTGTGGGGGCTGGGCCAAGATGGCGGCCAAAAACAAAATGGCGGGAACAAATGGCCCTGGCACAGGCTGCAAAAAATGAGTCATATTTTGACTCATTTTTCACTCGGCCCAGGCTTCACGAAGTTTATCGCGCCTAGTCAGGCTCAATTATTTTCTGAATATTTAGTTCAGCTTGACTTACCCAAACTGAAAACAATCAAAACATCATTTCCAAATACATTGTCGAATTATTAAAATAAATACACTTTTAATAAATATCTGTAAATGCTTATTATTTATCATTTGCTTCACCGTTGTACCAAATTCGCAAGAAACTGGATTGCCGTTGTCTGGCCGGGCCGCCTTGTTTTCGTAAGTTTTCGGTGGATTCAATTCAGCGTTTTGAAAAACATTTAGGCTTCGTTTCGTCGAGAACTCTTGTTTGAAAAAAGCCTGCTTCTTAATGGCCAAACATGTAAGTTCTGCCCTGTGGTGTACTTTCCTTTCGCAGCCAAAATACTGTTTGACTTTGTTCACCAAGTCTTTCGTTCGCCCGATTTAGAAAACACACTGAATTGCCGTCCCATGGACTTCGTTGTATGGCAGCCAGGGCACAGAGACGACACGACCCATCATTACATATTCTTCCGACGTTTTCACGGGTGTTTCGCCAGCTTTCCTCACATTTTCATTCATTTCGAAGTTGTTTTTTTAACAGCCGGCAATTCTGAATATAATTTGAGCCCAAAAAACAAATGCCCGCGAGTTAGCCTGCCGCCCGCCTTTTTTCCACCAATCAGAATACCTAAAACATCCAAAGTTATCTCGACCAATCAAATGTGGTGATAGCTCAGCCTGTGCCAGGGCCATTTGTTCTTGGCCGCCATCTTGTCCCAGCCCCCACAAATGGCCCTGGGGACGAGGTTGGCATGATCTTTGATCGAGTTGGGTTGAGGTGATTTCCGCGGTATTAGTGAATTCATCAGTAGTTTGATCAGTAATGTTGCTGACAAGGTTTGTCCATCAAGACAGAATAGACGAGTATATTACAGACGGGAGAAAATGCCGTGTTGACATCAGTACCTAGGAAGCCTTGACTTGAGGACTAGAAGTACAAGAAAGAGCCACATAATATCAAAGAACATATACGTACTGTTTACCTAGTATTAAACGCCTTGCTGCTTGGTCCAACAACTACGAAACACATGTGGTAGGCACCGAATAATGCAAAAAATACGTTTAGATGTATTAGTCGTCTCCACTGGTCGTCTCCCTGTCATGAAGGTGTCGTATTACATTCGGAAATGTGTTTCAGAAATGCATGTTTAAATATTTTCTGTTGGTACGATTTACATGAATTCTATATCGGAACCATCGCTTGAATATGCCGAATTCAGCACTATAGGTTTTGTGGTTTTGTCTAGTCTACTGAAAGTATAAGATCGTTTAATTATTCGGCTAAACGGGCTTGTTTACGCCAAATCGCTTCATCGAGCCAAGTACTTCATATAAGACCATATATAGATAATTTGTGTCGAGCACACTTCTGATCATGAGAGTTTTGTACTTTTTAAGAAACACTTAATATGCACACGCTGTTCCTCAGGTTTTCTAGATGTGCGAAGACTGCGCCAATATTTGCAGAAATCAGTAGCCCGAGTGAACGCCTAAGCACAGGCGGCCCAAGTTCAAGGTGTGTGGTAGCCCGCAGTGCGGGTGTTTTAACGGTAATTTGAAAATATGTGACTTGACATAAACCCGTAAACAAACGAACGAATTTGTCTTAAATATCAACATTATGTGAATAAAATCTACTAACCTTGTCAATATGATGTCTTGTCTCATGTTTTATTCGTCGTCGAGTTGGTTTGCAGCGATTTACAGCGAGTTCTTTTCGACGCCGTTGCTTCCCGTACTTCGGCGAGACAGCGACTCTTCGTATAATATTACCATATAAAATAGAAAGGCTGCACACTTCAGCGACGACACCCCGAACTCAAAGTCAAGCATCTCCGCTCAAAATCGTCGTTTGAACATAATTCTTTCACGAGCGCATAGCACGAAGGTTGGGCTTGCCATAGAATACGGTTTGTTGACAACTCGTGGAATTTTCGCCATGTACGAACCCATTACCCTTCTCAAATTCATCAGTTTCAAATGTCCTCAGAGCCGTGGCGACGGGTTCGTGTTCTGATAGCTGGCTTAGCAGCCTGGCTTTTGAACAAAACACGCCCTGCCCGGGGTATGACAGTCAAGTTATGCACATGAATTACCGGGGGGAAATTTTGAATAAATTTGACCCTTGGCTATTGTCTCAGGCAGCCAATCGCGATGAAGTCGCGCAATGTTTACAAATGTCAAAAATCCAAACTGCTGATCTCAAATTTATTCAAAATTTCCCCCCGGTAATTCATGTGCATAACTTGACTGTCATACCCCGGGCAGGGCGTGTTTTGTTCAAAAGCCAGGCTGCTAAGCCAGCTATCAGAACACGAACTCGTCGCCACGGCTCTGAGGACATTTGAAACTGATGAATTTGAGAAGGGTAATGGGTTCGTACATGGCGAAAATTCCACGAGTTGTCAACAAACCGTATTCTATGGCAAACCCAACCTTCGTGCTATGCGCTCGTGAAAGAATTATGTTCAAACGACGATTTTGAGCGGAGATGTTTGACTTTGAGTTCGGGGTGTCGTCGCTGAAGTGTGCAGCCTTTCTATTTTATATGGTAATATTATACGAAGAGTCGCTGTCTCGCCGAAGTACGGGAAGCAACGGCGTCGAAAAGAACTCGCTGTAAATCGCTGCAAACCAACTCGACGACGAATAAAACATGAGACAAGACATCATATTGACAAGGTTAGTAGATTTTATTCACATAATGTTGATATTTAAGACAAATTCGTTCGTTTGTTTACGGGTTTATGTCAAGTCACATATTTTCAAATTACCGTTAAAACACCCGCACTGCGGGCTACCACACACCTTGAACTTGGGCTGCCCGTGGCCTAAGCAGGCGTCTTGTTCGTTAAATAAAAGGGGCATTCTGTTCAACGAAACTATTTCGGGTGGTCAGAGGTCAAAGGTTGTGTCCACCCCCTTTTTGGTCAGCGGGAGAGCTGAGATGGCGATCCAAAATCGTGGTAAGTGATCTGAATTCTTATCATTTAAAATTCATTTTAATTGAAAATCCAGTGTATCTCATCTCTTTAAATCAGGGACAATAACAACTTGCATTTATTTATATATTTAGTGTATCAACAGATGCTTTAGCGTAGGGCCAAAGGGCGAGGGTGCTAATCTCGACACACGTGGAGTTCACTTACACGCGAAATTACACGCAATTGCAAGTGGGAAAGAAATCCTGCGATATATATATATATATATATATATATATATATATATATATATATATATATATACATATATATATATTTTCGCTTACCTCAAAAGTCTGCTACAGGCTGTTTCATCTAAAAAAGAATCTTCAGGCAGATGACAATTTTCGAAAACAGGGGGTGCTTATATCCTTCTTTGATTGAAAAAGTGGAAAGTGTAATAAAACGTATGAGATGGAAAGCCAATTTCTTTCTTAAAAACAAACAGAGAGAAAACCAAAACAACCCTTTCGGCCTTGCGTCCAACAAAACACCTCCTTCTATCCCAGAAATAAAACCTTTCGAAGACGACCTTATAAAACTCATCGAAAATATACAATTTCGGCCATATACGAACCAGTTTCAGAAATGTTTGGCTACCTATTTAAAGAAAATTAATTCATCTCCCAACATTTTCATTTTTGCAGACAAAACTAGGAACATTTATGAAACCCCACTCGACACATACAACAAGCTCCTACATGACAACATCACAAAAACATATAAGCATGGATCCGAGGACACTATAGATGAGATTGATTCGGAACTAAGAGGAATTTCGAACAGTTTAGGAATCGGCGACAAAATTGAAAAAATGAAAAAACGCGAAGCATTTATATCTTTAAAAGACCACAAAGAAAATTTCGAAAACAATCCAAAATGCCGATTAATTAACCCCGCTAAAAGCGAATCCGGAAAACTAAGTAAGGTGATTTTGGACAAAATTAATTCTAATTTGAGACAAAAACTGAATTTAAACCAATGGAGAAATACAAAACAAGTAATTGAGTGGTTTGGCAATATAAAAGATAAGGACAGACATAGTTTTATTTCGTTTGACATTGTCGATTTCTATCCGTCTATTTCTGAAAAACTATTGGACCAAGCATTAGCTTGGGCTTCGAATTTGGCTACTATAACTGAAAACAATATTTCAATAATAAAACACGCTAGAAAATCTCTCCTTTTCAATACCGGAATTTCATGGATAAAAAAAGATAGCAATAGTTTGTTTGACGTTACCATGGGTTGTTTCGACGGCGCGGAAGTTTGTGAGTTAGTAGGCCTTTTCATTTTAAATCACCTAAGTAAGAAATTTGGCAAAGAAAGCATTGGCCTATATAGAGATGACGGTTTAGCTATTATAAAAAGTAAATCAGCACGTTTAGCAGACAAAACAAGGAAAGAACTCCACAAAATTTTCGAGCAGTTTGACCTAAAAATTACCGCCGAATCAAATTTACGCATAGTAAACTTTTTAGATGTAACTTTCGACCTCAACAATGGAAATTATAGGCCCTATAGGAAGCCCAATGACGATCCGCTTTACATAAATAAGCACTCTAACCACCCACCAAGCATCACAAGACAGTTACCTACATCAATCAACAAGCGCATTGCACTTCTCTCATCAGATGAACAAGTTTTTCAGGAATCTGCACCCATATATCAGAACGCACTTAGGCACAGCAACTTTGATCATGATCTTAGCTACACTCAACACACAGCACAGCAACCACGCAGGAATAGGCAACGCAACATCACTTGGTTCAACCCACCTTTTAGCAAGAGTGTAAGCACAAACATAGGACGTAATTTCCTAAACCTAATTGACAAACACTTCCCACCACACCATAAGCTCCATAAAATTTTTAACAGAAACACAGTGAAAGTAAGTTACAGCTGCATGAACAATGTTAAGTCAATAATCACTAAACACAATGCACACATATCTAGGAATAACATGCCACAGGATAAGCACACTAGCAGTTGCAATTGTAAGAAAAACACGAATTGTCCACTTAGAAAACAATGCATGACTAGGGACATAGTATACAAGGCAACAGTCACAGTAAACAACACAAACACGATCAAGAATTACATTGGCATGACTTCAACCACATTCAAAGAGCGATTGGCCAACCACACTAAATCTTTTCAGCATAAAAAGCATGCAAACGACACCGAACTTTCGAAATATATTTGGGCATTGAAAGAAAACAATAAGGATTTTAGTATTAATTGGCAAATTTTAAAACATTCCATTTCGTACACGGGAGGTTCAAAACGATGTAATTTATGTTTAGAAGAAAAATTTTATATTTTGAAAGATAAAAACAAGAATTGTTTACTCAACAAAAGAGCAGAAATTATCAGTCAATGTCGTCATCGAAACAAATTCCGCGCAAACAGCGCAACAAAGCCATGAATGCATGTATTGTTTCGCCCCCACACTCCCACGTTCCGACAAGAAGGATATAAGCACCCCCTGTTTTCGAAAATTGTCATCTGCCTGAAGATTCTTTTTTAGATGAAACAGCCTGTAGCAGACTTTTGAGGTAAGCGAAAATCTATATTTGCTCTAACTATATGTTATCGAGCACTCTTTGCGTTTCGTAGACCAAAACCCACACGTATATATATATATATATATATATATATATATATATATATATATATATATATATATATATATATATATATATATATATATATATATATATATATATATATATATATATATATATATATATATATATATATATATATATATGTCAACAAATCCGCAACTTTCGCAGTTCGGATGGCAGGGTACTGGTAACTGTTACGACGAAGACCGAAAACGACACTGTCCTGAAACTGGCCAAAGCCTGTAAAGAATTCTGCTCTGGTGTATTCTACTTAACCCGAGGGAGAACCGATGAAGAAATCAGTTTGAAACAAACGGCTTTTTAGATCTTGAAGAGAACTGAATGATGCCTGGTCACGGAAGAAGTAAGAAACCGAACGAGAAAAACAATCTGAATTCTAAAGAGTATAGACTGAATAGGCAGTGTTTGTTGTTACAAAAGCAGAAGAAAGTTTAACTGTAGGAGATTCATATTTACCAGTTTAGCTGAGTCTTGAAAAAGAAAATCATGCAATATAAATAATATTCTTGTCTACAGTTGTCTTTGGACGCTAGGACGTGGCATTGTCTTTTCTTGACCACTGATTACTGTATCTATTTTGAATGAAAATTTGTTATTTGGTTCATCTCATTGTTTCTTTTTTAATTAAATATTGACTTTGTATGCTGTTTTGGTGTATCAATACATGAGTACAGATGAACTTTGCCAATGAATTTTCTTTGATGTTATACTGGTTTGTTTCTCTCTTTCTATTCAAAATCTTTCGGGCTGTTAATTTTATTATTACATATACTAAAAGTATAATAGACTAAATATAAATATATAAAAACTATAATAGACTTAAATACAAAAAAAAACAAAACCAGAAAGTGTGTGTGTGTGGTGGTGGTGGTGGTGGTGGTTTACAAAAATGTATATATTAAAAGTGGGCGAGGGGTTGTTGCGATCATGTATTTCTAGTTAACAAGAATGAGACATAGAGAAAATTTGAGAGGGGCCATCAGTGGGACCCATCAACCATTGCGCGCGCTCTACAGTATCGAGCTTCGCTCAACATGAGACTGCGTTCACACAAGTCTGGTGTAGAAAATAAACGCTAAAATGTAGTTACGTTCACACGAATCCGTCATAATTTAACGTCGCTTTCGCACGACTCGAACCTGGTGTACATCCAGTATTTCATTGCTGTGCACTGTTTAAATAGCCACATCTCGTCAAAAGTAAATGGAAACGAGGAGCAATTCAAAGAATATTACCCCCCAAGGTGTATAGTGCATTCTAGGAACTCACCTTATTGACTTCATCTTCTCCTAGCTATTTACACTGGCTAGTCATTGTTATAATAGTGTTATAATTGTTCAAACAGCAGCACAAGTTCTTAGCAGAAGCTTTCCGAAGTCGAGAAGACAAATAAAGTTTTCCATCGCTGAAAAATACGCCAGCCGTTTAGTTAGGAGCTGAAAATTTAGGAACTGCGTACTAAAGCGGATCGAAAAAGTGCCGGATCTTGTGTTCACGTCTCGCTCCGTCTAGAAATCGTTTTCAAAACGCTCAGGTTAGAGCGCCGTTTTCACACAATTTCGATCCGGTGCCGTGTGAACGCAACGGCGTTTTGTGACTTTTTAGCGCCGTTTTCAACTCGTGTGAATGATTTTCCTAAAAATTATAAGAAGAGCCTGTGGAGGAGGCAGGAGTTGACTGAAGAAAATAATAATGAATGAAAAAATGTTTCACGTACCGTATTTCCTTGAATAAACGCCTCCCTCGAATAAACGCCGCAGGAGAAACAAAAAATATTAAACGCCGCCCTTGAATAAACGCCGCACTTTTTCTCATCGATGCGGCGTTTATTTGAAGCATATATATATTTAAAGACATATAAACTTTATTTTTTTGGGATAAGTGTTAAAATTGGTTATGAATTTGAATTAAACAATAAATTCACAGTTGATGTTACAAAATTTACAATAAATGCCGCCCTCGAATAGACGCCGCACCCGCAATGCGGAAAATTTAATATACGCCGCGGCGTTTATTACTCGGGCTACCGCAGGTAGACGAGTCTAGGTTTCGGCTTTGTTATTTTTTGCGTTTTAGTCTTAGTCTCCGGGCCGCGCGAAATTGCCGTAATGGCCGCCGCTTTGCGAAATCGAGGTTTGGCGAGTTGTTTCTTTTGGACCAAGCTTTCATTGCCATTTTATCGATGTTTTTGAGTATTAGCAAGACATTTCACTGTTTCTCAGTTGTTTACGTGTTGGCTATCGACTGGCTGTCGATCAAAAATAAGGCCGAGATGCGGTGGCGGAGTGGCGGACATTGGCTACGTCTAATGACGGTAATGAGTATGACCCACTGATCTGTGCTATAACCTTTGTCTGAGCAATCAGGACGTGTTCGAGCAACGAGGAATCAATCTCTATCTCTCGGCGATACTATACATTGCATGGCCGTTTTATCAAAACTCGCCAGGATCTGTTGAAGTACCTGTAAAGGTAAGCTGTCTCGTTATTTCCATTGGTACACTATTTTCACTTCTTCCTTTTCGACTGAGTGAGTGAGCGAGTGAGCTTTCTCGTCTCGGATGTGTTTTGTTTGTTCACAGACATAGTTATTGGGCAGTAATGTCGCTGGCAAGTATCTTGATATTATTATATACACTTACAATCGCACACGCCGTTCATTAAGTGAACTTGCGTGTAATAAGGCGAAGAGACTTGACATATTGAACGCTGTACATGTGTGGAAATAATACTTTCTTTCTTTGCTTTCCTGATGTCTGATCACTCGTCTCGGATGTGTTGTGTGTGTTCACAGACATAGTTATTGGTCAGTAATGTCGGTGGCAAGTATCTTGATATTATATACACTTACAATCGCACACGCCGTTGATGTGTTGATATTTAATACCTGAAGAGACTCGACATATGAGCGCTGTGTACATGTGTGGAAATATGTTAATAAATACAGCCATCGTGTTTTCTTATTGCAAATTGTGTTTTCTATCGGAGAATTGGATTGCGTTTTGACTTTTGTCTGTGACCAATGTGTTTAATAGACTTTAGACCTTAGCACTGCATAGCACTGTGATTTTGCAGTAGCCCGAGTGAACGCCTGACCAGGCGTCTTGTTCAAGGAAATACGGTATATATTTTTTCCAAGTTACGGTAAGCTGATACCTCACTTGGTATCCGGTCGTTTCGCTACAGAGTCGTTTCGCTACAAGTCGTTTCGCTACATACATAAAGTCAGTCGTTTCGCTACATTAGTCGTTTCGCTACTTGCGTTAAGTCGTCGCTTCGGCTATTAAGTTGATTTGCTACAGTCATGTAAGTTTATCTCTTATTAATAACGTTTTAAGTGTGCCGATGTGCGAATACGAATATTATTGTATTGAAAGTGGGTCTGGAACTAGACTAATAAATGCAAAGCTTACATGTGACAAAGTTTCTCACCATATCCAATATTCGGGCCAAATGTTTAGTAGTGACACTAGTAGCTGGACTTAGCTGCACCACATATATTGCAGCCTCTTGAGTTGAATAGACTGTTTCTCTAGAGGATCGAATCTTTAATAAGAATAATAGAGAGGTTTAATGGTCGTGTATGGCTGCCTACAAGCGCTCGTACTGGGTACGACCAGGTATGACGAATCAGCAAATTTATTCAAGATGGAAATCAAAAAGATGGAATCTGATAATATCTTGATATTATAGTAATGGAAGACAAATTCGGTGAGTGTTTTGTTGATTAACTCTATAATTACATCGAATAGTTAAATGAAGCCGACAAAAGTTTAAAAATCAGCCTAGAAAGTTTGTAGTGTACTATAAAGTGTAGTATAGCAAAGTGTAAAGTAAAGCAAGTTTATTCTGTAATTAAATCACTCAAGAAAATTACCAACTGGTTGTGCATTATTGTATTTCTGTAGCCGGTATTGAAGTGCGAGGAAAATCTAGTGATAAAATTCACCAATTCTTGATGTATATTCGGTTTGGATTTAACATCCATTGTATTATAATTAAATGCCATTTAAAGCGAATTATGTTATATACATTTTTTTCACCAAAATATTTTCTCAGGCTTTGGTAGTGGCTACAGAAATACAGTAATATGCAACGAACTACAAAAATTTAATATTTAGAACAGTTTAGAATTAAAACTGATATATTGTTATGATATTCATACAGTGTATTAATGTTACTTTGCATTGTTTGTTTTTGCATAACATAGCTTAAACTGTTGGTCCATTCAAATGTGAGCAGGCATTCAACAGCTGTTTCACATTGCGTTCACCATTCTCAAATTCTTCCCAAAGGTTAAAGATTCTAGCTTGCAGATTCCTGTACTTCTTTCGCTGACTTCTTTCCAGCTTCTTGTCAGACACTAGCCGGATCTGGAGGGAGGTTAAACGAGCTTCTCTGTGGAGTAGGTTGATGAGAAGGTACATTGGAAGCTGTGACTTTCCAGATGCACGGCGGTTCAACCCATGATGCCATCCTTCAACATCATTATTTGTGCGAACAGACTGCATGTACACACTCCAAGATGATGGTGGCCAAGTTGCACTTTCAATCCATGTGGACTTCA
Organism: Corallium rubrum; assembly: GCA_964035015.1. Taxonomy (NCBI): domain Eukaryota; kingdom Metazoa; phylum Cnidaria; class Anthozoa; order Scleralcyonacea; family Coralliidae; genus Corallium; species Corallium rubrum. Next base: position 4,623,358 of record OZ036001.1, read on the forward strand.
CATACTGGGTAAACTCACGCAGTTGGGATGTCGATGCTTTATTCTCTAATTTGTGGAACATTAGTGTAATTTTTGTCTTGGGGAGAAAGGGTAAAGCCATAATCTTTCTAAGGTATGTGTGGGTACCACGGTCATTAGTGTAGGCACCTTGAAGACCTAATGCTTGAACCTGAAATAGAAAAAGAAATTTATAATTTTATTTAAATAATTATATGTATGTATATATATGTATATGTATATATATATATATATATATATATATACATATATATATATACACACATATATATATATATATATATATATATATATATATATATATATATATATATATATATATATATATATATATATATATATTTGACGTTTTTATGCTGGAACTCAGCCGAACTGACCTTTCTCCACAGTGCTTGAGTCCAGTGGAATGCACAACCCATCAACTTCACATCAGGTAGCAGCTGCTTTAGAACACTCCACAAGGCCTTTTCAAAATCAATGGTGATCTTCTTTAATGAAAGTGAGGAGGGAAGCAAATCTAGCACTGTTTTAATTACCTGAAAATATAATGAAATCTTGGTGAGTAATGTAAAGTGTATTTATATAATTTATAAATTGTTGCAGTTTTATGTTACAGTTTATTACCTTACGATAATCTTTCTTTTTCCGCCCAGACATTAGTACAAATAGGAGAGGCACTTGTTTCACACAGTTGTCCTTCCTTACAAATGCATTTATTGTGAGAAGCTGTGTGAAAGGATGCCGACATAGTTTAAAGGTGCCATCAATATACCATGTTTTGGCATTACAGAGGTGCTGTAGTTGTTCACTTGTTGCAAACACAAGATGGCGGCGGTCAAGAACACGTAAGTCTGCGCGGAGAAATTCATCTGGGAGATGCTCTTCTTCTAAATCAAAATCCAAAGTTGTTGGTTCTGTTGGTCTCAGTCGTTGGCGCATCCTGTTTGCTTGCCGAGCAATATATCCTGGCTTTGGTAAACTAGGGCATGGTATGTCTTTAAGCTCCTCGAGACAAACCTACAAAAAAGATAAAACCCAAATAAATACTTTTAGATAACAATTCTGTTTCATTGGTCTTAAAAAATGCGATGGACACTGGCATGGTTATAATTACCTCATCGACAATAGCTGCTGCTGACTTAAATACATCTTCCACTGCTTTGGCTTTTACACAAGAAGTTACTCTGGCCACCATTGCTGCTCCCACTTCCGCTGGATGGTTATGACCATGTTCACCATGTTGAAAGTGTGCAACTCCACGCTGGGTTATCCTGGCTTTGCATGGGTTAACTTTTCTACGGACTGTGCACTGCCAATCTGTTATATCACCTCGTTGTCGCTGTACATTGTAGGTGTACCCTCTACTGTCAATTAGTTTCTTCCGCCCTCTTTTGGTACTCTGTTCTACTATCTCGTATGTTAGAGCAAAACTTGAATCTTGCTCATGGATGGATGGGTCATCAAGCGAGGACTCGTCACTGGGGTTTCCACCAGACCAATCATTTGACTCTTCACTCAATGGATTGTTAAACTCTTCACTGGAGTTTCTATTGGACTGAGTGTGGATTGGATTATCATCAATCCTGGTACTCTCTGCGACTGGGAGATTATTGAATTTTGGATCAGATGCACCTCGACATGACTGACAATGCCATTCAATGCCACTTCTTTCTCGCACTGCAGCACGGTAAGCTTGTCGTGATATCCCTGTTGACAAAATATGTTATTTTTAAGACATTAGCTGTGATAGCAAAGTTGAAAATATTCTTTATATCCATTCTCTATATCTATTCTCTATATCTGTTCTTTATCCCTATTCTCTATATCTATTCTCTATCTATTCTCTATATCTAGTCTCTATATCTGTTCTCCATATCTATTCTCTATATCTATTCTTTATATCTATTCTTTATATCTATTCTCTATTCTCTATATCTATTCTCTATATCTATTCTCTATATCTATTCTCTATATCTATTCTCTATATCTATTCTTTATATCTATTCTCTATTCCCTATTCTCTATATATCTACTCTTTATATCTATTCTTTATATCTATTCTTTATATTTATATTCTTTGTATCTATTCTTTATATCTATTCTCTAAACCTTGTGGAGATTTCTTAAATCAAATTTTTTTATGGTTTTTAGGTGAAATTTTCCGAGTCTGTCCTCTGTCTACATCGACATGAATGTTTGCACTCTATTGGGTGTCTAAACTGCTACAATTTCATTCAAAACAGCGCGTACTCTTAAAATGCCTAAAAACGTGTTAGTTGAAACATACCCGTGTTACAAGTTCGATGGTTCCATTTATTACAGCCGTCGCAAAGTAGTCCTTCCTGTCTGGGTCGTACGAGCTCCTTACACACGATACATGTGTCACTTGAAGCCATGGAATTAAATTCGTAATGAAGTCTTGAGTTCTTGACTGGATGATTGGAGGACCGAATATGAACTTAAACAAGAATTTTTCTTTCTTTTATACACGTGTTGCGGCGCCGCTTAAAGAGATGAGATCATTCGCGCATTCATATTTTAATTTATTGCAATCAATGAACGATAGGAAATGCCGCCAACTTGTTACACACCGCCAACCTGTTAAATTATATTCAATTATAGTTGTTGGATGAGACATATCTCTTTTGATTATTCGCAAAGGTTTTGAGTAGGTAGAAGGCTTATAATATCATAAGTCCGACTGAATCATGATTGAATCGATTACAATCAAAAATTTCTTCCCGCCAAATATTTACCATTGTATTGCTCAAAGACAATGAGCGACTAGTGACCGCATACGCTTTCGGCAAAGGCCATTCTTATGTTTAGAGTAGTTTTTTCCCTAGAATTATATAAAAGGAAGAAGACAGGACAAGATATTCAGGATTTTTATTGAAGTGCGCATATGTTTGCATTACGCCAAAATTGCTGAATTTCACTACAAACACGCGGCATGTTGGGTGGTATACATTTTGAACGCAATCAAAATCATCAAAAAGATTGCTCAAGTCATAAAATCGAAACCCCAAGTGGGGGGAAAAAATCCATGAACCGAACAAAAAAGAACAAGAGCACGTGTGCAAAACCAACCATGAGATTGCGTGGGACCAATCCGCGGTACCATCAACGACGTTGCTAATGGCACATCATTAGCGCCCACGCGCCATTAAATCGCGATGATGGTGGTCCATTGCCAGAAGCCTATTTGCATCTTGTTGATAGATAACGTCATTCATGGTTCTATGAGAATATAAATATGGGACTTGTCTTAACAACAATCACCCCTGATGAAGACACTAGTTCTGAGTGTCGAAACGTTGGGTAGTCTTTGAAAAACTCACTCGTGCATGTTTTTTCCAAATTGCACTCGAAACCATTCTATTACCTATACAAACACGCGGCGTTTCACCAAGCAAGGCTACACATTTTGAATGCAATCAAAATTATCAAAAACATTGCCCAAATCATAAAATCGTTTTAACTTATCGAAACCCCAAATGCCAAAAAAAACACTCAAAAGCAAAGAATCTCAAGACAATGAGCGACTAGTGAAGCATTGTTAATGAGCGCAAACGCTTGCCGCGCGCAAGCCTTGTCTAATACCTGTCAGTTTTGTTTCTGAAACAACACTGACATTTTTCAATTAAATTATTTTTTATAACATAAGATTTTAGTGAAAAAATTGCGCCCATAGCTGACACCCATCCCACGGAACAATCACGCTTGGTTATGATGCCAGCCTCCTAACCCCACTAGGACTCCAATATTCGTCGATGGACGACTTCGACTGGTTGCATGGGAGGACTTGCACCGAGACCCAAACTCATAACGCGCACCTACGCGTATTGATGCCACCTTTAACTTTTGCCAGCCACAGGATAGTTCTAAGTAGCAATCTATTTATATCCATATCAAAACAACACTGATGAAATTGTGGTACAAGAAGATCTGTAATGCGCATGACATAAAAGTAACATCTTAATTTGCTAGTTCGAAAAACGGTTCTAGAACATTTAGTAATCCTATAATAAGCGAAAGGGAGAAGTGGGGTAACTGTGAACAAGATAACACGCACATGGTCTTGGTCAACTGGGAATCATGGAACCATGCTAAAAAGATATAAAAACAGGTCGTCATAGTATCTACATGTCATCACATCAATTAGTACTCGGATGCGAAACTGCGTTAACAACATAATGTTTGAAAAGACACTCGAAGGCTAAGGATCTTTCTTTAAGAATTCGGGTGGTTTTTGTATTTTCGAATACACTTCGCATCTTAAAATAATTTGTATTTTCGGATGATTTTTTGTATTTCGCATACACTTTGCATTCAACCTTGGGATTTTTCTTGGGATTTTTCCAGAGCAAACAGTTCCGGTTTTAAAAAAAGCTGATTTCAATGTTAATTTATTTTAAAATTTATCATATACTCAGTGATCATACTCCACTAGCCTTAAGTTAACCAGTACTAGTCCCTGCGTTCTTTATGTATTCGTTTGATTTAGACAAGATGAAGTACTTTATCCAAATAAAGTATCACTGATACAGTGGGCTCAGATTGCTAATATATGCCAAACACGGAAAGTGTTTTTCAGGGGTTCTTTACGAAACTTGATCTTGGCAACACTGTCGGTCATATAAAGAGGGACAGACGAAAGATGTAGCGAAACGACTTCATGTATGTAGCGAAACGACTTTAAGTATGTAGCGAAACGACTTCACGTATGTAGCGAAATGACTTTATGTATGTAGCGAAACGACTTGTAGCGAAACGACTCTGTAGCGAAACGACCGGTATTCCCTCACTTCCATCCGTTTCCCTCTGTTATTGCTGGAATAATCTTTCGAACGGTCAAGAAGAACGCGGGAAGGCAAGATAAAAAGCTAAAATGATATTGTTATAGCATCACAAACGCAAGAAGCACGAAGTCGGAAGGAGAGTTCGAAGGAACAGCATTCGACATTCGATACGCACACAAAATTTCCAAGTGATTTCAACTCATCAATTCCTATACAAATCGCTTCGACACAGCAAATATTCAAAGTACATAGTTGCGCATTATATTAGAGTGTTGTACTTACCAGTAAAGAATACAGGAACGTAGAAAATAAAAGCTAAAATCTCTCTGGTAAAGACACACGTCTAGCTTCGAGGAAGACAGTGACGCAGACCCACAAGGCGGAGTCAATGTTGTGATGCGATTAAATCTTACCAAAATAGGAGTGGAAACAATCACGTGATCATTTGCCACACTAAATGGTGTCATTGTGAGAAAAACAAGCCCGATAATTATACAATACAAATATACAATATTTAATTGACCACTCCCCATAGGGGCTTTTCAGGGACAATGATTAGGTTTGGGATTAGGCCCTGTTTACAGAGAGAGTGTGTTTACATAAAGAAGATCCAACATAGCCCCAATTATAAACCCTATTTAAAGCTAATCTCAGCGGGTCACAACCACAACACAACTAGGCCTTATGCAACTGTTACCTGAATTTCAAATTTGTATTTTTTCTTCAGTGAAATACAGTGTTGGCAGACTCTCACAATGTACAAACAATCAAATACAAACAAGTCATAAAAAATATGGAATATCAAATCAACATTTAAAAGTAAGTTTACTTAAAAGATTTCATTTATTCCTTCTGGTACAGCAGCTGTTCACAGTACAAGCACTCATTTTGGTTATTACAACAAATAGTTTTAAAAAGTTTTCCTCAATCTACAAATAGTGACACCTCGATTACAACATTAAAACTTTGAACTATTCTGTGTAATGGAATGTTCCTGCGCCTTGTCCAAAACCATAGCCTTTAGCACCGATTTCCTTTGAGTAGTGAGCCTTGCAGTAAAGTTGACCTACAAATTAAAGTAATTTGATATTGATGTTCCATATAAATGTTCTAATGACTAATGGTAATTAGTCATCACTAGTGGGGGTGGGGTGGAATATATTTCTATTTCATGTACATGTATATCCTTCATGGCCCTTAACTCATTTTCCTTGATACTTTGGCATTTTTTGTTTCAGTAAACAGAGGAGGCAGGAGCATTCACCAAAAATTGTGAAATAATGTGGCATATTAGTCTTTGAACTGTCGAAGTTTACCATGCATATTTCATTCCTGGGCTCTTGATAACAAGGGCTTTTGACAACTCGGATCACATAAGAACAATAGATTTTAGTATCAATGGTCAATATGCACACTTCATAAGGCATTGTTACATAGAAGCTTAAATTTCTCAAAGTTTATAACTCAAGACTGACTTAATATGCTATATTTTCTTGAAATTTTCAGTGAATGCACCTTTCATGCTCTTCTGTCATTAAAATAAAAAAATACCAACAAGTTTTTCACTACATACCATAGATACATGTACTTTAATAGAAGGTTTCACGATAGTGGCCACCATTTTTCAAGTAGGGCAAATGGGCAATCACAATGAATTTTACTTGAATGGTATGTGACTTTACATCTCATGAGTTTACATGTAACTACTCAAACCAGTAGAGAGCAAGAAATAGACAACTTTTTCATCTCTTCTGAAGTGACAGTTTTGTTAACTGCAGATCAATTTCAAAGCAATCACGTGGTGTATTCTTATGTGGTAGCTTCTTGTTATGTGCTTCACAATTGGATGTTTATCATGTGGTACACATGAATACATCACATGATTGCTTTGAAATTGATCTGCAGTTAATGAACCTGACTCAGTTCAGAAGTGATGAAAAAATCATCGATGTCTGGCTCTACTGGTTTGAGTAACTAATAGGTACATGTATTTATCATTGTGTTTGCCCTACTTGCAAAATAGTGGCCCTATTGTGAAACCTTCTATTGTAATAGCCTGCCATTCTGCCAAAAAGTTTATGTATTTATTTTTAAACACCCTGTGCCTAATGCAGCTAAATAGAGTAGTACACTTGTATATGTAGTAAGTTTAGTACAGTAGTTACCTGAGCCATGCACAGTATCAAAGTACATGTAAGTGGTTTTAACTTTAGTGTAGTCTAATTTTTCAATGACATTCAGCAACAAAAATCCTCAAAGTCAAATGCAGTATTTGTCATGTTTATCTAGTACATTTGTGTCTGATTTTCGGTATATTTGTGTCTGGGGTTCATTAGCTCATAGTTGTTTAGAAGTTGCTGTTAAGTGTGGGAGTTGTGGTGGTGTCAAAAAGGTGGGTGTTGTTGTCAGTCTATTGTTGTCGGTTAGTTTGTTAACAAAAAAAAAGTGTAGTGTAGAAGTACATGTAATTGAAGAATAGAGAGAGAACAAGTCTGGTATCCACCCAGGAAAATCTAGTAGTCCCACATTTGGATAGTAAAGTATTTTTGCAAAATCTGTGACCAGTATGCAAGTACGTGCACTAGGCTGATTGATTTGAAATAATTGAAATGTTTTTTTATGTTTATAGATTAATCATTTGTAACATGCCAGTAATGGTTGTGATCAGTTTAGTGGTTGTTCTAAGTTTGTACTAACTTTCCAGTGTAAGCAGAGGTTTCATTAATTTTGACAGTAGCAGACTCACTTGAAGAAGTAGATGGCTGAACTCATCAAGTGAACATATAAATTCATATATGAAATTTTAAAAGTAGGCGGCCGTGATCTTGAAAGTAGCTGCCAGAGTTCACCGGTTGCCAGCTTCTAATGAAATACCTGGTAAGTTGCTGCCTGTAGTTGGTGGAAATTCACTCTGGCAAGTCCCAATCAATATGTTTAGTTTGTCAGTGGTGTTCCACAATGTGGTTGGTTCCATCTCCATTCCTTGTTGCTTGTTTATGGAGATGAACCAACCACATTGTGGAGGAAGCTGACAAACTAAACAAAATATTGATTGTGAGTCAACTGAGTGCATGGATTATTGCACCAAATACAGACAACAACTTACATTGGAAAGTTGCTACTGTACACCAACTAACCACTAAACTGATGACAACAATTACCAGCACCTTATAAGACTTATCCATAACATCTTATGAAGAAACAAACACTTGATGACCCACTATAAAACGTTTTCCTTAACTTGTCACTTATATTTCTACACTGCCTACCAACACACTACATGTACATGTATTTCTTATTTTAACAACAATAGACTAACAACACCCACCACTCCCACACTGACGGCCACACATAACCATAACTCCTACACAACAATGAACCAAGGCATAAAGATAGGCAAACCACCAAATGTGTCGCCAGCGATAAATATTCAGATGAAAATATCAAACATGTTCGATATCGGTGAGTTGTCTCAGTCAATGATCAGGTGAATGTCATAAAGCTAGACACACTCAGTGAAATTTACTGGTGATTGGTTTGCCAGAACGATTTGCTATGAAAATTCACCTAGTGTGCCCCATCCTTAAGAAATATACATGACAGAACTGTCCATGCATGACTTCTGGATTGGGTTAATATCCCCCCCCTTTTTATAATTCATATGTTGAATATTTTATTATATTATTTCATTAGCATTCATTAGTGTATATATTCCTTCTTGACTTGTTAAATTTATTAGTCTTTTTTAGTCTTTTAACCTTGCTGATGGACGCTTAGTCTAAAAGCTTGGTTGTTAATTTTTTCAGTCCTTTTACCTAAATTTTAATAAACTGCTAGTTGAAACTTTAATACAATTGTGAATTGTGGAATGGAAATTCTTTGTGTTAGCCAGACTGCTAACTTTGCTAACCGTGCGTGGGATACTTTTTTCGCAACAAAAAAATGCACACCTGGCGAAGCAAAATGTGTGTTTGCAGGGGCTGGGAACAACTAAAATCAAAATGTTGGACAGATAAAATTATATCCAAATGGCCATTTTCCATAATTTGTTATTCCTTGGTAATAGCTAGGAAGAGGGGGAAAGAGGCCGCTACCTGGCTTATCCTAGTTATTACCAAAAAATAACAAATTGTGGGAAAATGACCTCCAAAAAATCCATATTTTTTGGATATAATTTTTTTGTCCACTATTTTGATAATCGTGTGCGTGTGCGTGCGCGTGAGCACATGGAACGTGCCCCCCCCCCCCCCCCCAAGAAAATCCAAAATATGATTTTTATAATGTCACACATCACATTTGTTCCCAGTCACAGAATAAAGAACTGACTAGTAGTTTAATATCATAACTCTGACCGAATGAGTTTTTGCGTTGCGTTCACGCTTTATCCTGTTAGAGTATTATCTTTACAGTCATTTGCTACTCACTTTTCACTGAAGTGTTCGGTTCGTTCCGAAGTTCACAAGTTCGTTGGGAAGTTCAAAGCTCGTTTTAAACTACGGATTTGATTGACGTCTTGCATTCTTGGTTCCTAGTAGCTGGCAATCAATTGCGTAGTTCAAAACAAACTTTGAACTTCCCAATGAACTTCGTACCGAACTTCTGAACATTTTGGTTAAAAGTGACTAGTGAGTTGCAAATGACTGTAGTTGTCTTTGTAAAAATATATAATATTGTAGTTTTAGACAAAAATTTTTGTAAAAATGAGAGAATGTGTCTTAAAAAATATGTTTTAAAATGTTCGAAATTTTGCTCAAATATGTTGTCAGATCGCGGGAAATGCCATTTCAGAGACTGAATTTTCAAAAATTTTCCCGGGGAGTATACCCCGGGACCCCCCTAAAAGTTGGGCAAATTGGCCTGTATTAGGCAGGAGTTTTTAGAGTCAGAAGGAAAGCTTGTCGTGTCGTAGCTCTCAACGAACTGTCACGGGGGAAAACAGAAATGACACTAGCCATAAGTAATGGTTTATATTACAAAAAGACAACAAACAATTCATTACCTTTGTGCTCGTTGAAAGTCATGCTATCGAGGCCTTTTTTACAAGTGCAGCACTTCAAACATCGTTTGTGCCATACTTCACCATTCTTGCCACTAATCGCAGCCTTCTCGGCGCTGTAAACAGCAGTGTCGCAACAGGGACAGATTTCAGACATGTTTAAATCTAGAACAAAAAAAATACAGCGATTAAAAGCGCGAACAACAACAAAAAGAACACACAGCACCGTCTTTACCGTTCGTCGATGTTCACTGTTCACACCAAAAGCTTGCGGAACTATCTGGACTGTCGGACACGAAACAGCAGCACTTTTTATAAACAACGGAAAGAGACACATATTTGTCATAGACGTAGAAATTCCACGGTGTTTAGTTACAATTACCTTACAAAGTATTCCGCTTAAAAACAAGGGGGGACGGTGATCAAGTTATTCGAAAAACGCGTGGAATAGCACGTTCATTACTTTACATTCTGCCACGATTTTGCTGAAAGTGACGCGTCTAATGAAGTGTTACTTGAGAACAGAGGAATTCTTTAAATGACCATTACCGTGGACCAAACCGTGTCTAGCTTTTAATTATGTCTACGCTGTCCTCTACCGACAATTTTTAAACAGAATATTGGTAATACTGCGGAGAATTGCTCTGAAAAGAGGTGTGGAGCAGGTTAGTGGTGCGGTTTATCGCAGTGTATCGCAGTCTCTTGAATTATCTCCCAATTTTTGCCTTAATTGGTAACGGCCTTCCCAAACGCCAAATAACACGATTTTACATTCGAAAGCAAAACCCGAAGAACTTTGATTCATTTTCAATGCTCTAATATATTATCAAAGTGCTGTTAACCATCCGTTTTGTACGCTGTGGATTTCAGTAAAACGAGAAACACCTACCAGACGAAAAACGCCAGGTGTAACCCGAGCCGAAACAGTGCGGTTTTCATTGTTTGCCATAGCTGAAAATCCGTATGAATTAAAGAGCAGATTGTAAACGATAACATGGCTAACTAAGTTGGGCGGGTAGCTGTAAACTGTATTGTTTAACAAGTTAAGACCGGATTAATTTGTGAAGCTATTTAATTTGGATCCTTTGTTGATCCTTTGGGCTTTTGACAGCATGCTTGTATTTTGACGCCAGCTGTGACAGGACAGTCAATGGATAAACAGACAATGAGTAGCAAGCTGTGTCGTGTAAAACCTCACTCGTTTGTTTCTCGCAAATACATCTGAGCTCAGTGAGCAGAAAAGATGGGTATTAGAGCGTAGTAATAGTCAGGACGGGCCCACATTGATGCAGTAGAAGACTTCTGTCGAACACACGCCCTATATTAAATGACTGTCGTCTGTCGAAGGGAATTCTGTTGTGCGTGATGCGTTTCCGTTTATTATTGCTGAAATAATCTTTCGAACGGTCAACAAGAACGAGAAGACTACATTATAAGCTAGAACAATGTTGTTAGGCTTACAAACACAAGCACTACGAAATCCAAAGTCGACTTCGAAGCAACAGTCTAACAGACAGCATCGACCCACTCCCGAGTGATTTAAAATGGAAATTCGTTCGACATACAGTAAACATTAAAGCAACATAGTTCCGCATTGTATTAAGACTATTGTACTTACCAATAAGGAATTGAAAGCGTAGAAAATGAAGCTAAAATCTCTCCCGCAAAAGCCACACGTCTTTCTCCGAGGACCAGTGACGCAGAGTGAAGGATAAATCTCCAAGGCGGGGTCAATTCTACCTTACCAAAATAGGAGTGGAAACAATCACGTGATTTATTTCCTGTTGCGCAAAGTTGTCGCTCTCGGGGCCCGCGTCTGGAACGTTTGCGCACCAAAATGCGCGAAAGAAAAGCAGCAAGTTGACATTGCTTGACCCGTTCAATCGCTTTGTATACATGCTAAGTAACTGTTGGAAAAGCGTGTTCAGAAATTACGCCTTATTTCTTTTTTAGGATAACATGCTTGCTGCATGCACAAGCAGTCACCGCGTGACCGCGTCGGGTAGGCCCTATCAACCGTATTAATAATTCACCGGAACATTACTATGTTAGAAAACATAAGGTTCTTCGGGCAAAACGTGAACACGAAACGGTTTAAGCGATATAAGCCACGTATTCCATAGTCCACGAAGCTAGAAATTACGAGTTCAATAACTACAAAAACCCAAGCCAGATGGCTTGGTCAGTAAACATAAAACTTCAACAGTTGAGTGATTACTTCTCAAAGCCTTTCAGACTCGTTCCGTTAAGCTTATCTCATCTCGCTCTGCGTGGAGTCCACTTACACAAATGAGTCGTACGCCCATACAGTAGCAAATTCTAGTGTTTGGTTTACAGGAAATTACTAAAGGTGACTATTGCGAGTGAAGTGTTGCTTCAAAGCCCCAAAGTAATCCTAATATTTTACAGAACTCCAATAATAAGCCTTGGGTTTATGTTACAGTCAAACCGGATGTTCCCTTGCGTGCTAACAGTTACAGTTACAACAGATTGCAATGTTGATTGTCTGTTTGTCTAAAGGGCGTGTTCCAGTTTGGAGGAGAGTTGCTCGGCCAGTCGTGACACATGGCGCGTTCTCCGTCTGTGGAACAAGCACTGTTTTTCTCCCCCACAGTGTTTACTGTTTATATGAGACAGGATTAGCAGCCAGGATCTCGGCAAGGTGAAATAAACAATTCCCTATATAATTTTCTCCGGTTGACAGAGAACGTCCGTTGACTGGGCCGAGTCGTTTCTATATAGACAGGCCCTAATTAGGCTAAGCTATTCGCAAAATGACCAAAGTCAAATTTCAGAATTTGGCAAAAATCATTTCATTATAAAATTGCCAAAAAGGCTAAAACGATTGAGCAAATTGGAAATGTCTAGCTCTGAATGTGTAGTAAAGATCTTTCTCAGCAAAGTTCCATTGTTGCCATTTGGTAACTTATTAAACCACATTAAACACGCTTTTCGAACAGTTACTTACAACATACATGCTCAGTAACTATAAATCATTCTTTTAGTCTGGAACATGGTATATAAATCATTCTTTCAAAAACTCATCGTATCGCGACCGTATCGTTTCCGTATATGTGGTAACGTTACCTCCTGATTTACATAAACTTTAGCAGTGATTTTCTCGGCTTAGACAAGGTTATTTTTCAAACTTACTACGCCAATGAATTTACCAAGTGGTTCGTTTTTGATTTTGAAGCCGTTCAATAAACTCGCTGTTCGTGTTTTATCAGATACAAAAACACTGGGCTTCGCCTCGTGTCTTTATATCTGATAAAACACCCTGCTCGTTTATTAAACGGTACTTTAGTCAGGAACAGGGTATATAAATCATTCTTTTAGTCTGGAATGGGGTATATAAATTATTATTTTAGTCTGGGACAGGGTAGGTTTTTCTGGAACATGCACCATTTTTTTGTCATTTTGTCTCGGAAACAGGGTTACAAAAAATATCCAATTCCTTACGCCTGTAGGGTCAAGGTTTCAAAGGTTCAGCGTGCACCTGACTACCCTGAACTCCAAGAAGTACACCCCGGGTCTGTTTCATACAAGTTTAATTTAGTTTGAGTTCGTCATAGACCTTATTCAAAAATGGCTGCCGAATTAAAATTCTTTTATATACATATAAATTAGCCCTTATGATCTCGTTTTCATGTGTGAAATTCAAAGAATTTTTACTTTAAAACGAGATCATAAGGGCTAATTTATATGCACATAAAAGAATTCTAATTCCAGGCGGCCATTTATGAGTAAGGTCTATACTGCTCAAATTTGTTTCTTAGATTCAGATGGATTTAATCAATTCTTAGTGAACTATCAGCCATTCTAGTCAGAGGCTGCATGTATAGTATTTGAAGTAATAGTTCAAATACGAGATGGAGGACTTTACCGGGATTTCAAAGTCCGAGTGCCTATTGAAAATGCGAGCCGAAGGCGAGCATTTTTAATGCACGAGGTCTTTGAAATCCCCAGTAAAGTCTGACGTCGAGTGTTTGAACTGACCTCTCAAACATAGTAATTTACATATTTTCAAAGTCCTAGGACTTTGAAATATTTCAAAACGTCATCACGTGATCAGCTAGATGGATCTTCCTCCGGTTTCAAAACACTAATTAAACATTAATTTCTTTTGTTTTTGGTTCGTGAATTATTAATGAGTTCTCAAATTCATTAATAATTCATGAACCGAAAACAAAGGAAATCAGTACCGAAACGGAGGTTTTGATATCGGAGAAAGAAATTACATAAATTAAGCCAACTTTCGCCTCGATTTTCTCTTAAAATACTGATTTGTTTGAGAAGCTATATCATACACTCGGAAGAGTGTTTCATCAGGATTCCAAACCGGCTCGAAATTTGTTCAAAAACCTCGCCTTCGCCTCCGTTTTCAACAAAACTGTCTCGGTGTTTGGAAATCCTGATGAAACACTCCTCGTGTATGATATATAACGTCAAACACGGTGGTACAGCTATTTGGGAAAACGAGAGGCTGTTGTATCGGCAAAAATACCCTGGGTACGAGTTGGGGTGTATCATTCAATTCTCAAAAATCTCGCCGGCCTCGCTGAAAAATTCTTAAAAAATCTAGAAATCTCAGCAGACTCTTATAAGTCCCCAAAATCTCTGAAAATAAAATGCACTTATAGAAATGTTTAAAAATATAGAAATTCCTGAACAACTGCTCTTGAAAATCTTCGAAAATCTTTACTATGAATTTAAGAAAATTTTCAAAAATCTCATATTGTCGTATTTTGAAAATCTCGGATTTTTGGGAGTACCACTCGTGGGAAATTGTCAAAACTCGTGGGAAAATCCCCCAGGACTAGAGTCAAGCATAGGGCCGTTTACTCCCGACGTTTTCCATCCTGGGTTTATATGATAATGTTTTCAGACGGGACAATTGCGACCGGGACGTTTCACTACACAGCTAGAAAGATGTACTAAAACCACAGAATAACAGAGAAATAAATAGAACTGATTTGACGTTGTACTGGCCCTTACGGCCCTTGTATGTATTATAGGCTTATGTTACGCGCACCAATTACTATTTCGCGCGCTTTTGCACGCATTCCTTCTCCTGATTGGCTCATTTGGCTAATCGGGGGGGAGCGATTTTCGTTGTTGTTAGACACGCTACGAAGAGCATTATTTTTTACCTTTACGCTTGAAGATTCACAAATAAATTGCTTTGTTTACGATCTGAGTTGGTTAACTGCTGGAGAAGGGCCTCAGCTACGGGGCTTGACGGACCAGAACAGTAAAAAAGAAGAAATTCTTCGACGAAAACGTGGTTTGGAGCTTCAAACACGTCGGGAACGACACTCGTGAAATGGCCGAAGCGCTAGTTGATGTCAACGTTTCCCTAGACAACGAAGCCCTAGACAACCAGCCACAGCAACATCAAGGTACTGGGGGGCAAGGAACCTTCGCTGAAGCGACATTGAGCGAAAGAAACACTGAAAATAACGTCGAAAGCCCCGCAATCGACGAAGATATATATCAGGGGGGCGGCATCACAGCCGAAGACGAATGCGACGGCGAGCAATCGGAGAACGGGTCAGCGGTACGGCCTAAAAGAAGTGCAAAACCGTCATTGAAATCGTTGGAGAACAGAATGCAAAACGATTCTATTAAATTAGAACAAAAGGTCCGCTATGCGTACATGTATCTGCGCCATACCCACTGTGAGAATCACTTGTCAAGATCTTGTAAGATCTTGTGCGATCTTGGAAAATCTTGTAAGATCTTAAGAAAAATCTTAAAAGATTTTATCGAGATCTTATAAGATAATTAAAGATCAGAGAAAGTACACGTTCAATTCTCTGACCAAAATAATTTATCATGACGCACAAAAAACTGTGGTAGATCGCAGTCAAAAGTTTACTATAAGTCACGTTAAAAATACTTACCAGTTTTATCAGCAATATCCCCTATCTGCGAAATGTTTTAGTGCAAAGCTTTGTCGGAAATGTAGAATTTAATGACTAACTGAAGATATATCCCAATACAGCTGTTGAGCCGGACACCGCGGGTCTAAACTCTAAAGTATACCCCTGAATCGCCTGTAGGTTTGTGCCATTTTGGAAACTTATACCGTTAGATAGAGCGTTAATTCTGTACAACAAATGTGAATTAAAAAAAATCGTAGAATAGCAACGGAGAAAAATCTATTTGAACTGAGATGAGCGCCAAATATCAAATGTCAATTATCGGGTCAAACGCAATCATATTTAAAGTACCCCTGAATCGTCTGTAGGTTTGTGCCATTCACGAAACAGTCTTCTACAGTTAGATGGAGCGTTAAATACTCTACAACACATGTGAATTAGAAAAAATCGTATAGAATAGAACCCTGAAAAATCATAGTGTTTTAGTCAAAACCTTTGTCGGAAATATAGAATTTAACGGCTAACAGCCGTATTGGGATATGTCTTCATTGCAGTTGAGCCGCCCGCGGATACCGCGTTTTTAAAGTATACCCCTGAATCGTCTGTAGGTTTGTGCCATTCACGAAACTTCAACAGTTATATAGAGCGTTAAATTCTGTACAACATATGTGAATTAGAAAACATGGTATAGAATAGCAACGGAGAAAAGGCTATTTGAACTGACGTGAGCGCAAATATCAAATATCAAATTGCATTATTACGCTATTTACTTGACATACGGTCAAACCACGTCATATTTAAAGTAAATCCCTGAATCGTTTGTAGATTTGTGCCATTTGGGAAACTTGCACGGTTAGATAGAGCGTAAAATTCTGTACAACGTATGTGAATTGGAACAAATCGTATAGAATAGCAACGGAGAAAAATCTATTTGAACTGAGATGAGCGCAAATATCAAATTGCATTATTATGCTATCACTTGGCGTACGGTCAGACGCAATCATTTTAAAGTATTCCCGAATCGTCTGTAGGTTTGTACCATTCACGAAATTCGTACAGTTAGATAGAACGTTAAATTATGTACAAGATATGTGAATTTGAAAAAATCGTATAGCATAGAAGCCTGAAAATCGTAGTATTTTAATCCAAAACTTTGTCGCTTCGAAGGACTTCGTGATATGGCGGACGAAATATTGTTACAGCACAGCACACACTACAGGTCAGTGGTTACCCAAAAAAGCTAACCCACAAACATACATACACACACACACACAACACGATAGCAATATATCTGCTGCGCAGATACAAAAACTATGGGGACAGAGTAGTGGCTGTCATCACAAAATATCGTGACCATACAGAGACAGTGGAAGCCATTCGTGTTGCGATGAAGGATGTACGTGCTACCTTTCATGAATACGAAACAGTATGGCTGTCGTACATGGATTTCCTCGCACGCGCCAACACAACAGAAACCAATCAGGAGAGAGAGTCAGTGAACAATATGATGGCTAGCCGTAAGCAGTTTCTCCAATCGGCTATATCTGACTTGGAGGAGCGCAAACGAGAAGTCCTCATGGAAATAGGATCGATCAGGTCAGGTTCGCGGGCATCCACAGTTTCCTCTTCAGCAGTGCGTGCACAGGCCCGTGCAGAAGCAGCTGCAGCTATCAAGAGAGCCGAGATGCAGAAACACAGGTCCCTTGCTGAGTCGCAGTCCATCTTGCGTATTCAACAAGAAGAGATGGCACTAGCGCGACTCAGGAACGAGGAACAAACTCACATAGAGAGTTTGCGTCTGGAGGAAGAAGCTGCAGTTGCTATCGCAAAGGCTAACGCCATTGATGACGAACTCGGCATTGGGACCAAGCATGATGATCTGCAAGCGTTCGAGTTGCCGGAGGTGAGTTCGAGTCAAAAGGTTGCTGACTTCATCTCCGAGCAACATCCAGAACCAACCCAACCTGGAAGCAATCCCGCTCCCATGTTCCCAGCTCCCCAGCAAAGGTCCACGACTCACGAACCAGTAGTGCGAGATCCCACGGAAATGACACCTACTATCCACCAGTCTCGGACGCGCCAAGCAGCACCTTCCACCACATTGAACCCTTCTGCCCCAGAATTCCACGGTTCCGACAGAAGGTCACCACCATCCAGTGACGCAGACGGCATGAGGTCCTACGTAGATTTCATGGCTCGAAGAGAACTCATCGCCAACAAGATCGAGAAGTTTGATGACAATCCCATGAACTATCATACATGGAAAGCATCATTCAACAATATGATCAAGAATGTCACCATCTCTCCCAGTGAGGAACTGTCTCTTCTGATTGAGTACACAACTCGCACCTCTAAACAGCTGGTACAACGACTTCGGAACGCGTACATTGCCAATCCAGACAAAGGAACTGCAGAACTTTGGAGGAAGCTAGACGAGAGGTATGGTGGCAACGCAGTCTTGGTGAAAGCGCATCTGGACAGGCTATCGAGCTTCACTAAAATCAACTATGGTGACAATAAGAAGATACAGGAGCTAGCTGATCTACTATTAGAACTAGACTGTGCTAAAAAGGACGGTGTTTTGTCAGGACTCAGGGTTCTCGACGAACCTATTTACCTGAAACCAATTGTCACCAAGCTACCTCGAGACGTGCAGGGCAGATGGCAGAAGCATGCCTTCCGCTATATGAAAACCCATGATGTGCATTATCCCTGCTTCGGTGAGTTCGTCAACTTCATCGAAGAAATCTCCCGAGAGAAGAACGACCCAAACTTATCCCTTACCACCATGGAAGGCGAGCAGATAGAAGTAAGAAGTCGAGTCAAACCGCGACGAGCCTACGAGACTGACATACCCGATGTCAACCGCCTCCGCCGAGGAGCCCCACCATCAGATCCCACCAACTGGTGCCTTCTCCACCGGAAACCGCACTCTTTGACCCAGTGCCGCGCCTTTCGGGCCAAACCGATCGCCGAAAGGAAAAGTCTGTTGAAGCAACACGGAGTCTGTTATCGGTGCCTTGCGTCCACGCAGCACATGGCTAAAGACTGTAGATCCGCAGTCAAGTGCTCGGAATGCAACAGCGAGCGCCATCTATCGGCGCTACACGTAGGCTTATCACCTGAACGAGGAGAGAAGGTGCGAGAGGACGCCACACAGTTAGCACCAGCGGAAGAGGCTCTGAATCATGGCGAGGAGGCGATTGACGTAATTTCGAAGTGTACCGCAGTTTGTAGACAGTTTCCAGGTGGAAAGTCTTGTTCGAAGATATGCCTGGCTAACATTTACACCACCGAACAACCTGAAAGTAAAGTTCGAGGTTACGTCGTCATCGACGATCAAAGCAACTGTTCCTTGGCCAAGTCTACGTTGTTCGACAAGTTGAACTTGCAAGGAGAGACAATTGCATATTCTCTACAAACCTGCGCAGGCCAGAGCGAAGTGGAAGGACGAGTGGCCAAGGGCGTGGTCATTGAATCGTTGGACGGCAGCAAATCTCATTTGCTGACGAATCTGGTAGAGTGCAACGCCATTCCCGACAACAAGGATGAAATCGCCACGCCCGAGGTGGCCCTATCACATCCTCACCTCCGCCCAATCGTTGACAACATCCCTGCGCTAGAGGACGATGTCGAAATTCTTGTTTTAGTTGGCAGAGACGCACCACAGTTTCATAAGGTGCATGAATCGAAGAACGGTAGAGGAAATTCGCCTTGGGCCCAGCGCCTTGACCTCGGTTGGGTCATCATAGGCGAAGCATGTATAGACGGGGCACATCAACCGAGTAACGTTTCCGCCTACAGGACGCAGCTGCTGCCCAACGGTCGACCCTCCCTATTCGAGCCGTGTCCAAACGCCATCAACGCCCGGTTGGCTCCAGCCGGCTACAGAAAGGAAACCTTCGTCGAAGGAAGATTCGAAGACGGCTTAGCAAAAACTGTCTTCGCCGTAACCAAGGATGACGACAAGCCAGGCCTCTCGATCGAGGATCGTCAATTCCTCGGTCTAATGGAAGAAACCATGGTAAAGAACGCTGCTGGCAACTGGACAACGCCATTGCCGTTCAAACACCAAGTCGAGAAACTCCCAGAAAGCCGCCCAGCCGCTGCCAAACGCCTCAAGAGTACGTGTCGACTTCTTGAACGGAAACCAGAAATGAAACAGCACTATCTCACGTTCATGCAAGGAGTGCTCGATAAGAACCTTGCCGAACCCGTTCCCGCTGACGATCTGAAAGACGACAAGCCTCATTGGTACCTTCCCCACTTCGGCGTGTACCACCCGCAGAAGCCAGGGAAGGTAAGAGTAGTGTTCGACGCAGCTGCCGAGACAAGCGGGGTGTCGCTTAACAAGCTCCTGCTGTCCGGCCCCGACCTCACCAACAGCCTCTTGGGTGTTCTACTGCGATTCCGGCAAAACCCAGTGGCGGTCACAGCTGATGTGGAACAAATGTTCTATTCATTCTTTGTCAACGAGGAACACAGAGACTTTCTACGTTTCCTGTGGTTCCGGAACAATGATCCAAGTGACGATGTCATCGACTACCGTATGAAAGTACATTTGTTTGGCAACACCTCTTCGCCGGCGGTAGCCACCTTCGGTCTGAAGAAAACTGCAGTAGAAGGCCAGTACGAGTATGGGCAAGACGCCAAAGAGTTCGTCGACAAGAACTTTTACGTCGACGATGGTCTGACGTCTACGGAGGACACCCAGCAAGCCATTGACCTGATGCAACGTACCCAAGCCATGTTGGCAACCGCCAACTTGCGGCTACATAAAATCGCATCGAACGAAGCCCAGGTTTCTGAAGCGTTTTCGACAGATGGGTCGACAAACCTGCAGAACCTCGACATGAGCAAAGATACCATCCCAGTACAACGATCGCTTGGTGTATGTTGGGATTTGAACTCGGACTGTTTCACGTTCCGTGTCGACCTCGAGACAAGGCCGTTTACCAAGCGAGGCGTGTTATCTGTGACGAACAGTCTTTACGACCCACTAGGCCTGGCGACCCCAGTGACGATTCGGGGGAAATTCTTGCTCAGAGCGATGTCGAGCCACCTGAAGGAACGCCAGTTAGAGCAGTGGGACGAACCATTCCCAGAGGAAGAGAAGCCAGCATGGAACAAGTGGTTGGGATCCTTGGCTACCTTGCAGCAAGTTCAGGTACCCCGAGCGTACTCCACGTCCTCACTCAAGAAGGCCCAACGCGTCGAGCTTCACGTGTTCTGCGACGCATCAACGCAAGCCATCGCTGCTGTCGCTTACCTAAAAGTCATTCAGCTAGACGGAACGGTCCATATCTCATTCGTGATGGGAAAAGCCAAGTTGGCTCCGGCACACGCAACGACAATACCCCGCCTTGAACTCTGCTCCGCTGTCCTTGCCGTAGAACTCGCCGATCTTATTCAGGAAGAGCAAGTCGTGAAATTGGACCTAGTCTCGTACTATTCCGACAGCAAGGTTGTGTTGGGATATATAGCCAATCAAACGCGGCGATTCTACATCTACGTCGGTAATCGCGTGCAACGGATCCGAAAGTCTTCGCAGCCCGATCAATGGTGTCACGTGCCCACTGACCTGAATCCAGCAGACCTGGGCACCCGATCAGTCGACGCAAACGCTTTGCAAGACTCCCTATGGATTAACGGTCCGACGTTCCTGCGAAGCTCCGCTACGTCAGAAGCCATCCAAGGTAGTCACGACGCCCATGTCTGCGCTGCAGACGACCCAGAAGTCAGAAAAGAGGTCGTCGCCAAGAAAACCGGAGTGCACACGATCAGCAGACTCGGTGCAGATCGCTTTTCACGATTCTCCAAATGGTCATCGCTAGTGAAAGGACTATCACGAGTAATAGCAGCCATACGATCTCGCCGATCGAGAAGTGCCGATTCCGATACTCCTGCGACAACGGACCCTGGAGAAATCCGTACCCAAGCGGAAATGTTGGTCATCGCTAACATTCAAGAGGAAGCCTTTGGGGACACAATCGAATGCATCAAACGCCGCAAGCAATTACCAGCGTACAGTCCTCTTCTCAAGTTCAACCCTCAACTCGATTCCGAAGGACTGTTGCGCGTCGGGGGCCGCCTTGAACATGCCACAGGGACCAACGACGAACGGCACCCACTTATCCTACCAGCATCGCACCACGCGACCAGCTTGCTCGTGGAACACGCACACATCGAAGTCAAGCACCAAGGCCGTCACTTTACCCAAGGCAAGCTCCGATCCAAGGGGTACTGGATCGTCGGTGGGAAACGTCTGGTCGGGAAGATCATCCGTCAATGCCTTCGGTGCCGACGACTCCGAGGGAAGTTCCAAGTACAACTGATGGCCGACCTGCCACCCGAAAGAGTAACCCCAGCACCACCATTCACAAATGTTGGAATGGACGTGTTCGGACCATGGTCCGTGGTCACCCGTCGCACCAGGGGGGGAGCCGCTCAAAGCAAGCGCTGGGCAGTAATCTTCACCTGCCTAGCCATCAGGGCAGTTCATATTGAGGTGATCGAATCTCTTGACACCTCTAGTTTCATTAACGCTTTGAGAAGGTTCATGGCGATCCGTGGACCAGTGAAGCAACTACGCTGCGACTGTGGAACGAACTTTGTCGGTGCCCGGAACGAATTAGAAGCCGCGCTTGCAGAGATGAGTCAGGAAGACATGACGACCTACCTCGACAGTAATGGTTGCCAGTGGGTGTTCAATCCACCACATGCCTCCCACGCTGGAGGAGTTTGGGAAAGGATGATAGGCATCGCTAGGAATATCTTGAACTCGATGTTTGCAGATCTGCGTACACGACATCTCACCCACGACGTTCTGTCAACCTTAATGGCAGAAATCGCGGCGATTATCAATAATCGTCCACTAGTCCCGGTCTCAAACGATCCGTCTGCTCCTGAAATCCTTACCCCAGCAAGCATCTTGTCCATGAAAACGACACCGGCCCTCGCACCGCCCGGAAAGTTCACCCCAAAGGACATGTATACATCGCAATGGAGGCAGGTACAGCATCTCGCGAACACCTTCTGGGCGCGATGGAAAAGGGAATTCCTTCCCTTGCTTCAGCCGCGCCGGAAATGGCGGAACGAGTTGCCGGATGTCAAGGAAGGCGACTTGGTTTTGATGCGCGATCAGCAAGTCCCTAGGAACCTCTGGCCGCAGGTGGAAGTGGCCAAAGAGGATTGTAAGAAGCGTTACCTTAGACCGGTAACAGAACTTATCGTGCTGCGCACCGTGGAAGAGTTATCTCCCACCGAGTAACACTATTTCTGCCTACTGCAGAAAGAAACTGTTGACATTAGAGACACTTATTATAGTGGTGCTTGCACCAGGCGAGGAGTGTACTGGCCCTTACGGCCCTTGTATGTATTATAGGCTTATGTTACACGCACCAATTACTATTTCGCGCGCTTTTGCACGCATTCCTTCTCCTGATTGGCTCATTTGGCTAATCAGGGGGGAGCGATTTTCGTTGTTGTTAGACACGCTACGAAGAGCATTCTTTTTTACCTTTACGCTTGAAGATTCACAAATAAATTGCTTTGTTTACGATCTGAGTTGGTTAACTGCTGGAGAAGGGCCTCAGCTACGGGGCTTGACGGACCAGAACAGACGTATTATGAAGAGCTGCTGTCCTCCTACTAGCCGTTATCACTCATTTGTATCCGGAATTAACAACTTAAGAATCAAAATAAATACTCGAAACGGTATCCGTCACATCGTCCCACTTAGGGGAACAGAGCATTTATATCGCGAAAATTGTCTCTCAAGCCGGGATCCCGGGACGTTTTTGTTCCGTCCCGCCTAACCGGTGCCCCAGCAAATTTTTTAACAAAACGATGACAAAACTTTTTAAAAGTAAAAAATATATATTTCTGAATGATAAATTATAACAACTAAATATATAATATAACTCTTTTTTGCTTTCAGTAAAGAGCGTGTTGGCTCGAGGTTAATGAAGGGCTCCGCGTGAAACGTCACTAGTCTGATTTCGTTGTCGAAATTCTTGGCAGCTCATCATTTTCTAGTTTGCCGTTTTTCAAAAAACGGTATATACGGAAGTATTTATTATGCATGGTAGTCATGATTCGCAAACGCAGTAGATGCCTTTTTTCAACCAGCGATGAATCTCAAAAGCGATCCGTATTGGTCATGCTTATAGTTGAGGGATAGGTGATGCTGGCTTTGCCATTCATGTGCAATTCTTTGCCATTCTGAGGGATAGGTGATCAGGAGTGGCTTTGCCATTCATGTGTTCCACCATCAAAACTGTGTAAAAATGATTAGTTTTTGTGCCGGGTGGGACACATTTTTTTAGGGGGGGGGGGGGACATATTTCCTGTAACAGTAACACCGGCAAACACATTCTTCATATAAATGAAATGAGATAAATAAAACTGTAGCGATGCGACCCCGCCCCGGCAAACGTCGCTTCCCGCCTTCCATGTAAACAGCGAATTTCAGGGGGCGCGGAGCTGGGGGCCGAGGTGTGCAATGCGCACCTTTTTCGTTGATAAACTGAAATAATACATCGCAGAGTATATGGGTAAAAAAAAATGTCATACAGGAAGTCAGTGATAGCATATCGGTAAGAATGCGAACGAAAACGCGTCGTCCTTTGTTTTTATTGGTAACCTTCAACAGACTAGTCTATGGTCACAAATTAATATACAAAATTCAAAGTCTAATTTGGACAAAACCTTTGTTGAAAGTGATAAAATGTGTTTGAAAACATATCTCAAAATTTTTAAGATCTTGTTCAAAGTGCTGCTAAATGATGCGGGGAAATCCATTACTCGATTTTTTTAAATTTTTCGGCGAAGTATGCTTCCAACACACTCCCCCTCCCCAAACAAGTTGACATTGTCTCCCCCCTTCAGTTTTAAATCCATACACAGTGTCCAAAGTTCTTATTCTTCCCGGCTTTGTTCGAGTATTAAACGGTGCCTATGAAACGAATTACGAAGATTAAGTCTTAATTGAAAGAACACTTAAAATGAGATCTTTTGCAGTTTTTCGTTTCCTTGCTTCGTTGTTGAGATATTTCAGTTTGTTTGATATTTATAAGTAATAGCATGGCATTTCGGTTGATTAGTGATTAAATTACCCAAAAGCCTCGGGAGGTTTAGTAAAAGTCCCGAGGGCGAAGCCGAGGGTCTTTTACTAAACCTCCCGAGGCTTGAGGGACATTTAATCACTATTCAACCAAAATGCCATGCTATCACTTTGTAATATTATGGTTACCAAGGAAGAACGAGAGTTATAAAACAAGAACGCTTTTGGCGGAGTCAACAACTTCAAAGTGAATAAATTATTGAGTTGTGATTAATACTATTGGGAATTCGATAAGTGTATTTGTTAGTTATTATATGCATAAGCGAACTTTGGCGTAAGCATTAGTATGATTAGTTACTAATCGGACCTAATGCATAAAGATTAGGTATGATTTGCCAAATCAAAACTCTCATACAGTGGAGAAATGCTTTTTAATTCATTGCCTACTGAGTTGAAAAATATTTCACTGTAATATCCTACAAATCTAAATTGAAACAATTTTTCCTCCAACTGAATTATAAAGTTGACCACTTAGAACAATTTTCATGTTCTTGTTGCAAACATCTTGTTGAATGTACCTGTTACTCTTAGGGTTTTTTTTTATTGTATTTAGTTAGTTGTAGAGTAAGAATGTTCAATAACATGCATGCATTAATGCATGCATGTTGTTGAGCATTCTTATTTTTATTATTTGTTAAAATATTTATTTATTTACCGCCTTTCCTTTGTATTTAGTTAGAGGGCCATTAGGAAGAATACTCTCTTGAGTAATAATGTTATTTACCCTCATGAAATTAAGTTTATTATTATTATTATTATTATTATTATTATTATTATTATTATTATTGTTATTATTATTATTATGATTAGTTACTAATCGTACTTCATGTGGAAACAATGAAAACCGAGGTGGCCATGAGTTTCGTAAAATAAACACTTTGACGTCACTTATCGGAGAAAGTTATATATTTTTGCTATTATCAAACATAATCACTTGAAAATCTACATGTTTGGTCTGGTGGGAGACACATGCACCCACACGCTACGTAAGTTTGAATTGATTTTGGTTTGATAATAGCAACGATATATATATATATATATATATATATATATATATATATATATATATATATATATATATTTATCACATACTATATATGTATAGGTTATATACCGAGAACGCGGGATATAAGTCATATTTATATCACGATTGAGTCGGTTTTCTTTGATGTACCGCGGGATATATACAGGTTATATCCCGTGAATAAATAATTAGATAAAACTTGTGGATATAACTCGAAAAATCTTTATCGAAACTCTTCGAAATTGACGAAACCTTGTTCGAAAACCTCCTCAATCGTGATATAAGTCGGTTATATACCTCGAACTTGGGATATAAGTCATATATTGACCCTCGGGACCTTCGGCCCCTCGGGTCAATATATGACTTATATCCCGCGTTCTCGGTATATAACCTATACATATTGACCCGAGGGGCCGAAGGTCCCGAGGGTCAATATATGACTTATATCCCAAGTTCGAGGTATATAACCGACTTATATCACGATTGAGGAGGTTTTCGAACAAGGTTTCGTCAATTTCGAAGAGTTTCGATCAAGATTTTTCGAGTTGTATCCACAAGTTTTATCTAATTATTTATTCACGGGATATAACCTGTATATATCCCGCGGCACATCAAAGAAAACCGACTCAATCGTGATATAAATATATTTATCACATAAATGATATTGGGCATTTCACTCGATTACATAGCATGTTCTAAGGATTTATGGTGAAGGAAAACTCGAGTGTAGAGTATATACATTTTAAGACCAAACCGGGAGCAGTTGCGAAAAATGCAACTACACAGGCCCTCCGGCAGGAATCGAACCCACGACCCTGCGACTCCAGCGCAATGCTCCGACCACCGAGCCACGGAGTCGCAGGGTCGTGGGTTCGATTCCTGCCGGAGGGCCTGTGTAGTTGCATTTTTCGCAACTGCTCCCGGTTTGGTCTTAAAATGTATATACTCTACACTCGAGTTTTCCTTCACCATAAATCCTTAGAACATATTTATCACATACTTGTGCCTTTATCAGGGTGATAACAGCGGGACATAAAAACGATATGTCCCGCTGTACCGCATCTGTCCCGTCATATATCCCGCTGATAAATAGGTTATCATATTCGTGACTCGGTATATCAGTTTTATCGCTTTCAGGACGATATCGTATAAATTGTCCCTCTTTCGCTGCGCTCACTCGTGACAATAACAATATCATCCCTCAAGCGATAAAACTGATATCACCTCGTCCCTCATTGTACCGAACGTCGTACCAAGCAAAGACCGCAATCTGGGATGCATTTTCCAAATAGAAATTAATGATTCCGATTCTTGCTTCCGATCAGATAGGCGACTTTCTGAACAATCCCTGACGATTGGGGAAAGGAAAAATCCCCGATTCTTCCGACAAGTGAGAATATTTATAAAAAAAAACAGTTAGGTGAAATGACCTGCGAACGAGTCTTTTTTATTTATTGTATACATGGATATCCAATGCTTAATTTGCATATTAGAGGTGAGCCGATCATCGGCAAAACATCGGTAGAGCCGATTATCGGCTAGTTTTTCTCACAATCGGCCATCGGCCGATTGTCTTTCGCCATCGGATCGGTTGTCTCGTGACTCTCGTCTTCGTATTTCGGCTCTCTCGTCCTCGCACTACTATTTATAGTCTTTTTTTAATATCGGTTTTTCGGTATTTTAATTTAAGAAAATTGAAATCTACGGTATATTATCGGTATTGCGCGAACGCTGAAACCGACTATCACTGTTTTATTTTCTCTCGCGATTTATTATTAGCCGCGATGTTTGTTGCAAGAAACTTCTGTTACGGAAATTAACAGAAACCAAACTCATTGCAGTTTATCGGGTGGGACAGAACGATCCTTTGTTTCGATCTCCCAGTGGAATAACGTGTTTTGCGAAGCCCTAGTTTTGAATTTGAAACTATTTTCCGGCAAAATTTGTGACATAGTGTCATGACTCATCTTGAGGACGGGTAATCACTAATGCATTTTCAAACATCGGTTTTGCCGATTAATCGGCCGATGGTGGGAAAATATCGGCTCTTAACAATCGGTATCGGCAATAGGCTTTTTTCAAACATCGGCTCACCTCTATTGCATATCGAAGAAATATCTCAACGACGAATTGGCTGAAGAAACGAAAAACTGCCATGTTGTTTTGCCATGTTAAAGTGCCTATGAAGCGAAAATCAAGTTTGTCTTATTTGAAGGAACACTCAAAATGGTAGAGTAACATTTGACCGACTTAACGATCTTTCCTTCTCTTTTAACTTGACTACCAGTACGAAAAACTTAATTTTCAACAACTATAAAATTTTCTATTTACGAAATTTTTTAAAAAATTAACAAACATGATTTTTCCAGAAAAAAGATTATTCGTTTTACAGAATTTTTTTAAAATCGGCCAATTGATCACTAATACTTCAAGAAAAGTTTTAATGAAAAGAAAATTGGGAATCACCAAAGTTTTTCTCGAATTAAATCACTTGAAGGGTAATTGGTAGCCATTTTGAAACGTCATTGTTGCCATAGCAACAACTGTTACTATTTGGTAACAACTGTTACTATTTGGTAACAGTTTTTGATTGTCAGACTGTCTAACTATGCATAACATTTAGTTTTATTCTTTTCCCGAATTGTTTAATTACGTGTTTTGGACTCTCAAACTTGTATTTTCCATTTTTCAAGAAACTGTATTGAGCCACCTTAACACTAATCAACTATTAATAATGGCAGCATTGCAAATTAAGTTTATTAACAAACCCGAGTTAAACTCTGGCCTTATGGCTAGCAAAGAACTGTCACTTTGGGCCTAGTAGTCTCTCTACTTCTATAGTGTTAGGTCTTCCGACGTCTGGTGTAATTAGCTAGTGATAGGTTTTCTAACTCGTGTAAATGGTGATAGGTTTTCTTTTCTTTTGTTGCCGATGATGTCACCGAACTTTTGACTTGTAGCTATATATAGACCTGGCATGTTTTTGTATTTTCACTTGTCTGATGATGACTTTGAAATAAAGTCGAAATATTACAATTTTCAACATAGTTCCACTTGTTTGACTCATATCTTGAGTTTTCAGGATGGCATTATTCTTCGGAATATGTTTTATTCCATACTTTTTCAACTTGTCGGCTGGTCTTTGGTTTTTAGAGTAACATATTTTGCAGATCAGTTCGTTTCCTTGCCTGGTTGTCGAGATATTTTAGTTTGATATGCAAATTAAACATTTTGTCGAGATATTTTAGTTTGATATGCAAATTAAACATTTTGACGTCACATGTGCATAATGAGTTATCGACGAAAAAGCATAAAATGATAGAGTAATATCTTTAAGTTTTGCAGTTTTTCGTTGCCTTGCTTCGTTATTGACATATTTCAGTTTGTTTGATATGCAAATTAAACGTTTTGATGTCACTTATCGGAGAACTGAGTTATATATCTTTGCTATTATCAAATACAATAATCACTTGAAGATCTACATGTTTAGTGTTGTGGGCAAAACACATCCACATGCTTCATTCAAATTAATTTGGTTTGATAATAGAAAAGACATCTAACCTTCTCCGATAGCTCATTATGCACCTATACGACGTCAAAATGTTTAACTTACATTTCTCAAATTCATGAATAATTCATGCTGAGCTAATTAACCAATAATAAAGGCCATTTGATCACGAGATGGCATTTGGATATCCCGGTGAAACACCCTCAACTACAAAAGACTACAATCAGATTTTTCCTGCATGCGTATAAATTAAGATATTTGAGGAAAGTCACCAGTGATCTTCCTCAAATATCTTAATTACGCATTCAACACAAGCTAACAGACATATCAGAATGAGAAGACAAGACAAGACAAACATCATGACACATCGCCAGCTAAATTTCATGACATTTCGCTTTGGTTATAGTAATTTTAATTCTTTCAAAAAACAACGGTTGAACGAGAAAACGAATTGGTAAAACAGCCAAGCGAAGATAGGCTTGTGAGCTAATAAACTCTGCATGGTTGCCTTCTCAGCTACAGACAGTCACGGTGTGTTGGTAACGATAAAATTAAGGTATTTGTCGCTCCTTTTCTAGTCGAAAACTTTTCTAGTCGAAAACTCGAAAAGTCGAATTTCTTGACTGAATGCTTCTCAAACTTCTTTGAGTTTTCAAATATAGCCAAAACATCCTCAACCATTTGAAAGACGACAAAGTCAGGTATACGCGGCTTCAACCATGCATCTTCCTGACAAACAACTCGGTATGAATAAATTTTGTACACCTTGGTTATCACCATCCCACGCGCGAGGGTTTATTGAACATTCATTAAAATCGTATTCATTTGAGAAGTCATGAACAACTCGAGCTCGTGTCTCACCGGGATATCCAAACACTCGAAAACAATTAACAGAAACACCCGCGCTTCGCGCGCGTGTTTTCATACATTATTTTCTCGTGTTTGGATATCCCAGTGAAACACTCGCTCTCGTTGTTCATATATAACTTCAGACAAACTAAAATATTTCAACAACGAAGGAAGAAACGAAAAACTGCAAAATATGTTACTCTAAAATTTTAAGTGTTCTTTCAAATAAGAGAGACTTGATTTCCGCTTCATAGGCACTTTAATCCTTTCACGCATGGTTTTCAGAGACTTCTCCCCTTGACGAGTAACATCGTCTGGCGTTAGACAGAGTAGAAAGATAAAGTTGTTCCACAACAACGATGCGAATGAAGGCGTTAATTGTGCATGGAAGACAGCACTGCGAACGTAATGTTTCGGTCAAATCGATACGTGCCATTGAACCCCCAGTAAACTGGAACGCTAACTCCATAAGATAGGCCCTATGATTGGGTGAAGTCAAACTTCCGGCCGCTGGGGGTCATGAAGAGCACAATGAAAAACTGAAAACTCGCTGCAACAAACAACCATTTTTTAGACCTAAAGTTTTTTTATAGATGATAACGAAGAAGATAGTATGTATTGGGCTTATTGGCCTTGTACCTGAACAATTTCTACACACGAAAATGGATTGAATAACGAAATATCTGCCGAACAAAAGCAATTGCAAAATTCGAGTCCGAAACTCGTACGGAAAATGCAGGTTTCTCTTATTTTTCTTTGTTATCTCAAAGGTTTGAAGGTTGTCTTGCCAAGAATTAGTAATAAGATAATGCTAAATTATAGCTTTAACTCAAGTTTCAGTTATGGAAGTGCTAAATCTGACATTTTTCGATACGAAGAGAAATTCCAGAGCTGTAATAAACACACGGTAAAGTGCATTTTGTTGTTTGTTTCCTACTGAAAAATTGAGAAATTTAAAACCCAACTGTTTTTATAAACAACCTAGTTTTAAACCTGGGTTTCATATGTATTTTCTTTATATTTGTCCAAACCAATGGCAATTTTGGTTGCGTATTGTTGACTTTCATTTGAGAGCTTACATTTTTACTGTTTTCCTTGTTTTTACTCGTCATGTCAGTGTTCACCTACTCTACGGTATATTGGAAGTTGATTTAAGCGTAAAAGTGGTTAACAAGTTTAGTTTTTCTTTGACTTCAAGCTGTTTTTCCAACCCAGTTCACCAAATTCAGCTTCATTTTCTCTCGGTTATACAGTAAAGGGACTGGGGTTGACGTGCATGGCGGCCCCCATGTTGGCTTCAAAACGTGCAAGCAAGTTAGCGTTCCAGTCTACTTAGAGTTCAATGTTGCGTGCCCATTCCTCCCCCCCGGGCCAACCCCCGGGCATTTTACAATTTTTCCAAAGATGGTGCTAATTCCCTGGGGTGCATGGGATGAAAAGCAGGTGAATGAAAATGTTCCAGGGTGGGGCTAAAAATCTGTGATTAACAATATTAAAATCAGTATTTTATTAAGGGTACAAGCGAGCTAAACATATCAATCTCCAGTAATATACTGTTATTTTAAATTGGTAGATACTTTTAATATACATTGATAAAAATGCGCGTTGAAAAAATGCCAGAGGGAGAGGTACACTATTCAATTGTGTCTCCCCCCTCCTTGCCTTTTGGTGTAAAGGAACGAGGCTTATGGAATATGGGAGTAACTAAGATTATATATCTCATACCCCACCCCCGGGCGAAGATTTGTTTTCAAATGCTCCACCCCTGGGAAGGTCAATGCCGGTCAAATGCCCGGCGGCGTCCCCGGGGGGAGATACACTCGTATTTGACTGATACATAACGGTGAGAAGACCCTGGGTACGAGATTGATTGCTGATACTTTGTGAAAATTTTTGTAAGTTGATGTGCTAATTATGACGGCAGTGATGATTAGAAAATGCAATTAAAAACGCACAATACCCATGGAATTAAACAAAAATCTGATAACAATCTCATGTGTTATTATAATTTATGCATTTAATTCAGTGCCACGTTTAATCATAGTTAATAGAACATGTGCATGGTTTGGAAGCTCTATTGTCTTTTAATATGAAGCATGGTCATGTTGAAACTGACAATGGAGTTCCTTATATGGAAGTAAATTCTATGGATACGTGACGATGAAGCACCACAACGCGTGACGATGAAGCAACTCACTAATTAAACCCCATCGTTGCTATTGGATGACTGCTTCATTATACAGAAAATACAATACCGTGAAATTGCAAAATTTCCATAAACTTGAACAAAAACATAGAGCAATCACTTTGGACGAGTTTCCAAACCATGTACATGTTCTATTATAACTATATGGTTTAATACATTTCAGACGTTGTATCCGTTTCACTGTGACGCCTAAAACTAGACGAATTTAGCTCTTGAGACAAATCTATTCGTAATTTAATTCGTTTTATAGTCGCACTACATTCGCATTACTATGAAACGAAATTTCACCTCAATTTTTTAAGATTGTATTTGGAAGAACACCTAATATAATGAAAAATGGCTTTTACATACCTTTCAAAATCTTATCCCATTCTTAAATACACGTTGTATGTGGGAGAAAACGGAAAATCAGTCATATCTTTGGATTGGTTCAACTACACGAAACCACACATTGCAGATGTAATCAGACCATACCCCAAGGGAAAATTTTAACTTTTGATTCAGTTTAGTGTAAAAACCATTTTTCATTATCTTAAGTGTTCTTCCAAATACAATCTTAAAAAACTGAAGTGAAATTTCGATTATTTCTACCAAAAATCCGTCCAATCGCCGTTTTGACCTTTCTCACATAAAGATCAACACTTCTCCTTCCTCAGAAACGTCCAACTTTTAAAAATACCTATCCAGAACCTTCCAGGGCCGTAGATAGCGGGGAGGGGGGAGGCTGGGGGGGGGGGGGGGGGGGGGCAGCAGGGGCAATTGCCCCCCTTCCCCCTCCCAGAGAAAATCCAAAACATGATTTTTATGATCTGAATGTCACACATCACATTTGTTCCCCCATACAAGTTTGGCAGTCTTACTGCCCCCCTGACTAAAAAATCCTGCTTACGGCCCTGCAACCTTCGATTTCCACGGCTAAGCCATCGACTTCTTCGAGCGGAAAGTTCGTATGGCATTTGAATCGTCCACAACGGTTTGAAAAATGAGCTTTGGGTACCATATCCTGGAGGGTGAGAGTTAATTGAGAGTTAATTATTGGACGAGATTGAGCATGGTGTCAAGAATTATCACCTGATAGAGTCAAGGCCTGCTTTTCCTTCCTGTGGGACGGAAACTTGCAGGCGGAGGGAAGAGGGCCTGCATACAATTCTTTACCTGGCCGCATGTAAAAAGCCGGATTTTGTTTTTTCGTCTGATTGGTCCATAAGACAAAAAAACCCGAAAAGCCCTATTCTGATTGGTTTGTGTACATTTAATTATGAATTAATATGACTGATTTACATAATTAACAGAGCGTCTAACGAATCTAGCGATTCAACGATGTCACAGACGATGTTTAGACGGAAGGTTAAAGTAAAATATCTAAAGAAAGAACGCGCAGCGCGAATGTATAGAAAAAGTCCTGTTTAATGAGGATGTGCTAGCTGTACTCTGTACTGGTTATGGCAAGAGTTTAACTAACTTCTCCCAAGCGTCTACGAAGAGAGAGCGAAGAGAGTTTATAAGAGACGTGCTTGTGAAGGAATTACTCCGAAACCATTCTGGATTGTAGTCGTGAGTCCGCTTAAATATCTAAGGAAACAGAACGTTTCAAACTTGGAACGGCTAGATTGTGCGATTAAAGCTTCGTCGATAGGAAATTCAGAAAATTCATTTGGGGGCGGAAAGCGGCTTGGTATAAAGAATTGTATCAGGCTTTATTTCTCGTCTTCTCGCCCGCCCGCCCGTGCCTCGTCCCCACTTGCTTTTTTGCGGAAGACGAGAATAGTGCTTGATACTCCGGTTGAGGCAAGGTTTGTATTATGCACCGAAGCCGATAATTGCCGAATACCTTAGATTGGTAATGAAACTTGAAATTGTGTTTCTCTATTTTGGCCTTTTCTCCGTGCAGTCATATACACTTAATGTCTGCTCCCTAGCTAGGGAAACCTGGCGGGGAGCATGCACGGTTGGCGTGTGCTGTTAGGGTGCTGCCTCTCACCAATAGTTAAGCCCGGTTGGACGGGGTTAGTACTTGGATGGGCGACCGTCTGGGACACCCCGTTCTCGAGCTTGGGACTCATGTGAGTACAGTTTAGTTGGTCTCTCCTGTGCTCCGAGGGTTTTTCGCCGGGTTCTCTTGTTTTCCTCCCTCCGTAAAATCAATACCTAGGGCTTAGTTGGGATCCGTATAGTGGAGAATAACCTTGGAAGGGACCTAGAGACCTATATTGTTACTTCTCCTGTTACCGCCAGGTACAAATGTTGATAAATAAATATAAATAGTTAGTTTTGTTTTCCCGACTGAGTCTTGATGTTTCCCGAGACGAAGTCGAGGGAAACATCGAGATTCGAGGGAAAACCGAGGGAGCAGACATTAAGTGCTTTGATATAGCTTGAGGTTCGCTGAACAATTTCGACGTTTGTCAAGGGAAAGTACACAAACGAAAAGACAAACTGAAATACTTATACCAAAACATTTCGCCTGGCTCTGTAATTTCACATCAAACAAACAAATATAAGTCTCAGAACAAAAGAACAGCAATACATTTCTCCAGTTAATCTTTACACATGCTTTGAAGACCTATAAATATTCTTTTTTTCGTACCAAACAAGCTTTTGTTTATAGGAAACCGAGAAGAGTTCAACGTTCGAGCGGGCAACAATTGAAAACTTATTGACCAAGCAGGCAATAAGTTCTCAATTATTCCCCGCTCGGTAGACATTGAAATTTACTGAGCTCAGGTCATGCGACCACAAACCAACCAATGACAGTCATCGTTATCTCCAGTGAAACTCTAGCTATATAACAATAATGATTATTATATGACTATTTCCGCGAGCGATCTGGAACGTGAAATCCCGAAATTTGATTGGTTCCTGAGCGGTCTGGAATCTGCCGTTCCGGACCGAGAATTTTATAAACAAAACGAAAGTCACGCCAGTATACATGCAACAAGAACGATAATAATTTCAGAACTACTCATTGTTGAAATATATCGTGCAGGTATGTTGTTAGAAATTGTGTTAAGCTTTCATTTGATGTATGGTTTAAGTTTCCATGTTATGTGAAACTTTTTAAAATGTTCAAAATGTTCGTAACAGTGTTCGTAATAATATAACATTTACTTCTCACAAATATTATAGAATTTCAAAAGTTTTTTTATTCAAGTATGTAACGTACAACATTGGGCGATATGTCAAACAAAAGCAATTGAAAAATGCTATTTGGTTGGGGTAGCAAGTTCAGGATTCTAGCTAAACGGAAAGTACTTTAAAAATGAGAAAACATATGCCATTTTAATTTAGAGAAAACATGAGAAAAATCTCTTTAACAAACTGATCAACGGAGCCACGTTCAAAGCAACTTTTCTTCTTCTTTTTAGTTTCAGCTAAAACACATTCTTCACTGTTCATCTCAACACCATAAATAACAATAAACACATTGGCACCAGTCCCTGCGCCACCTACATCACCAGTATGCACTGTAATCTCATAAGGTACATGTGGTGTGTATACTTGTTGAGCGTCTTCAATGGGGTAAAGTTCTCTTTCTAGCATGCCATCATCTTTGCCTTTGTCTAACCAAAGGAAAAGAAAGAGAAAGAAAGAGAAAAAGAAAAAAAAATGCTAGAAAGAGAACTTTACCAGAGAAAACATATGCCAAAGTTACTTATGGTTTAATCGACTCATCATATCTTCCGCTTATTAAAAACACTACCAGGTACAACAGATCATCCAGACGCAACACCAGTACACCTAAGTACGTAGTTCCATGCGATGCAAAACGATAACACACCAAAGATCGTTTTGGATAAGATCAACTAGAACTTCAGTGGAACACTCTAACTGATAAGTTAGACTTAAACATGATTAGTCTTAATTTATCCCCGAGCCCGGGCGTAGGGCCGAAGGCCCGGAGCCCGGGTGAGGGTGCTAATCTCGACGTGCGTGGAGTCCACTTTACACGCGAGATGAAAAGCCGAAAGCAATTCTGAAACCTGTTTGTATATATATATGTTATCAAATCCACAACTTGCGCAGTTCGAATAGCAGGGTACTGGTAACTAACCTGTTAAATTATTCAAATTATTTAAATTTACGTCAGCAAATATATAATTTATAAGTTCGGATTACGAAATAGTTTTTCAACGATCATGACGAAACAAATCTTTGCCAGAAAAATGGTTTCAGCTAAAATGCTAAAATGTACATTAATATTACTATGGAAAAAGACCAAAGAAAGAAGACTAATAAGAGATGTGGCAGCGAGAAAAAGACAACAATACCACTGGAAAAAGCCTAAAAATTAATACGATAAAGACCGAAAACGATGCCGACCGAAATGTAAAACTGAAAGAAGGATGTGTCCTGAAACTGTTCAAAGCCGGTAAGGAATTTTGCTCTGGTGTATTCTACATAACTCGAGAGGGAACGATGAAGAAATTTTGAAACAAACGGCTTTTTAGATCATGAAGAGAACTGAATGATGCCTTGTTATGTTTAACTTAAGTCTATGTGTCAACAACGAAAAAAAGTAAGAAACCGCGAACGAGAAAAACAATCCGAAAAGACTAGATGTTTGTGGTAACAAAAGCAGAAGAAAGTTTAACGGTAGGAGATTCGTATTACTATTTACCAGTTTAGCTGAGTTAAATCGGAAGAAATCTTGAAAATGAAAATTAATATAAGTAATAGTTTGTCTAGAATTGTCTTTGAACGCTAGGACGTTGACATTGCGTCTTTTCTTGGCCATTGTTTATATATTATATATTTTTGAATGAAAATTTGTTATTTGCTTCATCTCGTTGTTTGTTTGTTTGTTTTAATATTGACTTTGCATGTTCTTTCGGTGTGTCAATACATGGCTACAGATGAACCTTGCTAACTAATTTTCTGGGATGTTTTCTGATCTGTGTGTCATTTATAATACAACTAAAAACAGAAATTAGGGGGGGGGGGGGGGTGTTAAAAAATGCATATAAAGCGGGCGAGGGGTTGTTGCGTTCATGTATTTCTAGTTTAA
This sequence comes from Corallium rubrum, assembly GCA_964035015.1. Taxonomy (NCBI): domain Eukaryota; kingdom Metazoa; phylum Cnidaria; class Anthozoa; order Scleralcyonacea; family Coralliidae; genus Corallium; species Corallium rubrum. The sequence continues at coordinate 4,660,775 of OZ036001.1, forward strand.
GCCTGTAATGTTTAATTACTATTTCACTGCCTTGGAGAAAATGTACGACTGTGAAGATCCACCTACATGTAAGACGATCTGTCCAAGATGCCACAGCTCACGGAGCCTATTAGGCCCAATAAACTGTTGCTATTAGAACTGTAATTATTATTTTATTGTCAATTGTCTATATTTATTTTTTTCAGTCTTTTGTGGGCCCGCAGTAATTGGCCATGCTGTTGCGGATACCCAGCCATTTTCTTTTTAGTGTTATTATTTTCAGTGTTTATGTACATGATTAGATGGCAGAGCTAATAAAATAAAATTTTGGTTTAGTTCGCAAGAAAGATGGTGGCGAATACGAGCATAACACTTTGTCAAGTTTTCACAGAACGTTTACAACACTTGTAGTCATATAATAAGCTACTTATTAACCTCGCTTGTTCGTTCAGTGTACTAGTGAAATATCAGACCGACGTTTTCTGCACGTCGGTCCGATATTTCACTAGTACAGACCTCACGCTCGGTCAATAAGTAGTAATTATTATACGGCAAGCGTCACTTCCGGTGAAATAGCGCGCAGCGGTCCATTACGGAAAAAAAACCAAACAAATTTCTTATCAGCCATGTTGTTTGCAACTAAACAACGAAAGAAAACCGCAAGAATTTTGTGAATTCAACAACCTGAGGACTAAATTATGTATGATTGGGACGAGAGCAATCTGGAAGCGAGTTTAGGAGTCCGAAAGCGATGACAACAAAAGCAACAACATTGAAAACGATGAGTTTATGTCACACGCTCGAGGTCACACTAAACTGCATGACTAAAGTACGTATCATGACAAGGTATAAATGTAAGGTTTGTTGTTTCAAAATGCCAGAGAAATATCAGACCTCGGTCTTTGTGTACAAACCTCGCCCTACGGGCTCGGTCTGTACCAAAAAGACCTCGGTCCGATATTTCTCTGTAAAAACCTCGCGTTCGGTTAATAAGAAGTTATTATCTCTCTCTATCTCTCTAACTCTTTCCTGTCCGTATCGGTCTTTGGTATTTTATTCTGGCTAACGCCAGACGATTATATTCACCTCTGGGAAGCCCTCGGACAGGAATGAGTTAATTAATAATAAAGCAAACTATATGAAGACTTCAAACCTTTAATACAGTCATTCATATTTTTTCTTGCAGTGGATTACAGTGTTAGCAGGCTTTCACGTGCAATGTACAAACAGGTAATTGATTGTTTAATTTAATTAATATTATTAAAAGTAAGTCAAAACTAACCAGATATGGAAATTTTAATTAACATATAAAATAAGTTTACTAAAAGATAAATAATTATTAATTCCAGTACAGCAGCTCACAGTACAGGACTTATTTTGGTTATTGTAGTAAAGAACAGGTTGTTTTTCTAAAGAGTTTTTTTTTTCAATCTAAAAATACTGACATCTCAATCACAAACATGAAAACCTCCCTTAACTATTCTGTGTAATGGAATGTTCCTGCGCCTTGTCCAAAACCATAGCCTTTAGCACCGATTTCCTTTGAGTAGTGGGCCTTGCAGAAAAGTTGACCTAGAAAACATAATTTTGACATCATTATTTTTTTCGATAATGTTTCTCATAATAAAAGCCTGCATGGTGTAATTATGTAAAAAAGAGCCATTTTCATCGTTCTGTAAACTTTCTCGGATAAACAGTTCGAAATTAGAAGTAGAATGACAGGAAGAGTCTGAGATGATCGAAAAATCGTTTGGTGAAATGGTGTGATCAGTATAATGGATGAGTGATTCAGGGCGTTTCATGACATGTTCTTTCAACCGGTATCAACGGGTCAGACTAGTTTTGACAGTTTGAGAACAGCCCGCAAAGCAGCCTCGTTAATTCGAAGTGTCTACACCAATGGAATATGCGGGTGATTGCAAAGACTCCCAAATACTGCTATGCAGCATCCGTGAGTGAAGAAGACCCTGCTGACCTAAACTTAGACTGTGTTTATACTACAGTGTGTATCAAAAAATCCTGAACCCTTAGAAAACAACCTATAGATCGTTTTCATCTGACGTCACGGCGGTCATATTGGTGTACCAAAACAATGAAATGGCGACCATATTGGTGTATGGTATGGGAATTAGCTCTTTCTTATTCAAATATTTCGCATTAATTGTTTCACCACCCCAATGGGGCCACCGATCACGCGAGTGAAAACGATCTATGTAGTAGTTTGAAAGCCCTAAAAGCGCTGCGTTATAAATTAATCAGCTCATAAGTTAAACAGGAAGAGAAAAAGCTTTTAAATACTTTCACCATGCATACACTTCAAGTCACTATCTTAATTTCCCAGGTGTAGAAGACCGTGTGTTTTACGCATCTGTGGGTTCAACGAAGTGCTTAGGGCTTTCAAACTACTACAATAGGTTGTTTTCTAAGGGTTCAGTTTTTTTTATACACACTGTAGAGCAAAAGTATCCAGATTTACATTGTTTTTTATCCTCATGGGAATAAAAACTGATTATGTTTGCAAAAGCGCTCAGTTTCTCGCCAAAATTCGCACGATGGCTAAATCGCCAAAGACGCATGAAATATTGCATTTTAATGCAAAGGGGTGTCAAAAAATCTAATTCCAGGGGTAGCATTTCCCCAAATGATTTGAAATTGATTTTGTTTTTGTTAGGCCTTAAGGTTCTGTTCAATATCATTGCAAAAATATATCTTTGTCAAGATAAAATCTAAAGGACCGATTGCAAGACCAGCTGTTTGTAAATGGGGTGAGCATTTGGAAAAGTTTCGTGAAATTTAGCTCCGTTCAACACGATTTTTCTTCCGAGTCGCGAAAGTTTAAAAGTCTCATGAAATATGCCTTTACAATTTTCGAGTAACAATAAGCTAGAATGCTAAGCTGCTGTTAAACGATGCGATTTTTCTTGGTTTATATTAAAAGACAACAAATCATTACCTTTGTGCTCGTTGAAAGTTATGCTATCGAGGCCTTTTTTACACTCGCGGCACTTCAAACATTTTTTGTGCCATACTTCACCATTCTTGCCACTAATCGCAGCCTTCTCAGCGCTGTAAACGACAGTGTCGCAAGAGGGACATATTTCAGACATGTTTTAAATCTAGAACACAAACCAAATACAGTGATTAAAAGCGAAGACAAACACAAGCTAAGGATAAGCAACGCAAGGATAAGCAACAACTTACATCTACCAAAAGCCAACACAAATTGGGGGAAGCAGAAACTCGTCATTACCAGAAATTTGGGACAAGATGGTGGCGCGCGTGCGTATTAAGGACCATAATAACGGAGATTCTCAACAGTAAATAATAAGGATCGAGAGCACATAATAATTCAAATTTTGCTTAAACGGTGACATATTTCTTCTTTGCCCGACTCCATCTGACTTCAGCATGGACTAAGGAACAGTTATAACTATAAAAAACATTTGCTTACTTCGACGACAAAGTACTTCCCTAGCTCGCCTTATTTTTGCATTGAAAGTGCCACTATCCATAGTGTTGGCCATAGTAATCTTTGTAAACAGGTGCTAGAAATTGGCCAAATTGACCAACAACGTTACGGGCGATGCGAAGTGCCCGCGACTCGCGTTGCATTCGGCATGAGTCAGTCTACTTCGAGAGCTCATAAAAGTCCTCACTTGTCGTTAGCATAGTACTTCCATAGTACTTGCTTGATTTCACAGTCCTTGCGGTCGTTTACAGGTTGTTTATATATACATACATGCACGATTTAGGCAAATTCTAAAGAACTCAATGACCTGAATAATGAGAAACTTTAGAATACAGTAGAATCACATCATTAGAAATTCTAGAACACATAATTATATTATTAGGCGAATATAGCCGCTGACCGAGAGCAGCGGCACAAATGACCCAAATTTCTGGTAATGTTTACCATGCTTCAAAAGACTTCAACAACTTAGACAATAAAACGAAAACTACAGACTCGCTACTAAGATTTAAAAGACTACTTAATAGACAAATTATTATGACACAGCACCGTGTATCAGCGATGTAATGCGGACGCAATACCGCCTAAGTTACGTCCTTTCTACTTTAGACACCCCTAGAAGTATAACTGTAAAGTGGTTCTCTTGTTGAAAATATTGTTGGCGATGTTTCTACATAATATTAAAGATATTATGATAGTTGGTAATTGTGCAAAATTTTATTTCGAAATTCTCCAAAACAAAGTTGTATTTTACGTGCGAAGTTTGTATTTTGGAGGCTGGAGCACCGCCATTAAATTGGCCGTGTTTGAGAAGAATGAGTTGAGGAGAACTATGACGTCATAGACTCAACAAAAACAAAAGAGTCATTGTTGTTATTGAGCCTATGACGTCATAAGCTTCCTCGACTCATTCTTCACAAGCGCGGCCACTTTAATGGTAGCGCTCAAAAATACAAACTTTACACGACTAAAATACCACCTTTTATTATACAACTGCATTAAAAACTGTCCAAATAACGCTAAAAATGAGTACAAATATACAGCGATATTTGGATAGTTAGTTATTTGGATAGTTAGTTATTTGGATAGTGGAAAACCGGTTTGACAGATTTTGTTAGCCAATCAAATTTATCACTCGGGAACCACTTCATGTATGCTTATTATTTTGTCTTGGTTTTGTCCTCGTGCAAGTCACGCTACTTCTCTGGCCTTTTTAGAGTTTTCTTTTTCCATAAGAATTTGTTGATCGAGCAGTTGTATAATAAATCTCTAGAACGGATTGGAGAGTACCTTTGAACAGAGCCGAAAATTAAATGACGGAATTGATTTGTGTATTGAGGGGGAGGGGGTGCAGCTTTGTCAGTGTGTTTTGTTATTCGTATATCGACGCCAACTGTGACAGGATGGTCAATGCGTAAACAGACAACCTGTTACAAAATGTGTTGCAAGTGTTCACTCGTTTGTCGTCCCAAAGGCACACCGTGTTGTCTGTCGAAATTGTCTGTCTGTCTATAAGAGCCATTTACTAGCTGTAGCGGACTCATTCGAAACTTAAAGGGCTGTTTTAAGCCGGTTTTCCACTGCGAATTTTGTCGCGTGAAGCGATAATTATTATTTCTATTGTGAAAGTTGGGTAGGTTTCCAATTAGTTCCACTCGAGAGCTCATAAGACAAAGCCAGTGAAAGGTCGCTTCGCGCGACCTATATTTAATATATTCAAATTCTGAGCTGCAATATGTACTTTCAAATTCTGTGCTTTAAACTTCAAAATTGAAACTGTACATTGATTCAATTATGAAATACGAATTACCAAACAACTATGGAGGAGATCTGAACATTCAAGACCAATTCTCGCACAAATTGAGCTAAACTTGATTTCTGTTTTACCAAACAGAAATCAAGATGTCGATTTGCAATGAATCCCTCTCAATCTCGCTCAATTTCGCTTTTGTGTTTTTATCTCGTAAGATCGTTATTGTGAAGTTTTGTGTGGTTTGGAGGAATATTGTTTGTGCCAGAGTTGCTAATAATAGCATGACACAGCCCCTTCAACCGAACCAAAAATTTGCCCAGTCCGCCTGTTGCCATCAAAACGTATTTCGTACGCACGGTTCCAAAACTGTACTACAGTTCCTTGTTAACAGGAGGAACTGTGAGAGCCTTGGTAGGTCAGATGGGCGTGAAGTGTTTGCGGAAAGCAATCACGTGATCTATTCCCGTTGTGTTTGCGATTGAGAAGTTCACAAAGTTATCCGCTTGACCCGATAAATCGCTTGTCCATGCTCGTAACTCATTGAAAACCGTGTTTGGTAATTTCGTCTCGAGAATGCCATGCTCAGGCAATTAGGAACCGCGACGGGTTCACCCAATCTTTGCCGCAGTAGGCCATACCTCTGTCACAGCCCAGATCGATTCATCGCAATCGACGGCGGCTGTGTTTTAAATAATAAAACAGTTCTGGCAAAACGCGGATACAAAACGGTTTAAGCGACATAAAATTCATATTCCATCGTTCATCAACTTATAGATTACCAATTCAATAACCGCAAAACGCAAGCCAGATGACTTTTGTCAGTAAACATGAGGCCAGATCGAGTATCTGCAAAAACATGTTTATTTTGGCACCTCTGTGCCGGGACACGAGAGAACATTTTGATATTCAGATAATTTCTACAGACTATACGAACACTCCTGCACTCAGTATAATAACTAAAAGATAATATTCGCTTACCAGGTTTGACTAGTGGCTTTGACTCTGCAATGGACTATCGGCTCCCGTTGCCTGCTCTTGCTAACCAAGACTGTCGAGTGTTGAGTGACAATTGAAATTAGCAAGACGCCGTAAAATACGCCTGTATTCTATTTAATGTGCGAGAGCCAATGAGAAGCGAGTATTTCCCCGCCACAAAACATTCCATTGGCTGGCTCGTTGCCTTGGCGACTACTACAAATGGCTCCGTCTATATAGAAATCAGCGATATTCTGTGGCGCCGGCACTGTAGACGTGGCAGTAAATCTGGGCTTTTTAAGACGAACTCGCGATAACCGTGTTCAGAAGACGAATTAGCGTACACAATTTGACTTTTTTTTCCCCAAAAGACCCCTCAACGAATCACCACGAAAATCACACACGTAATTGGAATAGCTGAGATGATAGGACAGATTCCATTCAGTGACACACTACTTCATAGTCAGGGGGCCAAATAGTGTCATTTAAAATCCTTTGTTTATGAAATAACTTTATTAAGCGTTCAAACACAAAAGCGCTTAAAGATCTGTTCGGCCGTTCCTTCGATGAAAATCAAGAATCGAGAAACATTTGCTTCGTATAAATATATAATCGATAATGGTAACGGGTTATATATTAATTGGACGAAAAAAGACTAAAAACCGATTAAATCTGTTAAACATTCTCGAGTTGCTGGAAGCATGCGAGATTTCGCAATGTTGCAAGGCGTAATTAATTATGTCGTGAGCTGTTCACTGATTGGCCAATTTTCGGCATATATTTAGGGTGGATCCCACCCCTCCCCCATTAAAGAACTTTAAAATGTCACCGAACAATTCTCAATGTAAACAATATAATTCTATTTATTTACTCGTTCACAGATCCATAATCATTTAACTAGGCAGGCGAATGATTAAAAAGTTTTACGATGTTATAGAACATCCAAAGCTAAGCGATCCTTTTTTTAAACATGCAGCTCAATTGTGGAATTCACTTGATCTTTCTACTCGGAACCTCTCAACATTAGGATGATTAAGAGAGCAGTAAGAACAGAGTTAGAATATATAAGCGAACTGGGAAAGGTTGGTGAAAGTCGTAGAAACAAACTAAGCAACCACAACTAAGCATCTCACTCCTTGGAAAAAATAGCCCAAGTTCGAGCGTGTTCCAGTGTTACTGAAACTCACAGCATTTATACTTGTAGTTCAATGAGATAAACAGAAGATAAAATTCTTCAAAATCTATGATAATTGAAACTTGGGGGAGGAGTATAGTTAATCTTTGAACATGCAGGTAATCACATTTTGTCCCTACTTTTCTCTGTCTAACGCCAGACAATTTTACACTGTCTAACGCCAGACTATTTTACACTGTCTACACCAGACTATTTTACCATGTCTATCATCAGATTATTTTACTCTGTCTAACACCAGACTATTTTACTTTGTCTAACGTCCAGACTATTTCACCATGTCTATCGCCAGACTATTTTACTCTGTCTAACACTAGACTGTTTTACTGTGTCTAACACCAGACTATTTTACTCTGTCCGAGTAACACCAGACTATTTTACTCTGTCCAGTAACACCAGACTGTTTTACTGCGTCTAACACCAGACTATCTTATTCTGTCTAACACCAGACTATTTTACTCTGTCTAACATCAGACTATTTTACAATACTCGTCAACTGGGAACCGCTTGCAGCCTGAAACTTGCTTACTGCAAATAGGTAGGGAGGGGTATACTTGACTTGCTCCGCTTGGCAAGCTAAGTTTTATTCTGTGCTTTATTTTACAAATCTTTCTCAGTGTGACATGAATAGAAATCTCCTCTTAACATCTCAAGTGCTACTGTGTTACACTATAAACGAATGTTTTAAAAACGAACGAACGAAGTTAACCATATGTGGGGAATTTCGGATAATTTGCCCTATGTAACCAAATAGGGAAAGTCGACTCTGTAATTTGTCGTCCCTTTTTATAGACCTAGAATTTTGGCGACTTTCCTCTCGTTGCCGTGTTTTGCAGATTCGCTTTGATAAGAACTTAATATGTAGTTGTGACTGACCATTTCTTGACAGGAATGTCGTTTATTATTTATTTAATTATGTACACCTGCTATATTTCGACGCCAAAGTTTAACGCGATATCTGAAGACCAAGAAAGGCGAAAGATAATAGCAAGAATTTTTGACGGCTTTGTTCCTTATTTCGCATTATGATTGTTTTGAAAGGTCACTTGAATGCACGCTGTGTTCTCTAATTATGTCTTGTAATTACTCGCATGACATTTTCCTGACAGTATAAACAGTATTTTTATTCCAAATGTTCCAAACTAAAATGTTTCCGCAATATCAATTCACATGATACTATCCGATTTGTAGGATTGTCCTTTTGGCATATGTGACCAAATTGTACACATGTGTTGACATTCGTCAGTCGAATCAACAAGGAATTATATCGAGTGTAAACATTTGCATATGCCAGCATAACAAATTTTGCATATGACAACATACACCAGAATGACAATCGTATACGATGAATCGTCGTCCTTGATAATTTAAGAAACTACAGCATTGTGTGAATTGGACTCAAATCTTATATGTGTGTGTATATATATATATATATAAGCTTTTCGTGTTCAGTCTGTGGTATACAGTTGATGTTCTGAAGCCAGAATTCGACAAAATACTTCTAGCCACATCCCACATTTTTTTAATTAAACAAGCAGGGGATTTTACCAGGATTTTTTTGCATAATAATTGTGGTAAACAAAAGCTGTGTCTGTATAATGTCTTATCTGATCAGTAAAATTTTATACTACGAGTTTGCTTGTCAAAGTCGGACTCTTGTATAGACAGTCTTTCGTAGTTTAGTTTTTTACTAACTCACGCTGAAAACACCAATAACATACAAAAAACAGTTACTAAAAATAAACTGGTATAAAGCCCCAACCAATCGTATATCATTGACACAATACGACTTGTAGCCCAACAAGTACTTGTGACAGTGCAGCATATCCTCCTGCTTAGAATTACCAATAACAAGACGCCCGCTAGGCGTAAACTCGGGCTACCGAAGGCCTGTTTAAACGGATCCGACATGTTGGTCCAACAATGTTGAATGCAACATGTTGGATTCGTTTGAAAACCATGTTGGATAATGTTGCATGATGTTGGACATTGTTGGATCAAGTTTGATTCCGTTCAAACTTTTCATCCAACATCGTCCAACATTTGACGGAAAACGAGTTCATCGACATCGTTTCCATGGAGATTTGAGTCATTTGACGAGGTAAAAACATTCAAGATGGCAGAATGCGGGAGTGACGAGAATTTGTTCGAGAGTTTGACGCAGGATCGTGAGGAACCCCTCGCTAAAACTCCTCTGAATAATAAGAATAAAAATGTCGAGAATTCCGAGGAAGATGATGTAGCAAAAGCTACTTCAAGTAAAAAGATGAAGACTGATCTATCAAAGGCAATTAAGTCAAGGAAGTGGACTGACGCGAAAATAGATGAGCACTTGTGTTGGATGTTGTTGCATCCGTTTGAACATGTTGGCCAACATTGTCCAAGTCACAATGGTCCAACATTGTTGGACCAGCAATGTTGGAGGCTGTTTAGCTCAAAATAGACAACGGACAGCATTACTCAAGTTACAAAAATATATACAACATAACAAAGAAGATTAATACGAACTACGTACAGGTAAGATTTCAAGTGAAACAGAGTTATGTGATGGCAACGTGCTTTCTGATTTATTTGGCTGTGCATAGACGATCGATGAATACACACTTGATGAAACTATACACTGTTGAAATAATCGTGAATTTCAAAAAAACTAATTCCCAACCCCCCACCCCAACGCAGAACCTCACATCTAAACCTTACCCTAAACCTAACCACAACCCCCTGTGGCTCCTAGCCTAACAACAACCCTCCGGGAAAAAAGTTAACATCCCGTGGGACAGAGAATTACCGACAATTTTCAGGCCGTTTCACACTTACTAATTATCAATCTCGTTCCCAGACCCTTCTCACGCGGGCCGTACATGGCCGACAGGAGCGAGGACACCCCAAGCTCAAAGTCAAACATCTCCGCTCAAAATCGTCGCTCGACCATAATTCTTCCACGAGCGCATAGCACGAAGGTTGGGCTTGCCATAGAATACGGTTTAGTGACAACTCGTGGAATTTTCGCGATATATATACGAATCCATTACCTTCTCAAATTCATCAGTTTCAGATGTCCTCAGATCTCACTTGAGCCAGCACGCACGTGGACTGCGAACTTTTCCGATCGTGTCTGGACAGTGACACACGCACGGATTGACTAGTTCCCAGGCATGTACATATCAAAAAAAACCTCGGTCTACCATCTTGGCTGGCATTCGGAAGGTTGTAGAACGTAGGTTCGAGTCCCGTGTGGCCAAAACTCGGAGTTTTTCTCTGGGTTTAGTTTACGACAGGTTGTACAGCCACAACAAACTATAGAAAGTTTACTAACTCTAGCTGAAAACACTATTATAAAATAACCGGAAGTAAATGAACGACAACACGCATTCTGATTGGCTATTGAGTCAAACAAGCGTGCCATTATAACTCCATAACGGCACGGCACACCGATTTTGTCGTTTTTGATGAATTTTAGATTTAATCATCAACGAAAGTCAAAAATTACTTGGATATATGTCTAATCACGTAATTAACACAGCAGAATGTTTTCAGTGCAACCTTAAGTGCATTTTCATCGCTAAAATCACCACGAGGCCACGCGTGGCGCTAAATGGTAACAAACTCGTCCTGCGACAGGTAATCTGTTTTTTTTTTGTTTACTTTTCTTGGGTTCATTGACAAGTTAAAGTCATTATTTTATAAAAGAAATAAAAAACTTAGTCGCTGTGCGATTATCGAGTTATAATGCACTCGAGAAGCTAGTAAAACACTCGGCTATCGCCTCGTGCTTTACACGCATCTCTCGTGCATTATAACTCGATAATCGCACGAGACACATTTTTTTATTTCTTCGCTAATTCATTTGATTTTTCCAAATATGCTTATAATACATTGTTTTAAATTATATGTAATTATAAGACTTCTAATAATATACATGAAAAAATTTCTCAATTCTGATTGGCTGAGAGGAGTGCAATTTTAGTGTAATTCCGTGTCGAAAAATGAAATACAGTGCAAATTTTGTAATTTTTTTAATGTGCACAAAAATCATTTTTTGTGTTAATTTTTTTTTTTCATGTGTGTTATTTGAACAAAGCATTTTGATTAGAAAGATTCTCTTTATGATAAATTTTTTCATGTATATTATTAGTATGTAATAGCATGATTTCTCATGCAAGTTGAAAAAAAAACACACGCACTCGTGAGTTTCTCAAAGACCAAAAGAAATTTTGATAGTCTTTGAAAAACTCATTCGTGCATGTTTTTTCCAAATTGCACTCGAAACCTACCCTGCGAGTCAGAGCCCCTTTCCAACCTACGCAGGCTTCGGGGGAAAGTGGACTCTGCCAACAAACTCGATATTTCTTTTTGAGCATGCGTGAACGGTTGCCAAGATACTATTTTGGGCCCAGGCTCTAACGCGTCACTTCCTATTTTCCTGCTTACGCGTGTTCGTAAACTAGAACTTGTTTGACCAGTTTAAAACCTGACTGACTCGCCCCAAACTTGGGGCGAAGATCGAGTTTGTTGGCAGAGCCCGCTTTCCCCCAAAGCCTGCGTAGTTCGGAAAGGGGCTCTGACTTGCAGGGTACAGATGATGAAAAACTTTTTCCAAATTCATCCAACATGGCGGCAATAACGTAAGAATGTAACACCACCTATTATGAGGTAATCAATTTACTGTCCACTGGAGTATATAATAAAAATATGTTTATATTGTAATCAAATAAAATTAAATATACTTAAATACAAGGCTAAAAAGTTTTGGTTTTAAAAATTAAAAGTAGAGGCCAAACGTTTTCGACTGTTGTCATCTTCAGCTGTAGGGCTAAGAAAAAAACTGTCCCAAGTGCATGTACATCCAATAATAATTTAAGTTATTCCCCAAGGAAATATAGTTGTGCAATATAGCATTTAATTTGTTTGTTCAAAGTAGGATTTTTTTCGTTTTCTCATGGAAAAAACGAAGGTCAAGTCTTCCACAGAAGTTCGAGTAATAACTTTGTAATAAAATTACTGACTTATCTAAAGTAGACTATAGCATGCTGTTTTACATCAACAACTCTGATTGGTTCTTTATCAGTTTTCAATCTTATGATATACATGTACTACAACACGCTACCACCTAACAGTTGTTTCACTGTTTCTCTATATAAAACTAGTTAAATGAACTATTTTCCCCAAATGGCACAATAAATTAGTAAAGAATTCCTTCTGCACACAGAACAAATTAGATCGCCCAAGTTTGTCAGCCCAGTTTGTTAGACTGGCTGACAGCCCAAATAGACAGGCCATCATACAACACTCATTTCCATAACAAGAAAATTAACACCGTGTTAAGTGGGAAGAGTCGTCACTCTTAGCCAGGGAACAAGCAATACTTCACGCGAAGAACGAGTGAGTCTATCGAGATCGCAAAACATCGAACTATTTCTCAGGAAGGACAGCCATTAAACAGCACGTGGTGTGCCCTATTCGGAGAACATTCTTGATTTTATTTTCTAATTAATAGAATTAACGTGATACGCCATTGTATTCTTACGTGATTTAATTGATCAGTTGCTTAGTTTATAAATAACGTGAGCCAACAACTTGTTGTCATTGCTCTGATGAAGGTCTGAGTCAACAGGCCGAAAGCTTAGCAAATAAATATTTTACGTGGTGTTTCCACAATACTTATTTATATGAGACTTTTGAATACTTTTAGATGATTGTAATATTTAACTTGATTTCCTACACTCTCACTGTACTACCTTATCAAGCTGTATGTATTTATATTTATAATACTAGTTAAAAACTGTCCAAATAACGCTAAAAATGAATATACAGCGATATTTGGATAGTTAGTTATTTGGATTTTTAGCCAATCAAATTTATCACACGGGAGACTACTTCATGTATGCTTATTATGTTGTCTTGGTGCAAGTCACGGCACAACTCGTAAAAATATACAGCGATACTACACACCAAAACATCTAATAAGATATATTTTACAACACGAGCGAGCATATATATATATATATTATATATATATATATATATATATATATATATATATATATATATATATATATAAGTTTGTGACTTGGTCACGCGAGTCACAATGGAATGGCTGATATATATGTAATGTATACAACACGAGCGACCGTGTTGTATTGAATATACAATCACGAGCCGAAGGCGAGTGATTGTATATTCAATACAACAAGGACGCGAGTGTTGTAAACAACTTGTGAAATGAATAAATAGTAAAAATCCCTTTGGGATATTGAGATGCTAATTAGTTACAAGCACTAGTGGTTGTATCAGAAGAGTATACATCCACTAGTGGTTGTAACTAATTACCATCATTGGTTTTAGTTTGGATGGGGTTTACAGGGGTATACATGTGACGTAATTTCTGAAATTGGATTGGCTGCAAAACTCATGAATTAGTAATGATTTCACAAAATACAATACAATACAATACAATACAATACAATACAATACAATACAATACAATACAATACAATACAATACAATACAATACAATACAATACAATACAATACAATACAATACAATGCAATGCAATGCAATGCAATGCAATGCAATACAATACAATACAATAATTTATTTATACCCATAACGCGTAGGAATTACAAACTCGTTAAAACGCGCACGTGTTATAAATATCAAATATTAAGATTACCTATAAAATTATCTAAAAAAAAAGAAGAGGAAATAATGTTCGAAACTAGAATAGGAATTAGTTAATAATGTAAAATATTAGTTATTGTACAAAAACGGGGTTAGTTCTATATCGAAATATAGTAAGGTTAGATATACTGCCGAAACAGAGAACGTAGGAGTCTAACGTTTCTCTCTGACGAAGGGCCTTCGCTCGAAACGTTAGACTCCTACGTTCTCTGTTTCGGCAGTATATCTAACCTTACTATATTTCAATTGTTGTTTATACACTGCCTACGCAGCACGCTACTTTTAGTTCTACATCATTGAGCATTTTTCTAAACGTGTTTGTATTTGGTGCTGCTCGAATTTCAGATGGCAGATTATTCCAAAGGTGACTGGAAACTACATTGAATTAAAGCGACATTGTTCTAGTTTTGTACCAGAGCCATGCAAATTATAAGGAGCTATTCGTAATTTAAAAAAGTTCTGAATATATGATGGACCTTGTTCTATCTTACATATAAAAAATAAAACTGGTGATTGAAAATATCTTTGTTGTTGCAGTGTTCTTAAGTTTAATAAATGAAGGGCCTTCTCGTAAGTGAAATAATAAAATAATAATAAACTCGCAAAGCGTTCTGGTACACGCGTAAAAATCTCGCAAGTTGTTACAGCATTGTTGCCTGAACAATGCTGTAACAACTTGCAACAATGATGTAACAACTTGCAACAATGATGTAACAACTTGCAACAATGATGTAACAACTTGCAACAATGATGTAACAACTTGCAACAATGCTGTAACAACTTGCAACAATGCTGTAACAACTTGCAACAATGATGTAACAACTTGCAACAATGATGTAACAATTTGCAACAATGATGTAACAACTTGCAACAATGCTGTAGCAACTTGCAACAATGATGTAACAACTTGCAACAATGATGTAACAACTTGCAACAATGATGTAACAATTTGCAACAATGATGTAACAACTTGCAACAATGCTGTAGCAACTTGCAACAATGATGTAACAACTTGCAACAATGATGTAACAACTTGCAACAATGATGTTGTAACAACTTGCAACAATGATGTAACAACTTGCTGACATATGTGAACAACATTGATAAATGAACAACATTGTTCATCATTGTTTCAACAAGTTGTTACCGCTTGATGAAACAACAACCGTTGTTCACGCATGTACATGTTGTAACAACCGAAGAACGTGTTGATACATCAACCATGTTCACCACTGTTGTAACATTGTTGTTCATCGTTGTTATTTCGTCATGCTGTTACAACATGTTGTATCATGTGCGAACAACGTTGTTGGCTATAAAAAAATAGAGAGCTTAAGCATACAGACGTTTTAGAGCCACGGACGGCGATTGAATTCAATAGCATTTTGCATTCAAAACAATGATAATGAGCAATTTAAAATTCCAAGAGCAAAGAGAACGCCGTCGTCGTTCTACAGAAGACGTCATTGAGAGCATTTTCACGTTCTTGAGACGACGGGAACTTCTAGAACGTTGAGGCCTGTCATCGTTGTTTTACTACAATAGACATGCTTTTAAAGTAGACTGAAACTTGTATTTTAAAGGGGATAATTTTTTTACATTACAATATAAAATAAAGGATCTGTATTTTTATATAAAGATGAAATTTAAGCTTATAAGCTAACAGTTTAGATATGTGATTATTCATAGCCTTTGTTTTGGTTAAAATAGTCTTTTCAAATAATACGCGGTTCAGTAGTTCTGTATTGTATTCCTGTTCTTCCGGTCACCGTCCGTGTCTCAAAAACGCCTAATAATGCTTAAGCTCTCTAGTGTACTGTTGGAACAACTTGTTCATGACTGTTGATTTATCCGTGAACAAGTTGTTCGAACCATAAGTGAACAACTTGTTGACAACTTGTTCACGCCTGTTGACAACCGTGAACAAGTTGTGCGTTTTTATGTCGTGTAGTTGTAGTCACCCAACGCCATGAAACGTCATCATGCAAATGGTTAACAAAGACCAATATATAGACTTGACATTGTGCTTGTTCATCCCCCACGTGACCCTGACCTCTTCCTTACTGCGATTGATCAATTATAGCGTTTGAGGGCAAAATGTTTTGCCCTCAAACGCTAATTGACCAATCACAATAAGGCAGAGGTCAGGGTCACGTGGGGGGTGAAACCCATTGCATTGTTTATAGAATAAAGCGAAAGTGGGACGAGTGACATGCAAAGTTCGTTGGTTTGTTTTTGCTTAATTAATGGTACGAGTAAAATCAAGCAATTTATTCATACATGTCTAAGTCTGGTGAGCTATAGCCTGGTTATAACTGGTTGCTCATCCTTTATGGTCAGCAGCCCATTTTGAAACCATTGGCGGCCATATTGGTATTCCAGGTCCAGTGTACTTTGCGGGCTTATGAGTAGTAAGAGTTTCACGGGGGAGTTGGAAAAGCCGTAAAACAATTGTCAGAGGGCAATTCACTGTTACCACTGGAAATGGAACACAGAAGGAAAATACAAGCAAATACAGTTCGAAATTTTCAACCACATAGTTCAAGGCTTTGTAAAGACATGTTTAACTCTTTCTTGTCCGAATTGCTCTTTAGTATTTTATTCTGGCTAACGCCAGACGATTTTATTCACCTCTGGGGAAGCCCCCGGACAGGAATGAGTTAAACCAAAGGAAAATAAGTAATTTTACAATGAAGTTATTGACTGATTTCGTTGTCTTTTTTGCGAGTTTTTTTATATAGGCAAAGGCAGAGAAAACAACTACGAAACTAAAACGTTAAATAATACCAACAAATGCAAAAACTAAGCTTATAAATCTTGTACAGTGTTCTTTGCTTAATACCAATAGCAGAAATTTTCTCAATGTGGCTCTTTTCGTCCCTTTTCGTGCCAAGAAATCATAGACTTTCCGTGGTGGCCATATTGGTACTCCAAATTCGTCATCTCCGGTGCACGATCGGAAATCGCATAGAAAATCGGCCACTTTCATGGGGCAGTTCGCAGTGTAACGAGCCGAGCCAACACAACACAACACAACACAACGTGGTCTAGATCCAACTTAACTTTATTGCCTTTTACATTCCATATTTATAATCTCCATCTCTAGGGCGTTGTCCTTCCTTTTTATTTGGAGAGCTATATTTACATTATCACGGATGCAGCTTGCTCATGAAGCACACGCGGCTAATTATGATTTCCTGACTTATCTTGTTTATCTATTTACACATTCTTATATCCATTATCAGATATCCGTTACACTATCCTCCTCCTTTATGTTCTCGTCCCGAGGACATGTTTCTAATCAAATCCGTATCTCATTGGTGGATTAATATGCTGTCTAAGTCTGGCAGGTCGAGGACGAGGAATACCGTCAATACCGTCTTGTGGAGGTGTAACATCAACCACCTTGAACTCACCTACTTCCCTACTAGGGCAAACCGGTTCGCCCTCTTGAAAAGGGATATAACTGTGTTTTAACTGGTCGTGATGAACGACCATTACCTTCCCTCCCTTAGAAACAATTCTATAGTCGACCCCAAACCGTTTTAGAATTCTGTAAGGCCCAACCCATTTATTACCTAGCTTCCAGCCTTTTGGTCTTTTCAACATGACTGTTTCACCCGATTCGAAAGGCCTCCAAGTGTTTGTCGGTTGATTGAGCCGTGCCTGTTTTTCGGATGCTTTTGACAAATGTTCCTCTGCTATGCGTCTTACATCACGAAATGCTGACCTAACTGAAACTAAATATTCACTCTGTGTGGAAGGGTTTGTTAGAGGCATTCCTAATTCCAATTCAACTGGCAACCTAGGTAATTGACCAAAAACTACCTCATATGGTGAAACGCCTAATGCGTCATGTCTACTAGTATTGTAAGCAAACGTTACTGAATCCAGCCACAAGTCCCAATCATCTCTTCTATTTGAAGCAAAAGCTGAAAGCATAGCCTGAATTGTTCGGTTTTGCCGCTCTGTCTGTCCGTCACACTGAGGATGATAGCTTGTTGTACGCGTTTTCGCAATACCCATAAAATTACATATTTCGTGCAATAGGGTGCTTTCAAAATTTCGACCTTGGTCTGAATGCAGTACTGCTGGAGGGCCAAACCGAGAGAAAATGCGGCTTACTAAAAGTGGCGCAACTGTGCTGGCTTTTTGATCTGGGGTTGCAAATGCTTCACACCACTTGGTGAAATGGTCAACAACAACTAGAATGTGTTTGTTCCTACGACCTGTTTCTGGCAATGGTCCCATGTAATCCATTGCCCAGAAAGTAAAAGGTTGACTAACTGAAATGTGACCTAATGGGGCTGTGTTTCTGTTAATTGGAGAGTTCTTTTGATTGCAAACTTTGCACAACTGAATATGTTTGGTTACTGTCTTTCGAATGCCAGGCCAATAAAATCGTTTCCTCACTCGTTCTTCGGTACGAGTGATACCTAGATGACCCCCTAGTGGCCCATCATGCAGTGTTTTGAGGATGTTTGCTTGTAAGCCAGAGGGTATTAACATAACATGTTGTGGATGAGAGTTGTTACTGTTACCAAGCGCTCTGTATAATATTTCATCATGAAGGAAATATTGGTCATAGTGCCTAAGCCAACTCTTTAATGCAAGATCCTGAGTTTGTGTCAAATTTGGTTTAGGCAATTTGCGTGTTTTCATGTCAATTATGGATACGAGATGTGGGTCAGTGCGTTGACTATCCCTAAGATTCATGGTTGGGTTTAATGTAATTGCATTGACCTCTTTCACCTCCGGAGGTGAAGGAGAAACAGCGCAACTATTGTGCTCATGAATATTGACTAAAGTGCCGTCTGTATCAACTATAAGTGGCTTACTGCTTTCTAACTTAACAAGCGCTGTGCGTCCACCAGATAATTTAACACGTATTGTTGAGACAAACGCTGGTTTCTGTGCATGCTTTATGCTTGTGGTGGGTTGAGGTTCTGATGAATTAGTTTGTACAAGGCGAGAGAGCGCATCTGCATTATTATGAAGGCGGCCAGCACGGTGGACGACTGAAAAATCAAACTCCTGTAAATCCATAATCCACCGCGCTAAACGACCCTTAGCTTCCATCGTGTGCAGCCAGCGTAAGGCATTATGGTCAGTAATTAGTTTGAAATGGCGACCTACTAAATAGACGCGAAAATGGGCTGTGCCAAAGACTACGGCAAACGCTTCTTTTTCAGTTGTTGAGTAGTTCCGCTCGCGAGGTGAAAGCGCTTTTGACGAATAAGCAATAACTTTCTCATTTCCTAACGCATCAAGTTGCGACAACACCGCACCAACGCCATAATCAGACGCATCTGTTTGCAAAATAAACTGTTGACCGAAGTCAGGATATGCCAGAATGGGGGCAGAGCATAATAAGTGCTTTAAACGCTGAAACGCTTGTTCGCAAGCATCAGTCCAATTAAATTGCGCCGCTTTTTGCGTCAGCTGTAGTAATGGCGCTGCGATAGACGAAAACCCAGGAATGAATTTGCGGTAATAGCCAGCTAGACCTAAAAAACTGCGAATATCTTTGATATTGCGTGGGCTAGTAATGTTGTTGACAGCTTCAATTTTTGCCGGATCTGGCATGATACCAGATTCAGAAACAACATGACCTAGGAATGAAACTTGTCGCGCTGCAATTGTACATTTCTCAAGTTTCACGCGAAGATTATGTGAACGCAATCTCTCTAGAACTGTTTTCAGCCTATTGTAATGTTCATTAAAATCACGACCAAATACAATAATATCATCGAGATAACATAAGCAGATTACGTAGGAAAGGCCACTTAACACCAGATCCATGGCTCTTTGAAATGTAGTTGGCGCGTTAACAAGGCCGAAAGGCATTCGGTTAAATTCAAACAAGCCGCGCTGGGTGACAAAAGCAGTTTTGTGACGGTCTTTTTCGTCAAAGGAAATTTGCCAGTAGGCACTTTTTAGGTCTAGTGTTGAAAAATATTGCGAGTTTCCTAATGAGTCTAAAATGTCGTCAACGCGAGGCAAAGGGTGCGCGTGGCCAACAGTGACAGAATTAAGCTTTCTATAGTCAATACAAAAGCGCATTTCGCCATCTTTCTTCTTAACTAAAATGATGGGACTAGACCAGGGACTTGTTGACTCACGAATTATGCCTTTCTCTAACATTTCATTGATTTGTCGTTCAGATTCTTCACGGTGGGCATAAGGACTGCGGCGAGGATGTTGCTTAATTGGTGTGCTATTTCCTGTGTTAATTTCATGTGTCGAGATGTTGGTGTGCCCTAAACTTTCGTCAAAAACATCTGAAAACTCAAGTAGCAAATTCCTTAACTTGCCCCTATCTTCTCCTTGTAATGACGGGTCAATTATGGACTCTATTTTATCTGAAATAACTTGTGGTGTCATTTTATTCCCAACCGCCCCGCAAATGTTGGGTTGAGACAGGCACGATTCAATCAAAGGACAAAAATATGCTAAATTCTCACCAGCAGCCAATTCGATCGGGCTATTAGACGCATTGAGAACACGCAAAGGCACAATTCTGTTGTCAGGTTTTACGACAACACGCGCTATACTAAACCCTTGTCTAACAGCATTACTGCTGCTAGAACGTGGCTCTATCATACCTATGCTACTTTTGGCATGTTTGGCCAATTTCCCCTCTAAAATTATTTCAGTTCGCGGTGGAATCATTACACTCTCCACCAAAGAAACACCGGTGTTTCCTTGGAAGCGGGATTGACACAACAAACGTCCGGCTTGCGAATTCACATGTACAATTTGTGGATTCGACGCTACTACTCCTGCTCGATCTGTCGTCGTAGACGATTGCGAGTTAGTGACGGGGGTAGCCCCATGTTTACCTACTAAAATATAGGTACCTAAATTAACATCTTTGCATAATGACAAATTATTTTGGCTGATGAAGTCCCAGCCTAGAACACAATCATATGGTATATTATTACTAACTAAAAATTCTCCGTTAAAGCATGCACGAGTTCCTAAAAATTTAACAGTACTAGATATATGACCTTGAATATTTACATTATGTCCCGTAATGGAAACGCATTTCTGTTTCTTCGACTTATTTAATTTACGGTCACAAAGTCAATTGTTCGCTGTACAGATTTACTAATGAACGATTTCATTGAACCAGAGTCAATCAGAGCACAAACACGGACTTGATCCACAAAACAATCAACAAACGGGTGGATAATTGTACAATTATCAATAACATTTGTACTTACGACAGGATGGGCGCGATCTCCACCAATTTTCCGTCCATCCTTTAGTAGTTTAAATGACGCGGTGATCTACACTCTCGCGCGACGTGCCCCGGTTTTCCACAGTTAAAGCAAGTGATAGTTCGCCGTGGAACAAAGCCTCGCTGTCGCGTACAATTCCGAGCAAAATGTCCTGGTAAACCACACGTATAGCAGGATCCACGTGTCGAGGGTAAAGTACGTGCAGAATTTTCCGTACTTTTCAGGCGGTTCTCTAGTGCTTGTTGTTTTTCCGCGATGCCAGCGACCATGGTAATAAGCTCTTTCAACTGTGGGTCGGCTGAAGAGGACGAGTGAGCAACAGCATCAACTTGAACGGGTGGAATCTCTGCCGCTGGTGGACGACCAAGAGCACGAAATCGTTGAGTGAACTCGACCATTTCGTCCAGTGTAGGAGTAGGGTTGTGCTCCAGCATCTTCAGCTTCAGCGTTGGTGGTAGACCCCTCGAGAATTGCCTCGTCAATAACGCAGTCTTTGCGTCGTTCGAAAGAGTCGAGTCAGCTTTTGAGAGGATATTCTCCAACTCCCATTTGTACACCGACGGATCCTCTTCTGGCCTCAAAATTCGGAGCTCAAACTCCGCGAAGAAATTTTCGCGTTTTGCTTTCGGACAGAGGGCTCGTTGCATCGCTTTCACTGCATCTTTGTAAGTCCGCCTCTCTCCCTCGGGAATGGCGTAAAAGTTGCTGGCCGCTCGACCACGCAAGAAGGCTGGCAGTTTTAAAATTTTTCCGTCGTTAGCCTCGGTTACTTTCCAACCATTTGCTGCACAACAGGCATCAAATTCGCGTAACCAAGCGTCAAAATCGCCATCATCAAATTTTCCCGGGAGGATTGCAGTCATTATAAAGGCGTCGTTTACTTTGTAGTCTTTTCCGCTGCCACCAAATGTAACGAGCCGAGCCAACACAACACAACACAACACAACGTGGTCTAGATCCAACTTAACTTTATTGCCTTTTACATTCCATATTTATAATCTCCATCTCTAGGGCGTTGTCCTTCCTTTTTATTTGGAGAGCTATATTTACATTATCACGGATGCAGCTTGCTCATGAAGCACACGCGGCTAATTATGATTTCCTGACTTATCTTGTTTATCTATTTACACATTCTTATATCCATTATCAGATATCCATTACAGCAGTCCACGTGCGTGCTGGCTCAAGTGAGTTCTGAGGACATTTGAAACTGATGAATTTGAGAAGGGTAATGGGGGTCCGTACATCGCGAAAAAAGAGTTGCAACAAACCGTATTCTATGGCAAGCCCAACCTTCGTGCTATGCGCACGTGGAAGAATTCTGGTCGAGCGACGATTTTGAGCGGAGACGTTTGACTTTGAGCTCGGGGTGTCCTCGCTTCCGTCGGCCGTGTATTGATGACGTAGCAATACAGCACACGGATGCTGTTAGGGCGCTGCCTCTCACGAATAGTTAGACGGGGTTAGTACTTGGATGGGTGACCGTCTGGGAACAACCCCGTTCTCGAGCTTGGAACTCATGTGAGTATAGTTTAGTTGGTCTCTCCTGTGCTCCGAGGGTTTTTCGCCGGGTTCTCCAGTTTTCCTCCCTCCGTAAAATCAACACCTAGGGCTAAGCTGGGATCCGTGGTCTTAACTGTGTCGTATGGCGGCTGCTCAAAGCGCCTTTGAAAAATCCTTAGGAGTAATTTGATTGTAAAGATACACGTTTGATGTTTTCTAATTAAAGACCATTATTATTATTATTGCTATATAGAAATCAGTGCTTGTTATCCAGAAACATCCCCTAATAACTCGCTAGGGTATATGCAGTGTCCGAGTGTCCTATAGTTTTAGCCGAGCAGAAATAAGAGCGTTATGAAATAGATTCCATTTTATCATATTACTTATATAATATCATTTTTGCGGGAATTTCTTTTGTTCTCACAGGTCATTAATTAACAATTATTCACAGAAGTGGAGGTGAATAGTGCTGGATATTCACCGAGCCGCTTCGGCGAGGTGAATATCCACACTATTCACCGACACTGAGGTGAATAATTGTTTTAGCATATACCTCATAAATGAAATAACAAGTTTAACATTCTAGATCTTATATTTTCGGTACTTTATACAAGACACCGTTATATATAGTGCCCAAGTTGCTAGCGGCCGCACTTGGCGTACTCGATATTTGTCGACAAAACAGTTTTCACAACTTTTGAATATATTAATGGCTATAAAATTGTAAAGAAACATACCTGTGGACACTCTTCTACTTAATTTTGTTGAGTTTTCTCGTTATTCTACAACATGAGCCTTGTTTATCAATAAAATCTTCTGCTTCGGTAAACAAAGCAAAACTGGCCGCCATCTTGTTTTGCCCGCAGGTGAATAGTGCAGGATATCCCGAGCTAGAGGAACCAATCAGATTGCGTAAAAAGCACTATTCACCTGCGAGGTATATGCTAACAACTAATATACCTCATTATATTCATTTTCACCAATCCTACCTCCGTTGACGTCAAACCAGGTCTGGTCATACGGTTTGACGTCAACGGAGGTGACAACAAAAGAAATTCCCGCAAACATGATATTACAAAGGAATAGCATAAAAAAAGGTGCATTAGTTATTAAACGTCCCACTTGACTTGGGTCATTTAGTAAAATTCACTCGGGCCTTCGGTCCGATCGGGTCATCGAGCAGGGCGTTTAAATAAGAGTTAGGCCTGCGCTAAACGTCGTACAATAGACGAATTCAGACGAATTTAATTGCTTGAATTTTATTCGACGAAACTGCGACGAAATTCGACGCACGAATTAAATTCGTCTCGGCAATTAAATTCGTCTGAGTCAGATGGATAGTACGACGATAATGCATGTTCGAGTTACACGACAAATTATTATGATACAGACGATATTTGTCATTATTTACCAAAAAAATAGTATTCTAGACGTAGTTTTAAAGCGATATAGTAGGTCATTTAATATGCAAGGTCAGTCACCCATATTTTAACTGCGGCACATAATCCCACATCAAAGATAATTTATGCATGAATAAACTAATAGCGAATACACCTCTTTTTATGCTATTACTTATAAATAGAGTTCATGATATCAAAAATAGAATTCATTGTACATAAGCATGACCAGCACTTTCACTCTACCCCTGTACTATCAACATATATTTTTCTTCTCAACATTTTCATACACTATTGCCTCCGACTGAGGCAATGGCGGTTCTCCTAAAATCACATCAGCCAACTTCTCTGCCATCATTATGGTCGGTGCATTGAGGTTACCACTGACGATGCTAGGCATAATAGACGAGTCGACCACCCGAAGGCCCTCGACGCCGTAGACCCGCCCACCCGGATCGACGACAGCCATACGGTCTTCTTCCGGTCCCATCTTGCACGTGCCACACGGATGATACGCGGTGTCGGCCTTCGCTCTGAGGAAGTCTTCGATATTCGAGTCACTTACGACATCTTTTCCTGAAAGAAAAGAAACAACACTAAAACATCAGAAAGACAAAGTATTCGGTTTGCTATAATCATAGTCGTGGGGCTGAACAGAAAATATGATTTCATCTTGCAAGATTATTACTCAGGCTACATGTGGTAGCCTGAGTAATAATCTTGAATCGCAAGGTCGTGGGTTCAATTCCTGCAACTCGGCAACGCCCTCCGTGGCTCAGTGGTCAGAGCATTGCACTAGAATCGCAAGGTCGTGGGTTAAATTCCTGCCGGAAGGCCTGTGTGGTTGCATTTTTCGCAACTGGTCCCGGTTTGTTCTTAAAATGTATATATTCTACACTCGAATTTTCCTTCACCCAAAATCCTTAGTACATGTGGTAGGCCGACTCTAGGTTTCGGCTCGGTTTTGTTTTCTCCTTCTTTTCCTGGGTGTCCCGATTTTGTATTTTTTTCACATTTTACTTCGGTGAGTTGTTAGCCGTGTGATGAAGTGAGGCCGTGAGGCATGTTGTAAGTTCTTTGCTCCTTTTGCTTTTGGAGTTGGACAAAAAGGTGAACAACTTTGGCTTTTGATCAAGGT
>OZ036001.1:4691106-4698606 GCA_964035015.1 Corallium rubrum
AGGTGAAGTGAAGTGAAGTGAAGTGAAGTGGAGTGAAGTGAAGTGAAGTGAAGTGAAGTGAAGTGAAGTGAAGTACTCGTCGTTTGTTCGGTCAAACCCACGCGAGAAACCCGCGTTCTTTTGTTATTGCAAATTTTCACAAGTGTGACGTCATCTAAACTATGTAAATACAGCAATATCAGCGATTTCTATATTTTTATATTATGAAATAAAGAAATTAGCGAAAATTTCATTTCATATAAGCACTTTCAATGCACCCACATTCAAGAAAGGGTCTCCGGAACAGAATAGATGAACCGAAAGATCCCCCCACCCACCTGCACTAGAACGTCTGGTCCTTATTCCACTCCCGTGTAGAACTTACATGCTGTACGTACACCTCCAGATGATCTTGTAAGTTTTGTCCAACGCCTGGTAAATTGACCATCACTGGAATATCAAGTTCTCGTAGGTCGTCGCCATTTCCAATACCAGAAAGCATCAATAACTGTGCCGAATTGATCCCACCGCTTGCCAAGATAACCTATATAGAAGGAAAGGTTACACATTTAACCAACAGTGTGTTTAACCCATTGAACTCTAAATAAACTGGAACGCTACCGCCATAAGACAGGCCCTATGATTGGGTGAAGTCAAACTTCCGGCCGCTGGGGGTCGCCATTACACGTCTGACGTCAACAGAACCTATGAGGGGCACAATGAAACCTGAAAACTCGCTTCAAAAAACAACCATTTTTTAGACCTAAAGTTCTTTTATAGATGATAATGAAGAAGATAGTATATGTATTGGGCTTATCGGCCTTGTACCTAAACAATTTCTACACACGAAAATGGATTGAATGACGAAATATCTGCCGAACAAAAGCAAAATTCAAGTCCGAAACTCGTACGGAAAATGCAGTTATAAAATGCTCTTATAAAATTTTCTTTGTTATCTCAAACGTTTGAAGGTTCCTTGCCAAGAATTAGTAATGAGATAATGCTAAATTATAGCTTTAACTCAAGTTTCAGTTGTGGAAATGCTAAATCTGACATTTTTCGATACGAAGAGTAATTCCAGAGCTGTAATAACACACGGTAAAGTGCATTTTGTTGTTTTTTTCCTACTGAAAATTGAGAAATTTAAAACCCAACTGTTTTTATAAACAACCTCTTCATTTTAAACCTGGGTTTCATATGTATTTTCTTTATATTTGTCCAAACCAATGGCAATTTTGGTTGCGTATTGTTGACTTTCATTTGAGAGCTTATATTTTTACTGTTTTCCTTGTTTTTACTCGTCATGTCAGTGTTCACCTACTCTACGGTATATTGGAATTTGATTTAAGCCTAAAAGTGGTTAAAAAGTTTAGTTTTTCTTTGATTTCAAGCTGTTTTTGCAACCCACTTCACCAAATTCAGCTTCATTTTCTCTCGGTTATACAGTAAAAGGGACTGGGGTTGACGTGCATGGCGGCCCCATGTTGGCTTCAAAACGTGCAAGCGAGTTATCGTTCCAGTTTATTTAGAGTTCAATGGTTTAACCCACTGACCTCTATATAACTGGACTGCGGGTCCTCGATACTTTTGTATTACATGAAGTGTCCCCAATTGAGCGGCGCCATCTTGTTAGGTCTTCCGACGGCGTAAAGTAGCCCGAAGTGTTGGCGACTGACTCCGATAACTCTTTTGAAGCAAAAAAATGCTTTGAGAAAGACGTTTACACAGAATTTTAATTCTTTTTTAAAGTAAAAAGTTCAAAGACATTCAAATACATGTAAATTATGGCGTGAAACAAAGGTTCCGTGGAAAATTCCAAGCTTTTTTCTTTGCCGTGTTTGTTGTCGAATGAAGCAAGCTAAAAATGGACAGTTAAAACATCTTCCCGAACACAAAGAAACTCAAGAAACATACAAATACAACATAAAACCATTCAGAATTATCCTTTAAAAAGAAACCTGTAAATATGTTTGGTTTAGCTGCACTTTTTGCTTACCGACAATCGTTTTTGGCTTTCAAAATGTTTGTCAACTCTCAGCTCGTTTTTGTTTTGTTTTTTAAATTTGGTCCCATGCCCTTTTTAATCTCATAAGACACGGTTAACCAAAAGCTGCCCAGCTTTGGTTGGTCAATTTCGCGGCAAAGACCTAACAAGATGGCGCCTGATGGCGTGTATTTGGGCCATTTTTTCGTAGGGCACCCGCAGTCCAGTTATATAGAGGTCAGTGGTTTAACCCTTTTACGGTTGCCTCTCACCACTGTAGTCCAACGTTAAGCCGGTTAGACGGGGTTTGTACTTGGATGCATGGATAACCGTCTGGGAATAACCTCGTTTCCACGTTCTCGAGGTTGAGACTCACATGAGTAGAGTTTATTAGAAGTAATATTGGGCATTTCACTCGATTACATAGCATGTTCTAGGGATTTTAGGTGAAGGAAAATTCGAGTGTAGAATATATACATTTAAAGACCAAACCGGGATCAGTTGCGAAAAATGCAACTACACAGGCCTTCCGGCAGGAATTGAATCCACGACCGTCGATTCTAGTGCAATGCTCTGACCACTGAGCCACGGAGGCCGTTGCCGAGAGCTTGATCGCGAGTTCTGTATACATTAAGGTGGTAATGCCAGGAGAGAATTGGATTTATTAGAAGTAATATTGGGCATTTCACTCGAGTAGAGTTTAGTTGGTCTCTCTTGTACTCCGGGGTTTTTTCGTCGAGCCAGTTCTCCGGTTTTCCTTCCTCCATAAAAATCAACACCTACGTCTTAACTATTTCATGTATTGTAAATATATAGCCATACGTATTTATCTATGCAGTTGTACACTGTAATGTGCATTCGATCATTACCTCATGAAGAATGCGCAATATAAATCACTAATTAAAGTGCATCAAAAGTCAGCTACAAATCGCACCAATGTTTATTTGGTTTATTGCGACTATATTTGCTATTTAAAACTTTAATATAGTCTTTGTATGAAGTTTGTTAGTGTATAGTGTTAGTGTTAGTGTTAGTGTTAGTGTTAGTGTTAGTGTTAGTGTTAGTGTTAGTGTTCGTGTTAGTGTTAGTGTTAGTAGTATTGGTGTTTGTGTTGGTGTTACTGTGAATCTGTGACCCAAATATAATTAAACAAAGAGAAAAGATGTAAAAGAAGCGCCTGTATTTAAAGATATATATGTTTGTTATATAGCTAGAGTTTCACTGGATGCAACGCTGAAACTGTCATTGATTGGTTTGTGGTCACATGACCTTAGCTAAATTTCAATGTCTACCGAGTGAGCAATGATTGAGAACTTATTGTCTGCTCGGTCAATAAGTTTTCAATTGTTGCCCGCTGGAACTTTGAACTCTTCACGGCATCCTATAAAGAAAAGCTTGTTTGGTACGAAAAAAAGAATATTTATAGCTCTTCAAAGCATGTGTGAAGATTAACTGGAGAACTGTATTGCTGTTCTTTTGTTCTGTGAAATTACGGAGCCAGGCGAAATGTTTTGGTAAGTCTTTATAGCGTTTGTCTTTTGTGTACTTTCCCTTGATAAACGTCGAAATTATTCAGCGAAACTCAAGCTATATAACAAAACACTTAATGTCTGATCCCTCGGGAAACAGTTAGTTTTGTTTTCCCTCGAGTCTCGATGTTTCCCTCGACTTTGTCTCGGGAAATATCAAGACTTTCGGGAAAACAAAACTAACTGTTTCCCTCGGGAGCAGACATTAAGTGTATAATATTTATCAAATAAAGCAATACGAATCTCAGAATCCGTTGGCATTTTTAGTTAGTTAGTTAGTTAGTTAGTTAGTTAGTTAGTTAGTTAGTTAGTTAGTTAGTTAGTTAGTTAGTTAGTTAGTTAGTTAGTTAGTTAGTTAGTTAGTTAGTTAGTTAGTTAGTTAACCGTTTCGCGGGTATAGAGCCCTTCATCAGAGTAAAATGTCACATTTTACTACATGTTACTACAAATCTCTCTCGTTTGTTGCGAGACTAGGTAGATTTCGTAATTGATACATTGTTAGCTATGCACCCACCTCCTTTGTAGCTCTGATGGTCCCAATCTCTTTTTTACTATCGTAATACTCCACTCCGACAGCCTTGTTATTCTCCATAATCACTTTCTTCACGTACGTCTCAGTCAACGCAACTAAGTTCTTTCTATGGACAATAGGTTTTAAGTAAGCGTTCGCAGTGCTCCAACGTCTACCTTTGTACACGGTCAGGTCCATTGGACCAAACCCGGCCTGGCGGTACCCATTCATGTCCGTCGTAAGACCATAGCCGGCCTGGTCGCCAGCTTCAACGAATGCCTTAAATAGAGGATTTTCCATGTTTCCCTGCGTGACCTGCAGTGGCCCCTGGCTTCCTCTGTAAGCATTTTCACCTGCAAATTAAAACGGCTGTATAACGGCTGTTTACAAGGGAGCCGAGACGGAACAAGACGTACGGTACAAGGCACCGAGTTTATATGAGAATATTTTCAGGCGGGATCATTGCGACCGGGATGTTTTACAACACAGCTAGAAAGTTGTAAAAAACACAGAATAACAGAGGAATAGATAGAATTCGCGATCGACGTATTTTGAAGAGCTATTGCTCTCTCGATCCTACTATAGCCGTTATCACTCGGGAGGTATCTGTCATATCGTCTCCGTTAGCCGGGACAAAGCACTTATATGGCGAAAATTGTCCTGTCAAGCCGGGATATAAGCCAGCCCGGTTAACCGGGAGTCCGGTTACTGCTTCCCGAACCAACTCGGAAACGAGATTAAAAATTCACCATTTCCCCGCGAAAAAAACCCTGTTTAACTCGTTCCAATACGCGTTTGCTACTTGGCTGTGTGAAGAAATAAGGCAAGGAACTAAAATAGAGCATCGACCATCGTGTGTTTTGAGATCGTAGCTCATCACCAGCCAGCCTGCCTTCTTCCTTTCCTTCCTTCCTTCCTTCCTTCCTTCCTTCCTTCCTTCCTTCCTTCCTTCCTTCCTTCCTTCCTTCCTTCCTTCCTTCCTTCCTTCCGTCCGTCCGTCCGTCCGTCCGTCCGCCCGCCCGCCCGTCTCTCTCTCTCTCTCTCTCTCTCTCTCTCTCTCTCTCTCTCTCTCTCTCTCTCTCTCTCTCTCTCTCTCTCTCTCTCTTCCTTCCTTCCTTCCTTCCTTCCTTCCTTCCTTCCTTCCTTCCTTCCTTCCTTCCTTTCGCTCTCTCTCTCTCTCTCTCTCTCTCTCTCTCTCTCTCTCTCTCTCTCTCTCTCTCTCTCTCTCTCTCTCTCTCTCTCTCTCTCTCTCTCCCTCCCTCCCTCCCTCCCTCCCTCCCTCCCTCCCTCCCTCCCTCCCTCCCTCCCACCCTCCCTCCCTCCCTCCCTCCCTCCCTCCCTCCCTCCTTCCTTTGAAGACTCACCTAAGCAATGAGATTGAGCTTTCTTAAAGTACGGTAAACAGTCAGCGTAAGACCACCCTTGACATCCTTCCGATTCCCAGCGGTCGTAGTCAAAAGCGTGACCCCGGATATAAACCATGGCGTTGAGTGAAGATGATCCGCCCCATACGCGGCCACGAGGACAATAAATTACTCTGCAACCAAAAAAAACACATTTGGACTATACGTAATGAACCGCACAGTACTAAAGAGCGGTGCCCTGTTTGGGGTTAAAAACGCCGAACGAACGAACGAACGAACGAACGAACGAACGAACGAACGAACGAACGAACGAACGAACGAACGAACGAACGAACGAACGAACGAACGAACAAACGAACGAACGAACGAACGAACGAACGAACGAACGAACGAACGAACAACTCAGTTGAACCATCATAGTTACCTCTCGTTCAAGTGTTTCTGTGGCACAGTATGGTAAAACCAGTTGTATTTACTATCAGCTAGATTGTACGTGAGAGCGGCTGGCATTTGAATTTTCCACGTGCTGTCCTTTGGACCGGCTTCTAAAAGACCAACCCTGTTTGACTCATCTTTGGAAAGTCTGTTAGCCAAGACACAACCTGCAGAGCCTGCTCCCAAGACAACATAATCGAACTCCAATGTTGGCGTGGATGAGTAAATATGGCGGAATTGAGCAAAGAATAGTCTATAAATTGTAGAACACTGCAATCGAAAGTTTTGGTTCTTTTTCAAAATCCAGGAGGAGAGAGGCATTGTGAAGATTTATATGGAAAACTATCCGTTTTTAAAACAAAATAGAATAAGAATAAGATGCATTATTTTTATACCTATTAAATGAAAATAAGGTTTGTCTAAAAGAATACTTATTAAAATGAGAAAGTAACATTGTTTGTTAGTTTTTCGTTTCCTTGCTTGATCGTTGTTGAGATATTTCAGTTTGTTTGATATGTAAATTAAACATCTTGACGTCATATGTGCAATAATTACAATTATGCACATATGCATATATATATATATATATATATATATATATATATATATATATATATATATATATATATAAAAGTAGCGTGCTGCGTAGGCAGTGTAGAAACAACAATCGAAATATAGTAAGGTTAGATAACTGCCGAAACAGAGAACGTAGGAGTCTAACGTTTCGAGCGAAGGCCCTTCGTCATATATATATATATATATATATATATATATATATATATACATATATATATACATATATATATACATATATATATACATATATATATATATATATATATATATATATATATATATATATATATATATATATATATATATATATATATATATATATATATATATATATATATATATATATATATATATATATATATATATATAATAATCACGAGCCCCTTCGCCATAAAGTTAGACACATTTACAAAACATCAAATATAACTTTATTTCTTGTACATTACGTACGTTTCGGGGCACTGCCCCTTCTTCAAATCATAATATTCGAGTCACAAATTAGAGTTCCTTTATACCTACTGTAAGATTACCATACAATTAAATATTCATTCAATCTCTAAAGCGTTAAGTCCCAGCGGTATATTGCTGTTCAATTTTCCAATCCAAAAAGCTTCTCTACAAGTCGGATCTCTTACATCTGTAACATCTATAACCTGTACCATCACATCATCCAACCCCCTATGACCCTCTTTCCAAAAGTGAGCATAAAGATGTTCTCCACACATCCCCCTCTGGCCCTTACCAAATCTACTCAATGAACTTTTATGATTATTAAACCGCTTTCTAAATGATGTGATGGTACTACCCACATATTGCTTATTACATTTTTTGCATTCAATTAAATAAATCACCCCGCTCGAGTCACAATCAAAGGAATGATTGATGTGGAACGACTTCTTATCTACGTTACACATAAAGGTAGAACCCAATTTAACAAATTTGCAAACTTGACATCTTGTCTTTCCACAGCAAAACATTCCCTTAACTTTTTCTTCTATAGGTTGTATTTTCGCTCTTACTAGATTATCTTTAAGATTCTTTGGTCTTCTAAAGCTTAACATTGGAACTTCTAGCAATATTTTCTTAAGAATAGGCGAATATCCGTTAAAATCTGTAACTCCC
>OZ036001.1:4703606-4731106 GCA_964035015.1 Corallium rubrum
AGCATACACTGCGAAGTCCTGATGATGCAGTGATAGACTAACTGTGAAAAACAAGAATTTGCGCATTTACCTTACAAAAGATGAGTCGGGCCTCTGAAGTTTTCCTAAATTTGAATCTTCCACACAATCATAGACATATATTTGATCTTCGATTGGACCAACTGAGCCACATCGTTGTTACGTGACTAACCTGAATGTCAGGCCTTTATTTGTTTCTGCCTACCGCTAAACCCGGCAGCGCGGGCAGAGGTGCGGGCGAGCGAGAAGGCGAGAAACCTGAATGTCACGTGACAGAGCTCGCATTCCAGGTCTATTATTTCTATGGTCCTGAAGGGGTGGGTGGGTGGGGGGGGGGGGGGGGTCCAGCATTGGTAATGGTACTAAAAATATGTAAAGATTTCTAGGTTTACAGTCAGTGGTCTCAGAATGAAAGAAACTTTTTATCTTATACATGTACCCATTCCACTCGTTAAACAATTAGCAGTCTATAGCAAGTGCAATGCTACTAAAATACGACAGAAATTTAAAATAGTCAGGTGCCGAGGGTCCGAACCTAGGCACGCAAACGTGGACCAGAAAGCTTAGAATGGCTAAAATCTGGCGTCTTCGACCACTCGGCCAACCTCGCCGTTTTCCAAGAGTCTCCAATTAGCGTAGCCACCCTGCTTTACAGCTTCTATTATATGCATGTATAATCATTCTGATTACCTGAAAACCCTAGGGGCCATTTTCCAGGGCTTTTTCCAATTCTCAGTGGCGGCGCCAGGGTACGAGAAGTGGGGGGGGGGGGGGGGGGACAATGCGAGCCCCGAAGGCGCCAGCATTAGGGGGTGTGGGGGCATGCTCCCCCGGAAAATTTTGAAATCTACACCTTTTTCAGGTCAAATTCAGAAACTTCCAAACGAACTTCAGATAATTCAGATCAATTTCAGAACTTTCCAAGTGAATTTCAGATAATTCAAGTGAATTTCAGAAATTTCCAAATGATATTCAGATTTTCCAAATGATATTCAGACATTTCCAAATGATATTCAGACATTCCAAATGAATTTCAGACATTTCCAAATGATATTCAGACATTTCCAAAATGAAGCGAGAGGCTTGCACAGTAAATAGTTCGGATCAGATGAGGGAACACATGTACCTTTTTTGCCCTGCATTACTCAATAAAAAACATTCAATTGCACTCATTGAAATAAAAATAGCACTTTATGTAATCAATGCTATTGATATGTTACAGAAGCGGTATTGAATGTCGTTTCGCGCTAATAATAAAGTGCTATTGTTATTTCAACGAGTGCAATTGAATGTTTTTTATTGAGTAATGCAGGGCAAATTTAAAAAAGGTATATGTGTCCCCTCAGCTGATCCGAACTATTTACTGTTCACAAGCGAACTTTAGCCTCTCGCTTCATTTTGGAAATGTCTGAATATCATTTGGAAATGTCTGAAATTCATTTGGAAATGTCTGAAATTCATTTGGAAATGTCTGAAATTCATTTGGACAATCTGAATATCATTTGGAAGTGTCTGAAATTCGTTTGGAAGTTTCTGAATTTGACCTGAAAAAGGTGTAGAGTCTCTGAAATGCCATTTTCTGCATTTTGGGGGAGATTTTACAGAATTTTGAGAATTATAAAACGTCATATAAAACACTAAAAACTACACATTTCAGGTCTTTGTATGGGATATTTCATGGACAATTACTAGATACAGTCAAAAAATTAAGAGAGATATCTAACAGTGCCATTCTATTTCGAATCATCGATATTAAAAAAGAAATAAAATCACAATAATTTTGAGGTGTTTTATTACTTGTCTTCATTCTTATATTCAAAAGTTTATTTAGGTAGGTTGCCTGCCCTTAGTTATGCCACAGTAGTTCCCATGAGCCAGATTTCAAATCTCGGTCAAAAACCTAACCCCCTCCACCCCAAACTTTTCTCCTCGAATTTGGACGAATTGGAAAATCGACCTTGGAGAGAACTGCAGCGGGGGACGTGTCCCCCCCCCCCCAGTCCTCCCCGTGGCGCCGCTACTAATACTGACATGAAATACTTTTAAAGATCGAATTTTGTTTGTTTGTTAAGCAATTATTTTAAAGTTTGACTTTCGATATCGTTTAATAATTGTGCTGAATGACAACTTAGTCACCTGACAAGGCATTCAGTTAGGCTATTTTATAAGCGTTTTCTCTTTTAAAAGCACTATTTTTTAGAATTTGACAACTTGTCGTCGTTTTTAGCTATTTCAGTTCGCAGATGTTGAATCTACATCATTAAAATTAATTATTAAAATTATTAAAATTAATTGTGAATAAAATAAACTTAATTCGAACGGCGGAGTACGGGGTTATTCCCAAAAAAATCATTCAGAAAAGCCTTTAATTGGAATTATTTTGTGTTGTTTTGTAAAATGTAAAATAAAAGTAAAAGTAAACCATAAGATTCTGGTTGTGACTTACCATCCTTGGTGTATTGTGTTGGTGAATAGTAGTGGAGAATGGTTAATGATTTGAGGTTTAAGGTGTTAGGGTAATAATTGATTGAGATTAAGTAAGGAGAAGGTTAAGGTGACAATTGGTTAATTGGTTTAATGTGTGGGTCGGGTGGGAATTAAGGTTAGGGTTAAGGTTATATTTAGGGTTAAGGTTAAATGGGGTTGAATTTTGAGGTTTCACAGGTAGGGTGGGTGGAGTTAGTTTTAAGATTAATGTCAGGATTTGAAGGGTTGGGGGCACTGAAATTATGTCAAATAAAAACAGGGGGGCTAGCAAATTTTAGAACTTTGCTTGGGGGGTACCTGAAAAAAAAAAGTTTGGCAATTTCTCACCCATCACCCCGTGTGATAAATAATGAACGGTCCCTTACCTCACCTAAACGTTAGGTTTATTTTATTTAAAATTTGATGTAGATTCCGAAAAATTTGGTTTCAAGTCAAAACACTTGTAGAAAACTGTAGAAAATAGCCGAAAAACAAAATATGCTCAAATTCCCGTACGTCAAAATTGACTATATCAATGAGAAATGAAGTGCTTATGAATCTGTTTGCAACATCCGCTGACCCGATAGTAATCTGAAAACGAGGCCAGTTCAAAAGTTGTGTCAAGCAGTCACACATGGTGGGAGAAGAGCTGCTGTATTTGTTGTGATTTCAAGCACTAATTTGTGGATAGTTTGTTGAGACTGGACAGGATTTTATGGTGTTTTAGCAAGTATGGATGGAGTAGAGCATCTTTATAAATGTTATGGAGTGTTGGCGGATGCACAAGACAAGGCAGGAGAGGTAAAACGAAAGCGACACATGGCGCTTGAAACCTGTAATGTCAAGTGCCATGTGATGAATAGGGAACGTTTTATATTTTAAAACTAGTAATATTCCTGCGTTTGATACTCTTGAAAGATACGCAACTATGCAAGGCAGGGAGGAAGGAAGACAACATTTTTGAATTGTGATGTTATGGTGATGTATAACCGTAACCTCGCTCTCTGTCACTACTCATTGGCGTACGCCGTTGTCGCCGTATAATTTGCAAACTTGTGACATCTCAGACTCTTAGTTTGGCGGAATACAGAATAATTTTTTCTGCAGCTAGCTGTGGACGTCTTGTTTGTTTTGAAATCGGCTCGGTGAGAACGGTGCAATGTGATTGGTTAAGACCTAATCACCAGAGATCTGCGCCCGAAGCACTTTTGACACCTGATCCATTGGTTTGTCTATCAGCCTATAGGTGAGTTTCAGGGTGTTGCGCGTGCAACATTTTTCAAAAAAAATGGCAAGCTCCCCTCAAAGTAAACGTACTATTTAAAA
Source organism: Corallium rubrum (assembly GCA_964035015.1). NCBI lineage: Eukaryota > Metazoa > Cnidaria > Anthozoa > Scleralcyonacea > Coralliidae > Corallium > Corallium rubrum. Next base: position 4,707,417 of record OZ036001.1, read on the forward strand.
TAAACAAAGTATAGATGCAGTTTCTGGATGTTTAACGCTGTTATTCTACTGTTGTTGGCTTGCCAGCAAGTCTGTTTGCCATTGCTTACTTTGTAGAGAGGCTGCCAAGAGCCCGCCAACTCCTTTGCAAAACGATGCATGCGCAACACCCTGAAACTCACCTAGTAAAAGGCCAACCCCTTTACATTTTTTCTGGATTTTTTTCAAAAAATAAAAATTTTTTTTTAGCCAAAATACAGCCTCCTTTTCATAACAATTCCAGATTAATTTTAAACAAAATCACTTTTAACTGTGCATGTGCTTGAACTGTGTATCGCACTATTGCAGGATGAAAAGTTTCAAGAAGTTTGTTCAAAAACCTCAGCTTTGCCTCGGTTTTTAACAAACGTCTCAGTGTTTGGATATCCTGATGAAACACTCCTCCTCATGTATGATACATTATGCAAGTAACATCAACATCACTTCAGACATCACACTGCATAATAACTTGTTGGAAAATCTTGAATAACAATTTGAGATTATTTAATGAAATCACTTTTAACTGTGTATGTGCTTCTGTGTATTGCAGGATGAAAAGTTTCAAGTGATTTACTTGAATTATTGCGAGAATAGACATGATTTTCCAACAAGCCATTATGGTTTAAATAGAGGATATTGCACAATGGTGTGAAGATATGGATTTTATCTTCGAGTGGTGAAAACAATATTTTACGAATGAGTGTAGCGAATGAGTAAAATATTGTTTTTACCAGGTTTAGATGTCCAAGACTAAAAGACTGGAAGTTCTGTCACATTTAATCAAAAAATATCATGACGTGAAATGAATTTGGTGATGCATAAACAACACTCAAACAATAGATTACTGACTGATACTGTGTGTATTTATGCGTGTTCATAAACCACAATAGAAATATAGAAGAACCCAAAGATTCTAAAACGTCTATATATTTATTCAAAGTCCTGAAATGTGTTGTCTTTTGTGTATTTTATATGACATTTTATAATCTTCAGAATTCTGTAAAATCTCCCCCCAAATTATGCGGGAAATGTCATTTCAGGGACTCTAAATGTCAAAATTTTCGGGGGAGCATGCCCCTGGACCCCCCTAGATGTTTCTCACACCTTCGGTGCTTGCCCCCCTGCACCTGACCAGCTCGCTGCGGGCCTGCCTTTGGTGCATGACTGAAAACAATTTGGTGTACATGTACATGTATCTCCGGTATGACAATAGCGTGGAATCCACCCTGGGATGTATTGTGAATGTATTAAATCTGAATTATCTGAGCACCTATTTGGATGGGAAAATCTCAAATCATTTTAATAAGAATTCATGAGGTAACAAGACTCCTTGGTCAGGCGTTCACTCAAGCTACTGCAAACTTGCAGCTGCAATCACATGCAGTGCTAAAATCTATAAAAGTCTGAAGGTCATTGGTCACAGAAAATAGTCAAAACACAATCTAATTCTCCAATAGAAAACACAATTCACAATACACAAAACACAATTGCCTGTATTTAATGTATTTCCACACAGTGTTTATATGTTGAGTCCCTTCGGGTGTTCAATAGCAACACAGCATGATCATGTTTAGTCAAACTAAAGTTCAACAGCGTGTGCAATTGTAAGTGTCTGTGAATACACTGAGCATGTCCAAGAAAGAACACTTGACTTCAAACAACTTGATCAGACATCAGGATTCAGGAAAGCGAAGAAAGAAAGCATGGAGATTAGTATTTAGCACACATCATCAGCTGCACAAAGCCTGATGTGATGACATAATGATTGCCATTTCAAAACATACAGTAGATGTGCAATAGATGCAGTGCATGCCAGTGCTATACACTGAAATAGTCAACATCTTGTTTGTTACATCTGAAGCACCATTTAGAATTATTTCAAGACTAGGGACATGGTGATCCTATATGTCGACTCTGTGGGAAAGCCATAAAGAATAAGGGAAACAACAATTCAATGTCTCTTTGACTACTGATGTCAATGAGATGGTAGCCACTAGGTTTACATATTTAATACACTACGAAAAAAGGCAAACTTTTTTCTGAAAGCCTGGAAGATTTTTTTTCACTTGGGCTGGATGATGTAAATTTTTAATTTGCATGACAAAATACAATTGTTTGTCCCCAAACCACTGTTGACAATGAGTGAACAACTGTCAAAAAACAGCGCACGACGCAGTCAACTGGAATTATCAGTATACAGTGTTATTGTTCTAAGGATTTTGGGTGAAGGAAAATTCGAGTGTAGAATATATACATTTTAAGACCAAACTGGGACCAGTTGCAAAAAATGCAACTACACAGGCCTTCTGGCAGGAATTGAACCCATGACCTTGTGATTCTAGTGCAATGCTCTGACCACTGAGCCACAGAGCGTGTTGCCGAGAGCTTGATAAACAAATAAACAAACAAACAAACATTAAATTTGATCACAAGTTCTGTATATATAATAAGGTGGTAATGGCCAGGAGAGAATTGTGTGTATTATAAGTAATATTGGGCATTTCACTCGATTACATAGCATGTTCTAAGGATTTTGCGTGAAGGAAAAATTGATTGTAGAATATATACATTTTAAGACCAAACCTGGACCAGTTGTAGCAAATGCAACTACACAGGGCTTCCGGCTGGAATTAAACCCATGACCTTGCGATTCTAGTGCAATGCTCTGACCACTGAGCCACAGAGGGCATTGCTGAGAGCTGTATATATAATAAGGTGGTAATGCCAGGAGAGGTTATACTTCTACCACGCTCGAATTTTCCTTCACCCCAAATCCTTAGAACATACTATGTAATCGTCAGTGAAATGCCCAATCTTACTTATAATACAGTGTTATTGTATTGATGACTTTCTATATTCTGCTAACATTATAGTTTGTGGACGAGTATCAAAGCATCTTATCCAGTGTAAAGGGGAGCAATGGAGAGAAAAAACTGTGTACTTCATTTATTCCACGTTTTTTCAAATATTTTCCTGATGAACACCTAAATGCCTTAAATTGTCTGCTGGATCTTTGTGAAGATGAGGATGCAATAGTAAGTACAGTGCAGTACACTACAGTACTATAAAAATAATTATCTATATTGGTGTTGTGATACACATACAGTACAGAACAGTACAGGGTGTCCCAAAAAAATGCCCCCCCATCCGTTTTTGTACTGCATCTTCTTTAATTTGGGTACAAGAAGTAAATTTTTATATCACGCTGAAAGCCCATCACTCCTTCTTTGTTGTCTGAAATTTTCAGAGCTAAATAGTTATTTACTCACTTCCTGGAGTCATTTAAAGAGGCAACATCAAAATTTGGACTTGTCCAAATTATGCAAATTATCTATGCTACCTACAGATTTGGAAATATACTGGGTGTCCCAAACAAGTGTTGCCCATCCTGTTTCTGTCCACAGCTTTGTTTGAGTGTGGAATGCAGGTTTGAATACATGAAAACTGACCACAGGGGAATAAAGTTTGATTCCAAATGAAGCAATGCAGTATCAAATCATGTGGGGTTCCTTGGGGGTAATAACAATGCTCATGAGAGTTCCATGCACATGTTTGCCATGTACACACGTAAAAATCTTGCAAGTTGTTACAGTATTGTTGCCTGAACAATGCTGTAACAACTTGTTGACATATGTGAACAACATTTGATAAATGAACAATATTGTTCATCATTGTTTCAACAAGTTGTTACTGCTTGATGAAACAACAACCGTTGTTCACGCATGTTGTAACAACCAAAGAACGTGTTGATACATCAACCATGTTCACCACTGTTGTAACGTTGTTCTCATCATTGTTATTTCATCATGCTGTTACAACATGTTGTATCACGTGTGAACAACGTTGTTGGCTATAAAAATGTGCTGTTGGAACAACTTGTTCATGACTGTTGATTTATCCGTGAACAAGTTGTTCGAACCATAAGTCAACAACTTGTTGACAACTTGTTCATGGCGAGCAGCACAACATTGTTCACGGCGAGCAGCACAACATTGTTCATGCCTGTTGACAACTGCGAACAAGTTGTGCATTTTTACGTGTGTAGGCAGAAGTGCACTTTACTTCATCCATCTTAAGATCGTTGGACAACAATTCACTCCCAAGGAAAGAGCATTCATGGTACTGTACTTTCCTATCATGAAACAAGAAGCCCAACAAAGACAAGGAAGCCTTTAGGAGAAGATTTCCAAATCTTGACATAGCATACATAATTTGGACAAGTTAAAATTTTGATGTTGCCTCTTTAAATGACTGCGAGTAGATAACTACTTAGCTCTGAAAATTTCAGACAACAAAGAAGGAGGGATGGGCTTTCGGCGTGATACAAAAATTTACTTTGTGTACCATAATTAAAGAAGGTGCACCTCATAAATGGATGGGTTCATTTTTTTTGGGACACCCTGTATGTATAGGAAATAGCACTGTTCAAGAAGAAGTAATGAAAAATTGCACACATGTTTGCTGGGGTTAAAAAATGTTCCAGAAAGAGAGTGCAGTACGATGTTGTGTGTTCAGTAGCCACTGTAAGTTGGTGTACACTAGTACATAAAAAAGTTGCAGCCTGGTTGGTGGGATGGCTCGTCTTTTCTTAAACAGCTTTAATAATAAACCTGCTGGTGGAGGTTTATGCAGTGTCTGTGTGCCTCTCTTGTTTGGCAATATTGAAAGCTCTTATAACAATTGGCTTTTTGTTTTGTTATTTGCAGATCAGGAGGTCAGCCATTAAGGCACTGCCTGGTCTCTGCCTTGATACTAAAGAACATTTAACAAAAATTGCTGATGTCCTCACACAGTTACTCCAGACAGGTTTGTACATAAACTGTCACTGACTCGGTAGTGCAACTTTAGAAGGCATCTGGGGGCCCATTGGATTGATTGCTTCAGGGGCCCTTTCCAATTTAGTGACCACATTTCTAGGGGTGTTCAGGGGCCTGCTCCCCCGGAAAATTTTTGAATCTACGGTCTCTGAAATGGTATTTCCTGCACTTTGAGGGCACTTTTGAGCAAAATCTAATCACTCACACTCCGATTCAAAATCTGTTAAAGTGGGCAGATTATTTGAATAGATTCATAACTGCATTCGTTCCATTCCGCATAGCCTGCGCACAGACATTTACCCAATCTCCGCAGATTGGGTAAAAAGTCAGTGCTCACTGCACATGCTAATAAGGGCACTTCTTGCCAAAAATTTTTGGGGGTAAATACCCCCTACCCCTGGTCGTGCTGCCCCTGCGTATGTGTGTCAAAACATCCCCCCACCCCCCAAGAGAAGATTTTCAGTGTAAGACTGAAGACTGTCAGACAAAGTGACATGCCCTGAAGGTGCGACAAACCAGTAGAAGGGTCCGGGGAAATGCTCCCCCAGGAAATCGTTGATTTTCTAATGCTCTGAAGCACTATTTCCTGCATTTTGAGGGCAGTTATAACCATCAGAAATGGGGCTTCTACGGAAACTACATGTACAAATCTCGTCACAAAATGCTCGGGGGCCCTAATTAATTCCTTTTGCTCGGGGCCCATGGGGTTTACCCACCCTTCCAATAGGTAGTTGCACCACTGCACTGACTCTATCTTTATGATAATAATACTGTGCTTAAGAGACCCCCTATTACAGCTTCACCCAATGTATTGCTATGATAAATCAATCATTTTTTGTTTTTTTGTGGGTTTTTTTTCAATTGATTACCTTTACTAAAAATCAGGTCATCGCCAACAGATAAGCTTACTTTTTTTTACTTTAAATGCATAATCTTAAAGATGTTATGTTATTTAGCAATCGTGCAAAGTTTTATTTCAAAATTGTTGAAGAAAAAGGAATATTTTACCTGTGAAGTTTGTATTTTGGAGCGCATTAAAGTGGCTGAGCTTGAGAAGAATGAGTCGAGGAAGCTTATTTATCTATTTACTTATTTATTTATTTATTTATTTATTAAGTTTTGCCACAAGGTTCAACAAGACTAGTAATTAATTAAAATTTTAAAAAAAAGTACTTAATTTACTCGTAGTGAAAGTTAAGTTACAAAGTAAAATATAAAATAATGTGGCAGGGCTGCCACAACAGTGATTGCCAATTACTGCGGTCCCAAAGCAAAAATAATACGCCATATTAAGATTTTGGTTGTGTTAATTATTATTTTGTAAGTATTAATTATTAACCATTAATCGTCAGTCACCAACTACAAACTATCAACCACCAATTGCCAATAATTTATCCGACAATTATCTTATGATATCATAGACTCAAAAACAACAATGACCCTTTTGTTGACAACAACAATGATCTTTTGTTTTTGTTGAGTCTATGACGTCATAAGTTCTCCTCAACTCATTCTTCTCAAACATGGCCAATTTAATGGCGGCACTCTAAAAATACAAACTTCGCAGGTAAAATACAACTTTGTTTTTGAGAATTTTGAAATGAAACTTTGCTCAATTATCAACTACCATAATATCATTGGGAGTATGCAGAAACACTACCAACAATATTTTCATCAGAGAACCACTTTAAAGTGTCACTATGATGAAAAAATCGTCAGTCTTTTTTTTTTATCTTATCATAAAGTACATATAAAATGAGGGTGAACGGCGTTTGTGGTTTGTCAATATCTCATCTCGTTCAAGAGATATTCACGTTTTGGAAATATGCAAATTTATGGCCGATGACGTCATTTTCTCCAAACGAGCGAAATGAAAATCGTAAAATAAGGAATATCTCTGGAAATAAACAATAGAATGTGCTTAAACTTTGTATGCTTATAGTATCTAATAAAATACACTTCTCTGTTGTACAACTTTTGTGTTAAGCGCATGTTCTCAGGTTACTCTAAACCTTAAAATGGGAATTATCATTTTTGCTTCATTGTTTAAAAATAGAAAGATTTAAACGTTTGAATTACAATGCCTACATAAGCCCTAATCGTCACATTTATTCGCTGGAGTAAACGCTACTTGATTGCTGATAAATAAGAAAATTTAATTTTATCATTGGAGGGGGCCAGGAACCAACAGTTTCCACGAAAACAACTAAAGTTCCACAGTGAAACGTATTTTATTTAATACTATAAGCATGCAAAATTTGAGCACTTTCTAGTGTTTACTTCTAGAGATATTCCTAATTTTACGAATTTCATTTCGCTCGTTTGGAGAAAATGACGTCATCAGCCATATAATTTGCATATTTCAAAAATGTGAATATCTCTTGAACGAGATGAGTTATTTACAAACCACAAACGCCATTCATCCTCATTTTAAATGTACTTTATGATTAAATAAAAAAAAGACTGACGATTTTTCATCTTAGTGACACTTATTGTTCTTAATTATTTAATTAGCGGTTAATTATTTGATTACTAATTTAATTAATTATTTAATTAATAATTAATTACGAGCTTAAGATGATTGATAGGTTTACTGCATCTTCCTTTAAAGAAAATCTCAAACAATTTTTCCTTCACTTAAGTTGATCATCTTGAGCTTTTTGCATGTTGTATTTGTAAATATTATGTCGAATGCCGTTGCTATAGTTCATAGTTGTTAAATATTTTTTTAGATAGTTTTTGCTTTTTTCTATGTATCTCTTCCTTTCGTACTGTATTTTTTCTTTTTTATCTTTTATAATAGTAACGTACAAGGGCCACTTGGAAGAATACTGTATATAGTAAAAGTGTATAAATTTACCCTTGACAAATAAAGATGATTGTTATATAGCTAGAGTTTCGCTGGGTGCAACGATGACTGTCATTGGTTGGTTTGTGGTCACATGACCTAAGCTAAATTTCAATGTCTACCAAGCGGGCAATAATTGAGAACTTATTGCCTGCTCGGTCAATAAGTTTTCCGAATTGTTGCCGGCCCGCTACAACTTTGAACTCTTCGCGGCATTCTATAAACAAAAGCTGGTTTGGTACGAAAAAAAGAATATTTATAGGTCTTCAAAGCATGTGTGAAGCTTAACTGGAGAAATGTATTGCTGTTCTTTTTTTCTGAGACTCATATTGGTTTGGTTGAAGTGAAATTACGGAGCCAGGCGAAATGTTTTGGTAAGCCTTAGCGTTTGTCTTTTGTGTACTTCTCCTTGATAAACGTCGAAATTATTCAGCGAAACTCAAGCTATATAACAAAACACTTAATGTCTGATCCCTCGGGAAACAGTTAGTTTTGTTTTCCCTCGAGTCTCGATATTTCCCTCGACTTCGTCTCGGGAAATATCAAGACTCTCGGGAAAACAAAACAAACTGTTTCCCTCGGGAGCAGACATTAAGTGTATATTATTATTATTATTATTATTATTATTATTATTATTATTATTATTATTATTATTATTATTATTATTATTACTATTATTATTATTATTATTATTATTATTATTATTATTATTATTATTATTATCGTTGCATGCAAAAGTAACGGCTACTCGAAAGTAACTGCTACTCGAAAGTAACTGCTACTCGAAAGTAACGGCTACTCGAAAGTAACGGCTACTCGAAAGTAACGGCTACTCGAAAGTAACTGCTACTCGAAAGTAACTGCTACTCGAAAGTAACGACTAGTCGAAAGTAACTGCTACTCGAAAGTAACTGCTACTCGAAAGTAACTGCTACTCGAAAGTAACTGCTACTCGAAAGTAACGGCTACTCGAAAGTAACGGCTACTCGAAAGTAACTGCCACTCGAAAGTAACTGCTACTCGAAAGTAACTGCTACCCGAAAGTAACTGCTACTCGAAAGTAACTGCTACTCGAAAGTAACTGCTACTCGAAAGTAACGGCTACTCGAAAGTAACTGCCACTCGAAAGTAACTGCTACTCGAAAGTAACTGCTACCCGAAAGTAACTGCTACTCGAAAGTAACTGCTACTCGAAAGTAACTGCTACTCGAAAGTAACGGCTACTCGAAAGTAACTGCCACTCGAAAGTAACGGCTACTCGAAAGTAACTGCCACTCGAAAGTAACTGCCACTCGAAAGTAACTGCTACTCGAAAGTAACTGCTACCCGAAAGTAACTGCTACTCGAAAGTAACTGCTACTCGAAAGTAACGGCTACTCGAAAGTAACTGCCACTCGAAAGTAACTGCTACTCGAAAGTAACTGCTACCCGAAAGTAACTGCTACTCGAAAGTAACTGCTACTCGAAAGTAACGGCTACTCGAAAGTAACGGCTACTCGAAAGTAACCGCCACTCGAAAGTAACTGCTACTCGAAAGTAACTGCTACCCGAAAGTAACGGCTACTCGAAAGTAACTGCTGCCCGAAGCGGCTACTCGAAAGTAGCGGGTACCCGAAAGTAGCGGGTCCTGAAAGTAACGCCAACCTGAAAGTAGTGGCTACCCGAAAGTAGCGGGTCCTGATGGGCACTAATCTCGAAAGTAACGGCTACCCGAAAGTAACGACTACCTGAAAGTAACGGCTACCCGAAAGTAACGGCTACCCGAAAGTAACGACTACCCAAACGTAGCGGCTACCCGAAAGTAACGACTACCCGAAAGTAACGACTACCCGAAAGTAGCGGCTACCCAAAAGTAGCGGGTCCTGACGGGTACTAATTCCGAAAGTAACGGGGCCCGCTAATTTGGGAACTTTACAATATATGAAATAAACAAGATAGGTCACTAACTTGCTTGTGAAGTTACAGTGGATTTTATGTATTGCTCTTTTGGGAGACAATATGGGGGGGATTTCTGGGCTGGCTGAAACAAACCAGCTGGAAGCAAGTTTCAGTGCTGGTCTAGCACTAACCACTGTGCCACTGACAGACAAGTGTCTATACTGTACATTATTGCAAGGATGTCTGTGTGAAAGTGTTTTTGTGTTTATGATGACAATCTCTCGGCTAATGACCTGGCATCTACTCTAATAAAGATGGATGGCCAACATGGTTACAAGTTGTAGTTCTGTCTGAAACCAAAGCACAAGTAACCTTGGCAACAAGAATCAGGAATTGATCAAGGATGACGTTTATATTATTTAAAGGATATTTGAATAAATCCCACCAGAGATAATCAACAAATGGTGTGGAAACTCAGCAAACGTCCATATTATAATGAGATATCACTTTATACTGTGCTTTTTTCGGCAGAAATATTTTTTTAAAAAAAGGGGCTATCTTACTCTCTTTTTTTAGGGGATTCGTTAGAGTTGATCATAGTGCAAAAAGCGTTGGTGTCCTTAATTAAATTAGACCCCAAAGGTAAGACAAACGCCACTTTTTTTACTGCGTCATCATCAGATGTTGTTCTTTATCTCACTTTACCCGTTAATACCTCACCTTGCCTTATTATATCTGGAGTGGCCTTATTGATCACACCTCATCTCATTTCACCTTACCGCACACGTCACCGTACTTTACCTCGCTTTACCTCACCTTATGCCTTGCCTGACCTTACCTTATTTTACCTTACCTCACCTTATCACCTTATCTCACCTTATCACACCTTATCTCACCTTACCTTACCACACTTTACCTTACCTTCCTTGTAAACTTTACCTTACCTTACCTTACCTTACCTTACCTTACCTTACCTTACCTTACCTTACCTTACCTTACCTTACCTTACCTTACCTTACCTTACCTTACCTTACCTTACGCTGTACCTTACCTTACCTTACCTTCCTTACCTTACCTCACCTCATCTCACCTCACCTCACCTCACCTTACTTCACCTCACCTCATCTCACTTCACCTTAATACCTTATCTCAGCTTACCTTACCTCATCTCGCCTTACCTTACCTCAGAACTTCTCCCGCCAAAAAACGTATTGCCTCTCAGCAACCAACCAGCGTGCGCCACGACTTGAAATCAAGTCAGCCATCAACCATATAAACAAACTTGTGTTTTGTTAACAAAGTCGAAAAATTTCCACTCGAAATCAATGTTGTCGTGTTTGGGTTTTTTTGTTCTTTTTTAGATTCGGTGCTTGGGATGTTTTCTCAGATTATCGCAGGCGACGAGGAAACCAGAGAACACGCTATAGATTTCTTAAAAAGATTCGTTATTGATTTGATTCCCACGGTATTCCATTCCAATCCCGATGCAGAAACTACTCTAGCTGAGGAAATACAAAAGGTATGGCACGTGACTCACTTCTCACTTTACAAACAGGACTGAAGCTAAGGGGGAAGTGTTGGGGTGGGGTGGGAGGGGTTGACATACCCAAGAATTGTTTTATTTGTTCCATTCGGCAGACAAGTGATTTTAGTCGGCACCCACTAGCAGTCAGACTCGGAAATTTTCACATGATATGATGTAGATGTATTTCGATTCTAATGTTATATTACATCACTCGTCAGTTTTATCACACTTTTCAACAAGAAAGTGATTTATACGCTTAAATTTACTGATCCAAACTGTTAACCTAATTGTTACCCGAGGTGGAGCTCTTACCGACTTAACGCTAGTTTCCACTCGGAAAATTTTCCGCAGGACCGGAACGGACAGGGCAGTTTTCTTTGTCTTGTGAGCTCTCGGTTGGAACTTATTTATTTATTTATTAAGCTTCGCCAGAACATTTAACAAGTATACATACACAAAAACAATAAGTACATAAATACATACATACATACAAATTGGCTGGGATACCACAACAGCTTTCGCCAATTACTGTGGACCCTTTGGTCAGGAGTTTGAAAAGTTGTGAGAGTTCTAAAGGTTCTAAAAGCAGCAAGATATATGAACAAGACTGCGAGCAACATTACACTTCGGGCAGATGGACTTCCATGTCCTCGGGTCGTCTTGGTCAAATATATATTCAGGGCACAATGATAATATTCTAAAAGGGACTTCTTAAAGCATTTCAATTTAATAGATTTGTATCTAAGGTATTCTGGGAGGACATTCCACGTTCTACATGTTCGTACAAAAAAGGAGCGCTGATAAGTGACTGTTTTACATTTCCTTGGAATAAAAGTATACACATCGTTGTTACTGGATGATCGTGTTGTCCTGTCTGTATTTCTGATAAGAAGTAAAGCGTCGCTGTTTATATCAATTAGACCATTAACAGCCTTGAAAAAGAAAACTAGGTCAAGAAACTCGTGCCAGTATGAGATCGGTAGCAAATTGGTTAACTTCAGTCTCTCCTTGTATGAAGTTTAGCCTTAAAGGGACACTCCACTCAAAATACAATGGGGGTTTAAATATTAAGGACTTATTAACTGAGTGCGAGGTCTGTACGGGAAAGTATTTGCCTGAGGTTTTCGTACAGACCGAGCGACAAAACCGAGGGCAAATACTTTCCAGTACAGACCGAGCAAAAGAGGTTAATAAGGAATTTATTATAAGGCTATTGCTTCATTTTCTTTTGTTTCGAGCGTTGTTTTCGTCTTCAGAGTATGCTGTTTACCTTACCTGTTAACTTTTTCGTGTCGCTTCTTGGCCTTGTTGTTTACGCAAGTTCGGCTTTTATTTGTCGTGTTTTTAGATAAACAGCTTTAAAGAAAACCAGCAGTAATGTTCCAACACATTTTATTGTTCAGAATATTTGAATAAAGAAACCCACTACTCTTTTATTTGTATTCAAATCAATTCAGAAATTTTCTCGCCAAAACTTACAGGGCCGAGAAAAAAGCGTATTGACCCCGAGGTCAATATCGTAAAATCCAGCCATATAATAAAAGATCGTACTGACTTTAGGTTACTCACGAAGTTTGAAAGGTTAATTCTTTTTAATTAAAGAGAAATCGCTCGTTGAATTCGGTAAAATCGTCAAATTTTCGACGCCATGTTGTCTTTCTCAAGCAAACGCGTATGGCCAGCCACGGGTCAGCGGATTCTCAAATATGACGTCACTGAGTGCTTCTTCTCGAAAGGCAAACACATTAATTTTGAGCTGTTCACGATGAGTGTTGTTACTAATCGGTTATCTGGAGACGATTCATCGAGTTCAAGTGAGTGTAGTTCCTATACCACAGATTTCCGTAGCAGGAATAAAGCACTCGGGCGTAAAGTGAGCACTGCAGACAAACGAGTTGTTCATCTTGCGCGGGTTGTCCCTTCTGACATTCTGACATCAGCCAAATATTTTTCAGTGGCCCACTTAGTACTCTATGGTACGTTATACCGGTCCCTTTAGTCTTTTTCCAACCGTTTGTACAATTGGCAGCCATACAATGCGCCATTTTTGCTAATTTAACAGTCGATTTAAAAACACGAATAACACAACAGCGAAAAGCACTCCATGACGTTATATTCGAGAATCCGCTGACCCGTGGCTGGCCATATGCGTCTGCTTGTGAAAAACAACATGGCGTCGAAAATTTGACGATTTTACCGAATTCGACGAGCGATTTCTCCTTAACTAAAAAGAATTAACCTTTCAAACTTCGTGAGCAACCTAAAGTCAGTACGATCTTTTATTTAAACCCCCATTGTATTTTGAGTGGAGTGTCCCTTTAACTCGTCTAAATTAGAAATTTATTATTAATAAATTTAGGTTAATGTGAGGGAGTAAGAGATAATGTATCTCCTGCCTCAAAGCGATCATAAGTGTAGTTCCTGTGACAGGTGAACAAGGTCAGATGCAAAAGCCAGATAAATAAAGTGCATAAAAACATGTGCCAAAATGGGATAAAGCCGAACCCAAACTAAACCCAAACCTTTATCTAAAGATTCCCCCTTATCAAAACAAAATTCCTCCTTGAGGCAATGATATAAATGAATGCGGCAAGGGTGACGGTGGTCATTCTATCACAGACTCACAGTCAGAGAGCTCACTCAAATCGCTCTGTAAAATAGCAGTTTAAGTTTTTCGGGAATTTTTATCCCACCCACCACAACCCCTTTTGTAACAACATATAAATAGTCTACTCTATACTTTTCAATTTATTTACTCACGCTAACATCAACAACAACAGCTGATTTCCACGATGGGCGTGTATGCATATTTTACAGAGTAGTATAAACTAAAGGTACATTAAAAATAAATATATAGTAAAGGATCTAAGTAACTAAAGTCTTAATATATATGACTACATACATACATATACATGTATACAGTAAATACACAAACTAGAAAACATGAGTAGCAATTTTATGATTGAAATCAGTTAGTGAATTACTCTCTCTTATATCTTTGGGTAGAGAGTTCCATATAAATGCTCCATTATATATGAAACTCTTTTTCATGTTATTTGTGCGAGGTTGTGGCAAACAAATTTTAGATAAATTGTCTCGAAGGTCATAACTTGACTTTTCGTTTGTGTAAGTAAATTGTTCAGAAAGACATTTTGGACCCATATCATTTAAAACCGCCACATTTGATTTTTTGTACAGAGGAAAGAAGCCCATTTACTTGACATTTTTGATAGCGGTTTGATAAGTATGATTGAAGTAGTAACAATGCTTTTCCTTTGATGCCATATAAATCTAATTTCTTTAGTAAAATTTGGTGGTCCACTGTATCAAAGGCCTTTTTTAAGTCGATGAAAACTACTAAGTTAAATAATTTCCTATCCATATTTATATACCAGCCATTAGTACTATTTATTAGAGCAGTAGCAGTGGAGCGGTACTTGCGAAAACCAAACTGATTCTCCGAAAGTATCTTGTTTTTTGACAAGTAGTCATATATTTGGTCATAGAGAATTCGTTCAAAGATTTTACTAATGGCTGGTAAAACTGAAATTGGCCTATAGTTCCCTGGCACATTTCGGTGGCCATTTTTATGAATGGGTGTTATTCTTGCCATTTTCCATTCATTGGGAAAGGAACATAAAGTAATAGCCTGATTAAGAATATATGTAAGTGAGTTTGAAATGACTGGTGCAGCCATTTTGAGAATTTTATTTGAAATTTTGTCAAGGCCTATGGCTTTATTAGTTGAGAGTCCTCGCAGAAGACGATAAAGTTTGTCAGTTGTAACTGCATTGAAAGCATTGAACTCAGAATTAGTAGTTTTTATAAAGTCTTGATAATTAGAATTTGATGAGTCTATTTTGTTGGCTAAATCTGGACCAACATTTGCAAAGAAAGTGTTGAAGCCATTTGCAATATCTTTAGCATCTGTCAGATTATTACCATCTACATTAAGTTCATTTACTGGAACTGGTTTATTCTTTTTTCCCAATAAGCTGTTAATTGTGTTCCAACCTTCTTTAGGATTAAATTTTTGTTTGGCAATTTTGTTAGAATAGTACTCTTTTTTAGCATTTTTTAACATAATATTTACTTTGTTTCTGGCTTTTTTGTAGTTAGACCAGTCTATTTCGGACTTTGTTAAAATGGCTTTTCTTTTTAATGTATCTCTTTCATAAAGAAATGTCCTAATATCTCTAGAGATCCAAGGGACTTTCTTTGATCTAATTTTCTTTTGTTGGAGAGGTGCATGTTTGTCAAGAATTTCTAAAAATAGTTGTTTCCAAATTTTCCACATACTGTTCGAATCATCGCCAAAAAAGTAAACATATTCCCAATGTTGATCCTGTAAATCCTTAATGAATTTAATGTCACTAAAATTTTTCATATTTCTGATTTCAACTATGTTTTCTTTTTGTATCTCGCAAATTCTAATTTTCCTTATTGCAAATACCAAGCTATGATCGCTGATTCCTGTGTGTATAACACCGTAATCAGAGATTCTCTCTGGTTTATTTGTAGCAATATGGTCAATAAGACTTGCAGAAGTCATGGTCACCCTTGTAGCTTGCTCAATCAGCTGAGATAATTGGTATATTTCATAAATTGCCTTTAGTTTGTTTGTATGTGTATCAGAAACAGGTTTTGAAAGGTCACAATTTAGGTCACCAATGAGATATAATTCCTTATTTTCATTGTCAATAGTTTTTATTAAGTGTTCTAATTGGTCAAAAAAGTTAGGTGAAGCATTAGGTGGTCTATAAATTGTGACAACAAGAAAAGGTCGGCTATGTGGTTTGAGGATTTCTACACAGACAGCCTCTAATTCAGGATGTATTAGGTCAGATCTCACATTGTAATTGATGGTATTGCGTAAGTAAATACAAACTCCTCCCCCATTTCTAGATCTGTCTTTTCGGATAACATCATAGCCATCTAATTGTATCATGTTATCAGTTATTGTTTCATCAAGCCTTGTTTCATTAAATCCAATTAAGTCAACATATTTATTTGACATGGAAAATTTAATCTCATCAATTTTTTTAGGCAGACTGACAATGTTAAGAAAAGCCATTTTGAAGCCCCTTTCATTTGGAATTGAATTGATTTCAGAGAAAAGATTGCTACTCATATCTTTCATTGGCATGTTATACCTATCTGCTATTTCATTACTGTCGCAACATAATTCAGATAATTTGTCCATGCTTTGTTCCTTTGATTCAGGCCTATTCCTAAAAAATGTTTCCTTTGGCTACTAAGGGATTTTAAGTAGTCACAAAAGGTTTTTCCTAAGACTTTGTCTCCATTTCGGTTTAAGTGTAGATAAGATCTATTAAGTAATGACTCATCTATGGTGTTATTTAATATTAAAGAAACATTATGTTTCAAGCATAAATCTTGTAGAAGCTTATTATAAATACTTATTTTACTATTTATTACTAAATCATTATCATCATACCGTTTGATAACTTCAGAGATGCCCACAGTTTTGGCATGCGTCTTCATTTCTGTAATGAGCATTTCCATATCAGTTGCGACTTCTTCAGGTTGGCGGGTTGCTAGGTCATTGGTACCAACATGAGCTATGATGGTTTCATACTCATATCCTTGGTCACTGACATTAGGGAGATCTTTGATTTTGGTGCTGATATCCTTGATTTTTGCCCCACCATAAGAGTGACAAGTAACCTTGCATCTTGCTGCTCGTCCAAGCTTTTTATTGTCCATGTGCTTGACCATGGAATCACCAATGAGGAGGACTTTCTTGTTACTCTTGTGATTTGGCACCATGTGGTTTTGGTGATATTTGTTTGGGCCAGATGTAACTTGTGGCATGCTTTTCCCCTTTGCATGCTTGAATTTTCTTTCTTGTTTGTCACGATAATCAGTCATCTGGCGTTGTAATCTCTCTTTGGTGTCATCGATGGCATCACTCGACAAATTTGACGATTGACTGTTGTCTTCGTCTTCTCCTTCAACTTCCAGTATATCGAAGCGATTTGATGTTGTCTTGGCCGTATTATCCTCCACAGCCACATTTCTAGTGCTAACTGCTTTCTTACTTTCAACTTGGATCCAATCATTCTGCTTTACGTCCAAGATCCCTCTTAAGCTTTTATTTTCATCTTCAAGCTGCAGAACTGTTATTTTCATCGCTTCAAGCTCAGCCGCCATTTTGTTGTTCTCTGTCAGAGCAATAATGGCTTCTTTTGACTCTGCTGCTTGATTATTAAAACTTTGACGATCTTTGAGTTGGGCTTCCCGTACTTCTTCTAATGAAGTTAGTATTTTGGTAATGTCCTGGTTTAATTTATCACTTTTATCTTGATTTGAGTGTAAACTTTTGTTCACCACGTGGTTGATGCCTTCACCTTCAGCTTCGGTTTGAATGCCGTTTTCTTTAATAATTCTCGGTTCAACTGCGTTGATCTGACTGTTCGACGAAGCCATGTTCGCTTCACTAAATAAGTTTGAGATTTCCCCAGGAGAAAGGTTTGCCAAACTGTTGTTTGAAAGACGAGGCATACGAGCTCTTCAACGTATGTCTGCTCGCCAGACGTTGTTTCACTTATAGAAATTATAATAGTAAAAAAATGTAATAATTTAATTATCTAATAAATGAGTGGCAGGAAGTGCTGTCATCCTTATCACTTCACAGAAGTGCTGTGTCTCACACACTTCACCCACGTGAAGGATTTGGATGCGCTAAGGCATTTTCTGACCTACAAGTGCTGAGCACCCCTCAGACTTCGTCAATGTCTCTACTCTAAAATGGGCGATCCCCATTTTAGGCCGCCGGACAGGACACCCTCCTCCCGGTTCAGTTACTTCCTCGCTATCTCCTTTTGCCACAATTCATTACAATCAATGCCTCTGTCTCAGTTTGTATAATTAAAATACGACCGTGTTCATTAACCGGTCATTAGAAGGTTGCAGGTTCGAACCCTGTCTGGGGTCTCAGAAATCTTTTCTGAGTAATTGAGCTTGACGAACGTCGACCAAACGTCCTTTACATTACACCAAGCTCGCAAGCGTACCACATGCACTACATGTATACGTACAACCTATCATATTATTATAAGTAACTTAACTAGAAATACATAAATGCAACAACCCTTCGCCTGCTTTTATATGCTTTTTGAAATACACCCCACCCACCCCACCTTCCAATTAAAATAAGCACTCCTGATAATTACAGAATTTATGATTATGACTAAAATGAAAGTTGAACATATCAAAGGAAAACTTACAGATTTCATTTTAAACTCTGGTTGTAAAAATATATTGTTTTTAGCCATTTAGGAGGTTTCCAAATGAATTACTTTTATGCTTTGCAATGCCAGGATTAAAACTTAACAGCTCAAAAACTACATTTATACTAGGAGATAAAAACAACAGACAAACTATAAATTTCAGTCTGTATATACAGGACAAAAGAAAATGGACAAAGCCTATGAGTATTTATGATAAGTGCTTGCAATTAAGTCAATGAGAAACATCACGTCCACATATTAAAGGACAAGGTATACAACTTTATATGATAGTTGCTAGATTAAGTTTACAGTAACTGACGAGTGTCTAAAAGGGTTCTATTTAAAAGTCTTGCCGTTCTTGGCGTTTACAGAATATATTAATGAATAAATGCTGATTACCGTGAACAACAGTACCTGTGACCAGAAATACTACAATTCAGATCGAGTTTTTGTTTACCATACGTTTGGTTTCTTCAGGTTTTCTGGTTTCTCTTCAAGATATACAGTATTAAACCGGCTGTTTGTATCCTTCTCTTCTTCGTTGTTCTGCTTCTTTCCGTTTAAAACGAAACCATTTGAAACTATTTTGTTTCGCAAAATATGGAAATAACTATAAGTTATTAAGTTTGCTTCAAACCTAGTCACCAGTGCCGAATTATTATTACCGCGTGACACCCTACGACGTATATATATAAACTATTTCCAGATTTTGTCTCCCTTGTTTTTTCTACACGCGTGTGAAGTGGACTCCACGCATGTCGAGATTAGCACCCTCACCCGGGCTCCGGGCCTCCGGCCCTACGCCCGGGCTCGGGGATAACATGACTTGAGGGAAATTAGCGATTAAATTTCCCGCAGCCGAGGGAAGGTTTGTGAAAAGTCATGGTATTAGTTTGTAATATTATGATCGCCGAGGAAAACTTTGAGAATCTTACCGACAGGAAATTTACACGGTTGATCAGTTGCATCTAATTTTCCCGTGCATGTTGATGAGGGAAAATCTATGCAAGCGGGAAATTTAGAAGAAGACAAAGGATTTCTGTCTTCTAACTTTCCCTCATCAACATGCACAGGAAAATTAGAAGACAAAGGAAAAATTTCCCTCTTGCATGATCGGAGAGCAAAAGAATCCGAGGCGATCATGGTATTACTAAATTATTTGCATTAGTTGCAAATCAGAAATTGCAAAAGATGTTAGTTTGTCAATTTAAATACTCTTTGAAATGAGAAATCTTAATTTTTGTGTCATAGGCCACTTGAAAGACCAAATTTATTTAACTTGTTTTTTTTTTTAATGTTCTTAGGCGATGTCCGACGTGACTGGTGAGGAATTTAAAGTCTTTGTTGATATTCTGTCGAAGTTAAAAGTTTCGGGTTATGAACATGACCAGTTGGTGGAATTAATAACTGAACAAGCAGAACTAGACAATGATTTACATGTAAGATTAGTCGAGTATATATTTTATTCTTACTTTATTAAAGTGACTGCACAGGGGCATAACTTGGGCATAAACATGAGGGGATGTGAGAATTTTTTGCCCGAATAAAAAGGGCGTGGTCCTTTTTCTCGATCAAAATAACTTACGCGTGCTGTTGGTAATATTGGAGGAAAATTCTACAAACTTAACTAATCTTATACTAAAGTCTGAAGTTGTAGTAAACTCTGCTATGGCAGAAAACAAAGATTTTTTGAGCCTGAATTCAGAGGTCTGTAAACAAATCGGTTGCCATGACGGCTAAGTAACTCAAATTTTCTTTCTTAGTTAGGTAGTCTGTATATATGTGCAACGTTTTGAGAAATTTCGATGTATAAATTCGAAGATATACACGATATAAAATCTTCCACAATTCTGCTTTCCTAATCTTACGTCATCACATGCCTTATTTGCATATTACAAAAACGCTGATAACTTAAAAACAAAAATCTATATCGCCGAACTGTCAACGCCATTTTTCATAATCTTAAGGGTGCTTTAATAATAATAAATAATAATAATTTTATTACTTATACAGCGCTATTTACATTTGCTGATCAACAGCGCTTCACAAAATTGAAATGCCTGTATACTCTATGATAATTTACAATACATGATAATTCTAATAATAAAAAAATAACCTGATTGAGAAAGAGTTAAAATAAGACTATATATAAAACTTATATAACATATAAGCTTTAAAGTTAGACTAAAAATTACTAAAAGCTGCCTGAAAAAGATAGGTCTTAATTGTCTTTTTGAAAATGCTTATCGATTTAATTTCGCGAATATGGTTCGGGAGACTATTCCACAGTTCAGGAGCAGCGGCAGTGAAGGATCTGGCCCCAAGTGTCGGCAGCATTTTCCATGTGGGGCGCTCGAGAAACAGACTATCATTGGACCTCAGGCTGTAAGCAGACTTAAATCACTAAGATAAGATGGTGATAGCCCATAGATTGCCTTAAATGTCAGTAATAAAATTTTAAAAAGAATTCGTGAAGAAACTGGTAACCAATGTAGTTCATATAAAGCTGGAGTGATGTGGGTATATCTAAACCATAAAAATTTTGCTTTTAATTTTTCTTCTTTTTTTTTTATTTTTTTTTTTTTGCTTTTTGCTTTTAATCTAAACCATAAATTTTTTGGGTTTAGGGGCACTTCAGTGCTGAGAGGCAACGCGCGTACTAAAATGGTTCTTTTTATTGTTTTAGCCTTTCGATAACGATGCTTTGGAGAAGTTTATCACCTGTTGTCGTCTAGCATTGCCGTTTTTTCAGGTATTTTATAATCTACGCAGGTTTTCCTATAGTAGTGAGCAAACCTGGTCAGCGGGATATCTCGATTCTCTATTATAAATCTAGTATAAATTTACCAACAAAAGTTAAATAAATTCTCGACCATAACATATTCTTTGAGGCTCATTTAATACATTTTTTAACTGCCAACAACAAACGTTCAACAGTCATTTTGGACATCTCCTTGGCCCGTTAGTAATTGATGGAAAAGTAAAGTTTTCTTGCATAATTTAGCATGGATTTTCATGTGCAATATTGAAACAATATATATTCACTCATTTGATTTGTAAAAGTGACAAAAAGTTGAAAAAAACATTCAATTTAGCATGTAGTTTGCATCACGTAATCTTGTCAACAGCAAGCGTAATTTTGAAATGTGTTTTGTTTGCAGTTATTTCGTTTTAAACGAACACAGATAAACAATTTAACGATCTTACCATTAATAATTTCCATTCTAACCATTTTGTAGCCGTTTTTGTTTTCTGTAGAACGTATTGCTTCGCCTAAATGTTCAATTTCTTCTTTCATTTGCCCACTCCGTTATAATTTCGGCGCCATTGTTGCTTAACAGAACAACCGCTGGCTCTAATGATCATTGTTCGTGCTATACTACGCATTTTGTCATTGGTCATTTTTTCTAAAGAATGACTTTCATTGGTTTATCCCAGAGGTTTATATCACCAATTATAAACTCCTGCAATAGCCAATGAAATTCGAGGATTTGCATTATAAACTTGTAAATTTATACTAATAACACTTATCGAATTCATTAAAAATTCATGAAGAAAATACAAAAGAAATGAATATTTAATCAATATCTGTAAATCGCATACAGATTCGTCCTGATTTACATAAACGTTTTCCTCAATTTACTTAGGTAAAATCACTCCAACTTGAAAAATAGTTTGAAAACATGGCTATTTAGATGCGTTCATTTGATAAGTACGATAAAACATTCGCAGCCGATCTGTATCTGTTTTACTGTAGCTCGCTAGCAGCTCGCCTTGTAAATCAGACGCAGATGACAATTTTGGAGTACCAAGATGGCCGCCACAGAAAGCCACATTAAAAATATTTCTGCCATTGGTATTAAACCAAGAATACTGTAAAAGGTTTAGAAGCTTAGTTTTTGCTTTTGTTGGTATTATTTAGCAGTAAAACGTGTTATTTTGTAGTTTTTTATTCTGCCCGTTAATCGATAAAAGTAGCAAAACTCGTAAAAACCAACAAAATCAGACAATAATTTCATTATAAAACTATCTATATACCTTAGGTATTAAGGTGGCTCCCTGTAGTTTAAATAAATGTGCGCTATTTCATACGCTCGTTATCTAATATTATTCATTATTATATGGCAGCAGCGCTGAGAGGTCCGAATACGGAAATCCTGTAATTTGATTGGTTCATAAGCGGTCGGATATTTCCCGTATCCGCCCGCTCAGAGCGGAATCTGCCGTTCGGGACCGTAAGTTTTATAAACAAAATGGCAGTCATGTCAGCATATGCAACAAGATGGATTATAATTTTAGAACTACTCATTGTTGAAATATATCGTGCAGGTATGTTGTTAGAAATTTTATAAGCTTTCATTTGATGTATAGTTCGAGTTTCCACGTTTTGTGAAAGTTTTTAAAATGTCCAAAACGTTCGTAACATTGTTCGTAATAATATAACATTTACTTCTCACAAGTATTAGAATTTCAGATGATATTTTATTGATCAACTACTTACAGGAACGTACGATCTTGAGCAATATCTCAAACAAAAGCAATTGAAAAATACTATTTGGGTAGAAAGTTCAGGATTCTAGCTCAACGGAAAGTACTTTAAAAATGGGAAAATGTCTGCCATTTTCGTCAGTTTAATTCGCAAGAAAGATGGGTCGAATTTTCACAGAACGTTCACAACATTTATGGCCATATAATAAACTATTCTTATTGACCTCGCTTGTTCGGTCTGTACTAGTGAAATATCGGACCTCTGTTTTTTCATAGTCAATCGAGATATGGTCTGGAAACTCAGCTAAAGTCTTTGGTCTATCTTTTTGTTCGTCTTTATGCATTTTTGTGCACGGTGCATGGTCACTGAACACATTGTATTTTAGTATAATGAACGAATTGTCCAATAGCAACGTTTCAGTTCAATCACTCAACCGTGCTATTTAAATATTAATAAACCTAAAACAAAGGATGTGCACGGTGTAAGGTACGGTTCAACATAAAATCACAGCTCATTATAGGCGCTTTGAAGTTTGCCGAGTTTCCAGACCATATCTCGATTGACTATGGTTTTTGCACAGACCTCAACTCGCTGCGCTCGTCTCGGTCCGTACCAAAAAAACATCGGTCCGATATTTCACTAGTACAGACCTCACGCTCGGTCAATAAGTAGTTATAAGTTTAAAACATTTGTTAGATAAATACTAAGGAGACCTTACTATAGCAGAACTATCGCAGATATAAAATATTTATTAAAAAGTTCAATTATTTCCTGTTACCATAGTAATAATGACTTTGGAATTTTGGTATATTTTCAAATAATGCATAATTGAAGTGGCATGTCTTCCGTTTGCTTCGGTGAA